>CM056057.1:162663315-163263315 GCA_029574335.1 Rana kukunoris
TGCATCCTATGCTGGCACTGCCTGCTTATTGGCTACCTCCTTCACTGGCACCAGCACCGCGATAGTACACCGCACCAGCACCCTGATAGTGCTCTGTATCTGGGTGCTGGTGTCAGAACACTGCATCTGGTGGCATGTGACTGTGGCAATCTGCATCTGGTGGCATGTGACTGACATGTGGCAATCTGCATCTGGAGGCATGTGGCAATCTGGTGACAGGCACTGTGGCAATCTGCATCTGGTGGCATGTGGCAATCTGCATCTGGTGGCATGTGGCAATCTGCATCTGGTGGCATGTGGCAATCTGCATCTGGTGGCATGTGGCAATCTGGTGACAGGCACTGTAACAATCTGCATCTGGTGGCATGTGGCAATCTGCATCTGGTGGCATGTGGCAATCTGGTGACAGGCACTGTAACAATCTGCATCTGGTGGCATGTGGCAATCTGCATCTGGTGGCATGTGGCAATCTGCATCTGGTGGCATGTGGCAATCTGCATCTGGTGGCATGTGACTGTGGCAATCTGCATCTGGAGGCATGTGACTGTGGCAATCTGCATCTGGAGGCATGTGGCAATCTGCATCTGGAGGCATGTGGCAATCTGCATCTGGAGGCATGTGGCAATCTGCATCTGGAGGCATGTGGCAATCTGCATCTGGAGGCATGTGGCAATCTGCATCTGGAGGCATGTGGCAATCTGCATCTGGAGGCATGTGGCAATCTGCATCTGGAGGCATGTGGCAATCTGGTGACAGGCACTGTACCAATCTGCATCTGGTGGCATGTGACAATCTGCATCTGGCAGCATGTGACTGTGGCAATCTGCATCTGGAGGCATGTGGCAATCTGCATCTGGTGGCATGTGGCAATCTGGTGACAGGCACTGTAGCAATCTGCATCTGGTTGCATGTGACTGTGGCAATCTGCATCTGATGGCATGTGGCAATCTGGTGACAGGCACTGTGAAAAGCTGCATCTGGTGGCAGATTCTGCATTATGAGTTTACCTATTTAATTTTATATTACAATATAATAATAAAAGTAATGCGCTTCAATCATCCTGACACCATATTAACCATTGTGTTGTGATGATTGAAGTGCTAACACCAGCCATTTCTGACAAATTGGCCACGAAAAACCGCATCGTCGGCCGCATCATCGGGCCTTGGCACAATTTTCATCCACAATGCCGATCCCCGGTGCCAAAAAGGTTGGGGACCACTGCTATAGAAGACAGCAGGGCTCTGGCAGGTCCGTCATACGCTGGCTCAGCAGGGAATCAACGGAGCGCTCCCCACTGAGCAAGCGGAGTCCGTGAAAACCAACAAGAATGTATGAAAACTCCTCCTACAAGAATTAACCAGACACTGACAGAAAGTTACAAGACTGATATATACTGCTGCTGAGAAAAAAAAAAGTGTTTAGACCTTTATATTTAGTAAAACTATTGCATTTCCATGTTCAGTTTACTGTGGGAGATCAGATATAGTGAATGCAGAGTGCTGGGTTTAGTAACACAAAAGTGGAACTTCCGCTTTGCGTATTCCTCACCCCCTTACATGGCACATTTGTGAGGGGGGGGGGGGCTTCCTGTCCCACTTCCTCCTTCTGCCCAGGGACCGCCTTTAGCGACCCCTCCATTTAGGTGATCTCCAGGGACACGCGACAGTTCCCAGGAGATCGCCTTTCCACTCAGAGCGTAGCGCAACTTGCGCATGCGCGGTGAGTGCCGAAAAGGTGTCACGGCCGGGTGCCCAGACTATGAATGGAGGCTTCGGCCGGAAAGGAGGGGGAGAGGAGCTGAGCTCTGGGCAGCCGCGACGCTAGACCGCGGAGCAGGTAAGTGTCTATTTAATAAAAGTCAGCAGCTACACTTTTTGTAGCTGCTGGCTTTTAATAAACACTAAAAAGGCTGGAACTCCCCTTTAAGGCCTCCTGTTTGTGAAACAGAGCTTTGGGGGGGAACAGGTACCCAAATTTGACAGGTACCTGCTCCCACTTACATTCTGGTCGCCAGGGTGATCGGAAGCAGAAGTTCTCCCTCCAAAGTCTTCTGGGACATATGAAAATGTCCTAAAAAAAAAAAACACATTGGGATCAGTCAAACCTCAGCGTCGCTTGTGCATGTGCAAAGGGCACCCAGCTGTGAAGCCGCAAGCTGCCACAGCTGGGTGCCCATAGTATAGATGCCAGTGCCGCTGAGGGAGGACACGCTGTAGTGAGTACAACACTTACTACACTACACTTTTTGTAGCTGACAACTTTGAATAAAATTGACTGGAATTTCGCTTTAAGCCGAGTTTTGCATAACCTGCTGAGCCTCAGAGCGCTTCTGTACAGGACTACAACCTCTCACTGCAATCACTTTCTAGGCAATAAAGAGGAATTTTTATTTTTTTTATTTTTTAACTCCAGTTTATGGTTATTCAGACAACAAGGATGCCATCAGTTATATTGATTGACAAACAAACAGCTGGCTTCATAAAATATGAAATGCCAGGATAATTCTAGATAGATTTGCAGGTGAGCTACAATATAACATTTCTGTGGCACCTTTTATGCAGAGATTTTTTGAACTTTATGCATTCTTCTTTTACACAGAAGTGCCTTGTAACTTTTATTTTATTACCCTTTATATGCAATTATATTGAACCGTGCCTGGCACCAATAAAAGCGCTGGAGCCCGGCCTGGTATGGATTATAAAGGTTTAAGTTCCCATTGCAACAGTTGCCTCTCCCACACAATCACATCTCTTCTGAAGGTCTATTAATATCTTACAGTGGTTACAGTTATGGGTGTGTTCCTTGTTTTACCAGTTGTGCAAATGGATTTCATATTGTGGTTTTGGACACTGTAGAACTACCACGGAAATTAAAGGGCAAGATCTCAAAATGAAAAAAAATTCCATTGACCGATTTTATGCCTTATACAACCAAGCAACATATTCTGCAAAGAACTACAGACCCTGACCCATCAAAGAAGCATACAGTCTGATGGTCCGAATTCCATCATAGAATGCATATAGTCACCATGCTGCTTTATTTACCATTTTTACAATACAAATTACAATTCTTCTGAATGTCGCAGCAAATCTGTAGACACATGGAGGTTCTATATTGACAGGTGCAATGTCCTCTGAAATTGTCCTGATCTGATATAAACAGTAAAAGTCGGTTCACACATATGCGGCACGACTCCGGGGGCGGCTCTGCAAGTCGGACGAAACCAGAGGCGATTTGCAAGACGACTTCTGTATAGAAGTCAATGCAAGTCGCCCTGAGCCGCCCCCGAAGTCGTACAGGGAGTACATTTCTAACGCTCCCATTGCATTACATGGGAAGCGACCCGTCAGGTGGCGTCGCCTGTGTGTGAACCGACTCTTAGTCTAGCACAGGGCAGCTCACAGCAGTACTTGAACATTAGGCCCTAAAAGAACTGCGGATTTAGAATAATAAACAAACAAAGATGAAGAAAAAAAAAACAGAAAATAAATATAAAAAAAAAAAAAAAAAAAAAAAAACACACACACGTGAATGCAGCTTCAATCCAAGGCTGCATTTGTCCCCTGCCGCCTCTACATTGAGAGATCAAACGCCGCTGATCACTCAGTTCCCCACTCCGCTCTTAGCAGAGAGCTGTGACTATCAGTCAACGGCTCTCTCCTTTGCCCCTCCAGCGCTCACGAGAGTGCCGGGGTGTAGAGGGGACGTGAGGGGCTGGCTTAGTCAGCGGCTCGCTGAGTTGCCAGTCCAGGCTTGAGAGTGGACCCCGACTGTAAAAGGTGGGACTGATCCAGTACCTGGATCGGCTGAGTGACGGCAGACTTTAGCCCGCTGTCTGCTGAAAACAAGTCACGAAAAAGAACTGCACTCCTGTGATCCATAGAAAGGGGGCCAACAAAGCTATTGCCATACTTCTTTGAAAAGAACTTGCTACGTACTCCTAAGGCCTTCTTTACACCATGTGCAGAGATGCAGGCGATAGAACGCTAAAAATATCACCTGCAAAGCGACCTAAAAAAGGGCTGCTGCTGTCTGTCCAGTGTGAAAGCCCTAAGGGCTTTCACACTGGCGGTGCACTAGCAGGACGGTAAAAAAAAGTCCTGCCAGCCGCATCTTTGGAGTGGTGTGTATATCGCTCCACAACTCCTGCCCATTGAAATCAATGGGCACTGCGGCTATACCGGTCAGTTTTTCTGCAAGGGTTCAATGAAAACAAGTTTTTTTCTTAGGGATGCACCGCTGACATTTTTCTTTTTAAACACAGAGTACGAGTACTGACACTTTTTTGCAGGTACACGCCATTACCGATACCCATTGCCTAGGAAGAGGGGTGGTTTGGGAGGTGGCAGGGGGTTGTTCAGAAGTTGGGTGACGGCAGGGTGGAAGAGGAGGGTTAAGTGAGGGCAAGGTATTTGAGAGTGGGGTGAAAGGGATTGTGGGGTGGGAGCGTTGGGATGGAAAAGACTAGGATTGCTGAGGAGAAGAGGATGGGAATAAGAGAGTTGTTGGGAGACATGGGGCAGAGGTGACAGCTGGTAGAGGGAAGGAGGAGGCAACAGACAGAAGTGACTGCAGACAAGGTACAGGGGGAGAGACCGGATCCAGTGCTCTATGTGGACGCTAGAGCTAGAGGAAGGAGGTGTACAGCGAGGAGACGGGACTTGTGGGTTGTTAGGCTGGGCAGGCCTGCACCTTGCAATGCCACTGGGAGGAGGAGGCGGTCCTCTTCCAAGCGTCGTCATTTTCAGAATCGGAGCATTTTCTCGAGTACCGATACTCGCAAAAATGGCCAGTATTGGTGCAGATACCGATATCGGTGCATCCCTATTTTTTCTGTGTCCAGTTCACACCACAATACTGGTATCAAGTGCAGATTTTTTTTTCTGTACAGGAATCTGCAGTTTTCTGCACTGGAAAAAAACAAAATGTGGCATCAACATTGTTGGTGTGGTGTGAACAGGGATCGTAGAGAGCAACTGTTTTTTGCTGTGCCCTTGCAGAGAATTTATGTTTCATATCCCGGTTTAGAAAAAAAAATACACACGGGATACCATTGACCATTGATACTGTTTGACAGGTACCTGACCCCACTTGCAAGAAATCTCGCCGTGGCGAGATCACTCAGAACTTCGGCCTCCTGCATATGGAATGCCAAAAAGTCTCACGGTCGGTTTCCCTTACCAGGAATGGCAGCGGCAGCACCCGAGAGCCGATGGAAATCGCTGGATTCCAGAACAGGTAAGTGTCCTAATATTAAAAGTCAACAGCTACAGTATGTGTAGCTGCTGACACTTCATTTTTTTCTTGGGGGGGGGGGGGGGGGGGTGGGTGACAACAACGGCTCTGCTTTAAGGCTGGGTTCACACTTGTGCGGTGGGAATTTCAGCTCTCCTATCTCTGCAGATAGATAAGAGAAGTGTTCAGTAGATTAGCTCCGTTTTTGCTGCGAATTTGGAGACCTGGGGGAAGTTCTGAGTGAGAGGAGAGTGGGGGAGAAATGTATTGAGCTGAATGAGAGAAATTCCTGAAGAGAACTGAACACATCTGCGAATCAGCTGCGTACCCATAGAAGATAATGGGACTGAATTTGCACCTGAGCCGCACCACAAGGCCTCCACAACGCATACGGATTTCCGGCAATGCGCAGTGCATCGCACACATGTGAACCAGCATCATTGAAAACAATGTATTTAAAAATGTTCTGCGTATTAGATGCGGTTTAAGCCGCAACCAATTCGCATAGGTGTGAACCCGGCCTAAAGGAGTAGTAAAAGGGAAAAAAAAGGTTTTGCTGAAATGACTGTTTACAGGGTATAGAGACATAATAGTTAACTGATTCCTTTTAAAAATAGATAAAAAAAATCAATCATATAATGTGCCTGCAATTTAGTTTCGTTTTTAGACTAGTTTCAGTTTGTTCTGTGTGTACAGAGACACACAGAACAAAAAAACAAACACAGAGCAGTGTTTGTTTTTAAAATGAATCGGATTGGTTCTGAGGAGTTTTAGACACATAGAAATCACATCTTCTCGATCATGGACCACAATGAAAAGCTACCATGAGTTTTTTCATAAGGAGCCAGACAAGCAGAAAGTGTGGAGTTCAGCAAGGGATTAAAGCAACTTCTAAGCAAAAACGGACATGGAGGACATGAAAGCAGGACTGCTATGAGGTAAAGCAAGCTATTTAGCATTAAAAAAAATGTCCTTTACTGATTCTTTAACTCTTAGCCCAGCTTTTCAGGAATAAACAGAGAGATAATTTCCTTTGTACAGAGCCCTGTGTTGGCTGTCAACACAGAGCTCTGTGCTGCAATTGGACACAGCTAAATCAGCAGGTCCTGGCCATGAATCACTGACCGGGATAACAACCTCTTAACCCTGGAAAACGTACCAGTACATCACTTTGCTTGCACGGGCTGCCCATTTAGAGTATTATGGGTAAACAGAAAGTGGTTAAAACATGTTATACATGCCCCAGAGCCCACCCTCCTGGAGTCCCCTGCTGGCACTACCCTCCTCTCTAAGGGCTCTTATAGCAAGCTGTTGGGGCACTTGTGTGGATGCCCACTGCTGTCTGTCTGTCATGTGATTGCTGTGCCGCTGTAGATGGGCACAGTGCTGATTTGAAAGCGGAGCCAGGTAAGTCTGCAGGGAGCTGGGCTGTCAACTTTTTTTACGCAATACAGAAAATGCAATAAAAAAAAAAAGTAAACAAACCTTATGCCTTTACATTGACTTTAAGTACCAGCATTCTACATGTATGAGTAGAGTCCGAAATCTCAAGAATCTTTATTTTTTGCTACAGGCTAGGTATATCCCACGCCTAATGAAAGAGGATCTATCACATAGGTGACAGTAGCCTTTTCTATTCATTACAAGGTTGTCACAACTTACTGAAAGATGTCAAAAAGTTGCCAAACTTCACTTTCAAGATCGAGCCTTGAATCCAGTCATAGCTGAACCTACCGTGCAAGTAAAATGCTTTTGGGCAAGAGCGGCCACATTTCTCCACAATGATTCAGAGCAATTAAAGAACCAGTAAGCAGACTTTAGATGTTGTTATTAAAGAACTACTGTTAGTAAACATTGTATGTCGCTACATAACGTCCCTTCAGACACAGAGGACTGGCTGGGGAGATTACCACGCCCATTACCGCACCCATGTGACCAGGAACGGTCAGCCGTCTTAATAGTTTGGCATTTTCTTTGGCAAAATTACAGGATGGAGGATAAGAGCTCCCCCCCCCCCCCTCAAGTAGTGAGATTAATCTTTACAAAGGAATTGAAATCATTTAAGGGTCACATACAGAAGTTTGTATTGTATAACAGAACTTTAAAGAATAGACCTTGCGCCATAAAGTGATTTTTTTTTTTTTTTTTTTTATGTTCAATTACTTTCAGTAACAATAGTGAACAGGACAAATGGATGCCAATAAAAACCTGATGGGCTTTCTTACCCATTCCCATGCCATCAAACACACTCAAACTGACCAGTGTTTAGTGAAGGCATGCTCTGAGTGGACTAAAAAAACATAAATAAAAATAATTCAAAAAACAAGGCGGCCTATGAATGACAGCGGTGCCAAGCGAGTGTCCCCGTGTTTTGTGCAGAGGAGAAACCGCTCACACAGAACCCAAAGGATTGCAGCCATCACTGTAGTAGCAAGGACTGCTACATCGATTATAAGCTTTCCAAGCGGCCCACGAGATATACATACATACACTGTGCAGGACCAAAATATATGCAAGTATAAGGCTCCATTCACATCTAGGCGTATTTACGCCCGACGCTCGATAGGCTGCAGGGGAGAAATACCATTGCCCTCTATGGAGATGGTTCACATCTCCACGCCGAATGCCTGAAGCTCAAAACAAGTCCCGGACCCTTTTTTTCCCCAGGCGGCTTCGGCATAGGAGATGTGGACCTGGGGGTTAAAATCGCGGCGTTTTGTCGCCGCAAATCGCGGTACAAAACGCCGCAATTCGCGGGACAAAACGCCGCGATTAGGTGTGAATGCAGCCTAAGTAATGCAAATCACTATGCGTTCAAAGAAAAAAAATAACACACACACACACACAGGGGAGGAGGAGTTTTGGCTTTCGTTATATCTTAAGAATCAGGCAATGTTAGGGGTCACTCTCGAACAAAAGCACTGAAGGTTGATCCAGCACACTGAAAAATTTCAGGCCAGGGTCTCATTCACACAGCTGTACCTAAGTGTTATTAAAGCCACAACAGTAAATTCAGTCTGTATATGCAGTAAAGCATGCTTGTTATACTCACTGTGGAACCTAATCGGTTAATCCTGCGTATGAAAGCCCTCCCCCCACATAACACATCCTGGTCACTTGTCTTTGAACTGCATCACCTCATATTATAACATCCAGGAGAGATATCCAATATAACCTGTCACTCGAAACAAGGGGGCGGTAAGGACTTTAATTTGACAGGTTTTTATCTGAAAGTCTGTTCATTATCACTGAACAATAAAAGAGGATTGCTCAGAGCTGGATTAACTGTGTGGCAAGACTGGGCACAGATGATAGGAAATCTTAATCGTATACTCTGCATTGCGACAGCAAAGAAACCAACCCATCTCCTGATCGTACAGAGCCATGGGGGCAAGCTGCACATGCTCAGTTTGGTGTGTATTGCTAGAGTTTTTTTTGTTTCCCTTTTAGGAGAGTAGGTGATCAGCACAGGGCCAATCAGCACTATCCAGACAGAAGGTCAGGGGTCCTGTAGCCTCATAGGACAAAAACAGGAGAATGAAAACTCCTCCTGCAAGCTTTAGGGCCCTTTCACATGTATGGACCGTATGTCCGCATTTTCATCCATCCGTTGCAGATGAAAACGGGACATACATTGGTCCCTATGTGATTACGGGTGTCAGCGAATGACCCTCCACTGACATCCGTAATTGTCCGCCTCCGTAAAGATCCAGTTTTTCGGACGGAAGAAAATCCTATTTTTTCTTCCGTCTGCGGATCGGATGAATACAGTAATACGGTTCGTGTTCATCCGATCCCCCACAGGGGAGAGCGGTGGAAAGACAGGGCGATCGGTCCCTGCACAGTGTGCGGGGACCGCCCTGTCAGCCGACAGCTCAGCGAGGATTTACGGAGGGATCTCCGCTGAGCTTACGGACACACACGGAGCGGATCAATACTGATCCGCCCGTGTGAAAGGGCCCTTAACCAGACATTAATAGAATGCTAAATACCCTTTCTCATCGGCTGTATATAGCAGTTTATATTTACTAAAATAACTACATTCACATGTTCTGTGTACTGTGGGAGACCAGATATAGTGAATGCAGGATCTTGGTTTTAGTAACACTTTAAGACCCCTTTCACACTGAGGGCGTAATGCAAGCACTTTAGCGTTAATAGCGTTAAAAATAGCGCCTGCAATCCACCCTTAAAAAGCTGCTCCATTGTCTTCAGTGTGAAAGCCCGAGATCTTTCACACTGGAGCGTTGCACTAGCAGGACGGTAAAAAAAAAAAAAAAAAGTCCTGCTAGCCGCATCTTTGGTGCGGTGAAGGAGCAGTGTGTATACCGCTCCTCCACCGCTGCTGCCCATTGAAATCAATGGGATAGTGCGGCTTCAAAAACATATCTTGTCCATTAGCGGAAGTTAAATATGCCCCGCTAGCGGCCAAGATGCGCTGCAAATGTGCCCATAGCATCTG
The DNA here is from genome assembly GCA_029574335.1 of Rana kukunoris. Classification (NCBI taxonomy): domain Eukaryota; kingdom Metazoa; phylum Chordata; class Amphibia; order Anura; family Ranidae; genus Rana; species Rana kukunoris. The sequence goes on from CM056057.1 coordinate 162,673,016, forward strand.
CGGTAAAAATATTGGCGTTTTACCGATGATGCTATGGGCAGCTCAGTGTGAAAGGAGGAGAAAAGCAAAAGCAGATTTCACACTGCAATATACAACAAAAGCTCCCCGTCTATAGTCGGCTGTGCTGACCAAAGCCAGAAAAGCAGGATTTCACATTATGTTACAGATTTAAACCCAACTACACCCAATATATGCGCAAGTAGCCTGCAAGTCCACTCCAAAGATTTATAGCCCTCAAAGTTTGAAATAAGTTGTCAACCTTCGCTTCAACTATTTGCTAAAGGAAAAATAAACTGCATAAAGAAACCCTGCAGCAAGGGAGTAATCCAGCACAGACAAAAGGCAACACAGCTACAAAACCACATTCGGTAATCTTCATTCATCTCATCAGTTCTTAAGAAAATAGAAAAAAAAAAACACAACACACACACAAACACAGTCCCGTGGTCCACAACAACCAGGCTAGTACAGTAAAACCTTGGGTTGCAAGCATAATCTGTTCCCAGAAGCATGCTTGTAATCCAAAGTACTTTTCAAAGCGTATTTCCCCATAAGAAATAATGGAAATTCAAATGATTTGTTCCACAACCATTTATTCATAAGTCCTTCCGTTTATAGTCCATATAAAAAGATTATAGCAATGTGATAAATTGTGTAACCATAAAATGTCCATCCACAAATGGCAGACATACAAGGGGATTAGAAGCAAAATCCAGCAGGAGCTACAGAGTATAAAAGAGAAGAGAGGTGCCTCTAAGTGTAGCAATATGTTGCTAAATGTTGTACCTTCATTAAATGTAACCATATTGCTACACTTAGGCTGCATTCACACCTAATCGCAGCGTTTTGTATCGCGATTTGCGGCAACAAAGCGCCGTGATTTTAACCCCCATTTAAGGTCCACATCTCCTATGCCGAACACCGAAGCCGCCTGAAAAAAAAAAAAGGTCCGGGACTGGTTTTGAGCTTCAGGCGTTTCGGGGTTCGGCGTGGAGATGTGAACCATCTCCATAGAGGGCAATGTAAAAATCACCCCTCCAGCGTATTAGGGGCTGCTGCGGCGTCGGGCTTCAGGCGTAAAAAAGCCTAGGTGTGAATGGAGACTTAGAGGCTCCTCTTCTTTTTTATACTCAGTTGTGACATGAAGCTACTCTTATATCAAAAAAAAAGTTACTCTCAAACCAAGGTTTTACTGTATGTTTTGATGAAAGATGGTGTAGAAGAAACTTACGAGGGTAAACCACTGTGAATTGACAACTGAAGCTACCCATGTGGCTGGACATCAAGATTTTCCTTGTAAAAGTGGAACGTAGGGATTTCATTGCTACATCTACAACCAGTCATCTAAAAAGATAGGAAGAGTTTGCTCCCCGCCCCCAACAAGCAACCAAGTTATTTTCAAATACACCATAAAAAAATTAAAAGCAACTGGATGGGAAGGAAAGGGAACTACTGGGCTACAGGATGACACAGGATAGGATGTAACCAAAGTGTAATTAATTACACGTGGGTAGAGGACCGATGCGAAATGCGTTGATTAATTGGGCCCTATATTTCTGGATATGAACTTCTTTTGACATCTCTTATGTTTTTCTTTTTTATTGTACTAATAAAGCAGTATGCATTTTTTTGTATGTGTATATAGTAGAGCTGGGCGAAAAAAATTATAATATGTATATATATATATATATATATATATATATATATATATATATATATATATATATATATATATATAAACTTCAAATCGTTTTTTTTTTCCCCGACACCGCGCTGGTCCTGAAAAAAAAAAATTAAAAAAAAAAAATATATGAATCATGACCTACCAACTCGATTTTTAAATCGAATCGATTTTTTTTCCCTGCCCTAGTATATAGTGCCACTTATTACATCCTCCGACTCTCTTATCTCAGAAGGTTGGAGTTTGTCTCTTGTTTTCGTCTAGGACAGGATGGAACCAATATAAGGGTTTACCAGGGATGTCAGTTATTACCAAACACCCTCTGGAGACGTAAAGAGCTCAACTAAATGTCAAAGAAGAAGGGCGCTACCATGATGGCCCAGATAACGTACCTACCCTGCACCCCATTTCACCACACCAATACCAACATCTAGCGTGCGACTTACTATGGGAACTGAAACATCAAGTCATATTAGCTCCACTTGTAATTGTAGTCTTTCTTCTATATTATTTTAGTTTTACTTCTTGGCTGAGCGCCCAGAGCGGCAACAACATAATGTACCCAATAAACCATAATTCAAATTTTACCGGTAGAATGATAAATTACAAAATGTAACAAACCAGTCTCAGGTCTGAACTTGCTGAATAATAGGCAAAGGGTGTAAACAGAAGAACGCCAACATATAATCATCACATGGTCGGTGGGTATGTTCTTTCCACACTTTCAGCAGGCCTGGCACCGTTCTGTGCCATTCCCAGGAGAAGGACGACGGTGGACTGTTAGACAATAATCCCCCCAACAGTGGATGGCTTCACAGAGATCACAACTGTCAAGATAATGTCTGTAGAGCACAGATTTACACCAAATTACATTACCTTCATCTAAAAAGATAAAAAATTGTTGTTTTGTGTTGTCCTTTTGGAGGAAATATTTCCTCACTTCCTGCTAGAGCTGCACGATTTTGGCTAAAATGAGAATCATTTTTTTTTTTGCTTAGAAGACAGATCATGATTCTCTCACGTTTCTGGCAGCATAACATCATCTTTCACATTAAAACCCAAGAATTCGGGCTAACTTTACTGTTTCGTTCTTTTATTTTATTTATTGAAGTGTATTTTTTCCCCCCAAAAAGCATTAGCATTTGAAGGACCGCTGGGCATATACAGTGCAACATAAAATATTGCAGCTATTGCCATTTTATTCCCTAGGGTCTCTGCTAAATATATATAATGTTTGGGGGTTCCAAGTAGAGCTGGGCGATTTTAGGCAAACCTAGGTTAGGCTAACTAAGAATGTGTCTGCTGAGACCTCTCACATCCTACATCCAACCCCCCCCCCCCCCCCCCCCGTCCCCCCCCTCCTCTCCAGGTTACCTATGAATGTGTTTGCTGAGCTGAAGACACTTTTCTAAGCTGCGGTAACTTTCCATTTCACATAATGCTTCTCCAGTAATGACAGGGCTCAGGACTTGAGCTGTAAAAAGTCTCTTAAATGTCTCTATAAATTTTAATTGAAATGCATCTGTGGTGAAACTATTGTCTAGTCAATGCATTGCTAGTAGGGTTAGTGCCTCATCCCTTTAAAACCCAAACACATATAAATTACACAGGTTCTGAAGGCTAATTTAATGCAGATAAAGGTACCAAGTGAGTTTAATTACCACCTTAAAGGGGTTGTAAAGACAAAAATATTTTCCTCTTAAATTAAAGTCTGACAGTAGCTGATAAAGTAAAAAGTAATGTTTTACATTATAACTAGTTTGATACCTGTTGAATTTGAGCTGTTTTATTCACCTCTGTCACTCCTGAATCGTTATTCTCACTGACTTCCTGGTTTGCAGTGCACATTCATTCTTGCTACATCACAGACGAATGGGAACTACAGTTCCTATTAGGCTTCGCTTCCATGCCTATGAGGGTTAAGAGAGCTTCTTCACGCAGGGCTGTAGTCATAGGGAGGGGGTGAGCACATTCTGCTTTCCACCATGCAGGTGCTGGTGGAAAGCAAGAAGAGGAGAGACAGGAAATGGCATTTTCAAACCTGGAATACTGTATTTTGGAAGTCAAAAGGAAAAACGAGGTAAGTGATATTTAAATGCTCTAGCTTACAGCAATCAATTGATCTAATAAAAAACGAATCTTTAGTGTTCCTTTAATCAGCCACAGAACCTGTGTAATTAATATACGTTTGGTTGTAAAGGGATGAGGTGGCAAACCTAAATTGCTATAGGAGTTTCACTGCTACCCAGAAACAATCATTCTGTAGTCATACTTTCCCAAACTGGTTTTAAAGTAAGGTCCTGTTCTGATCAGGGCAGGCCCGATTGGATGGTTCATTCCCTCCTATAGACCGGCGGGTGTAAAGTGAAATTTCCCTTGCTTCCTATACTTTGACAGCTGTAGAATAGAAAGGACCTGGGGAGACTTTTCTTTACTTCCTGTTCCAACACTCCTTCCTTAAATAGGCAGAAATCTCCCAAAATGGCAACACAGGCAGCAATAAATATGTGTCAGATGCTGTAAACCAATGTCGTTATATCAAAAGGATCACTTCAAACAGGCTAGCTATACACAGTTTGAATCTTGGCCGGATAAGCAGGAACCGGCGGGATCGAACCACTAATGGGCAGGCTGAATGTAATAAGTCTATCAATGATCAACTTGGGTACAGCCAGCCTGCCGCTGCTATAGCTGCTAACGATAATCACCGTCTTCTCCCGGGAGAAACGTCTTCCCTCGCCCACCCCTGCTGGAAAAAAAGACAATTGATGATTTCCCTGTCAACATGTCTGTGCTGATGGGAGAATTATGCTTTCAGGAAAGAAATTTGCACTGCCTAAGAAACATGGTGAAACCAAAGCTTTTGTTTTGATAATCTTGACAAACAGATTGCTAAAAGTTTCATAACCCCTTCCCCAGGGTTGGACAGTTCAGCCAGTGCAACGATAAAAAAAAAAAAAAAAAAAGAAGAAGAAAAAAAAAGGTGGGGGGGGGGGGGGGAGGAGAGAGAGAGAGAGAGAGAGAGAGAGAGAGAGAGAGAGAGAGAGAGAGAGAGAGAGAGAGAGAGAGAGAGAGAGAGAGAGAGAGAGAGAGAGAGAGAGAGAGACTTGTCACTTGTTTTCTACCAGTCATCAAGTTTTATGAAGAGTTAATGGTTAATGCAGATGTCAAGTTTCAATGCAAGAAAGAACTAAAACTTGAAAACTAAAGAATAAAGAGCAAAGTACAATGACTATTTGCATACAGAAGCAATCAATATCCGTTTTCTGCACTTGGATCCATTAAAGCAAAACTAGACCCAAAAATGTTACCGTTTCCCCAAAACCATAAAATTAAAGACATGTCATGAATGATATCGGTCTCAGTTTCTTGTGCTCTCAACCATCAAGTGGCTGGTATCATAACTGATCACATGTGTAGCATCACGACGGCTGCAGATCAAACAGAGGCAAAGGTTTAGTTCCACTTTAAAGGGCCTTTCACACTGGCGATCTGATCAGGGCCGCCTGTCAGTTTTAGCTAGGGTGGTCCTGTTACCGATACGAGTATCGGTACTGATACTGAGCATTTGCCCGAGTACTTGTACTTCACCCGATATCTGGGCAGTCAGGGTGATCAGTTCGGTGGGGGAGTTACAAGCACCGATCACCGCTGACTGTACTCCTATCCTCCAGCCCCCATCCGTTCTGCTGCCGTCTCCCTCCGTGCTGCTTCATGTCCCCCTCGATCTGTCAGAATGGTAAATCCGATTCCTACCTTTTCTGAATGTACAGAGTCAGTGATCACCGACGGTCCATTCACATAACTGAAACAAGGTAACCTGTGTTTACAATGTTTCAGTTAATGAAGAGGAGCCGCTGTCTTCTCTCCATTCATTTTCAGTGCAGCTGAGGCTGTGAAATCTGTGTCCTTAGTCCCTTTTCCCTGTCTTAAAGGGGAGATGTCAGAGGTCTGTTAAGACCCCTGATATCTCACCAAAGCCCCCCAAAACAGAGCTAATAACAAAAAGGACTTGCAATAAAATAAAAAAATTAAATTGTAAAAAAAAAAAGAAAGCATTGTTAAAAATATATAAATAAAAATTACTGACACATGTGCCACTGTCACATTAGATTTAAAAAAAAAAGAAGTATCGGTATTCGGTATCAGCGAGTACTTGATAAAAAGTATCAGTACTTGTACTCGGCCCTAAAAAAGTGGCATCGGGACAACCCTAGTTTTTAGGTTTCCTATGGGCTGGTGGGTGTAAACGAATCCACCTATCACCGGGTTCTATAAGTCCCACTGCTAAACAGATACTGATTGCTATAGGTTACATTTCTGTCTGTGTTCCTAATGGGAGAAATTGCCCCTCCCTTTCTGCCAGAGTGTCCACACAGGAAATGTGACCCAATGGGACCAGCAATAAGAACCCAACCGAGGTTCTGCTCCTCATCTGCTAAAAAGGCCCTGTAATCACAATAGTAGTAGAAAGTAGGGGGACACAGAGAGCAATACAAATAGACCACCAACCAAGATTTTTAAAATTTTCTTAAATACCGGCAACTAATCACCATATAGGATATTAGAGCAAAACAATAGTGTAAACCCACATAATTATGTTTATTGAAGTAAATACCACTTACAAAGTCTTGCCGAGTTGTGTAGAGTTAAAAAACTCCTCTATGCCAGTAACAAAGATGGTTGCAGCTCGGCACGTATGTGTAGTAGTGTGTATCTCGTCTCAACCACACGCATTTTGTCAGATAGGACATGCATGGGCATGACAGTCATATTTGACGAAATGCGTTGAGCGGAGCCGGGATACACACTACTACACTTGTGCGGAGCCACAGCCATCTTTGTTACTGGCATAGAGGACTTTTAGAACACTACACATGTTGTATGCTCTGCAAGACTTTGCAAGTGTATTTACTTCAATAAACTTGCTTTTTATGTGGCTCTACACTATGTAGTTTTGCTCTTCTGTCTGACATGGTGATACGAGTTGCCAGTCCTGCTAAAGAGTGATGTGAAGGGGTATTTTGGAGTTCTGGAGGCAGCCATATACTATACTTTCTTGGGATCTTGTGAGGTGCCAATATGGAACATGAGGCTATTTTTAGATTCATTAAGCTATATATGACCACTCTATATAGGAGGGGGTCATAGACACTATAATACCAAAAGTATTGGGACACCTAACTTTACACGCACATAAACTTTAATGGCGTTGTAGTCCGTAGTGTTTAATATTGAGTTGGCCCACCCTCTGCAGCTATAACAGCTTCAACTCTTCTGGGAAGGCTGTCTACAAGGTTTAGAAGTGTGTCTATGGGAATGTTTGACCATTCTTCCAGTAGAGCATTTGTGAGGTCAGGCACTGATGTGGACGAGAAGGCCTGGCTTGCAGTCTCCGCTGTAATTCATCCCAAAGGTGTTTGATCAGGTTGAGGTCAGGACTCTGTGCTGGCCAGTCAGGTTCCTCCACCCCAAACTTGCTCATCCATGTCTTTATGGACCTTGCATTGTGCACTGGTCCAAATCATTTGGTGGAAGGGGGGGGGGGTTATAGTGTGGGGTTGTTTTTCAGGGGTTGGGCTTGGCCCCTTAGTTCCAGTGAAGGGATGCTTAAAGTGGAGATCCACCCATTTTTTTATGTTTGTCTGTGCTGCATGCCCTAATCTCATAATGTTCAGAATGGACAATTTTTATTTATTTTGTTGCTTGTAAATACCTTTATTTTGTAGTCCATTACTTCCTCCTCCTTATTAGCCTAGGCTATTAAGTCACACGGCTATTTGCAAGGGTTTCTGGGATAGGCATCATGTTTCCCAGTAGTCCTTGCAGACCTGACTGAAACCTATTACATTGCTTGTGCAGCACTGAGCATGTGCGAGATATGCAAAGCTGAAATCCAGGAAGTCATACAGTCTGGCTTCATGATGCCCACACTTAAGATGGCCACGGTCTATTTCTAGATTATAAATCTAAATGCTGTAACAACCTAACAAAACGGACCTTAGTTTACAGACTAACTTTACTAGAATACGTTAAGCTTGTGTATTACAGGGGTATTTATATTTAAAAAGTGAAATTGTGGGTGGAACGCCCCTTTAAGGTGTCACCATACCAAGACATTTTTGACAATTTCATGTCCCCAACTTTGGTGTGTGTGACACGTGGAACTTTAAGGTGGACTACTTCTCATTGGGATTAACACACTTAAAAGAGGACTATCCCCGCTTACCATCTGTGATAAGGAAGCCGTTTACCAGCATGTGCTGAGCTTTTAATTGGACTCTGTTACACTGGATTATGAGCTTTGCTTTTTTTGCAACCCAAGTATGTTTCACGTTGAGGTCTTTGTAGAATTTCTTTGAAGAATAATAGTAGTTGTTGCTGCCATTAGTACAGATATTTGCACATTAGCACCATCACCTATGTTGCATTGATATTTATTTTCTTGCAAAAAAATTTTTGGGGTCGTCACAATTATTTTTTCACAACAGATTTAAATTAACCTTTTATCTTTACAGCGCTGCACTTTAGTATTTTGTATATGCTTTGTAGTTTCTGTATAGTGCTACCTGCTGCCCCCTCGGGCACATTTTTTTTCCTCCTAGCACAGATTTATACTTTTACTTTTATTCTTTAAATGTTCTGGGTTGTCCACAGAAAAGTAATGGCGTAGAAATCTTCCAATGGGGACATCTATTTCTTGTGACCTGGGAGTCCCTTAATTTGGAGGGATTTTCTCTCACTTCCTGTTGTGGCTATGGGACAGGAAGTGAAGGGAAATCTCCTCAATGGGACACAGATGGCAAACAATAAACTGACAGGGGTTATAACTAGGGTGGTCCCGATACCACTTTTTTTTAAGACAGAGTACAAGTAGCGATACTTTTTTTTCAAGTACTCACTGATACCGATCCTTTTATTTTTATGTCATGTGTCAGTATTTTATTTTTATTTTACTATTTTTTGTTGTTTTTTTACAATGCTTTCTTAAGACTGGGGGGGTGGATGGTGTCAGTGTTTTTTTAATTTGTATTTATTGCAATATTTTTTTCTTAGCCCTGTTGGGGGGGCTTTGGTGAGATATCAGGGGTCTTAACAGACCTATGACATCTCCCCTTTGAGACAGAGAAAGGGACAAGGAAAGGATTCTCCAGTCCCTTTCTCAGCTGCACTGAAAATGAATATACAAGAGACAGAGGCTGCTATCTATTCATAAACTGAAGCATCGTAAACACAGGTTACGGTGTTTCAGTTATATGAATTACAAGAGTCAGTGATCACTGACTGTCCAGTCAGGAAAAAAGGTAGGAGCCGGCTTTAGCAGCTCCTACTGCCGCTCTCCATTCTGACAGAGGGGGAAATGGAGGTTGACACCAAGCACGGAGGGTGAAAGCAGCAGCACGGAGGAGAGGGGGATACGGAGCATGGAGGGGAGAGCAGAACAGAGGACGACAGCAGTGGCACAGAGGGGGGAGGGGCACACGGAGTATGGAGGGGGAGAGTAGGAAAGCAGCGGCACGGAGGGGGGGGGGGGGGGACACGGAGCATGGAGGGGGAGAGAAAAACGGAGGACAGCAGCGGCACGGGGGGGGGGGGGGGACACGGAGCATGGAGGGGGAGAGCAGGATGGAGGAGGACAGCAGCGGCATGGAGGGGGGGGGGGGGAACGGAGCATGGAGGGGGAGAGCAGAACGGAGGACAGCAGCGGCATGGAGGGGGGGGGGGACACGGAGCATGGAGGGGGAGAGCAGAACAGAGGAGGATAGCAGCAGCATGGAGGGGAGAGCAGCAGGGAAGGGGGAACTGGAGCTCATACAGGGACAGTCAGGTATCGGGTGAAGCAGCCCCCCCCCCCCCCTTGGAGATGCTTGGCATCGGTACCGATAAAAAAAAAAAAAAAAAAAAAAAAATGCCTATAGTTCTACTTTCAGTATTCCCTGGACAGGCTCAGTATTGGCATCTGATGGAGTCGTTTGCCCGAGCTGAAGTGGGAGCTGGGTACTGTCAAAACTAAGTACCCCCCCTCCCCCCAAAAAATAAAAGTTGACAAAATGTGGCATGTCACGGGATAAGAAGTACATAAAGTAGAATTTTCCCATTTGTGGGCAACTACGCTTTAAAAGCAGCACAGAGATGGGTAAAATGCCATAGCTAGCCAAGTAGGCTTCCTATGGTAAACCTGTGGTCTGGTATAGGCAAAGCGTTAAGGCCACTTTCACACTGAGGCTTCTAAACTGCCAGTAAAAACACTGAACGCTTTTGAAGAGATTTTCAGGCGCTTTTGAAGAGCTTTCCATTTATTTCAATGGAGAGGGGAGTTTTCCACAGCCCTGCCAGCACACTGCCCCAGTGTGAAAGCATTCATTGATTTCAATGGAAATAGGTTTTCGTGAGCTTTTCTTAGCGTGAAAGCACCTGAAAAGCGCCTCAGTGTGAATGTGGCCTTACACTGGCCCCAGCTTGCCAAACTGCAGTAAGTGAACGACAGCACAGCAGATGGAGCCGAGCAGAGGTAATATGAGCAGTGTATCTCCCATACACATGGCATACATTAGTGAATGTCAAGGATGGTGAACAAGGCCTGTCTATTTTTGCCTTTGAATCTTCATCATCCTCCAATATAGGGGAGCTATGACATTGTGTTCTGTACGTCCTGCTGGGTTCTGGTTGCTGGATCAAAAGCATAACAATGTAATGCAAGGATATCCGATTGTCTAAAGCAGTGGTCTCCAAACTGTGGCCCGGGGGCCAGATACGGCCCGTTGCTTGCTTTTATCCGGCCCTCGGGTCATAGTTTCTCCCCTGTAATACCAAAGGTGGGGCACAATTCCTCCCAATGACACCAACAATTGGGACCAATGATGGTACACAATTCCTTCCAATGACATCCTTCCAATGACATCAACAATGGGGCACAACTCCTACCGCTGACGTGGGGACATTTTCTACTCCCAATGGTAACAGTCTGGCCCACTTAAAGTCTGAAGGACAGTAAACTGGCCCCCTCGTTAGAAAGTTTGTAGACCCCTGGTCTAAAGCACAGGTGTCAAAGGCCCGTGGGTCGAATTCAGCCCTCCAGCCTATTTCATGTGTCCTCTCCTGAAGCTGCAGGAGCTCCAGCCCTCCTCTGGTCCTACGCCAGACCCTTACTTTCAAGCAATGCATCCAGCTTCTTCCCAGCAGCAGTATAAGGAAAGGGGGGTGCACTGAGATGCAAGGAAGAGTGGGGGACTCAACTTCTGATGGTGGGGTGGCCCTTGACATCTAATATAAGGGGAGGGGATGCGCTGGACATCTAATCTTACAGATACAACCGGCCCTTTTTGAGAACAATCATAATGCTGATGCGGCCCACAATGAAATTGAGTTTGACACCCCTGGTCTAAAGCCTATAAAAAACAGGAAACACCATTACAAATGTCATTCAGGTTATCAGAATTTATAAGCCAAGTAGAAAGTCGCCTCTGCTTTTGCATCATAAACACCAAAATAAATGTTCTCAAAAATTACCTACAGAATATCGTAATCTGAAAAAAGAATTAAACATTTTTTATATCACACATACAAAAGCAAAGTAATAGGACAAATCAGCCGTGGTTACACTCTGACAATATTTGACTTTCTCTAATAATCATTGATCGGGCAAACACAGGAACTTATTAAACCGTTTACAGAGTTCAGTGTCCAAAGCAAGTTGTTTTTCCCCTGCGCCGTTTAACCCTTTACGGCCAGAGTACAACACAAAAAACAAACATATATTATACTACCAGTTCTAAAGCCCCATACACACTATCAGATTTTCTGCAGATTTTTGTCTTCAGATTTACTAACACCATGTAGTGTTACGTACAAATTGAAAAAAACTCAAAATTCCGACAGAAAAAGTCAATTGGAGCCTACACACGATCGGAAATTCCGACAAGAAAACAGTGAATTTTGTCTCAAACTTGTGTTGCATACACACGGTCACACCAAATTCCGACCGTCAAGAACGCGGTGACGTACAACACTACGACGAGCCGAGAAAAATGAAGTTCAATGCTTCTGAGCATGTGTCGACTTGATTTCGAGCATGTGTAGGATTTTTCTCCGTCGGAATTGCATACAGAAGAACTTTTCCCGTTGGAAAATTTTGAGAAGCAGCTTTTCCTTACAGAAAAATTCCGTTGGAGCCAACACACTGTCGGAATTTCCAACCAAAAGCTCACATCGGACTTTTCTTGTCGGAATTTCTGATCGTGTGTACGCAGCATTAAAAGGTTTGACCTCATATTATAAGGTTTTGGTAAATCTGAAAACAAAAATCTGCAGAAAATCTAAATAGTGTGTATGGGGTCTTATGGGCCGTACACATGATCCGAATATCAGACAAAAACGATCGTCCGAGGAAGAATCGTACAATTTTCGAAACGTGTGTACACTATTTTCGAGAGCTGATTAGGACAGTTCATCCAATATTATTCGAACGGACAAGCATGAAAATTTTACTCGTACGATTTTCGTTTAGTCAGTATAGTTGTCGTCCGAAAATACAAGACAACACATGACATCACTACCGATTTTTTTTCTGTCGTACAAGAATTTGTGACTTTAATAACCTATTCAATTTCTACTTGTGACTATTAAGCAAAAAAAGTTGTACGATATTCGGATCGTGTGTACTGGGAATTAGGGTGGATTCACACCTATGCATTTTTAGTGTTTTTTGCAGATTTGCACTACAGTCCATTTAACATGGTTTCCTATGAAACACGTTCTGTAGTGCAAATCTACAAAAAAAAAAAAAAATGCATAGGTGTGAATCCAGTCTTAGATGTTATGCTACATTTGTTTTATTTTTTAAGCTTTCTTCCTTTTTTTTTCCCCCCCTTGGTGATCCTGCCAGCTATGGATGTCCCGATAGTGAAACTGATACCGAGCATTTCCCAAGTACTTGTACTCGGGGGAAATGGTCCGATACCTGTATCGGTATCGGCGAGTACTTGGAAAAAAAAAAATAAAGTATCGGTACATATACTCGGTCTCAAAAAAAGTGGTATCAGGACAACCCTACTGCCAGCAAGTCTGATGTTTTGCTTTAGAACAACCTGTCCTGCAAATGTAGCAACTGTAGTCGTGCGGCTTGCTTGCGACTTTTGTTATTTCACATTGCAGTATATGGCACCGTAAAGGGTGCTGGAATCAGTGGGAAGAGCCTCGGAACCGATAGACAGGGCCCTAGCACTCAGAGGGGCCCTTCATGGTTTCTTTGCACGGGGGCCCTGAAGGTTCTAGTTATACCTCTGGGTTAGGAGTTTTTATTGCTTGTGCTTTCCTATCCCATTAACTCTTTCCCCTCATTTCCTCGAGCTGTCATGAGGATGTAAAGGCAGTGTTGTCTCCAGTGTGGTCACTGACAGAATTAAATGCCCCGCAGAAATAATAAACAAGAAGAAAATCGCACAATTACATGGATCACAGACAAAACCAACATCTCAGAAGAGAAAAACGGAAAGGCTTCATAGGTTATATTGTGTGTCTATTATCAAGAACATTTGGACAACCTTTGACATTTGAGCTTGTCCTCAAAGTACCATTCACACATGCAATGAGATTCACCAAGATGAACCGGCATCACAGAAAACATCATCATGTAGAGCACTGCTCACCAGCTGTGGCCCTTAGCTTGCCCTTATATAGTCCTTGGGGGCTATGCCTACCGCTGACACCAATGATGGGGCGCTGTTCCTCCCACTGACAACAATGACAGGGCGCTATTCCTCCCACTGGCGGGGCGCTATTCCACCTGCTGACACCATTATGACGGGGCACTATTCCTTCCACTGACACCAATAACGGGGCACTATTCCTCCCACTGACGGGGCACTATTCCTCCCACTGACGGGGCACTATTCCACCTGTTGACACCATTATGACGGGGCACTATTCCTTCCACTGACACCAATGACACCATTATGACGGGGCACTATTCCTTCCACTGACACCAATGACGGGGTGCTATTCTTCCCACTGACACCAATGACGGGGCACTATTCCTCCCACTGACGGGGCACTATTCCTCCCACTGACACCAATGACGGGGCACTATTCCTCCCACTGACACCAATGACGGGGCACTATTCCTCCCACTGACACCAATGACGGGGCACTATTTCTCCCACTGACGGGGCACTATGCCACCTGCTGACACCAATGATGGGGCCCCTATTCCACCCGTTGACACCAATAACAGAACGCTATTCCTCCCACTGACACCAATGACGGGGCACTATTCCTCCCACTGACGGGGCACTATTCCTCCCACTGACGGGGCACTATTCCTCCCACTGACGGGGCACTATTCCACCTGCTGACACCATTATGACGGGGCACTATTCCTTCCACTGACACCAATGACACCATTATGACGGGGCACTATTCCTTCCACTGACACCAATGACGGGGTGCTATTTCTCCCACTGACACCAATGACGGGGCACTATTCCTCCCACTGACGGGGCACTATTCCTCCCACTGACACCAATGACGGGGCACTATTCCTCCCACTGACACCAATGACGGGGCACTATTTCTCCCACTGACGGGGCACTATGCCACCTGCTGACACCAATGATGGGGCCCTATTCCACCCGTTGACACCAATAACAGAACGCTATTCCTCCCACTGACACCAATGACGGGGCACTATTCCTCCCACTGACACCAATGGCGGAGCGCTATTCCTCCCACTGACACCAATAACAGAACGCTATTCCTCCCACTGACACCAATGATGGGGTATTGTTACCAATGGCAGGACATTTTCTACCATCACTAGCCACAGTCCTGCCCCTCCAAAGTCTGAAGGATAGTAAACTGGCCCTATGTTTACAAATTTTGGAGACCCCCGATGTACATGAAGCTTGAGGTCAGCGCAAAGCTGCAGACCTCAAACCTATAGGCTGCATAATGGTTCAAGTTTCAAAATAACCTCCTGAACTGTATGCACCTCACACGTGAGGACAATGACACCAATTACCTTTTTCCTCGTGGAGCCATTCTTCAACAGACAGGACTTTGACAGCGACTGGTAGCCACCGATGACCTGGATCTCATCAACCGTTGGGAACCTCTTTTTGAGCAGTGCCCCAATTTCAGAATAGGGGGCCTCGAATCCGTCCGAAGACTTTCTTTTTGAGCTGGTGTCGTCATCATCGTCATCTTCATCCACTACCGGTGTCCTAAAGGCCTCATTCTCAGTAACGGACTTCCTTTTGGGAATAATAGTAAAAGTGTTGGTGCCCTTAGCGCGGACGGAGGAGAGGGAAGCATGAGGCCGGTAGGAAGCCGATGTAGGGTCCTTTGGTAATTTTGATGTTGGTTTGGCCTCCTTGCTTAGCTCTTGGTCATCAACGTTCACAATGTCATCTATGTTGGTGACGGGAATATCCGCTTTAGCTAGATCGTCATGGATTTTAGTGACTGGTACAGTCAATATGTCCACAGCATCTCCTTCATTTATGCTACTGAAGTACTCCAGCTCAGCTCCAATGTCAGTGAAGGATTGACCTTCTACGGATTTGGATGGCAAAAGCCCGCTTTTCCAGTCAAAGTCCGACAGTGAAGGTACGCTAGAAGATTTGAACGCAACAGGACTGGGAACCTGCTCTATCCTCTCATCCGCCTTAAGAACTTCCTTTACCCGGACACCATTTTTTCCCAGAGAATCTGTGGAATCCAACTTGGGTCCATTAAACGTGGAAGCACTAACTTGGGCTTTTGGCTGGTCTTTGGTGGTGGCTCGGACGGCACTGCCAGTCGCTGGAGCAGAAGGGTCCTGCCTCTTCTTTGGAATAAAAACAAAAGAGTTCTTAGACTGCATTCGAATGTTTGCCAGGGCTTTTGCTTGGATGTCACCGTCTGCGATTTTGCTTAGGTCTGGCTTTGGTGCAGGCCTGATTTCAAAGGAATCATTGCTGCTGGTGGGGAAGGAAACTTTCATTAGCTGGTTGGGAGTGGCACTGGTGAAGCTGTTGTCACAGTGGTTCTGGGAGGAGCTTTCAAAATGACTGGCACTGGATAAGGGAGGGATGCTGTTTTTGGGGCGATTCGCCTCTGAATTTGGCCTCCAATCATTGGCGCCTTTGTGGAGCTGATTGGTGGAATCGTACACAGGAGATGGCACTATGCCACTTCCCTCAGAGGACCTCCGATTAGGGGTACCTCTAGGTCGCTTACTTTTAGACAGGAGATCTTGAATAGTAATAGCACTGCTTGTTTTTGCATTCACTTCAGAGGGGTCAACGTGACCGTTGGTAAGAGGCAAGGAGCTCGCAACGGTTGCGTCAGAAGGCCGGGCCTTGCTAAGCGAGGCAGCTTTTGGGTTGACAAGGATGGTGTTGCCACCGGTCTTCTGGGCATTATTCATGAGTTTGGACAGCGGATGATGGTTAGTGTACCCGGCTTCAAACTTCTCCCGGACGGTCGCTACAATAGGGGAGACCAATTTCTCATCGGTGGGCGTGTCATAACAAGGGGACAATGGTGCCAATGAAGAAGGTGAGATGGCAGGTGGCGTAATGGGACTTGGGGGTCTTTTGTGAAACAAACCAGGATCTGGCAAAGAATGGACAGCCGGTGTTTTGGAAGGGAGCCAGGATGGGTTGTTCAGAGGAAAACGCTTGCCGTCTTCTTCCAAAATGGAGGCAGACGAAGGAGAGATCTCCCCAGACCTCTTGGGCGGCTTATTTTGGGGGGCATGACCCTGCAGATCAGCGAGGGTAGGTTTTGGCAACAGAGCGGGCTTATTGTCCCTTTCCAGTAGATTCTCCCAACTCCTCGACCGTATTGGTTTGCTGTGACCGTGGTCAAACTTCTCTAGTAGCCGGCTGACCCGGCCAGCCTCCTCCAGCACCTCGTTATGGTCTAGCGGCTCTTTCGAGGGGGCAACTTGATATTTTCTAATTGGCTCTCTGACCTGGGGGTCCGGCTCATAGATGACCACCTCCGAGGCTCGTATCTCAGCCACTTTGCTGCCCCTCTTGGCAAGCAGTTCTTCGACTGGATCTGCGCCGGTACCGGCGACGTGGCTGGTCTGGTTGAAGTAGCTGGGGTCGGACTCGATGATGATGATGTTTTCGGCTCGGATGGTGCGGATCCCTGGGACGTGGCCATAGATGTCCAGCAGGTGCCTGATGGGGGAAGTGGCTCTGCCCGCGGAGGAGGGGTGATGATGGTGATGTTGTGGTCGCCGGCGGCGACGCTCATGTTCCAGTTTGATGAAGGGGTTCTCATGGAGGGGACCTAGGCTGTCCTGCAGCACCAGGCACTCAGGGCTGCCCTTCCTGGAGTGCCTACTGGGGGACACATCCTTCCCCCTGGAGGACAGGACACCACCACCGCTCGCCATCTTCTGCCGCTTCCTCTCCAGCACCTCCAGCTTCCAGGCCGGCATCTTTCCCGTCTCCAGCCTGGACCAGCTCTTCGTACCGCCGCTCACCGCCATGCTCGCTGCGGGGACAATCTACGAACTCCGCCGCCCGCAGCTACCGACTGACTAACTAACTGAGTCCCGAGCCCACAGCCAGTCCTGTCACATCCAACCCCGCCTAACCGAGCGACGTCACCGCCAACAATACGCCCCCTCAACCCCATGCGTACATACCTCCGCCCCTTACATGCTTCAGTCACGCCCCTTAACCAGTTACCTCAAACCTCATACAACCTCGCTGAACACTGTCGACTCCACCCATCAGCTGCTTCCGTCACGCCCCCACCTCAAACCCCATTCCACCTCGCTGGTACCAGGAGCGCGAATGGACACGCCCAGCCACGCTAATCAGCTAGTTCCGTCACGCCCCCAGCTAGTCATCTCAAACCCCATCCCAAACACCGAAAGAAACAGGAGCGCGAGCTGACACGCCCAACAGCTAGTTCCGTCACGCCCCCAGCTAGTCACCTCAAACCCCATCCCACCCCCTAGAAACAGGAGCGCGAGCCGACACGCCCAGCCCCGCCAATCAACTAGTTCCGTCATGCCCCCCAGCTAGTCACCTCAAACCCCATCCCGCCTCGCTGGAAGCAGTAGCGCGAGCCGACACGCCCAACTCAGCCCATTAGCTAGTTTCGTCACGCCCCCTTCGGCAGGCAACGCTGAAGTAAGTGCGCCCCCTGCCGGGGTTCTATCCTACCGGCCGGGCTAACATAAAACCCGTGCTGTCATCTGTAGCCCCGCCCCCAAATGGTCACCCTCAGGACCAATGCTGAGTTCATGTTGCTAGAAAATTACTTAGGAGCTTAAAACATTTTAGATATCTATTTACAGATATATATATATATATAGCGCCTGGCTACTTCTAAGAACCGGTGCTAATTTAAATTTAGTGGGGGTCAGAGAGTTAGTTAGCTCTGACCAGGCTGATTTGTTTGAATTTTGGTCTCTGTCTCAGGTTGGCTGTACTGTGGCCTCATTCTGTCACTTCTGGGGTGCTGATGCCACCCCAGGACGACAGGTGGCAGCAGTGGAGTCGAGGTTTGGGTTCTTTTCCCCAACAGCCTATCAGGAGGGGTTTTCCCCGCTGTGCATGCTGGGGGAGGGTATTTATGAGACAGACGCCATTGGTCTTGGTCTTCTTCCAGTGTGGCACCCACATCATAGGTGCCCCGGCGAAATGGCCTTCCAGGCCGGGATGCACGTGCCACGTGGTGTTCCTGGTTTGGGGACCACGTTGGTCCGGAACATTTGAGCTGTAGCTGGGCCCCAGTGATCGACTGGGTCCCCAATCCAGAGAAGATCCCAAGCATTGTTCCCTTGAGAGGTAGCTGTTTGGGGAGGAGTCCACCTGAGGAGAGCCAAGAGAGGCTGGCGATCAAATAGGGTCTCGACAATCCACAGGTAGGGTGACCACGTGTCCCGGATTGCCCGGGACAGTCCCGCATTTTGCAGGTCTGTCCCGGGCACCTTTATTTCAGCTCAATACAGTGTCCTGGAATGAAACTGACACAGCCACCCCCGGTCCAATCTGATGCCCCCAAAAAAGGCCGCCAAATCACCGCTTTACTCACTGACAGTACTTGTCCTGGCCAGGAATGCCTGGAGGTGCACAATCCCCACCCCCTGCTTGGGATTGGAGAAATCATAAATCTCGTCTTTTGTGTCCAATCACTGTGCTGTGATTCATAACAGCACAAGCTGATTTTTGGGAAGGGAGGGAGTCCCTGAATGGTAGTTTGGAAATGTGGTCACCCTATCCACCGGGGATCAAGGTAACCAGACACTAAAAGGCTGGATGTTGGTCACCTATCAGTCAGTAACAGTGGCGGTGCATACATAGGGACGCCAGAGCGCCACCCCCTCTGGATCGCTCACAGTAAAATATACAGATTCATACACTGTATGAATCTGTATATTTTCGCCGCTGCCGCCCACTTCAGCTTTCCGAGTACAGCCCTGAGGCTGTAGTTGGCTTCCTGAAGCTTATCCTCGGGACGTACCGGCCGTGCGTTCCAAGGATAAGATCAGGGCTTTTTTTCAGGGGGAACTTGGGGGAACTCAGTTCCACCACCTTTGGCTCAGACCCTTTGGTGCCCGCTCACCACATTCACTTGTAAACATAGAAGTCTGGTTTCTGTGTTTACAAGTGACAGCTCTGCACTCTCTATGTAATGCAATCCTGGTATTTAATGCACCTTTAACACCCTTCTACTGTTTGTGAAATCTGAACGGGGTCGTGGTTGAGTTCCTGCACCTATTTTCTGAGAAAAAAAGCTCTGGATAAGATTGACAGGCGTCTCAGCCAATCAGGTAATCTGATTCTGGTAATCAGTAACCTGATTGGCTGAAGTGTCATCGAGGGCGGGACGAGGGACGGTAGAAGCCAGAAAGGTAGGTGCCAGGGGGGTACTGGGCACGGTGGCTACAAGTGGGGGCACTGTGGCTACAAGTGGGGGCACGGTGGCTACAAGTGGGGGCACGGTGGCTACAAGTGGGGGCACGGTGGCTACAAGTGGGGGCACGGTGGCAACAATTGGGGGCACAGTGGCTACAATTGGGGGCACAGTGGCGACAATTGGGGACACAGTGGCGACAATTGGGGGCACAGTGGCGACAATTGGGGGCACAGTGGCTACAATTGGGGGCACAGTGGCGACAATTGGGGGCACAGTGGCTGCGTTTGATGGCATAGCACAGTGACTGCATTTGATGGCATGGCACAGTGGCTGTGTTTTGATGGCATGGCACAGTGGCTGTGTTTTGATGGCATGGCACAGTGGCTATGTTTTGATGGCATGGCACGTCCAATCACAGCACCTGCCGCTTCAGCCAATCAG
Organism: Rana kukunoris; assembly: GCA_029574335.1. NCBI lineage: Eukaryota > Metazoa > Chordata > Amphibia > Anura > Ranidae > Rana > Rana kukunoris. The sequence continues at coordinate 162,693,006 of CM056057.1, forward strand.
GTGCCAGGTAACCAGACACGGTGCACCTGATTGGCTGAGAGGCGGGTCTGTGTTAGGGAAGCAATGTATTTGCTTCCTTAACACAGCACTGTGTAAGCAGCAAACACACAGCAGTGTGCCGCTGCTTACCATTTTGGAAGCCTATTATAGCCCACAGGCTCTAATCAGGAAGCCTATTAGAGCCTCTGCGTAGCTTCCATCTTCGCCCTGGGTACTGGATGACCTTGTCCCTGCACTGCGTACACATTTCCATGTTACGCTTGCGCTGGTCTCATTCACATTTTTTTATGCAACTTCATAGGAAAGCCCATTCACTTAAAGTAGCTCCCAGAGCATTTTGCTGCCTTCTGGTTTGTATATCTTTAATAACGCATTTTAATGTATTTATTTAATGATAAAATGCAAGTTTTCCTGCCATTCCCAATTAGGCTGCATTCACATCTGGGCATTTCTGGTATGCGTGGCAAAGCCACAGAAAACGCATGTTTTGCCTCAGGTTTCATAAACATGATGCAACTGCATGTAGCACTTGCAATCCTATTCATTGTTAATAGCACCCCAAGAGCTGGTAGCATAGGCAGATACGCTACAAATGCACCAAAACACATGGTGAAAAAAATGCGCCACGTTCTACACAAATAAAAAAAAACATTTTGGATCTTCTTTGGGGTATTTGTCAGGCGTAGGGCGGCCTATTCACTTGTGCGACAAGCAGAAATGCTTTAAAACCAGAATGCACACATGTGAGTGGGGTCTCTTTGGTAAAGGCACTCCAAACGCAGCTAGGAAAAGTGCGTTTAGTCATCCAACAAACATGTCAAAACACACGGTACCAAAGACGCAAACTGGAACACAGCAAAATGCTGCATGAGCTACTTTGTAGCACGTAGGGCAGCACAGTGGTGTAGTGGTTAGCACTTTCACCTAGCAGAAAAAAGGGTCGCCGGTTCAAATCCCAACCACGACACCATCTGCCTGGAGTTTGCATGTTCTCCCTGTGAAGGCTAGCGCATCACGCACCTCTCACGCCAGTGCTATAAATAGCGCCTCAAAAATTATTGAAATAATGGCCAGCGCTTACAGAAGCGCTGCAAAAGTGATTTGAAGGCGCCACATAAGGGGTCTTTTTCCCTGTTTTTTAAGGTCAGGTTGTTACGTGACCTTAAAAAAAACAGGCCCACTAGCGCTCAAAAAGCGCTGCAAAAGCTCTGCTAAAACGCAGCTAAAACACCACAAAAACAACAGGCGCTTAAGCTTTGTTTTAGCGGCGTTTCAGTGTAATCATGGAATGCCAGACCTTCAGAGCACATGCACCAGTGACATCACTGGCTGCATGCAGTGGGAATATCTCCTAAACACTGCACCTTTAGGAGATATTCACAGTACCCAAAAGTTAAAGCAGAGGTCCGCCCAAAAACAACAATTTTAAACCAGCAGCTGCACATACCGCAGCTGCCAGCTGTTAATAATAGGACACTTACCTGTCCTGGAGTCCAGTAATGTTGTCCCGCAGTTGATGTTTCCATCAGCTGACGGGTGCATGCTGCCGCCATTGCGGGTACGGGACCCCGGCAGTGTAGCCTTTCGGCTTCACACCGGGAACCCTACTGCGCATGCACAAGGCTCCACTACTCTCTCCTACTGGCCTGGTAACAGGAAAGGGAGAAGGGAGCTCCAGCCATGACGCCAATAACCGTGGCTGAGGCTCCTGGAAGTGGGAAAAGACACCTGTCAAAGACAGGTATTGTCAGGGATCAGCGTCTAAGAAGACCAGACACTTAGCTACACAGATGAACTGAGACCAAACAAAGTATTTATCATTAAAGTGATATTTATTTACAGTGAACACACACCAATAAACATACACAGCAACCAATGAAAGCATAAACCACTCCAGCAAACAAGAAAAAAAATAACTAATGAAACTAACTGCTATCTATATACAATGGCCCGGATTCACAGAGATGGGCGCATATTTACGCCGGCGTAGCGCGGAGAGGCATGCACTGAATTCAGCAAGCTATTGCTCCCAACTCTGCGCTGGCGTAGCGTACATTTCGAAGGCGCAGGTTGGCGTAAGTGGAAGTAGGTGGATGTGGGTGTGATCAATGCTAATGAAGCGCGACCCCATGCAAATGATAGGCCGGGCGCCAGACAAGTACTTAAAACGAACTGCGCATGCGTCGAGACGTGGACGTATCCCAGTGCGCATGCTCACAACCACGTCGGAACAACTGCCTAAGATACGCCGGATCACTGTATACGCCGTTAACCTACGTAGGCATACGTAGGCTTGAGTTCCCTGGTGCAGACCTTTGCATGTCTGGTGCTGACTTACACCTCCTTTATGGGGAATAACTTTATGCCGGACGGAAAACTTACGTGCGTTGCGTAGAGCCTGTGCCGGGTGCACGTACGTTCGTGAATCGGCGTATTTTCCTCATTTGCATATTTGAATGGCTAATCAATGGGAGCAGCAAAATGCGTCCAGAAGAAAAATGCGCCCACGTTATGCCAGGGTAAGTAAGATACGTCAGCGTAGGGTGTCCAGTTTTTAGGCGTATATTGGTTTGTGACTCAGGCGCACATAACTTGATTTATGCCGGAGCAAGTGCTTTGTGAATCCGGGCCAAAATCTACAACATAAGGGATAAAGGTAACAGGGATGCAAGGAAGGGAAACACGACTGGGAACAAGGCAGAGGGGTGCAGGACGGATCAGGACACAGGAAGGTTCAGGAAAGGCATCAGGTGCCATCTGGTAGCAAGGAGGCAATCAGACAGGATAGTGACGCCCTGGGGGAAGGGAGGAGCAGCGTTAAATATCCACCTGGCAGCTGGAGCCAGGTGAGACTGATCAGAACCTACTGGCTTCTGGGAGACACCTGCTGGCGGACACTAGAACTGCAGCCATTGGCAAAGTGAACCCCAGTGCCAATAGCAGGCGAACTCAACCCTGCCAGGTATCTTGTCCCCCCTCCCCTGAAAGGTGCCAATTATGGCACTGGGGGGGGGGGGGGGTGTCAGATGAGTGGAAGTTTCACTTTTGGCAGGTTTGTATTGCTGTCTGTGCACCCGTTAGGGAGATTTACCCTCTATTTGTCCTGTTTACCGTTATCATCAAAAGTGAATGTAAAAGTAAACCCCAAATTTTGGGTAGACACTAATAGAGGGGAAATCTTCCAATGGGGACACTAGTTCTGGTGGCCATGGTCAGAGGCGGCTCTAGACTTTGTGAGGCCTTAGGCAAAACTTAGACATGAGGCCCCAATCACGTCCATTATGAAAACATTTATTAAGGCAATAAAATATAACTATGTCCCCCCACAGTGCTGCCGCTTCCCTCCTTCTCTTTCGTTGCTGTGGGGGATCTTCAGGAAAAGGAACTGGTAAATATGTAATTTATGTAGCACAGGTCTACGACCAAAAGTTATTATTTAAGACATTTATTGTTTCTTTATAAAAGGGTTTGGCTCCCTCTAGTGGCCATTGTAACTTTATCAGGATATTTCCTTTTGGTTAAGAAAAACAGTTATGCATTGTGGGATATATGGACAATGAGGAAGCAGTCATGTTGTTAAATCAGGCTAGGAACTACAAACCCACAATGCCGAGTCACAGCACAGCCTGCTGTGTAAGTAGATGAAAGGACAGGCATAGGCTGCTTTCTCTCTCTCTTAATGCCATCCAACAACCAGCAAGAGGCCTGTGTGTGTGCCCAGGCCTTGGAGAGCCTAAGGCCTACAGCAGAGAGAGAGGATCGCCTGCCTCAGAGGGAACCTTGTGAGCAGCCCTGCCGATCGGGCAGGAGAACCAGCCAGCGCTTCAGAGCTTTTGAAGTCACCTGCCTTCCAGCATACCGGGAGGAGCAGCACGGCGCGGAGGTACCATCTATACAGACAGAGTCCACAGCCAGCTGGGATCCAGAGTGGTGAGAAGGCATTTGCCTATCCATGTAGTGACTGTACTATTGCCAAGTGATTGCCTGCTATACAGACTTCCGCTGAGACCTGTAGTCCCACCGCTGTGGATCTATTGCACCTGAGTATTCTATAGCTGGATCCTGGGGTTTTCTGTTTCCTTTTGCCCCATACTGCAGAGCAGCACTGTACTGTTCACTCACAGAAGGAATTACAAGTGGGGATAGTTTTCAACTAAGTATGCAATCTCACTATATTCTGCCGTTATTATTTCCTTTGCTATTTTGGATTACAAATACGTGCACCACCTCACACTGCAGTATAATTAACCACTTGCCCATGGTGTCATAGTCAAAATACGTCATGACTTTAAAGATGGATATCTCGGTAACGGCAGCAGCTGCTGCCACAACCGAGATATCCATCTTTTCCATGGGCAGTGCTGTACACGATAATGGCGGTCCCAGCGGCGGATTCGCCGCAAGATCGCCGTTATCGGTGGCGGGAGAGGGCCCCCCCCCCTCCCGCCGCTCTCCCGCGCTCTCCGCCGCTTACCGGAGCCGTCGGTAACGGCGGAGGCGATCGGGTCCTCTTGCTGGCTGTGTTGGGATACGAGTGAGGGAAAAATCGCCCCCACCCGTCCCCCACAGCTCTGCTGGGCGGAAGTGACGTCAAAACGTCACTTCCGCCCAGCGTCTTAAAGAAACATTTTTTTTTTCTGAAATTTGAAAAATGACATTTTTTTTTTTTTTTTTCTTTTTTTGCATTTAAGCCTAAATATGAGATCTGAGGTCTTTTTGACCCCAGATCTCATATTTAAGAGGACCTGTCATGCTTTTTTCTATTACAAGGGATGTTTACATTCCTTGTAATAGGAATAAAAGTGATAATTTTTTTTTTTTAATTTATTTCGATGTATAAAATTATAAACTAATTAAAAATAAATAAGAAAACAAAAAAAAAAAAATGTAAAACGCCCCGTCCCGACGAGCTCGCGCGCAGAAGCGAACGCATACGCGAGTAGCGCCCGCATATGAAAACGGTGTTCAAACCACACAAGTGAGATATCGCCGCGATCGTTAGAGCGAGAGCAATAATTCTAGCCCTAGACCTCCTCTGTATCTCAAAAAATGCAACCTGTAGAATTTTTTAAACGTTGCCTATCGAGATTTTTAAGGGTAAAAGTTTGACGCCATGCCACGAGCGGGCGCAATTTTTAAGTGTGACATGTTGGGTATCATTTTACTCGGCGTAACATTATCTATCACAATATATAAAAAAATTGGGCCAAATTTATTGTTGTCTTATTTTTTTATTCAAAAAAGTGTTTTTTTTTTCAAAAAAAGTGCGCTTGTAAGACCGCTGCGCAAATACGGTGTGACAAAAAGTATTGCAATGACTGCCATTTTATTCTCTAGGGTGTTAGAAAAAAAAAAATATATAATGTTTGGGGGGTTTAAGTAATTTTCTAGCAAAAAAAACTGTTTTAGTCTCGTAAACACCGAATCTGAAAAACAAACCCGGTGGGCAAGTGGTTAAGCTAGCTGAAGACAAGAAAACTGGAACTGGACGAACTTTCAATACTTTATTCTTTCACAAGGCTTTACTGCTATACTATTGTGTATCACTCTGAACTGCACTCTAGGGGGAGCCATTTAGCAACATACAGTTGGAATTTGCACTTTTATTATTGTGTTCACTGTTGTGTATTCTGCGTGCAGTGGTCTGTGTGCCGAGGCCTCAGTGGGGAGGTGCTTCAATACAGGTATTAAGGTATTGAGGATCTATTCCACTGTGCACCTGTTCACATATACCCTTATCAGGTTGCTATTGGATACAGCGGTGTGACGTTATTGCTTTGAACAAATATCTCTGCCAATCAATACTTGTGTTATTTATTTGTTATTCACACCATTTCTTTATGTTATTCTTCACTATTTTTCATCATAGTAAACTTTTACAAGTTGTTAATTGATATCTTGTGTGAGTCTCTATTTCCTGCCACAACAGATGAAGTAACGGAACCCAGGGTCTCTGTAAATATACTATATGCTCTTTCATTATTGTGTCACTTTCTGTGGCTGGGTTCTACACTAACATTGTTAAGCAGGTGTGCCAGAGGGGTTGAGACAGTTCTTGGGGTTGAGCTGCAGGGTGCAGAACCAAACAAATATTAAGTGGCTTCTACAGGGGTAGCGCTACATTTATCAGCCCCTTCCTTTTCTAAATAAACACAGTGAGCGTGTGACTGTTTACTCTGATCCGGTTTATTAATGGTTCATTCATCTGCAGTGCATATGAGGCTGCAGAGAAAGTGGTTGGGGAATGTGTTTCCTCAGTCCCTTTCTCGGTCTAAAAAGTGAGACTTTAGGGGTCTGTTTAGACCCCTGATATCTCACCAATGAAGCCAAAAAATGTAAATAAAATAAAAAACTAGACTAAATTACATTACTTTGCCCATGATGCTATTATGATGGTATCACAAGTATCACAGTGGGTAGTATGTACATTAGAGGGGTGCAGAGTCTATGGTTAGGGGTAGTATGTACATGAGAGGGTTGCGGAGTGTATGGTGGGGGTAGTATGTACATGAGAGTGGTGCAGAGTGTATGGTGAGGGTAGTATGTACATGAGAGTGGTGCGGATTGTATGGTGGGGTAGTATGTGCATGAGAGGGGTGCGGAGTGTATGGTGGGGGTAGTATCTACATGAGAGGGGAGCGGAGTGTATGGTGCATACTAGGAGAGACCCTCGCTCATCCATCTGGCTCGCTCACTCGGGACACTGACAGGGTCACAGAGGGACATTCACTCCCATTCCTACACATACTGCACACAAATTAGGTGGCCGCAAGGCCACTTGTAAGTGTAAGGCCTAAGGCGACTGTCTAATTAAGAAGCTGCCTCTGACCATGATGATGCCCCAGAATTCTGTCACTTTGGAGAGATTTTCTCTCGTATCATATTTTAGCTATAAGACGAGAAGTGAAGGGAAATCTCCCCAAGCGGTGCACAGATGGAAAGAAAAAAAAACGGAGAGGAGTTATAACCCTCCCAATGAAAAAAAAAGTTTTGCCTTTAGTTACACTTTAACCACTTCAGCCCCCGCAATGTACCAGTACTTTGTGGAAGTTTGAGTGATAATATAGGGACAATTCCTGAAGCTACAGGCATCATCCCTGTATTGTTTTTTCAGAGTGCGATGCCCTTTTTTGTAAAAGCGATCCTAGTGGCTAATTAGCCGCTGGATCACTTTTACAGGTGGCAGAAGGCAATGTCCTCCCCCTGTCTTCCACCACTTTTCCAGGCTTTTCCATCTCACCGGGGTGCCTGGCACTGCGGCCAGCAGCTCCGCCGGCTCACCATAGAAATGAGCCAGAACCATAACGTCCCGGTCATCTCTATGCTCTAAAGCCGCGTACACACGATCGGTCCATCCAATGACAATGGTCCGACGGACCATTTTCATCGGTTCACAGATGAAGCTGACTGATGGACTGATGTGCCTACACACCATCGGTTAAAAAAACGATCGTGTTAGAACGCAGTGACGTAAAACACAACAACATGCTGAGAAAAAATGAAGTTCAATGCTTCCAAGCATGCGTCGACTTGATTCTGAGCATGCGCGGGTTTCAAACTGATGGGCGAGCGTACTAACGATCGGTTTTGACCTATCGGTTAGCCGTCCATCGGTTGAATTTTAAAGCAAGCCATCTGTTTTTTGACTGAAGGATAACGAACCGATGGGGCCTACACACGATCGGTTTGGACCGATGGAAACCGAACCTCAGTCCGTCTTCATCGGTTTGTACCGATCATGTGTACGCGGCTTAAGAAACCTGGAAGCAACGAGTCTTTCATCACTTTCAATTTAAAAATAGCTGCGCAAATACCATGTGATATAAAAAAATGAAACACCCACCATTTTATTCGTTAGAGCTGCTCTTTTAAAAATATATGTATATATAATGTTTGGGAGTTCTAAGTAGTTTTCTAGCCCCAAAAAAATGCAGATTTTTACTTATTCTGTAAGTGAAAAGTGGCAGAATAGGCTGATTGTGTGTACTGTTTCCTTGCAGACACTGCCCCCTATTGATGAAATTGGTTATGAATGATCATCCTTGGAGATGCAGCAAAAAAATAATCCAATTCATAGTTTTCATGCATGAAAAATCACATACAGTCCTGCACTTTCTTCTCACACCTGTATGATAACGCATTTTCCTATTTTCACGTTGAGCTTGCATTGAAACCTTGAGCTTTTCTACTCATTCCTATGGCCATGTAATTTAAATGTTTTGGAAAAGTCATTGGTAGGACTTTTTAAAACCAACCTGTTATAAAACCGATCTATGAACCCTGTGCTAGACTTCCATAGTTGCCAGGCTGATATTAGCCGTAGCTGCATGATGGTGTTCGTTAGGGTTGCCACCTGTCCGGGATTCACCCGTTTGGGTTTAGGATCATGTGTCCGGGTTTCGGACTGGACTATGGCCTTCCAGCAGGGTTGCTGGCTGCAGTTGTCTAAGCTGAGAGAGTCTGTTACACTCTCTTTCACACTGCCCAAAGCCCCCCCATACAGATGGGAGAGGAAAGAAGGCTCTATCTGCTCCTCTTCCCCCCGCCCCTACCATGGGCGTCCGCAGAACTTTTTTCAGGAGGGGGGGGGCATAATTTTAAGGTCACCTATGCTCCACCCCTTTTCAACAATGTCACGAAGGGGAGGGGCTGAGCCGCAACTCACAAGTATTTATTTTTAAAGCGGAAATGTCAGACTTTATTCCAGGCGTGTCCTATGTACAGAGTGCAGAATCCAGGCGTGTGCTACGTACAGGGTGCAGATTCCAGGCGTGTGCTATGTACACAATGATACCATTGATGGGGCACTATTTCTCCCACTGACACCAATAATGGGGCACTATTCCTCCAAATGATACCAATGATGGGGCACTATTCCTTCCAATGATGGGGCACTATTCTTCCCAATAATGGGTTGCTATTCCTCCCAATGATACCACTGACGGGGTACTATTCAATTCATTTCAATGGCGAGGGGTGTTTTTTCAGCGCACTGCCCCAGTGCGAAAGCACTCATTTATTTTATTAGAAATACGTTTTAGTACAAGAGACCTGTACGTGGGTACTTCACCCACTCAGGCAGGAGTGGCGACAAGTTTACAAATTGGTACTACTGAGGGCAGGCTTGCCCGTTCATATCCAAGTTCTCCTCTTCTTTCATCAACCTTTTTTTTCCTTCCTTACTGAAGTTGATGTTGGCTGTGTTGGCCTGGAACTAAAGCATTGGAAAAACTTTTGACTGTCTGGACCTCCGCTCACTATTTTGTTCCTGCATCACACCCCTAGACAACGCTAGGGTAACTTAATGTGCCGATCCCAACAATCAATCAGCGGCTCCTTCGGGGGTAGAGCTACACATGGGGGCTCGTCCGGGATTCGGCTGTTCTCTCTTTGCAACCAGAAGTGAGTGACTATTTACTAAAGAGCGGAGAGAGTCCAGTGTTGTGTATTGAACTGTCCGGTGGAGAGTGAGTTAACCTCACATCACTGAGCTGGGGGTGTACGTGCAGCAAAGCACGCGCCTGCAACGTGTCCGGACAAGTTCTTTCAAGTGGGAGGAGTCACCCTCCCCTGCGTGAGACGTACACTGGTATTTCGCGCCAAACTAGTGACGAAACGCCCATCTGCGCGCCAAGGAGCAAAACGCCACTCACCTCTAAGAAGAACGACGTGGTGATGTCTGCTTCCTGACAACTGGGCGTTGCCGCCCAGAGATTGAGGGCCCCAACCACTTCACCGGGGGTCTTCAACACATTTGCCCCATCTGGGGTGCCTGTGACAGACACAGGTGTCGGCCTGACCACCCTGGGACAGTTCGTCCTCTTGTCCAGCAGTGGAACGGAGATGCTGGGCCTAGCCTGCCCCCGCTGTGGGGATCTATTCGTGAAGATCCAGCCCTTGCCCTTGGTTGTTCCTGTTCTGAGAAGAGCACCGGACGCTTTGGTGTTACCGGGTCGCAGGGACCCAAAAATCCTGCCCAGATTAGCCCACTTACAGCAGGTGGTGACCCGGAGAGTCGCCACTGAATACAGGTATGAGTATTATTGTTTATTGCTTGTATAGCGTAGAATCACCCGAAGGTATCGAAACGCTTCCAGACCTTAACAATTCACAACGAGACCGGGTGTTACAGGCATAAATTAACATAGTAACAATATACAATATGTACCATGATTAAAATCACCTAATAAAACAACAATATAGCACCATAAAACCAATACAATACAATATAAAACCATAAAAATCACATAAGACCAAAGGAGAGACAACATTTCCCCATAAAACAGATTCAGCAGTACTTCCCTCCAAAATGACCCTAACCTCAATCCTCCTATCATTCTGCCTCTGCCCACAGGCAGGTTTTAAGATCCCTCCTAAATGTGGGTAGGTCCGGACTCTGTCTAAGACTTAGGGGAAGTAAATTCCATTCTCTCGGGCCGAGCACAGAAAAAGCCCGGCCCCCCCATTTTTTCAGCCGACTCTTTGGCTGTTCAAGGCGGAATTGGCAGCTCCATCTAAGGGAGCGGCCAGTAACATGTCTATTCAATTTCGCACAGAGATAGGCGGGTCCTAGCCCGTGAAACGCTTTAAAAACAAGTGTTAACATTTTAAAACGCACCCTCTGACCAACTGGCAGCCAATGCAGGGCAGCCTGATGTCTCGAGGTGGGGCAGTGGCCTCTGAGGTTTAATTCAAGCCTTACCGCCTGATTCTGGACCTTTTGAAGTCTCCCAATCTGGACTTGAGGCAGTCCAGCCAGGAGACCATTACAATAGTCCAGATGCGGAAGGACCAGAGCGCGCACCACCGAAATCCTTTCCAGATCTGATAGTAAGGGCAAAATGCGGTAAAGAAGCCTCATCTTACAATGGCAGGTCTTGACAACCTGACCGACATAGGGGATTAACGTCAAGTTGCTGTCAATCAGGACCCCTAGTGTCCCCACCGTGTCAGCCGGCCGGGGGCACACCCCTGCCTCATCGGGCCACGATAACACCCAGTGACCCTCAGGAATATTCCCCGATCTTAGAACCTTGGTTTTGGCCTGGTTTAGCTGCAGGTAATTAGCTGCCATCCAGCTTTTTATGATCTCTAAACCTGCAACCAACTTGGCCTCCATCTCTGGCTCATTGGTCGAGATTCTGGAGAACAACTGGGTGTCATCCGAATAGGACTGAAATCGAAGTCCCAGATTTGCGATCACCGCCAGCAGAGGGCGAAGATAGATGTTAAAAAGAAGAGGGGATAGCGGGGACCCCTGTGGGACCCCACAGGTCACCTTGATAGGCTCAGAGTAGAAGTCCCCCAGTTTCACCCTATACTCCCTCTCCTCTAAGAATGACTTAAACCATTTCAGGGCCTGGTCACTCACTTTCGCCACCTCCTGAAGCCGTGTCAGCAAAATCTGGTGATTTACTGTGTCGTATGCGGCTGACAAATCCAAGAGAATGAGGATTGAGTGGGCCCCACGGTCCGCGTCGACCAGTAGATGGTCCATGACATCCAGCAACGCCGTCTCCGTCCCATGTTTGGGTCGGAAACCGGACTGCCATTTGTCAAACAGATTGCCCTCCTCCATAAAAAGCTGCAGCTGACCACAGACTACAGTGGCGGCTGGTGCTCAAAATTTTTGGGGGGGCGCAAACGAAAAAAAAAACATTGCAGCCTCACTGTGCCCATCACATGCAGCCACTGTGCCATCAATTGTCACCACTGTGCCATGCCATCAAAGCCACCACTGTGCCATCAATTGTCACCACTGTGCCATGCAACACAGCAACTGTGCCATCAATTGTCACCACTGTGCCATGCCACCAAATGCAGCCACTGTGCCATCAATTGTCACCACTGTGCCATGCCATCAAACACAGAAACTGTGCCATCAATTGTCACCACTGTGCCATGCCACCAAATGCAGCCACTGTGCCATCAATTGTCACCACTGTGCCATGCCATCAAATGCCACCACTGTGCCATCAATTGTCACCACTGTGCCATGCCATCAAACGCCACCACTGTGCCATCAATTGTCAGCACTGTGCCATGCCATCAAACACAGCCACTGTGCCATCAATTGTCACCACTGTGCCATGCCATCAAATGCAGTCACTGTGATATCAATTGTCACCACTGTGCCATGCCACCAAATGCAGCCACCGTGCCATCAATTGTCACCACTGTGCCATGCCATCAAACACAGCAACTGTGCCATCAATTGTCACCACTGTGCCATGCCATCAAACACAGCAACTGTGCCATCAATTGTCACCACTGTGCCATGCCACCAAATGCAGCCACTGTGCCATCAATTGTCACCACTGTGCCATGCAACACAGCAACTGTGCCATCAATTGTCACCACTGTGCCATGCAACACAGCCACTGTGTCATCAATTGTCACCACTGTGCCATGCCATCAAACGCCACCACTGTGCCATCAATTGTCACCACTGTGCCATGCAATCAGACGCCACCACTGTGCCATGCAATTAAATGCCACCACTGTGCCATCAATTGTCACCACTGTGCCATGCCATCAAACACAGCCACTGTGCCATCAATTGTCACCACTGTGCCATGCAACACAGCAACTGTGCCATCAACTGTCACCACTGTGCCATGCCACCAAATGCAGCCACTGTGCCATCAATTGTCACCACTGTGCCATGCCATCAAACGCCACCACTGTGCCATCAATTGTCACCACTGTGCCATGCCATCAAACGCCACCACTGTGCCATCAATTGTCACCACTGTGCCATGCCATGCAACACAGCAACTGTGCCATCAATTGTCACCACTGTGCCATGCCACCAAATGCAGCCACTGTGCCATCAATTGTCACCACTGTGCCATGCCATCAAACGCCACCACTGTGCCATCAATTGTCACCACTGTGCCATGCCATCAAACGCCACCACTGTGCCATCAATTGTCACCACTGTGCAATGCCATCAAACACAGCCACTGTGCCATCAATTGTCACCACTGCGCCATGCCATCAAATGCAGTCACTGTGCCATCAATTGTCACCACTGTGCCATGCCACCAAATGCAGCCACTGTGCCATCAATTGTCACCACTGTGCCATGCCATGCAACACAGCAACTGTGCCATCAATTGTCACCACTGTGCCATGCCATCAAACATAGCAACTGTGCCATCAATTGTCACCACTGTGCCATGCCACCAAATGCAGCCACTGTGCCATCAATTGTCACCACTGTGCCATGCCATCAAACACAGCAACTGTGCCATCAATTGTCACCACTGTGCCATGCCACCAAAAGCAGCCACTGTGCCATCAAACGCCACCACTGTGCCATCAATTGTCACCACTGTGCCATGCCAAACGCCACCACTGTGCCATCAATTGTCACCACTGTGCCATGCCATCAAACGCCACCACTGTGCCATCAATTGTCACCACTGTGCCATGCCACCAAATGCAGCCACTCTGCCATCATTTGTCACCACTGTGCCATCAATTGTCACCACTGTGCCATGCAACACAGCAACTGTGCCATCAATTGTCACCACTGTGCCATGCCACCAAATGCAGCCACTGTGCCATCAAACGCCACCACTGTGCCATCAATTGTCACCACTGTGCCATGCCATCAAACGCCACCACTGTGCCATCAATTGTCACCACTGTGCCATGCCATCAAATGCAGTCACTGTGCCATCAATTGTAACCATTGTGCCATGCCATCAAATTCAGTCACTGTGCCATGCCATCATATGGAGTCACTGTGCCATCAGTTGTCACCACTGTGCCATGCCATCATATGGAGTCACTGTACCATCAGTTGTCACCACTGTGCCATGCCATCAAATGCAGTCACTGTGCCATCAATTGTCACCACTGTTCCATGCTATCATTTGGAGTCACTCTGTCATCAAGTGTCACCGCTGTGCCCTTTAATTGTCACCACTGTGCCCCATGCCACTGTGCTCATTGTCGCCTCTGTGCCCTTTGTCACTACTGTGCCCCATGCTGCCACTGTGCCCCATGATGCCCCTTTCCCTGTTAAAAAAAACACTTACCTGACTCTTCCATGTCCTCCCTCAATGTCTTCTGCCGCCGTGGAGAAGCTTCAGCCAATCAGGTTCCTGATAACCAGAATCCGGGAACCTGATTGGCTGAAACGGCTGTCAGTCTAATGCAAGGACCGCAGATTGCCTGCGCTCCGAGCATAGACTTCCGGGAGCCGGAGGGCGGTACTGGAAAAGCCTATCAGAGCCACTGGCTTTGATAGGCAGTTCCCCTCAGCCAACCAGCTGCCGCTATTCAGGTAACCGGCGCCCTATGTCCGGTTATAGGAATAGACCAGGCAGCTGGCAACAACACACGTTCAATGCATTGAAGTGTGTTATTTGCGAGAGGGAGTGGCGCTGCAGCGCTGCAGCGCCCTCTATAGACGGCCGCCAGAACTTCGGCTAAAATGTCAAAATGACATTTTAGCCGAATAAAAGTTCTTAAAGGGCCCGTTTTTTTTTTTTTTTGTGACTGCGGGAGGGGGGGCGGCGCCCGTGCGCCCATATGGGCGGGCCGCCACTGACAGACTACCTTCTCTGTTATCTTGGCTGGAAAGGATAGCCCTGTAATAGGCCTGGACTTCTCCGGGTCAGAGGGATCGGTACCACTTTTTTTTAAAATAGGAGTAACAATTGCCTGTTTAAAAAAATCTAGGGACGGTGCCATCCACTAGAGAGCAATTGATAAGATCAGTTAAACCTGGGGCTAAAATAACACAGGCTTCTTTAAACACCTGGCCCGGACACCGGTCGGAGGGAGGTGCTGAAGCCTTAGATTTAGCAATTAAATCCAAGACTTCTATGGCTGAAACTGTCCTAAAATCAAATTCTGAAACTAGAGTTTCAGGTATCCTTACCGCCGACAAGGGTGACCTCGTCACCTCCAGTTCGGCACTCACCTGGCCTTCAAGGCCCTTGTATATTTTAATTATTTTATTCACAAAAAAAGTCTGCAAACTCTTGGGCTTTCTCTTTAGAAGCCTTCACCTCCAGCTGGGCTGCCTGTGGACTGGCAAAATTCCTCACTATCCTAAACAACTCCTGAGAGTTATTGCCTGCAGCCTCAATCCTGGATGATATATAAGATCTTTTTGCACGTACAATTGCCGCTTTATAACCGTGCATAAAGATTCTCCATTTTAGGAGATTAGGTTTGGACTGGTTTTTCCGCCACGTTCTTTCCAGGGCTCGTCCCTTTTTCCTTAAGTCAGCCAGATCAGGAGAAAACCAGTCTGCTGAGCCCAGTTTTCTACCTTTGTTTGCTTTTCGGGACTGTACTGGAGCTACTTTATCCAGGGCTGATATTATACCATAATGCAGCATCTACAAAAACTCATCTGTTTTTGTTTTAACTTCTAAGTTATGGGCTAACTCTGTTGCTAAGTGTTGATTAAATAGATCTTGGGGGAAGACTTTAAAACTTCGGAAGGTAGCATCTTTATGCTGAGCTCCTTCATTATCGCCCCCACCTGGAAGATCTATATCAAACAATAAAATTGCATGATCAGACCAAGGGTAGGGGGCCACATTCCGCAAGGATATAGCTATATCCCTGGAAAGCAGGGCTTTTTTTCTGGGGGAACTTGGGGGAACTCAGTTCCACCACCTTTGGCTCAGACCCTTTGGTGCCCGCTCACCACAATCACTTGTGAACACAGAAGTCTGGTTTCTGTGTTTACAAGTGACTGCTTTGTAACCCCCTGAACTCTGCACACTGTATGTAATGCAATTCTGGTATTTAATGCCCCTTTAAGACCCTTCTACTGTTTGTGAAATCTGAACGGGTCGTGGTTGAGTTCCTGCACCTATTTTCTGAGAAAAAAAGCTCTGCTGGAAAGTATTACATCCAGAGTATGTCCCAACATATGAGTAGGTTCCGTCTTCAGGATGGATAGGTCCAGCTCATCTCCTCTTTGACGGAAGAGACAAGTTTCAGCTAAATCTGGTTTGTCTAACCACACATTAAAATCACCCAACAGAAGTGTAGGGGCAGACTTACAAAGGGCATTATCCGCCCAGGTCCAGAAAAACTCTAGTGCCAAAGTTTTTTTGGCAGGGGAAATGTATATAATATGTATATCATAAAAAATATTAGCTGCAAATTCTAGTTGCAGGGACAGAATTTCACAACCCATTCCCTGAGTCTCATTCCTTTTTTTAATAGTAAAAACATCCTTAAAGATGATAGCAGTCCCACCTCCCCGCCCATTAACCCTATTTTGAGTAAATATCTTGTACCCCGATGGGACTGCTGCGGATAAAGCGGGGATACTTGCATCCGTCAGCCATGTTTCGGTTATACATAAGAAATCACAATCATGTTCATTAACCACTTTAGCCCCGGACCATATTGCTGTCCAAAGACCAGAGCACTTTTTGCGATTCGGCACTGAGTCGCTTTAACTGACAATTGCGCGGTCATGCGACGTGGCTCCCAAACAAAATTGGCGTCCTTTTTTTCCCACAAATAGAGCTTTCTTTTGGTGGTATTTGATCATCTCTGCGGTTTTAATTTTTTGCGCTACAAACAAAAACAGAGCGACTATTTTGAAAAAAATTCAATATTTTTTACTTTTTTCTGTAATAAATATCCCCCAAAAATATATAAAAAAAAAAAATTTTTCCTCAGTTTAGACCGATACGTATTCGCAATTAGCGTTTATTGATTGGTTTGCGCAAAATTTATAGCGTTTACAAAATAGGGGGTAGTTTTATGGCATTTTTATTATTATTTTTTTTTTTACTAGTAATGGCGGCGATCAGCGTTTTTTTTCAGTACTGCGACCTTACGGCGGACACTTCGGACACTTTTGACACATTTTTGGGACCATTGGCATTTTTTTAGCGATCAATGCTATAAAAATGCATTGGATTACTATAAAAATGCCATTGGCAGTGAAGGGGTTAACACTAGGGGCGGGGAAGGGGTTAAGTGTGTTCCTATTTGTGTTCTAACTGTATGGGGGGGTGGACTTACTAGGGGGAATCACTGATGTTCCGTTCATACATTGTATGAACAGAAAATCAGCGTTTCCCCCGCTGACAGGAACGAGCGCTGTGTGTTTACACACACAGCTCCCGTTCCCCGCTCTGTAACGAGCGATCGCGTGTGCCCGGCGGAGATCGTGCCCGCCGGGCACACGCACGGGACTCGGGGGCGAGCGGGGGGCGCGCGCGGGCCGCCGGCGGCGCGCACGCGCCCCCTAGTGGCCGTCGAAAGTGGCGGCGTAGAGCTACGGGCTCTCGCGCAGGAGTGTCGACCTGCCGCCGTATTACTGCGGCGGCTGGTCGGCAAGCGGTTAATTACATCAAAAATATTGTTTGCATGGGCCACTAAGGAGCGAACATTCATTAAGGCCCACTTACTATTGCCCACCGGTCTCCCTGCCAAATATTTATAGGGGGCTTTATCAAGGCCATGCTGAGCGCTCCCCTCCAAACGTGCTTCCTTCCGTACGCTTTTTAAATAGGTTCTAAGCCCTCGACAGGGACCATGGGCCCCATCGGTATGTTGGTGTCCCTTGTTAATACAATTCAGAAACGCAGCTTTAAATCCATCTGGCTCCACTGAGCCATTGTTGTAAAACTGTAACAAGTCCATTTCTGATATTTGTATCCTAGGGGCCATAAGAATGCTATGTAACAACACCAGATATACTTTAAAGAGCCAAGATAAATGTATCGGAGTGTCACTTACAATTTTAATACTGTCTGTAATGTCCTAGATTCTTTTCCAGTTTTGGGAACCATCCACTTGGTGTGCACCCTCGCCGGTCACAGATAACGAGCTGTGTTCCCAGTTCCCTTCTGCTTTGAAAAATCAATCCGGCAGCGTTTTGCGCCCTCGCCGGTCGCGAACGGCCGCGGACGCCCGCAGACGCCCCACCCTTTGTTGCGCCCTTCCGCGCGCCAAGGGTGCGCTGCCGCTGCGTGTCAGCGCTCTGGCCCAGTTTATGAAGGGCGGCAGGTGGGGCTGATGAGGAGAGCCACCTGCGGGGGGCGGAGCCTAGGCGGAGCCCAGGAGGGGCTCTGACAGATGGAAGCGCCTGCTCCCACGCCTCCCAGCAGTTGTCACAGGCCAAGTCACAGGGGCTGCAGGGGCACCACAAACACTGGAGAAACACACAGCAGGACGTGGAGACAAGTAGCGCCGGCAGCCGTGACCTGGCAGGTCTGGATAGCGTGTCAGCGCTCTGGCCCAGTTTATGAAGGGCGGGCAGGTGGGGCTGATGAGGCGAGCCACCTGCGGGGGGCGGAGCCCAGGAGGGGCTCTGACAGATGGAAGCGCCTGCTCCCAAGCCTCCCAGCAGTTGTCACGGGCCAAGTCACAGGGGCTGCAGGGGCACAACAAACACTGGAGAAACACACAGCAGGACGTGGAGACAAGTAGCGCCGGCAGCCGTGACCTGGCAGGTCTGGATAGCGCGTCAGCGCTCTGGCCCAGTTTATGAAGGGCGGGCAGGTGGGGCTGATGAGGCGAGCCACCTGCGGGGGGCGGAGCCTAGGCGGAGCCCAGGAGGGGCTCTGACAGATGGAAGCGCCTGCTCCCACGCCTCCCAGAAGTTGTCACGGGCCAAGTCACAGGGGCTGCAGGGGCACAACAAACACTGGAGAAACAGACAGCAGAACGTGGAGACAAGTAGCGCCGGCAGCCGTGACCTGGCAGGTCTGGATAGCGCGTCAGCGCTCTGGCCCAGTTTATAAAGGGCGGGCAGGTGGGGCTGATGAGGCGAGCCACCTGCGGGGGGCGGAGCCTAGGCGGAGCCCAGGAGGGGCTCTGACAGATGGAAGCGCCTGCTCCCACGCCTCCCAGCAGTTGTCACGGGCCAAGTCACAGGGGCTGCAGGGGCACAACAAACACTGGAGAAACACACAGCAGGACGTGGAGACAAGTAGCGCCGGCAGCCGTGACCTGGCAGGTCTGGATAGCGCGTCAGCGCTCTGGCCCAGTTTATGAAGGGCGGGCAGGTGGGGCTGATGAGGCGAGCCACCTGCGGGGGGCGGAGCCTAGGCGGAGCCCAGGAGGGGCTCTGACAGATGGAAGCGCCTGCTCCCAAGCCTCCCAGCAGTTGTCACGGGCCAAGTCACAGGGGCTGCAGGGGCACAACAAACACTGGAGAAACACACAGCAGGACGTGGAGACAAGTAGCGCCGGCAGCCGTGACCTGGCAGGTCTGGATAGCGCGTCAGCGCTCTGGCCCAGTTTATGAAGGGCGGGCAGGTGGGGCTGATGAGGCGAGCCACCTGCAGGGGACGGAGCCTAGGCGGAGCCCAGGAGGGGCTCTGACAGATGGAAGCCCCATGCTCCCACGCCTCCCAGCAGTTGTCACGGGCCAAGTCACATGGGCTGCAGGGGCACAAAAAACACTGGAGAAACACACAGCAGGACGTGGAGACAAGTAGCGCCGGCAGCTGTGACCTGGCAGGTCTGGATAGCGAGTCAGCGCTCTGGCCCAGTTTATGAAGGGCGGGCAGGTGGGGCTGATGAGGCGAGCCACCTGTGGGGGGCGGAGCCTAGGCGGAGCCCAGGAGGGGCTCTGACAGATGGAAGCGCCTGCTCCCAAGCCTCCCAGCAGTTGTCACGGGCCAAGTCACAGGGGCTGCAGGGGCACAACAAACACTGGAGAAACACACAGCAGGACGTGGAGACAAGTAGCGTCGGCAGCCGTGACTTGGCAGGTCTGGATAGCGCGTCAGCGCTCTGGCCCAGTTTATGAAGGGCGGGCAGGTGGGGCTGATGAGGCGAGCCACCTGCGGGGGGCGGAGCCTAGGTGGAGCCCAGGAGGGGCTCTGACAGATGGAAGCGCCTGCTCCCACGCCTCCCAGCAGTTGTCACGGGCCAAGTCACAGGGGCTGCAGGGGCACAACAAACACTGGAGAAACACACAGCAGGACGTGGAGACAAGTAGCGCCGGCAGCCGTGACCTGGCAGGAGGCCAGGAGGCACATAGAGTACCCCTATGTGCCTCCCCCTCTCCTTTACCGAATTGATCAGGAGCGGGAGGTTTGGATCTCAGGAAGCTATCTGGTTGTAACTGAGGGCACCCCATGTCTTGGTGGGTGCCGATTCGAAGCTGCCTCAGTTGAAAGCCAGGTTTGTGGAATGCCATCGAAATTGGAGCTGGGGCCGTCATCTTTACCGGGATCGAGTTTTGTTAAAGTGCCCCGGGAAAGAGGATCAGATCTTTAAGGTACAACTCACCACACCCAGGGGAGACATTGTTTGGCTGCCTGACCCTCAGTTTTATCAGTGAAGAGACCATGCAAACTTTGCATGATTTGCTAATGTTGCGGAAGTTACAGACAAGTATGCCCCCCCCCCGTTCTGTTTTAACTGTTTTTTTTTTCTCCAGGTCTTTTTTTTTTCTCCCCCCTGCTCCTCCAGAACCACATAAACTTTTGTGCAGAACTCTTGGGAGGGGTTTGGGTTCAGTCATTTAGAATGGGGTCCTTGCACAAACTTTCTGCCACAGTTTGGGAAATACTGTGGACGATTGGGAGAGGTCTTTTTTTGTCCTCTCCCTCTTTGTTGCTACTTCCGCACCTTTGATTTTTTTTTCTTGAGACTGCTGCAGTACCAGCGCACTGACCGCTAGGGGCAGTGTTTTGCACCATGACTTTGCAGAGAGAAAAAAAATGTGTTGAGTTTACTTCTCTGACTTTCTTGCATAACCAAAAATATTTCTTCCACAGCACTTACAAGTCTTAGGACTCCTAGAGAGGGAAGGAGGCTTTGTGCTCAGGTTCGAGCCCACAGCTTCAATCCTGAACTGAGAGGTTGTATGTAAACATTGTACATTTGCATGGTCTTTTGTCCTTACAGTTTTTTTGAGGTTTTTTGGACCCACCTATTGTCGACACTGCAGAGAATGGGCAGCTAGATAGATAGGGTTGTGTATGTTGTATGTCATTTGAAATATTGTGATTTACTGTGTGTATTCTGTCCTTTCTCCTTCTCTATCTTTTCTGTCTGTTTGGTTGGTGTCAGGCCAGCATTCATGTTGGAATGCTTTTGGACACCAGGGACAGTGTCAATTCAGGAGGGGGGAGTATGTAGCGTGCCCTTACTTTCAGTATGGGCACTATGCTAAAGTTAGTTGGAATGGGAGAGTTATATTGCTCCCAGTCATGATTTACCTAAATTGTGACCTCTGTCATTCCAGAAAGGTCCACTAGGTCAGTCTGCATTCTAGGGATGTGGTATGATCTCTGGTCAGCAGTTGGCGCCAGAAGGGTTTCTGGCAGACCAAGTCTTCCCCAGCAGCCAATTGGAGGAGTTTGTCCCTCGCGGGGCATGCTGGGGAGGGGTATATCTGTGAGAGGGGTCATGTGTTCTAAATCTTCGTGGGGTTCCAGTTCCAGGTGCGGCATCCACCTTTAGGGTGTGCACATCCATGGACCCTGTCGGCGTGGCCCACCTGGCCAAGCTTACAGGCTTCACAGAGCCTCAACCGGAGGCGAAAGGGGACCCCAGTGACTTACTGGGTTCCCAGTCCAATTGAAAGGATCCCAGGCTGGGTGCCATAAGATTGGGGGATCGGCTTGAGGGGAACCCGGAGGCAGGTTGTCCAACAGGGCTTGAACGAACCAATCAGGGATTTGGTGACCGGGATGCTGACAGGTACGCTTTACTGTCTCCCGGTGACCTACGCTAGAGTCTACTGGGAGGATTCGCTCTGTTCATCCACCTAATCTCATCTAAAGTAATTGGCCTGTGGCAGAGGCTCTAGAGCCAGGTCTGTGTGTATGCGACCTGTTCCTCCCAGAAATTCAAAGTGACACCTCGGCTGCCAGGCTCGTGCAAGAGACCTGTCCGTGGGCACTTCACCCACTCAGGCAGGAGTGGCGACGAGTTTACAAATTGGTACTACTGAGGGCAGGCTTGCCCGTTCATATCCAGGCCTGACACCGCAAGTTCTCCTCTTCTTTCATCAACCTTTTTTTTCCTTACTAACTGAAGTTGATGTTGCCTGTGTTGGCCTGGAAATAAAGGATTGGAAAAACCTTTATTGACTGTCTGGACCTCCGCTCACTATTTTGTTCCTGCATCACACCCCTAGACAACGCTAGGGTAACTTAATGTGCCGATCCCAACAATCAATCAGCGGCTTCTTCGGGGGTAGCGATACACACGTCTTCTGGGGTCCTTCGGCGGCTGTCTCTGTCCTCCCCGCAATTACTCACCACAGTCATGCGAGAGCTTGCATGGTGGTCAGTAATTGCGAGCACGCTCCCGTGATACAGCGAGCGGCCATAGACGCTCACTGTATTACTCGGCCCCGCCCCCAGCGCCCTGCATAATTGGATGTGATTGACAGCAGCACAAGCCTATGGCTGCGCTGCTTTCGATCCATCCAGTGTAGCCAATCAATGACCAGGCCTAGTGGTGAAGAAGATGTTGGGGGCGAGCGCTGGACTTTTGAGGAGTCAGGTAAGTGTAACGGGTGCTCGGGGGGGGGGGGTATTGTCTGATGTTTTTTCACCTTAATGCATTGAGGTGAAAAAACATTTACCTTTACAACCCCTTTAACTGCTTGTCAACCAGAGGTTGGCTTGGCTGCGCAAAATCACGCAATTTAATGTGATGTTGCTCTGTGTCCACTAGGCCACTGCCCCCTGCTCGCTCCTGGTGCTGATGCGAGTGCCCAGCGGGCGCGAGCACTGCCGGGCACCCGTGATCGCTCGTGACAAAGCAAGAACCGGGAGCTATGTGTGTAAACACACAGCTCCCGGTTCTTTCAGGGGGAGAAATTACTGATCGCATTTACTTACAATGTATGAGCAGCGATCTGTCATTTCCCCTAGTCAGACCCACCCCCCCTTCAGTTAGAACACACTTTAGGGAACACAATTAAACCCTTGAATGCCCCCTAGTATTAACCTCTTCCCTGCCAGTGAAATATTTACAGTAATCAGTGCATTTTTGTAGCACTGATCGCTGTAAAAATGCCAATGGTCCCAAAAATGTGTCAAAGGTGTCCGATGTGTTCCCATAAGGTCGCAGTCACGATAAAAATTGCAGATCGCCGCCATTACTAGTAAAAAAAAATATTAATAAAAATGCCATAAAACTATCCCCTATTTTGTAGACGCTATAACTTTTGTGCAAACCAATCAATAAACGCTTATTGCAATGTCTTTTTTACGAAAAATATGCAGAAGAATACATATCGGCCTAAACTGAGGAATAAAAAAGTTTTTAAATATATTTATAGGGGATATTTATTATAGCAAAAAGTAAAAAATATTGAATTTTTTTCAAAATTGTCGCTCTATTTTTGTTTAGAGCGCAAAAAATAAAAGCCGCAGAGGTGATCAAATACCACCAAAAGAAAGTTCTATTTGTAGGAAAAAAAGGACGCTAATTTTGTTTGGGAGCCACGTCGTATGACAGCGCAATTGTCTGTTAAAGCGACGCAGTGCCGAATCGCAAAAAATGGCCCGGTCGTTGAAGAGGTCAAATAAGCGCTGCACCTCTATTGTGTCAGCTGCTGTTTTGTGACTATTGAACATGTTTCACCAAAAGGGTGGGAACTAGCAAGCTAAAGGGTCTTTGAAGTCAAATCTTGATTGAAATGCAAAATACTTGTTTATATAGCTGTCAATTCCAAGGCTCGTTTGCTGATCAGGCTAAGATAGAATTGAATGAATGAATGATAACTTATATAGCGCGGCACATGCGAACTAAATCGCCTCTGGGCGCTTGTTGTTCCAGTCTCCTTTGATATCAAAAGAGATGAGTCTTGATCTTTCTCCTGAATGCTAAGTGATCCTCCTCCAACCGAATGCTGGTTGGTAAAGCGTTCCATAGTCTGGGACCTTGGATCGCGAATCTTCTTTCTCCTTTGGACTTGTAGTTGGCTTTCGAAATCTGGAGCAGGTTTTGATTGGTGGATCGCAAAACGTGATTGGGATTGTGGGCTTTTATTTTTTTGCATAAATAATGGAGGGCATTCCCATGGACACATCTATGCGTAAGACAGAGTGCTTTAAAAGCAATTCTGGGCCAGATTCACGTATTCCAGAGCATCTTTGCTCTGGAGTAACGCTTCTGATTTGCGTTGCGCTGCCGAAATTTTAGGAGCAAGTGCTGTCATTCACGAAGCACTTGCTCCTAAAGTTGCGGCAGCGCATCACAAATGAGCCGGCGGAATTCAAATGTCGCGGGTACGGGGCGTGTAGTATGCTAACTACGCGCGATCCCGCCGCCAACGTACTGCGCATGCGTCGAGTGTCAAAACATCCCCGTGCGCATGCTCCAAAATCTGTGAATGAACGTCAATGACGTCACATTCCCATTCATGACCGTTTTACGCAAGCGACGTTTTTTTTTTTTTTTCCGACGCGATGACGACGCCTATACCTAACATAGGATACTCCAACCCCATGTAGGTATATCTATGCGCCGCGTATCCCGTCCGGAAACGTCGTATCGTCATTGCGTCGCGCCGGATTTCGATCGTGAATTGCCGATTTCCGCTCATTAACATATTTTTTGAGCGGAAATCGGCGGGAACGCCCCCGGCGCCATTTTTAAGTTGAAGTAACGATGCGATGGCGAAACTCAGTTACGCTGCTCGCATCGGAACTTCAACCCGGCGTTTCTTGTTTTCTGGTTACAGAAAACAGAAACGCCGGCTCAAAGCCACAGTTAGGCTGGCGGATCACTCGATCCGCCAGCGTAACCTTTCCTGAATCTGGCCCTCTGTCTTTAACTGGCAGCCAGTGAAGGGCTCTCAGTGAAGGTGAGATGGGTTCCCAGGGTTTTTTCCCAGTCACAAGTCTGGCGGCCGTATTCTGAACGACCTGCAGACGAGCGATTTGGTACTTGGGGAGTCCGAGGTAGAGGGCATTTGCATAGTCCAGTCTGGAGTTAACAATTGCTCCCACCATGACCGCTAAATCTTCTTTGGGAATGAAAGGAGTAAGTCTGCATAGTATGCGCAGCAGATGGTGTGATCCGCTGACTACTGACCCTATTTGTGCGTCTATTGTCATATAGAAGTCAAAAATGACCCCTAGACTTTTGACTTTGGTGCTAGGGGAGATGATTTTGCCCAAAATGGGCGGAGGTGTCCATGCTGTTGCAGGTTGATTCCTATGCTTGGCGTGAAACAGGAGAAGTTCTGTTTTCGCTCCGTTGAGTTTGAGATAACTCTTTGTCATCCAGTCCTCTATCAAAGAGAGGCATGTCTCTAGATTGAGGTGGTGATCCTTTTTGTTGCCAATGCGGAAATACAGTTGCGTGTCGTCTGTATATGAGTGGTAAAGCAGTTTTTGGCTGCTAATAATCTCAAAAAGAGGGCGAAGATAGATGTTAAACAGCACCGGTGACAGAGGCGATCCTTGTGGGACTCCGCACAATAATGTGCGTTTCTCAGATGTGAAAGGTCCTAACTTCACTGTTTGCGATCGGTTTTCCAAAAAAGAGGAGAACCAAGATAAATCGCCTTCTGCGACTCTGGCTACTTCAACTAGCCGTGTCAATAAAAGTTTGTGGTCTACAGTGTCGAAAGCTGCACTTAGGTCCAACAGAACCAGAAGACAAGATTCTCCTTCGTCTGCGGCCTCGAGAGCATCGTCCCATATTTTGAGCAGCGCGGTTTCAGTCCCGTGTCCCAGACGGAAACCCGATTGAAATGGGTCAAGTAGCTTGTGGGTATCCAGATGCTGTTGCAGCTGTTGTACCACTACTTTTCCATTATCTTTGAGAGTACATTGAGGCCTGTTATGGGACGGCGGTGGAGTGGGTCTTTGGGGTCAAGGGAGGGTTTCTTCAGGATGGGTTGGATTATACCTTCTTTCAACTGTGAGGGCACTATGCCCTCCTTGAAAGACTTGTTGATAAGCTGCGTGATGGGAGGAGCCAGGATGTCGGCGCATTCCTTCAGCAGTTTTGTGGGGATAATATCATTTGGCGCTGTGCCATTACGCAAAGTGCCAATGATATTTTTAGTGGCATCAATGGAGATGGGTTCCAGGGTGAACTTACCTGATAGTGGTGAATTACTATGGGTATTGTGTGAGGAATTGCGGGGGGAATTGTTTTGCTGAATGCTTTCACGGATTGCCTCAATTTTATTAATGAAGTAATCCGATAATTCATTGCAAAATTCTTGTGTGTCTGAATTGGGGGCTTCAAGACATCCTGGTTTCATGGTCTGAGTGACCATCTTGAAGAGTTCTCGTGGTCAGTTTAGGGCGCTTTTGATAGCCTCAGAAAAATAATTTTTCTTGGCTTGAAAGATTTCTTTGTGGTATTTTCTTGTTGTTGCTTTGTAGATGGAGAGGTGTACCTCTGAAGAGCTTCTTTTCCAGGCGGCTTCCGCCCTTCTGCTTTCTTGCTTCAGTAACGACAGCTGGTTGTTAAACCAGCTGCAGTTGTTTTTCCTGATGCGGGTTTTACGTTTTGGCGCTACTAAGTCGGCTGACTGTAGCAGGGCTGAATTTATGGCATCCAGTGTTTCTACAGCCGTTTGATGCGGCTGAGTTGTTTTTATTTTTTCCCTTAATGTGGTTTTGAAGAGTTCCGAGTGGAGCTTCTTCTGACATCTAGTCCAGTGTGTTGTCACTGGTCTAGATGTTTTTGTTGCGGGGGGGATTTTGGAAATTTAATTGCATGGTGGTCTGTCCATGGCAACGGTTCATTTTCCAAAAATTTTATTTCCAGATCTTGTCTGAAAATAAGATCAAGTGTGTGACCTGAAGCATGTGAGGGCCCACATACTAGTTGCTGTAACCCTAAACCTTCCAGGTGGTCAATACAGGCATCGGCAACAGGGTCTTCTGAGTATTCTTTGCAAATGAAGGTGTAAATATAGCCTTCGAACACAATCAAGACAATTGTTACACAATTTGACTTCTAACAGAATACACAACCAATATATATATATATATATATATATATATATATATATATATATATATATATATATATATATATATATAGCGGTACCCCCGAAGGGGCTGCTGCGTAATGATGGGATGGCATTATACCTCATGGCTCCGGTGAAGTGTCTAGGGTGAACGATGAATGCAATAGCAGTAAAGGAATATCTGCAAATAGGAAGTCTCTTTATAAGCGCTCTTTATTACCCAGCCAGGTAAAAACAGGTAACAGGTGATGGAAAGGATAGACAAAGGTTGGAAGGAGAACAGCAGATTCAGGCCTTGAATATGGAAACAGTCCTGCTTCCGACAACAACCGGATTTCTTTCACCACTCCAGCCTGAGTGGGTATAGCGTACCTGGACATGTCTCTCTCACCGACCTGGCAGCCAGAGTATCATTTGGAAATTGAGAAGGATGTCTCTGCCACAGACTATTCTAAATAACTGTCAGAAAAAGGGCCCCTGCCACAGGCCTCCCCTGAGTGTAGATATGGAGGAACTCCAGGTAGGCCATAACGCTCAGGGTGCGGTGATGTGGTCACCCTAAAAGTGGGTGCCACACTTCAGGAAGAAGAACCATCTAAAATAGCATCTGCCTCATAAGTACCCTCTCCCAGCATGCCCAGCTAAGCCCAAGCCTCCCGATTGGTCGCTTGGAGAGAACACCCAAACCTCAGCTTTTACTGCTGCCACCTGTCGTCCCGGGGTGGAACAACACCTCAAGCACAACAGCATGAGCCCACAGCACAGCCAAGCTGAAAGGGAGACCAACCCAAACAAATCTCAATTAGGATCAGAGTCAATTTACACTCTGATTACACCCTAAATTTACTAGCACCCGTACTTTGAAGTACATGGGCGCTACACATATATATATTAAATCAGAAATACATGTTTTGATAATCATGAATAAATGTTTGATAAATAAAATGGCTATTCCATTTACCCGATCATACCCACGAATAGAAGCAGGAATTATGGTTTGAAGATCTCACTGTGGTAGTTCCCCAGATATTAGAAGGCAGGGGGTGACTCTGCTGACCAGGGGATCCATCTAAAACAAAAATATCCCTTTATTGTGGATGTGCCTTTAAGGGATAAAACATTGAACAGCTCTTCTGTTTTCCATAATAAGCTCTCATTGTTTGACCTTAATGCAAGAATTTAATATTCCCAATAAACCCAGAGGCAGCTTTTACATCTGGCTAAGATATGTATCAGGAAGTGGCGTGTTCAGACAAAAGAATAAGACATCTCTGGCCGCACCTATAAAGCAATAAAAGAGGAGCAAATACATTCAGATCATACAAAAATGGACTTACACAGCTGATCACCGATATTCTCCATGAAGTGTCCAGCAATGTATGCATCAATATCAGGGCTCAAGTCCTGCGGGAACGCGTGGGAACGGAGTTCCTGCACTTTTTTCACAGCAGGAACTCAGTTCCCTTTGCAGGACGAGAGCAGTCAAGACGCCTGAGCCAATCCTTCACTAAGCGGCGATGCCCAGGCCGAGTCACTGTCAGGGACAGGCGAACCTTAGTAATCCTTTATGTTACTGGGTGCTTCCTGTATATGGATTCATCGGATAGTGTGCGGGTATTCCGTCACTTCCTCGATGCCGCAATGTCTCCTTGGAGCTTTTGTCATTGTTCCCAGGAGACATTGCAGAGGTCTGCCGCGAGTTATCGCGGGATTTAAAAAGAACACTACCCGATGAATCCATATACAGGAAGTGGCCAGTAACATGAAGGATTACTAAGGTACAGTAAATCGGGAAAAAAAACATGCGGTTTAATAATTATGCATATGAGTCTATAATTATATATTTTTTTTGGTGGGGGAGTGGATCTTGGGTGGGAGTTCCCACACTTTTTTCCCCAGGACTTGACCCCTGATCAATATTCACACTGTGACAAAACTTCACCCCTGATTATCTCCTAACCACCATGCAATGGCTATTAGGCCTCGTTCACACTTAGTACACCCATGGAGGGTAGGGTTGCCATCTCATCCTAATTACTGGGGCTAATCTAATGCAGTAAAGGCACTAAGTGAATTTAGCCACAGAACCTGTGTAATTAATATGTGTTTGTTTTGAGGCCGGGTTCACACTAGTCCGACAACGCTCCGACATTGGAAACTCATGTCGCATGACGTGTGAAAAGCAATGTTTCCCTATGAGAGCTGTCTTAACTGGTCCGACACAAGTCGGTCCGACTTTGCAGACGCTCCCTGTACTACTTTGCTCCGACTTTGATCCTACTTCACTCCATTGAATATCATTGAAGTAGGATCCAAGTCGGAGCGCAGTCACCGTAGTAGGTGCACGGCCCCGAACACACCCTGGCGGTGCTCAAAACTGCAGTGGCGGCTGGTGCTCAAAACTGAATCTCCTGCCGCGCAGAACGGACCCAGTAGGGAGGGGGGGCCAGGGCGAGTAAAAAGAACATGGGGAGCTTTGCGTGCCTGCGGGGGGGGGGGGGGGGGGGGGGTTGGGGGGACCATGTTCATTTTGCATGGGGCGCCCAAATTTCTTCAAACGGCCCTGTGTATTCTATGTTATACAAAATTGGTATGCACAGCCTATTGTATTAGGCTGGGTTCACACTTGTGCGGTGTGAATTTCAGCTCTGTAATGTCTCTGCAAAGATAAGGGAAGTGTTCAGCAGATTAGCTCAGTTTCTGCTGCGAATTTGGAGACCTGGGGGAAGTTCTGAGTGAGAGGAGAGTGGGGGAGAAGTGTATTGAGCTGAATGAGAGAAATTCCTGAAGAGAACTGAACACATCTGCGAATCAGCTGCGTACCCATAGAAGATAATGGGACTGAATTCGCACCTGAGCCGCACCGCAAGGCCTCCACAACGCATACGGATTTCCGGCAATGCGCAGTGCGAATGCATCGCACATATGTGAACCAGGCTCATTGAAAACAATGGGCCAGATTCAGGAACAGTTAGGCTGGCGGATCCAGTGATCCGCCAGCCTAACTGTGACTTTGAGCCGGCGTTTCTGTTTTCTGTAACCAGAAAACAAGAAACGCTGGGTTGAAGCTCCGATGCGAGCAGCGTAACTGAGTTTCGCCATCGCATCGTTACTTCAACTTAAAAATGGCGCCGGGGGCGTTCCCGCCGATTTACGCTCAAAAAATATGTTAATGAGCGGAAATCGGCAATTCACGATCGAATTCCGGCGCGACGCAATGATGGTACGACGTTTCCGGACGGGATACGCGGCGCATAGATATACCTACATGGGGTTGGAGTATCCTATGTTAGGTATAGGCGTCGTCATCGCGTCGGGAAAAAAAAAAATCACGTCGCTTGCGTAAAAAGTTCATGAATGGGAATGTGACGTCATTGACATTCATTCACAGAATTTGGAGCATGCGCACGGGGATGTTTGGACACTCGACGCATGCGCAGTACGTTGGCGGCGGGATCGCGCTTAGTTAGAATACTACACGCCCCGTACCCGCCCAATTTGAATTCCGCCGGCTCATTTGCGATGCGCTGCCGCAACTTTAGGAGCAAGTGCTTCCTGAATAACAGCACTTGCTCCTAAAATTTCAGCAGCGTAACGCAAATGAGATGCGTTACTCCAGAGCAAAGATGCTCTGCTCTACCTGAATCTGGCCCAATGTATTTAAAAATGTTCTGCGTATTAGATGCGGTTTAAGCCGCAACCAATTCGCATAGGTGTGAACCCGGCCTTAGGGTGTGCACCCCAGAGTACAAACACACATGTGTGTAAATCAGCAGAGCAGTGACTTGTGTTAGTAGGGCAGTGGACATTGTCAGTAGTTGTTTTCTTTATTATTTTTTACAATACATTTTAATTTTTTTTACAACCCCATTTGGGGGGCATTAGTGAAATATCAAGGGTCTAAATAGACCCCTGGTGCCTCACTTTTGAGACAGAGAAAGGGACTGAGGACAGAGATTCCCTATCCCTTTCTCTGCAGCCTCAGCTGCACTGGACAGTAAATTAATGGAAAGTGCTCTGTGCTGAGCAGATTCCTATTCCTTCCTATTCCTTCAGAGACTGAAGCATAGTAAACATAGTTTATTAAGTTTACTATGCTTCAGTTAAGAATGAACACAGAAGCGGTTGGTATGCACATTCAGAAAAGGAGGGGGCTGGTAAATGAAATATTTTACTGGTCCCTTCTCCCGATCTCCAGTTTGAAACATCCCCTGCAGCAGCCGCTGGGAGAGGAGAGGAGGGAAGCTGGCAGCACTGCTGGGAGAAGACAGGGGGTGCCAGGAAGCAGAATCTGCACTGCACTGGGTGATTAGGGTGTGTCCAGGCACACCCGACACACTCTGTGCACACGCCTATGGTTATACAAATGCCTCTTCTGAAATCTGCTTTTATCATGCCATATTGCCCTTCAATGTGATTCTGTTATGAAGAGAAGATAACTATAAAATGATGTTGATCTTGTTTTGTGTTTTTTTTTATATCGTGGCCTTAACCATTAGTAAAGCTAGGTTCACACCTGTGCGAGTGGTGCTGATGTGGGACCTGCACAAATACTAACAGTCGCAACCACCCACATACAAAAATTCAGGACCTGCAGGCAGGTGCCATTCTAATGGCATGATGTGCCTCAACACTGGAAATCACATTCATACTGGGAACCTCGGTTCCTGTGCATGCTGTGATTTAAAAAATAGTGCAGGAACTTCTTTCCTGCATGTCGAGACAAATGAATGGGCTCTCGTGTCCACGCAAACCACTGACCACATGGTCCCACAGGTGTGAACCTAGCATTAAAATACCTGGAACCAAGGAACCAACCACAGATGTGGTATTATCCTAGAGGTCTGAAAACATTAAACATCCGTTTTGTAGATTGTTTAAACCATTTTTTATTTTTTTTACATAGCACTGTCTTTATTTGTTATTATTGGGTGTGTTCTGAAGAGCTCCTGATACAAAAGTCCATCTTACTTAACCACTTCCATACCAGGCCACTTACGCACCTTCCTGTCCAAGCCAATTTTCAGCTTTCAGTGCTATCGCATTTTGAATGACAATTGCGCGGTCATGCTACACTGTACCCAAACAATTTTTTTATCATTTTGTTCCCACAAATAGAGCTTTCTTTTGGTGGTATTTGATCACCTCTGCGATTTTTATTTTTTGCGCAACAACTAAAAAAAGACAGAACATTTAAAAAAAAAAAAAAGTTTTTATTTTTTTTCTGTTAATTTTTTTGTAAATAAGTAAGTTTTCTACTTCGATTACGGACGCCGATGAGGTGGCACTGATGGGCGCCGATGAGGTGGCACTGATGGGCACCCGTGAGGTGGCACTGATGGGCACCCGTGAGGTGGCACTGATGGGCACCCGTGAGGCGGCACTGTTGGACACTGATAGGCGGCACTGATAGGCAGCGCTGGTAAGCGGCACTGATGGGCACTCATAGGCGGCACTGATGGGCACTCATAGGCGACACTGATGGGCACTCATAGGCGGCACTGATGGGCACTCATAGGCGGCACTGATTTGCACTCATAGGCGACTCTGATGGGCACTCATGGGCGGCTCTTATGGGTGGCACAGATGGGCACTGATAGGTGGGCACTGGGTATGGATGGGTACTGTGGGGTGGCACTGATGAACACTGAGGGGTGGCACTGATGGACACTGAGCGGTCCATTTTGCCAGTCAGTGCCCATTTGTGGGCACTGATTGGCATCTATTCTCTTTTTTTTACTGCCCTTCCCTGGTGGTCCAGTGTGGGCATCCGAGGGGGGGCTGCGCTGATAAACAATCAGCGCGAACCCCCCCTGTCAGGAGAGCCGTCAATCGGCTCTCCTCTACTCGCATTTGTCAGACGCGAGTGAGGAAGAGCCATCAACGGCTCTTCCTGTTTAAATCGTGATCAGCCGTGATTGGACACGGCTGATCACGTGGTAAAGAGCCTCCGCCGGACACCCCGCATCACCGATCGCCACGCTGCACGCACCCACGGGCATGAAATCCTGCAGGACATCAATAGACGTCCAGTCAGGATTTCACAACCACTTCCCGGACGTCAATTGTCTATTGACCTGTCGGGAAGTGGTTAAAGGACTTTTTGAAACATTTAATAGCTAAGATCATCAAATACAGCTAACTGTATTGCTACCTGTCAGTGCCTATCAGTTCTGCATATCAGTGCTGCATATTAGTGCCTCCTCATCAGTGCCCATCAGTGTCACCTCATATGTGCCACCTTATCAGTGCCGCTTCATCAGTGTCTACTGCCCATGAATGCTGCTTCATCAGTGCCCGCCAGTGAAGGAGAAAACGTATTTATTTACAAAATTGTATAACAGAAACAAATAAAATAAAAAAATCAACATTTTCAGTCTTTTTTATTTATAGTGTAAAAAAATAAAAAAGCCAGAGGTGATCAAATACCACCAAAAGAAAGCTCCATTAATGGCAAAAGATATATAAAAATGTCATATGGTACAGTGTTGCATGACAATTGTCATGCAAAGTGCGACAGCGTTGAAAATTGGCCTGGGCAGGAAGGGGGTGGGCGGTGTGTCCAGTATTGAAGTGGTTAATGTCAGTGTGAACTTGGCCTAACAGTTCCCTTCACTGGTACTTAGGGGCCAAGCCCAACCTCTGAAAAAACAACCCCACACCATAATCCCCCCCTGCACTAAGTGTTTTGGACGAGTGCACTAAACAAGGTCCATAAAGACATGGATGAGCAAATTTGGGGTGGGGGAACTTGACTGGCCTGCACAGAGTCCTGACCTCATCCCGATAGAACACCTTTGGGATGAATTTGAGCAGAGACTGCGAGCCAGGCCTTCTCGTCCACATTCCCAGAAGAGTTGAAGCTGTTATAGCTTCTAAGGGGGGCCAACTTAATTCTGAACCCTACAGACTAATGCCCCGTACACATGATCCGAAAATTAGACAGCAGATCGTTCGGTTATTTTTGCATGCTAGTTGTATATTGAACCTGCAGAGTTACTGCAAAGTGATGTACTTTGTTGTAGTGTATTTGTATTGTATTTTCGGACGATGACTGTACTGACTAAACGAAAATCATACGAACAGGTATTGTACGAGAACATTTTTCGTGTTTGTATGATTCGATAATATTGTAAGAACTGTCATGATTGGCTCTCAAAACCTCTGTACTAACAATCCGATTATCGTACGATTGCGTAGAAAACTGTACTTTTCGTCTGATTTTCAGATCATGTGTAGGGACCATAAGACTGGGATGTCATTAACCATCTCAATACCGCACATCGTCGTATGACGTCCTGGTATTGAGGGGGGATATGTAAATGATGCCTGTAGCTACAAAGCCGCAATCCTGGCTGTCGGCAAGAGATCAGTGAATTTTTTTTCACGATCTCATGCTTTCAAGCCTGGAGAAGAGATGTGGGGTCTTATTGACCTCACATCTCTCCAAAAAGAGGTCCTGTCATGCCATATTCCTATTACAAAGGATGTTTACATTCCTTGTAATAGGAAAAAAAGTGATAAAAAAAAAAAAAAAAGTGTAAAAATGTAGAAAAAAAAAAAAACGCCCCTGTGTAGCTTGCTCAGAAGCGAACACACACATAAGTCATGCCCACATGTAAACGCCATTCAAACCACACATGTGAGGTATCGCCGCATGCGTTAGAGCGTGTGCAACAATTCTAGCACTAGACCTCCTCTGTAACTCTAAACTGGTAACCTGTAAAAAAATGTAAAGCGTCGCCTACAGAGATTTTTAAATATCAAAGTTTGGCGCCATTCCATGAGTTTAATGCGCAATTGTAAAGCGTGACAAGTTAGGTATCTATTTACTCGGCGTAACATCATCTTTCACATTATATAACACAATTGGGCTAACTTTACTGTTTTGTTATTTTTTAATTCATGAAACCATTTTTTCCCCCCAAAAAATACGTTTGAAAAATTATTGCGCAAATACCATGCGAGATAAAAAGTTGCAATGACCGCCACTTTATTCCCTAGGGTGTCTGCTAAAAAACATATAGGCCCGGATTCACGTAGAGAGGCGTATTTTTGTGCGGGCATAGCATATCTTGTTTACGCTATGCCGGCGCAATGTTGAGAGGCAAGCATGCTATTCTCAAAGAATATGCGCTATACGTTGCGCCGGCGTAGTGTATAGTTGTCGGCGTAAGCCGACGTAAGTCAAAGTAGGTGGAAGTGGGCTGGAAGTGGGCGTGATATATTATAATGAAGCGTGACCCCATGCAAATGATGGCCACAGCTTCAAAAAACGAACTGCGCATGCGCCGTCTCTTGGACGCATCCCAGTGCGCATGCTCACAGTTATGTCGAAATAGCTGCCTAAGATACGCCGAACACTGCCTACGACGTGAACGTAACCTACGCACAGCCCTATTCACGTAGTACTACGTAAACGACGTACGCGACGTAAAATTTGACGGCGTCGTTCCCTGGCCCATACCTTTGCATTACCTGCGCCTCCTATATGAGAGGTAACTTTATGCTGGACTTACGCAAATTGCATATATGAAGTGGCCGGGCGCATCTACGTTCGTGAATCGGCGTATCTTACTCATTTGCATATTTAAAATGGGAACGCCGAATGCGTCCAGCGTAACTATGCGCCCATGATACGGCGGCGTAGGCAAGTTATGTCGGGCGGCTGATGCCTTGTTTCTACGACGTATCCAGCTTCGCGAATCGGTGTAACAATACGACGGCACACATTTAAAGCTTGCGTGAATCCGGGCCATAATGTTTGGGGGTTCTGAGTCATTTTCTAGCAAAAAAAACAGAAAATTGTACCATACTTACCGTAATTTTCTTTTCCTGGTGCCTATCCATGGCAGCATACCTGTGACAAGCTCCGCCTTGGCTCCTCCCTCAGGACTAGTGAATATTATAAAAGTAAAGGTTAGCGTAGCCCCCACATTCTCCGTAATATAGAATACCGAGGGTGGGAGCATATGCTGCCATGGATAGGCACCAGGAAAAGAAAATTACGGTAAGTATGGTACAATTTTCTGTTTTCCTGGTGCCTCCATGGCAGCATACCTGTGACAAATAAATAGCTGACACGGGTGGGATAATGCTTATAGTGAAAATTTATTCTGAGCCGAGTTTAGCTAGAGGAAGAGGTAACAGCTAGCTTTAGTGCGCGTCTGCCGAACTCCACAGATGAGAGAGCCCCTGGATCGACCCTATAGTGTTTCAGGAAGGTGTGTTGTGAAGACCAGGTCGCTGCTCTGCAGATGGTTTCAATCGAGACGTTGGCTCTGGCAGCCCAAGAGGTCGACACTGATCTGGTGGAGTGTGCCCTGATGGTTGAGGGAGGTTCCGTACCTCTCGCCCTGTACGCCTTCTGAATGAGCTTCACAATCCATGAGGCGATTGTCCTTGGTGAGGCTTCCCTGCCCCTGTATTTGCCCCAGGGAATTATGAGTAGCCGGGATGAATTCCTAAATGGTTCCGTGGCTTGTAGGTAGTATCTCAGAGTGGAGGAAACGTCTAGCTCGCACAGCGAGGCTGGATCCTGGTCTGTGAAAGTTGGGAGCGCCCAGAGTTCCGACATGTTTGCTGTGGAGGCAACCTTGGGGATGAATCCCGGGACTGTCCTAAGTTCGACCCTATCGGGGAAGAACAGGATGTGGTCCTGACCCGCTCCTAGGGCTTGGAGCTCTGAAACCCTCCTGCCGGAGGTTATAGCTAACAGGAAAGTCAGTTTCAGGGTTAGGTTCCACAGAGAGATAGATTCCGAGGGGGCAAAAGGGTGGCCTGTGAGGGCGTCCAGAACGACGCAGAGATCCCAGGTAGGGAAGACTCTCTTAGCTGGTGGGCGGATCTTTTTGACGGCTTTAAAGAATTGTATGATTAAGGGGTCCTCGGCCCACCTTTTGCTGGTTGATGCCGAAATTGCAGAAACTTGTACTTTCAAGGTACTTAGGCCCAGGCCCGAGTCAAGACCTGCCTGTAGAAACTCCAGGAGTTCGGAAGGTAGTGGTGACTCTGGGTTGAAATCTCTGCCCCTTGCGAAGGAAATGAATTTGTTCCATATCCTGCTGTAGATGCTGCTTGTTGATGGTTTCCTCGCTTTGAGTAGGGTAGCAATGACCCCCGCGGAGCAGCCTAGGGATTGGAACCTCTGCCTTTCAGCCGCCAACAGTGAAGATTCAGCCTCTGTGGATCTGGGTGCACGTGATGCCCCTGTGACAGAAGGAGAGGTATTACTGGTATCTTGACAGGTGGCTGGGTACTGAGGCATAGTGCCATGGGAAACCATGGGCGTTTCGGCCAATATGGCAGGATTGTTATCACTGTTGTGGTTTCCCTCGCTAGTCTTGCCAGAAATTTTGGAATGAGCGGGCGAGGTGGAAAAGCGTAGGCTAGGTCGACCGGCCAGGGGGCTAACAGGGCATCTACATTCTCCGCCTGCGGGTGAGGGAATCTTGAGAGAAATCTCCGCAGTTTGGTGTTGTGGACTGTTGCAAACAGGTCCAGTTCCGGGAGGCCCCACAGATCTGCGATCCAATCGAAGGTTTTCTGGTTCAGTGACCACTCGTTGGCATCCACAAATTTGCGGGACAGGTGGTCTGCCCTCAGATTCAGACGACCAGGGAGATAGATTGCCCTTAGGTCCATCAGATTCTTCTCGGCCCATAGCATAATAGGCTCTACTTCCCTCAGCAAGGTGCGGCTGCGTGTCCCACCCTGCCGGTGAATGTAGGATACTGCAGCTCTGTTGTCCATTCGAAGGAGCACTGGCTTCCCTGCAACTTTGAACTCTAGGGCTAGTAGTGCTAGGTAGGCTGCTCGGATCTCGAGGATGTTCGATACTAGGCCGGCTGTGTGGAAAGACCATCTCCCCTGCATCGAGATTTGGTCGCAATGTGCCCCCCAGCCCGCCGCACTGGCGTCTGTGGTAATTGTGGTCCAGTTGGCAGGGCCTAGCGGGCGAGTTTTCAAAAGATTGAGCCGCGACGTCCACCAGTGTAGGCTCCTGATCATTAGCCTCGTGAGGCGTATGGATTGTGATAGGTAGCGTCTGGTCCAGAGCCTGAGAAATCCCGTTTGGAAATATCTGAGGTGCCAGTGCGCCCAGGGGACCATAGGTATGCACGATGACATCAGCCCTATCAGGCTCAGGCAGCTCGAGGCCGTCATGCATGTTGTCGAGCTTACTTTCTTCACCCGCCGGATGATGGATGTTGCTTTCTGGAGCGGTAGGGATACCGTGCCGTTGGCTGTGTTGAATAAGGCGCCCAAAAAGATCATTTTCTGTGTAGGGACAAGCTGGCTTTTTTCCAGGTTGATCATCCAACCGAATTCTGCCAGCGTTGATGTCAGGGTGTTCCTGTGTTCTATCAACTGGGCTGGGCTTTCTGCAAGCAGAAGGATATCGTCCAAATAGTGGTAGACTCTGAGACCTCGCTCTCTCAGGGGGGCTATAATGGCGATCAGCGTCTTTGTAAAGACTCGGGGGGATGTGCAAAGGCCAAATGGCAGGCTTTGAAATTGAAGGTGTATCGGCCCCACCGCGAATCTGAGGTATCTCTGAAAGGATGGGAGTATGGGGATGTGTAAATAAGCGTCTTGAAGGTCCACCGATAGCATCCAGTCTCCTGGTTGAATCGCACGAACTATCGTTTGTAGTGACTCCATCTTGAACTTTTCCAAGTGTATATAGCGGTTTAATCTTTTCAAGTCTATCACGGGCCTCCACCCTCCGTTTTTCTTGGGAACCAGGAATAGGGTAGAGTAAAAACCTGAAAATTTCTCGGACGGAGGGACTGGAATCACTGCGCGTTGGACCTGTAGTGATAGGAGGAACTGGTGTAGAGCCTCCGCTTTCTGAGGGGACCCGGATACCCTTGTTTGGGTAAAGAAGTCCCTTGGGGGTTTGTCCAAAAAGGTCCAGGAGTGTCCATACCTGATTGTGGAAACCACCCAAGCGTCTTTGCACCTCTGTGCCCATATGCCTGCAAAGCACCTGAGCCTGGCGCCCACCGGGATCCTCTGGGCTGACTTGGCGTCAAAAGGGCTTTGACGCATCCTGTGGTGCGGGTAAGGCCCTCTGGCCGCGATTCTTGAGAAACGTGGATTGGGTGCTTCTCCAATTCTGTCTGAAAGGCCTGCCCTGTCTGGATTGCCTGAAGTCCTTATTTTTGAACTGATGGAACCTGGAACCGAAAATTCTAGTACGTCTGGGCCGCCTGTCTTGAGGTAATAGGCCTGATTTCCCTCCCGTGACACGGGAAATGGCCTTGTCAAGCTTGTCTCCGAACAAGGCCTTACCGTCAAAAGGTATTCTGCACCAATTTTGTTTCGAGGCGACGTCCGCCGCCCAGGGTTTGAGCCACAGTGCCCGCTTTGCCATCACTGTGTGGAGCATTGATCTGGCCATGCAGCGAACTGAGTCGATTGCGGCCTCCCCGATGAAGTCTGCTGATAGTTTTATTTCATCTAGGGCCTTAATAATGTCCTCCTTGGGAACTTCTTGGCGGACCGCGGTCTCGATGTTGTCCGTCCAGACTCGGAGGGCATTGGATACAGAAGTCAGGGCTATAGCTGGTTTGCAGGCATTGCCCGCTAAGTGATAGGCCTTTCTCAGGTCCAGATCCATCCTCCTATCGAGCGGATCCTTGAATGATGTTGAATCCTCCATGGGCAAAGTGACGTTTTTCGCCAGTCTTACTACCGCTGC
Organism: Rana kukunoris; assembly: GCA_029574335.1. NCBI lineage: Eukaryota > Metazoa > Chordata > Amphibia > Anura > Ranidae > Rana > Rana kukunoris. The sequence continues at coordinate 162,732,626 of CM056057.1, forward strand.
ATCCACTATTGGTGGGGCGTCGAGCATTGCGGAATCCTCCTCTGAGAGGGGGTAAAGCTTCCCTATACGGTTGAGGGAGAATCTTTTTTCCGTCTTCTTCCACTCCTCCTCTATTACGCCCTTGATTTCCGACATGAGCGGAAAAAAGGATATTTGGCGCTTCAGATACGGGAAATACGTTTTCAGTTGATCGGTCTCTGTAACGGCTTCCTCCCATCCAATCGCTTGTTTCACGGCTTGGATATACGGCTGAACCAGAGAAAAGGCGAAGCCTGAAGTTTCTGCCTCGTCGGAGGATTCCCCTGAGGCAATACCCTGTTCTTGGGGTTTGGATGAGGGGGGTGGTGCTGAGCGGTAACCCTCGGCTGTAGAGGGACCAGGGAGTGAAGCGACCGCCAGTTCTTCCTGGGAAAGAGAGGGTGGGGGTTGCGTTGGAAGTGCCGCTAACAGCTCTGCGACAGAGTCTTTGACCGCCTTTTTAAGCAGGTCCGCTACCTGCAGCCCTTCAGACTCCCTGTCCGCTGCGTATTCCCTGAGACAGCCCCGACAAAGCATTTTATTCTGCAGGGGAGTGGCTCCACAGGCTTGACATCTTGGTTGCCGGGGCCTGGGAGAGCGTGAGTAACGGCGTTTTTTGGCCGATGCTTTTCTGCCGTCTCCGCGATGCGTGAGCCTGGATGACCTCTCCCTGCTGGGACTGGAGTCATCAGAGTCTTCACGTCGCCTTGAGGTCCCTTTGGACGTCTTCTGGCGTACAGGGCTGAAATACAGAAAAAGGTACCAGCCTGAGTGCACTCTTTTGGATGTATATTTCCTTTTGGTTTTAAAACTTACCTGGGTGTGGGTCCCTACCTTATATGTAGAGTAGGATCTTGGTCGGGCGGCGAGTGGCTCATCTTGGGTGATCTGCAGGGCAAGCAGCTAGGAAGGGTAGGGAAAGAGTTACTACCAGGTTGCTGGGCGGGGCCTAATTCTTAGGTACTGAGAACACGCACGAATATTTACACACACACGCGCACATGTGCCCAAGATAGTAGTACTATTATCCCTCCCCTATAGTTCCCCTCCCCTTCCAGCTTTATACATAAAAAAACATCCCCTTGTGTTTTTTTTTTTTTTTTTTTTTTTTTTTTTTTTTAATCAAATAGGAGCCTATGCTACTGTGTATCCCCCGCGCCTCTTTTTTTTTTTTTTTTTTGGTAACAAAGATTAATGCAATTGTGAAGAAGTCTGGACCTTAATTACCTGAGAAGTAGGGTAGTGTCCTCTGGAGCTCTCCCTCTCTGCTGACCTCCCTGAACAGCAGCAGGTGTATCACTGAAGCTGCCTGGGGAATAAAAGGGAACAGAGGTGGAGGCAACGCCTCTGTCCCAGGTGTATGATGTGCTCCTGGCAAGGGCTATGTGTTTGCCCTTAGCCAAGATGGCCGCCTCGCCTTCCGTAGCCACCGCGCATGCGCGAACCGTCGGCACTAGGACCCGACGTCCCCGGGCGCCCGCGCATGCGCAGAACGCCGCCGGGGGCCGCCGGAGAGCTGAAAACAGCGCCAGAGAGCGCGCGCTCCCCCCTAAGGAGGATGGGAAGGTAAACAACGGAGGATGCAAGGCACGATGGATGGGAGCCCGAGGAGGAATAAAAAAAAAAAAAAAAGGGGGGGGGGGGGGGGGGCGTGAGGGGAAGGAGATAGAAAAGAAAGGGAGAGAGGAAGGAAGGGGAAGAGGGAGAGAAAAAAAAAAAAAAGGAAACAAGTAGGAAGGGGAGATGGCACATGTAGCTGCTTGCTCTGAAGTCGCCCTGACCAAAAAAATGCCTGACACCTGCATCATGCAGAAGTACTCTTACTTAAGAGACCTTACCTGCTTGTCCCAAAAGATCCTACAGAAGGGACTCCCCACCTTATCAGCGTATTTAGCAGCCCAAGAGAGGGGACTGCGTCCGGGAGAGGCTTGAACCCGGCCGGAAGCTGCCGACTGCAGAAGGTAAGGACGTCCATCCCAGAATTCACTGCCATGAGGTATGAGGAAAAAAAGGAGAATGTGGGGGCTACGCTAACCTTTACTTTTATAATATTCACTAGTCCTGAGGGAGGAGCCAAGGCGGAGCTTGTCACAGGTATGCTGCCATGGAGGCACCAGGAAAATATGATTTTTAGTTTTACATAAAGGAGAGAAGTGCCAGAATAGGCTCGGTATTAAGGTGGTTAAAGTTCATGTCTGTGTAAAGGCAAGCGTCTCAATACTTTTGGTAATATAGGGCTAGATTCAGCAAGGAGTTACGACGGCGTATCTCCAGATACGCCGTCGTAACTCTGAGTGAGTGGGGCGTATCTATGCGCCTGATTCTTAGAATCAGTTCCGCATAGATTTGTGTTAGATCCGACCGGCGTAAGTCACTTACGCCGTCGTATCTAAGTTGCATATTTACGCTGGCCGCTAGGTGGCGTTTCCATCGATTTACGCATCGAATATGCAAATGAGCTAGATACGCCGATTCACAAACATGGTTGCGGCCGGCGTATCTATTTGCGTCGTTTACGTTAGAGTTACGCCTGGCTTAAAGTTACCCCTGCTGTAGTGAGGCGCAGCCAATGTTAAGTATGGACGTCAGGACAGCGTCCTATTGTACCTCGTTTACGTCGTTTGCGTAAGTCGATTCAGAATGGGGCTGGGCGTAAGTTACGTTCACGTAGTTTATATTGACTATTTGCGACGTGATTTGGAGCATGCGCACTGGGATACGCTCACGGCCGACGCATGCGCAGTTCGTTCGGCGCGTCGTTTACGTCGGGTCACGATTAGTTTACATACAACACGCCCCCTACCTGCCCTATTTGAATTACGCGGGGATACGCCGGTCCATTTACGATACACCGCCGCAACTTACGGAGCAAGTGCTTTGTGAATACAGCACTTGCCTGTAAAAGTAGCGGAGGCGTAGCGTAAATCGGATACGCTACGCCCGCACAAAGATACGCTCTCCATCCTGAATCTAGCCCATAGTGTATGTCTTGATATTCCAACAGTGAGACGTTATGTGGATTTTTTATTTACAGTATGTTATATACTGTAAATAAAAAATCCAGCGGAGAAGATGGGAACCCCTAATAATTGAGGAAGTAATGGTGCTAAAAAGAGCCCCCTAGAGATTTAGGAATCTGTCGGGTGTTTTGCTCATTCAGCATCCATCAAAAACTGAAATATCAGCTTTAGGTGGAGTGACCCTTTAATCAGAAATACTTTCCAATGGGAAGGACGGAATGTTCAAAAGTAACACAAAGGCCGTTTTTATAAAGCAGTGAATCTGACATTCACCAATAATTCATTGCCTGTTAATCTTCCAGGTTGGATGTGTTATAAATGCTAATGATTGATTCTCCACCAGTGGATGTTCGGTGAAAGTCACTGATTCACTGATTTGTAAATGTGCCCCTAAAATGTTTTTATTTTTAACTTGTTTGCCCTTACTCCAAAAATAAAATTGTCCGTTGTGAGTCATAGGCTTGTCCTGGCAGGGAACGAAACGGGAGGAGCCAAACGCTGAAAAAAAAAAAAAAAAAACTCAGAGGGAGTCTCTGCATGATCCACAGAAAGTGTGCTGCACAGTGTGTGCCCTGCAGTACTGGCATAGACTCAGTGCAGAGAGCATGGTCAGCTAGACAGGACACTGCTACACCCAGAGCTCGGGGACTAAGGTAAGTGACTGCATGGGGGCAACTGACACCTGTCTGTCTGTCATATCCGTTATAACTTTGTCTTACTTAACTTTCTCCACTAGTCTTACTTTCTTTCTCCTTCATTCCATGCTCACTCCTTTATTCCCTCTTACTTCTATTTCTATGATCTTTGTCTTTCTGCCTGTCTGTCTTGTTATTGATCCTCTAATCAATCTTGTTTTCAGGTTTCTTATAAACTGTAAACTTATCAGGTCATGTTCTGCACTGCTTTCTCTCTATGTCCCTTTCACACCGGCAGAGGACTTAGGCGGCGTACACACGACCGAGTTTCTCGGCAGAAATCCAGCGAGAACCTCGATGGGAGACGGAATTGTGTACACGTGATCAGAATTTCCGACAACAAACACATCGAATATAATCTTGTCGGAAATTCCGATCGTGTGCACGCAGCATGAGAAAAAACAGACATTCAGGAGGTGGCGGTATTCCTACCTTAACACCTGTAAAAAAGTTGCTTCCACTGAAAACTGACCTGTACATTCATTAAGGTGGCGTACACTTTTCGCCGAGCAACCCTTCGGGAAGCTCGTCAAGCCAAAAAGAGAGAATGTTCTCTATTTCCTCGTTGTTCAATGGGAAAATTTGGCTCGACAAGCTTTTTGACTGCCGAACTAGGAACTCGACGGGCGGAACGATGAGTTTCGCCCGATGAGTTTCTCGGTCGTGTGTACGCCACCTTAATGAATGTACAGGTCAGTTTTCAGTGGAAGCAACTTTTTTACAGGTGTTAAGGAAGGAATACCGCCACCTCCTGAATGTCTGTTTTTTCTCATGCTGCGTGCACACGATCGGAATTTCCGACAAGATTATATTCGATGTGTTTGTTGTCGGAAATTCTGATCACGTGTACACAATTCCGACGCACAAAATTCCACGCATGCTCGGAATCAAGCAGAAGAGCCGCGCTGGCTATTGAACTTAATTTTTCTCGGCTTGCCGTACGTCTTCGTTTTCTTGACGTTTGGAATTTCCGATAACATTTGTGTGACAAGTTTGAGCCAACATCCGTCAGAAAAAATCCACGGTTTAGTTGTCGGAATGTCCGAAAGTCCATACGCGGCATAAGGATAAATGTACATTGAATTTACACCGAAATATTGCACCGCAACCGCCGCCGCGTTCCCTATTCACCGCCGGTGTAGCAGAATGTGCAGACCTGAGCATCCGTCATGGTAATTTGTAGGAAGGCAGGTGGGGGGGGATGCAGCTAAACCACTTGTTTGGCTACTTGTGTGAACTTAGCTTATCTCACGTTCTGTCTCATTGCTTCACTCCCTTCCTCCTTTTTATTTTACTCATCCATATTGTGCTGACACATTCTGCAGAACAAACCCTGCCTCCGGAAAAGCTTACTTTGACATATTCTACAGTGCTGTACAGAAAACATAGAACCATTCACGTCAGTTTTAACCGAAGGAGCTTAAAGTGGAACTTTACCCAGAACCCATAACATGATTAAAAAAAATGATTTTCTTCAGCAAGGAACATACATTCCAGAATAATAATTATGCTACCTAAATGAGTGTACTGTAAATTGCCTCTAGCATGTAGGGTTGACATCTGTCCAGGATTCACCCTACAGTCCGGCTTTTAAATCATGTGTCCAGGTTTCAGTCCACCTGAAACCCGGACACATTATTCAGACAGGAATGTGTCTCGGAACAGGGCCTGACATGAGGGTGAGAGGGCACTATGTGTGCCGTGTTACTATTCTCTTTGGAGTACCTAAAGGTATCTCAGGTCTATAACAATCATATAGTATATATTAAAGTGGATGTAAAACCACTCTCATCCTTTCTAAACTACTGCCATAGTGCTGATTAGGGATGAGCCGAACACCCCCCCATTCGGTTCGCACCAGAACCTTCGAACGGAACGAACGTTCGCGCAAACATTTAGAACCCCATTGAAGTCTATGGGACTCGAACATTCGAATTAAAAAGTGCTAATTTTAAAGCCTAATATGCAAGCTATTGTCGTAAAACGGGTTTGAGAACCCGGGTCCTGACCTAGGGAACATGTATCAATGTAAAAAAAAGTTGGAGCGCAAGAATGAGCCCGCTGCAAAGTATTGCATCAAAAATTGTAATTACACACCCTTATTAAACAGGGACAGAAAAATTGGGCCTTAGCCACTGGTGGCGGTGCTCAGGACCAAAACTTTTCTTAAAAGCTATCAGCAGGATCATTGAGTAGGAAAAGGATAGTCACTCAGCATAACAGGACAGTCACTCGGCATCAGCATAGGCAATCTTGAAGTGATCTGACATTTCAAAAAAAATTATTCAGCTACATCAGCATCAGGTTCTTGGTAGCTGGTGGTGATCCAAGCATGATTTATTTTTATGAAGGTCAGACGATCGACCGAGTTGGTGGAGAGGCGCCCCTGTGATCGGTTACAAAGCTTCGAGGCAGCACTGAATGTGAGTTCTGAAAGAAAGCTGGATGCAGGACAAGCCAGTAGCTCAACTGCGTACTGTGCAAGCTCTGGCCAGTGATCCATCCTCAAGACCCAGTAAGCCAGAGGTTTTTCGTTGGTAAAAATGTCCAAGTCTGATCTTGCCCCTAGGTATTCCTGCACCATGTAAACCAGACGCTGGCGATGGTTGCTGGAACCGATCATACCTTGGGGCTGCAGACTAAAAAATTGTCTGAACGCATCGGTCAGACGGCCACCTTCTCCACCGTTCCTTCTGTAACTGACCGAAGCCTCAGCAACGCGTTGCACAGACCTTTCTGCAAGGCCTCCCGAAACCAAGCTTGTCCTGCTGCCATATTGGCACAGATACTCATTGATGGCCCTCTCCTGCATGTGCAGCCGCTGCAGCATGGCCAACGTAGAGTTTCACCTGGTGGGCATGTCACAAATAAGGCGGTTCTTGGGCAGGTTGTATTCCTTTTGGAGGTCTGCCAGCCGAGCACTGGCATTATATGACCTTCGGAAATGCACACAGACTTTCCTGGCCTGCTTCAGGACATCCTGTAAGCCCGGGTACCTGCCCAAGAACTGCTGCACCACCAAGTTGAGGACATGAGCAAAACAGGGCACATGGGTCAGTTGTCCCTGTCGCAGGGCGGAGAGGAGGTTGATGCCATTGTCGCAAACCACCATTCCTGGCTTAAGCTGGCGTGGCGTCAACCACCTCTGAGCCTGCCCCTGCAGAGCTGACAGAACCTCTGGCCCAGTGTGGCTCCTGTCCCCCAAGCACACCAGCTCAAGCACCGCATGGCATCTCTTTGCCTGCGTACCTGCGTAGCCCTTTGAACGCCTACGAAGCACCGCTGGTTCCGGGGACACATCAGCACAGGAAGAGGCCACAGAGGAAGAAGAGGAGGGGGCGGAGGGGAGAGGTGTGTCACAATCAGTAGTACCATTTTGGAGGCGTGGTGGCGGAACAACTTCCAACACTACTGTACCTTGTCCTGTGTCCTTCCCAGCTGCCAGCAGAGTCACCCAATGCGCCGTGAAAGATAGGTAACGTCCCTGTCCATGCCTGCTGGACCATGAGTCAGTGGTAATATGCACCTTACCACTGACCGCCCTGTCCAGCGAGGCATGCACATTGCCTTCCACGAGCCGGAATAGCCTTCCGTGAATCGCCTTACGTTAGGTGCACAATGTGCAGAGGACACAGATAGTACACACACCACGTAGCTTTAGGTGCACACTGCAGAGGACACAGACAGTACACCATGTGAAAGTACTTGCAGCAATATACCCAGCCTGTAATATTAATATGAGCAGATCCCTGCTTCTAGGAGTAAATATGAGAAACACCAGCTTTACGTTAGGTGCACAATGTGCAGAGGACACAGACAGTACACACACCACGTAGCCTTAGGTGCACACTGCAGAGGACACAGACAGTACACACGCCACGTAGCTTTAGGTGCACACTGCAGAGAACACAGACAGTACACCATGTGAAAGTACTTGCAGCAATATACCCTGCCTGTAGTATTAATATGAGAAGATCTTTGCTTCTAGGAGTAAATATGAGAAACGCCAGCTTTACGTTAGGTGCACAATGTGCAGAGGACACGGACAGTACTTACACCACGTAGCTTTAGGTGCCCACTGCAGAGTACACAGACAGTATACCACGTGAGAATACTGCAGCTAGCACAATCACCTGCCGGCCTGTCAGTAAATTAGGAAGAGCGGATCTAGCTAAACTATGCAGTGTATACATATATATACAACACCTGGGATGCATATATATCCTCTAGACCAGTGTTTTTCAACTCCAGTCCTCAAGGCACACTAACAGGTCAAGTTTTCAGGATTTCCCTCAGATGAAATGGCTGTGGTGATTACTAAGGTAGTGAAACTGATCAAATCACCTGTGCAAAATAATGGAAAGTCTGAAAACATGACCTGTTGGTGTGCCTTGAGGACTGGAGTTGAAAAACACTGCTCTAGACACTGTAATTCTAACTGACTAGCCTGCCTCCCTGCTCTATCTACCTGAAAAAAATGCCACTTTCTCTCTGTCTCTGTCTCTCTGTCTTCTCTTAACCACCGCAACACACTACACAAGGCCGACCTGCAGGCGGCCTTTTATAGTGTGGGGCGTGTACTAAACCCCCTGAGCCATAATTGGCCAAAGCCTCCCTGGCTTTGGCCAATTATGGCTCTCCGTTTTTTTGCAAGCTGTGATTGGCCAAGCATGCGGGTCATGGTGCATAGGCCGTGACACGCCACTAGAATTTGTCGCGAACGGCCCGTAACGTTCGTATTTTCGAGTCGAACACGAAGCTCATCCCTAGTGCTGATCCCTGTCAAATGTTTCACCTCTGTCTATTATAAGAACTGAAAAACTGCAGATTCTGTGGGTGGATCTGTTGTCTGGAGCTCTGTGGGTGGAGTTGTGATGTCAGTAGACTCCCCATCCTCCTCTACACTCCCCTTTTGCACATGCATTTTTTCCTGTGTATTCCTTACACTAAGGTCTGCTATGATCACCAACATCCTGGCAAAATCCAGAAAAGTAACCACATGACTTCAGAAAAGGAGTGGGGGTGGGAATTAAAAATGTGACACTTGTGGAATGGTGCCAAACTTTGATACTTAAAAATCTCCATAGGCGACGCTTAATTTTTTTTACAGGTGTAGTCGGATTGATTGTATATAGTTTGTTAGTTTCTGTTCTAAGCTGAGTTGTGCAATTCTCACTGTTGCTAGTAGGTGTCAGCGGTACCACAGGCCAGTATGAGATTTACAACAAGGTTAAAGGGGTTGTAAAGGTAAAAGTTTTTTTACCTTAATGCATCCTATGGCCATTGGCTGGTGCTGCTGTCAATCACAGCGGATGACGCGGCGCGCCGGGGGCGGGGCCGAGTGATACAGTCGGCGGCTATGGCCGCCGCTGTATCACGGGAGCGCGCTCGCAAAAGCTTTCCACCGTGCAAGCGCCCTCGCATGAAGATGGAAAGCTTTTGCAAGGAGGAGCCCAGACAGCCGCCGAGGGACCCCAGAAGACAGCTTTCCGGGGCCACTCTGTGCAAAACGAACTGCACAGTGGAGGTAAGTTTGTTATTTAAAAAAAAAAAAAAATGACTTTAGTGTCCCTTTAACCACTTGCATACTGGGCACTTACACCCCCCTCCTGCCCAGGTAAAATTTCAGCTTCCGGCACTGCGTCGCTTTAACTGACAATTGCTCGGTCGTGCGACGTGGCTCCCAAACAAAATTTACGTCCTTTTTTCCCCACAAGTAGAGCTTTCTTTTGGTGGTATTTGATCGCCTGTGCGATTTTTATTTTTTGCGCTATAAACAAAAAAGAGCGACAATTTTGAAGAAAAATACAATATTTTTTACTTGTTGCTATAATAAATATCCCAATTAAAAATAAAAACACATTTTTTTTTCTCAGTTTAGGGCGATACGTATTCTTCTACATATTTTTGGTAAAAAAAAAAAAATCGCAATAAGCGACTGGTTTGCGCAAAAGTTATAGCGCTTACAAAATAGGGGAGAGAATTATTATTTATTATTTTTTTTTTACTAGAAATGGCGGCGATCTGCGATTTTTATTGGTACTGCGACGTTATGGCGGACACATCGGACACTTTTGACACATTTTTGGCGCCATTCACATTTATACTGCGATCAGTGCTATAAATATGCACTAATTACAGTATAAATGTGACTGGCATTGAAGGGGTTAACACTAGGGGGTGAGGAAGGGGTTAAATGTGTATGCTAGGTGTGTTATAACTGTGGGGGTGACTGGGGGGGTGACCGATCTGTGTCCCTATGTAAGAAGGAACACAGATCGGGCTCCTCCCCTCCAGAGACAGGACATTGTCTCTGTGTGAGCCGGCAATGAGAGATGATCTATGAGAGATCATCTCTCATTGGCCCACAGATCGCATCGCAAACGGTCGCTCTGATTGGCCGTTTGCCGCGATCTGTGATTGGCTGTGTCCAAGGGACACGGACAACACAGGGCTTCCCCGCAGCGCGCACTACAGCGCGCGCTGGGAACGCCAGAAAGACATGCCGTCAAATGACGGCATGTTGGCTATTCAGGCCCGCGCTGTTGCCGTCATCCGACTGCGACATTATGGTGGACACATCGGACAATTTTGACAAATTTTTGGGACCATTGTCATTTTCACAGCAAAAAGTGCTATAAACATGCACTGATTACTGTGAAAATTACAATTGCAGTTTAGGAGTTAACCACTAGGGGCACTGTAGGGGTTAAGTGGGACCTCATATGTGTTTCTAACTGTAGGGGGGCGGAACTGGACGAACAGACGATCACTGACACTGCCACAATAAGGAACGGATAAGGTGTGTTTACACACACCTCTCCCCATTCTTCAGCTCCGGTGACCGATCGCGGGACACCGGCGACGATCGGGTCCGCGGGCACGCTCGCGACCACATGGCTGGGCACTTAAAGAGGACGTACAGGTACTTGCTTGTGCCCAGCCGTGCCATTCTGCCGACTGGATTTTCTGCTGGCTCTGAAGCGTTCAGGTGGTAAGGCACACGACTTGGTGCACAAAGCCATGGTGCTCAGCTGCTGTTATACTATATGTCACGTACACACGATCTGATTTTCCGTCGGAAAAACCTTGGATGATTTTTGCAACGGAATTCCGCTCAAGCTTGGCTTGCATACACATGGTCACACAAAAGTTCTCTGAACTTTCATCTGCCAAGAACGCGGTGACGTACAACACTACGACGAGCCGAGAAAATTAAGTTTAATGCTTCCGAGCATGCGTTGAATTGTATCTCAGCATGCTTCGGAATTTTGCTATAATAAATATCCCCAAAAATGTTTTAAAAAAAAAAAAAAAATCTTCATGAGTTTAGGCCTATATGTATTCTTCAACATATTTTTGGTAACAAGCGTATATTGATTGGTTTGCGCAAAAGTTATGGGGCCAGATTCTCTAAGATCCATCGGCGACGTCGCGTAAGCTATTTACACTACGCCACCACAACTTACTGGAGCAAGTGCCGTATTCTCCAAGCACTTGCCCCGTAATTTGCGACGGCGTAGTGTAAATGGCCCGGCGTATGGCGTATGGCCCGGCGTATGGCCAATTCAAAGGGGCGGCTTGTATTTAAATTAAACTTATGAGCACAACACAGTTGATTGATACTAAATGGCTTCAGCTAAACACTAACCATGAGTGAAAGAAATGTTTTTGTATTATCATTCATATTCTCTGAAAAATGGCCAAGAAATCATAAATTCTGCCAGGGTATGTAAACTTATGATAACAACTGTATCCCAAATGTTGTAATTAAAGCAAAAGGTAGTTCAGCACAGGGGGGTGATCCTTTTTCCAACTCATTGATTCTGTTGTTTTTTTTTTGTTTTGTTTTTTCTGACATGTTGGTGTTATAAGTTGCAGTAAATACAGCTGAATAAAACAAAAACAGTGTATCTCTTCAGACTGCAAAGCAACAAAATATGATTATTTTAGGGGGGGGGGGGGGGGGGTTGATTCTTTTCTATACCCACTGTAGGAAGTAAATACTGTATGTGATAGAACCCACCAGTATCCATGTGAAAATGAAGTATCAGTTTTGGATGGAGGTGACCTGTAAATGCAAACATTGTTGAACTTTTTTTTTAAATAATACTACAATGTGAAATAATCCACAATAAAGTATGGTGCCTCTCTAAAAGGAGAACTTCTACTTTCTTAGGTTTAGCTGCCCTTTAAGTATTAGACATAGACGGTGCTTAAGGCTCAACAATGGAAGAGAAGGAGGACGATGAAGAGAGTCGGTCTGCATCGCTGATCACTACCCCAGTCCACAAAGTCTCACCAGATCAGGTGCCAAATGCAGTTGGATGTATGCCGAAAATTCGACAGCTTCTTCCAGATTCAATCAGCGAGGAGATGCGGAAAATCATTGCTCTTGCTGGACCAGCGGTATGTAGTGCAACACTTGCGAATGATATAGTGATGTCACTCGCTGACAGGGGCAGAATGACCATTCGGGCACTCCCCGAGGGCCCCATGCCACTAGGGGGCTCCATCAGGGTTGCCAGCCTCAGTAAAACCATTAGATTATAGCTGGCCCGCCTTTCCAGTACCTTTTCAGTGTGTGTATGCATATTCTGTGTGTATGAATACTGTGTGTGTATACTGTGTGTGTATATTGTGTGTCTGTGTGTGTATACTGTGTATGTATACTGTATGTGTGTGTGTATACTGTATGTGTGTGTATACTATGTATGTATACTTTATGTGTGTGTATAATGTGTATGTATACTGTTTGTGTATGTATACTGTGTATGTATACTGTATGTGTATACTGTGTATGTATACTGTATTTGTGTGTATACTATGTATGTATACTGTATGTGTGTGTGTATAATGTGTATGTATACTGTTTGTGTATACTGTGTATGTATACTGTATGTGTGTGTAACCAGTAAAACCATTAGATTATAGCTGGCCCGCCTTTCCAGTACCTTTTCAGTGTGTGTATGTGTATTCTGTGTGTATGTATACTGTGTGTGTATATTGTGTGTAGGGATGAGCTGAACACCCCCGCGTTCGGTTCACACCAGAACGTTCGAACAGACCGACCGTTCACGCGAACATTTAGAACCCCATTGAAGTCTCTGTGACTCGAACGTTCAAATTCAAAAACTATAATTGTAAAGACCAATATTCAAGTTATTGTTGGAAAACGTCTTTGAGAACCCGGGTCTTGCCCCAGGGAACATGGAAAAAAGTTTAAAAAACGAGCAGGACTCCTGAAAAAACGATAGTTTTTAAAACTTTTTTTCCATTGATACATGTTGCCTCGGCAAGACCCGGGTTCTCAAAGACGATTTCACAGGCAAACTATAGACACCCAGCACGTACAATATTTACAGTAAAATAATTTTTCTTTTTATTTTATTTTTTTATTTAAGCATCATTAAAATCACTGCTCCAGGAGCAGTGATTTAACCACTTAAGCCCCAGACCAATATGCTGCTAAATGCCCAGAGGTGTTTTTACAATTCGGCACTGCGTCGCTTTAACAGACAATTGCGCGGTCGTGCGACGTGGCTCCCAAACAAAATTTGCGTCCTTTTCTTCCCACAAATAGAGCTTTCTTTTGATGGTATTTGATTGTTTCTGCGATTTATATTTTTTGCGATATAAACGGAAACATTTTGAAAAAAAAATGATATTTTCTACTTTTTGTTATAAGAAAAATCGAATAAACTAAATTTTAGTCAAACATTTAGGCCAAAATTTATTCAGCCACATGTCTTTAGTAAAAAAAAAATCGCAATGTAAAAAAAAACTAGCTACCTAGCAGCAACAGTGACACTAATACAGCGATCAGAAAACCGATCGTTTAATAACACTGGCAATAGAGGGTGAAAGGGTTAACTAGGGCGGTGATCAAGGGGTTAAACCTTTATTAGGGGGGGTAGGGGGCTACCCTGGACCTAACACTAACTGCCTGTCACACTAACTGTCACACTGACACTAAATGCAGTGATCAGTAAATATATGATCACTGCTATTAGTGACACTGTGATAGGGGGCTGAGGGGGGTTGATCTGAAGGGGTTAAGTGTGCCTATGTGTACTGGTGTCAGTGTAGTGTTGTGCAACTTACTTGTGATGTCTTCGCTCCTCTCACCGGATTGAAAATACCGCCGAGAGGAGAGGTGACATCACTTCCTCTGCCTGTGTTTACATTACACAGGCAGAGAGCGGGCAGCAGGCGGAAAGCTGATTCGCTGGGAGCGATCGAGAGGGGGCGGACAGAAACAAATAGCCGCCCCCTCATCCTGGATCGCTCCCAGAGGCTTACCGACCTCCGCATGTAGCGGAGGGGGTCACGATCGGACCCCAGATCCACGGCAAGGCAGGGACGTGCCAGCACGTCCATCTGCCTGTACGTACCATTCTGTGGACGTACATATACATGCGGCGGGCGTTAAGTGGTTAATGATGCTTAAATAAAAAATGAAAAATTCCTTTAAATATTGTACCTGCTGGGTGTCTATACCTGTGATAACGTCTTTAAATAGCACAATCACCTGCCTGCCAGTAAATTAGGAAGAACTGATCTATCTAAGCCAGTGGTTCTCAAACCTTCCTAGTGCCGTGACCCCTTAAAAAAATTTCCCAAGTTGTGGGACCCCTAACGGTAAAATTATTTTCCTATCGTGGGTTGTCGACACAAGTAATTTGCGCCCCTAACCCACTCCCCGAGTCCCTTCCACTCGTACAATATTAAAACCCCCCTTATAGTACATTTTAGGATGTACCACTCTCCTTTCTTTCCCTTTTCATCTCTCTATCCTAATTTCTTGTTTCTTTTCACCATTCCTCTCTAGCCGTCCATCTTGTTCTTTCTCTTATTTTTTCTCTCCCTTTTTTTGTTCTTCCCCCTCTTTTCCTCTCCCTTTCATGCATTATCTATTTTCATTCCTGCTCTTACTCCCTAGTGGGCAGTATGGGATCAGTGGCAATGCTGGCGGGAAGTTGGGATCAGTGGCAGTGCTGGTGGGGAGTTGGGATCAGCCAACTTAGGTGCTCTTGATCAAGGTCATCTGCTGATCTGAGAACTGTAGTGGGGACTTTTAAAGACAACTCTAATCACAGATAGTGTTACTCACTTTTTTTTCCGACTTTGTGGTTTCCCGTAACAGTGACACCTATGCTGAAATCAGCAGATAGGGTCTCCTCCAGCCCCTCCCACTTCACATTCCTCACCAGTCAGCTGACCTCTAGTCCCTGCCCCCCAGCTATGCCGTGAACTGAATGGGCGGCTGTGTAGAGGTTGAGTGGGCAGCCGTGGGCTTCAGAACAGCCTAGGTTTTGGTGACCCCTGGCAAATCCTTATTTGACCCCCAAGGGGGTCCCGACCCCCAGGTTGAGAACCACTGATCTAAGCTATACAGTATATAAATATAAGTACAACTCCTAGGGATGTATATATACTCTCTACACGCTGTAAATTAAGCTAAACTGACTAGCCTGCCTGCTCTATCTAGCTATATAAAAAGACTATCTCTCTGTATCTCTGACTGATCTCTGTTCAGCGCTGGAACACACTACACGAGGCCGCCAAGCAGGCGGCCTTATATAGTGTGGGGCGTGTGCTAAAGCCCTGAGCCATAATTGGCCAAAGCCACCCTGGCTTTGGCCAATTATGGCTCTCCGTTTTTTGCGCGCTGTGATTGGCCAAGCATGCAGGGTCATAGTGCATGTTTGGCGAATCATCAGCGCGCAATGCCGCAGTGAATTATGGGCCGTTGCGCGTCACTCGAATTTGGCGCGAACGACCCGTTTTGTTCGAATTTCATTGAACGTACAAACAGACAATGTTCGAGTCGAACATACGTTTGAATCGAACGCGGAGCTCATTCATCCCTAATTGTGTGTCTGTGTGTGTATACTACGTATGTGTGTGTGTGTGTGTGTGTACTGTGTATGTATACTGTATGTGTGTGTATATACTGTGTATGTATAATCTCCTATTGCCCAGGGGCCCCATAATCTCCTATTGCCCTGGGGCCCCATAATTTCCTATTGCCCGGGGGCCCCATGAGTTGTCAGTCCGCCCCTGCTCCCAGAAACTATGCAGTGGTTCAATTTCATGTAGTTCTATTAGTTAGGAGAGGAAATCTGATTGATTGGTTTGGGCCACACTGCGCTTTTCACATCCTTTTACATTGTTTCTGAGTTGAATGAAATTAGTATTGAATTAAACCTGCCATGAGATAAATAGGGTGTTTCTTATTGCTGACTGTAACGGCTACCCAAGTAGGGAGAGGGTATCAGCCGTTGGAGACGTCCTTTTCCCTGGCAAGTTGCTATGCAAGTAAGTCCAGTATAAGCTCATCCACGAGATCCAGAGGGAGAGTCAGGTCCAGTTGTAAGACGCACAGAATAAATATCCCATCGCATGCCCTCCTAAGAGCGAGACGGTGCTACGTTTGGAAGGGTCAAGTATCTCTAACTTTAATGGTACATTTCTTGGTTTATATCTAGTTACAAACATGTGAATAATCAAGGAATAATGTAACTCTCCGCCCCCTCCCTCCACAGGGGGGCCTCAAGTTAGACATCCTGGCACCAGGCTAAAGAAGCCACATTCTTTTCACAAATACAATTCAATCACAGATAATCACATCCGTAGCTAAACATTTCGGCACCGCAAAGCCTGACAGTTCTTCTGAACACAAGTGACATGCTATTTCAATACAACTGACTGGATACTGCTAATTTGGAATACAATATACCAGAGCTTTTTTTCTCAGAAAATAGGTGCAGGAACTCAACCACGACCCCGTTCAGATTTCACAAACAGTAGAAGGGTGTTAAAGGTGCATTAAATACCAGGATTGCATTACATAGTGAGTGCAGGGCTCAGGGGGTTGCACACAGAGTGCAGAGCTGTCACTTGTAAACACAGAAACCAGACTTCTATGTTTACAAGTGAATGTGGTGAGCGGACACCAAAGGGTCTGAGCCAAAGGTGGTGGAACTGAGTTCCCCCAAGTTCCCCCTGAAAAAAATCCCTGCAATATACAATCACTTAAGGATAAACACAGGTCTTTCACACACACACAATAGATCACTTAACCTTTGGGAATAGAGAGGGCATTAGCATACCTAAAGAGAGGTTTCAGGTGCCAGGCAGATTCAGTTCTAATATACATCTAGACAGACAGAGGATGTTCACACCTCATAATATCCCACTGCATGATTATTATAGAGGTACAGGCAAAATACATAGTTCCGTTACACTGACCTCTATAAAAACTGCCGATTGCCTGGTTCTTATTCTAATCTAACCCATTGGAGAAAGGTTGCGACCACTGTCACCATTTTATTGCTCCGCATGTTCCCATTTTGGGAGATTTCCACTCACTGCCAAATTAATGGATATTGGACAGCACAAGAAGGAAAGGAATCTATCCAATGAGAAGAAACAATTTTTTCTAGTATGCCACGTATACACGATCAGAATTTCCAACAAGAAAAGTTTGATGTGAGCTTTTGGTTTGGAAATTCCGACCGCGTGTAAGCCCCATCGGACTTTTTCTGTCAGAATTACGGACAGCAAAAATTTGAGAGCTGGTTCTCAAATTTTCAGACGGGAAAAGTTCGGGAAAAGTTCTTGTCGGAAATTCTGATCTTCTCTGTATGCAATTCCGACGCGCAAAAAAAACACGCATGCTCGGAATCAATTTGACAAATGCTCGGAATCATTGAACTTAATTTTTCTCGGCTTGTTGTAGTGTTTTTTCCATCAATGCGTTCTTGACAGTCAGAATTTTGTGTGACCGTGTGTATGCAAGACAAGCTTGAGCGAAAATTAAGTCGGAAAAATCCACGGTTTTCATGTCAGAATTTCCGATCCTGTGTACGCGGCATTCGAGTGGGGAAGGATTTTAATTGCTGTCTGCGTCCTCTTTGGAGAAATTCCCCATGTCTTCCTGTCACAATGATAGGTGTAATATGGAACAGCAAATGAGCGGAAACACAATGGGGACACAGACTGCACCTGAAGCCCAAAAAAAGGTTCTAACCACTCTGTTCTCCATCCAAATAGGGAAAATATGTTTTGGCATGTGTTGGGATCATTCCCCCCCTCCCATCCATGAAGAATAGTGGAAAAGTTGACTTAGACCCCTTTCACACTGAGGGCGTATTGCAGGCGCAATAGCGTTAAAAATAGCGTCTGCAATCTGCCCTAAAACACCTGCTCCACACTGGAGCATTGCGCTAGCAGGACGGTAAAAAAAAGTCCTGCTAGCCACATCTTTGGAGCGGAGAAGGAGCTGTGTGTTTACCGCTCCTCTACTGTTCCTGCCCATTGAAATCAATGGGACAGTGCGGCTATACCGCCCGCAATGCGCTGCTTCAGCAGCGCATTGCGGGCAGTTTTAACCCTTTCTCAGCCGCTAGTGGGGGTTATTTGTATAGGGATGCAAAACCCATTTCTTTGGGCAAACACAAGTATTTTGACAACTAAAGATTATGACAGAGGAGAAAGGGTAAAATTTTACTTATGGTATTAAACCTCTGGCCAAACCTGTTTTTAGAATATATGTGTCAATAGGCTTTAGTGAAAGGATCAGCTCCTCATATAATTATGTTCTGTTCAGTTGCATACGGTTCATTCTCTTCTGTGGGATGTAGCATGTGGATAATATTTCATAGCAATATGCCAGCAAGCTCTGCCAGTGCCACAAGAAATTAGCCTATTTTGCCGTGAAGGGATGTTTATAACGTGCACCACTGAACAAAGAGTGCTCCCAAGGAATCACCACAAATTATTACCGTATTTATCGGCGTATAACACGCGCCGGCGTATAACACGCAGCCCAATTTAAGAGGGACATTTTAGGAATACAATGATTTTTTTTTTAATAAACCACTTTGAAGCAAAATAATTGTATCTGAGCATCAATGCAGCCTGATCTGTGTCCATCTGCAGTCTCAATGCATCCTGATCTGTGCCCATCTGCAGTCTCAGTGCACCCTGATCTGTGCCCATCTGCAGTCTCAGTGCATCCTGATCTGTGCCCATCTGCAGTCTCAGTGCACCCTGATCTGTGCCCATCTGCAGTCTCATTGCACCCTGATCTGTGCCCATCTGCAGTCTCAATGCACCCTGATCTGTGCCCATCTGCAGTCTCAATGCACCCTGATCTGTGCCCATCTGCAGTCTCAGTGCACCCTGATCTGTGCCCATCTGCAGTCTCAGTGCACCCTGATCTGTACCCATGTTCAGTCTCAATGCAGCCTGATCTGTGTCTATCTGCAGTCTCAATGCAGCCTGATCTGTGTCCATCTGCAGTCTCAGTGCACCCTGATCTGTGCCCATCTGCAGTCTCAATGCAGCCTGATCTGTGTCCATCAGCAGTCTCAATGCAGCCTGATCTGTGCCCATATGCAGTCTCAATGCAGCCTGATCTGTGCCCATCTGCAGTCTCAATGCAGCGTGATCTGTGCCCATCTGCAGTCTCAATGCAGCGTGATCTGTGCCCATCTGCAGTCTCAATGCAGCCTGATCTGTGTCCATCTGCAGTCTCAGTGCACCCTGATCTGTACCCATCTGCAGTCTCAATGCAGCCTGGTCTGTGTCCATCTGCCATCTCAGTGCACCCTGATCTGTGCCCATCTGCAGTCTCAATGCAGATTGATCTGTGTCCATCGGCAGTCTCAATGCAGCCTGATCTGTGCCCATATGCAGTCTCAATGCAGCCTGATCTGTGCCCATATGCAGTCTCAATGCAGCCTGATCTGTGCCCATCTGCAGTCTCAATGCAGCCTGATCTGTGCCCATCTGCAGCCTGATCTGTGCCCATCTGCAGCATTGCTCCTCACTGTAGCCTGATAAGTGCCCATCTGCAGCCTATACATTTACCAAAATCGCCTGCCAGTTTAGTGCCCATCTGCAGTCTCACCTTTCATTGTCAGATCATCCCTGCTGTCTTTGAGCGAAGAGGGGGAGCGAGTGCCACTGAAATACATATAGCCACAATCTCCTTCCTGTGTACCTGGCCCTTCATCACTCACAGCCACGCCTCCTGCCCCTGCTCATATGATAGACAGTACAGTGGTCCAATGCGGGGCCAGGAGGCATGGCTCTGCGTGATGGAGGGCCAGATACACAGGAAGGAGATCACGGCTCTATGTAATTCAGCGGCACTCGCTCCTCTTCACTCAGACAGCAGGGATCGGCGTATAACACGCGCAGGTGATTTTCCCCTGATTTTAAGGGGGGAAAAGTGCGTGTTATACACCGATAAATATGGTAAATGAGTTCCTTTCTAGCTGCTCTGATTCCACAAGGAAAAGAAGACCATCAGATGCCTTGCTGCATAGTAGCCATATACACCATGATCTTGCATGCAAATGTTCCACCATCTCCTAAGCCAAGATAGGAAGCCATGGAGGAAGTTAAAGTACAGAGGAAAATCAACATAGTTTATTATTTCACCAAGATTTTAATAAAATGATAAAATCAAACTTACAATTTAGGGCCAGATTCAGGTAGATGAGAGTATCTTTCCTCTGGAGTAACGCTTCTCATTTACGTTACTCTGAAGACCCTTTCAGCGCAAGTCCTGTAATTCACATAGCAGTTGCGCGTAAACTTGCGCCAGAGTAACGATAATGCGCTGGCGTAACCCGACGCAAGTGGAACTGGGTGTGATCATATGTAAATGATGGGCGGAGCCCAGCGCAGAGGCTTACGTTCAGCGCATCATCCACGGAGCATGCGCAGTGAGTGCGGCTCCACTCGCCCCCCTTGTGCGCATGCTCACAACTTCCGTCGGCACCACTTCCTGGGAAACGTCAGCGCAATGCGTTCCGCTGGGCGCTTAAAAGCGCTGGCGGAAACGCCATTCCGGCGCAAAAGTAGTTCCATTTCCCCCCACCCCAGGGAAGATACTTTTGCCCTGTAATGGCTGCTCCCGCTACCCCCAAAGAGAGGAGGAACCTAAATTATAATGCCCAGGAGGTCACAGTGATAATATCGGCTATGGAGGCATTTAATGATTTTCTCCATGGGCAAAAAAGCAGGAAGACCAGCCGGGAAAGGAAGCAGGGTATCCTGGCCACCATTGCTGCCAGGGTCAATGTGCTGGGGTACTCCACCCGGAGTGCTTCAGACATTCAAAAAAAAATAAATGACCTGCGGCGCAAGGTGAGGGGCAAGGTGTCCACCATTAGGAGCCATGAGAGGGGCACAGGTGGTGGTCCCCCATGTCCTGTCACCCTGACCGCGGAGGAGGAGGTGGTCGCCCGCTGCCTGGACAGGGAGCAGTTGGAGGGGGTCCCTGGCTATGACTCCGTAGAGGAAGGCTCCAGGACAGGTAAGTGATTTTTACCCCCTTTTTGGTGTGTTGCATGTGGGGGGGGGGTGGGTACATGTGCCAAGTGTGTGGGACCACCAACATGTGTCTGCTTTGTGTCATCCACAGATGACGGTGCTGGGCCATCTCGTGCCGGCCAGTCCACCCCAACCCCCCAACGGGATGCTGAAGACGAGGCCCTGGGTGCTGGAGACACCGAGGTGGAGGAGGAGAGTACCCACACCACTTCAGCAGAGGTGGTTGTGGAGGAGCCTGTCCCTGAACAGGAGTTTATTTTAATGTTGGAGGAGTCCTCCTCCTCTGCAGGGCCCTCTGTGATCCCCTCCCCCATCCTAGGTAGCCCCTCAAGGGCGACTCCATCCCCACGGGGACAACCTTCCTCTGCCCCCAGGAAGGCCACCCGGAAGACCAGGGGGGTGTGTGATTTGGTCGAGGACCAGGTGCTGTTGGACCACGCCAAACAGACCCAGCAAATGGGGGAGATGGCTGGCCACCTGGACAGGGTCGCAGACAGCCTGGGCTCTCTGTCACAGCTGCCCAGTCACGTGCAGGGCGTTGTGACCAGCCTGGGGGAGGTGCAGGCTGATATCCGGCACTTGACAGCAGCTGTTCGAGACAACACTGCTGCCATTCGGGAAGAGGGGAGGCAGCGGCAACGTGACCAGCGGCACAATATCACCCGCCAGTTGAGGATGCAGGCCCAAACAAATTTGTATCTGAGCCGTATCGCTGTGGCATTGGAGGGCATGCAGCCAACAGCTCCCAGGAGTGGCCCACCCGGGGATCAGCCTCCTCCTGATGCCCCCCCACCCCCACCACCACCCACTCCCTCCAGGCAGATGAGGAGCCCGAGAGTGCCCCCAAGGAGGAGCCCCCGTCATCCCAGATGAGGGTTTTTTTTATTTTTGGTTGTTATATATTTTTGTTTATACTCAGGACATGAGTTTTTGTTTATTTTTTATTATTATTGTTTATACTCAGGACATGAGTTTTTGTTTATTTTTTATTATTATTGTTTATACTCAGGACATGAGTTTTTTTTTTTTTTGGGTTCTCAGGTTATGAGATATTTTTTTTTTTTTTGATTCTGCACACGTTGCAGTGTGAATGGTGTGTGAATGTGAGAGGGTGGCACTCCTGAAAGTAAGGGGTGTCACCCTCGGCCGTGGTGGTGAAGTGAACCCCACGGCTGAATGAATGACGTGTGAAAGGTGTGTGAATGGACAGTAACATCATTGGGGCCTTGACGCTGGCGTTACTGCTCCCAACTCCTACATGCTGGACTTGGGCTAATCCAATGCGATGTGCATGTGGTGTGTGTGATCTAGGGACATCAGTGGTGTACACGCGTGCATTGTCTGTGTTATTAATGTTTTGGTTTAGTGTCCAAAGATGCCTACGGCGAGGACCCTCCTGACTGCTCTTCCATCAGCAGACTGGGTGTCCTCTGGCAGGTGGGGACTGTGTGGGTCGGGGGTCAGGTCATCACGTATGTCAATCTGCAGGCCTTTTCTCATAGCAAAGTTGTGCAGAATACAACATGCAGCGATGATCTGACACACGAAGGTAGGGGAATACAATAGGGTCCCCCCAGACTTATCCAGGCAGCGGAAACGGGACTTCAGGAGCCCGAATGTTTGCTCCACCACTCCACGGGTTTTGATGTGGGCTTCATTGTATTTTCTCTCTCCTCTGGTTTGGGGGTTCCGGAAAGGAGTCATTAGATGGGGTCCCAATGCATATGCAGAGTCACCTGTAAGGTAAAAGACAGGAGAATGTTAGTCATGCATGTGCGACTTCTGTTGTGCATCACGGGAGGGGATAGTCATGCCTGACTCCCTTGTCACTCACCAACCAGCCAGCTGTCCCCATACATGTTCTGTTCGAATTCTGCTGGGATGGGGCTCTGACGGTATATGAAGCTGTCATGGCTGGACCCGGGGTGTTTGGCACGGACGTGCCATATGAGGCGTTGGGCATCAGCTATCACCTGTACGTTGATGGAATGCCAATGCTTCCGATTGCGGTATATGTGCTCTGTGGCACTGGGGGGCTGTAGGACCACATGTGTGCAATCAATGGCCCCGATGGTGCGTGGGAATCTGGCAATGTTGTAGAAATCTGTCATTGCCTTCAGCCGCAGGTCCTCAGTGGTGGGTCTGATGAACTGGTTGGACATGCGTCTGAGGATTGCGGGGACAACCTGGTGCACACATCTGCTTATGGAGGACTGTGACATCCCAGCCACCACTCCACTTGTACGCTGGAATGATCCACTGGCAAGGAAATGAAGTGTTGCCAGGACCTTCACCAGTGGCTGCACTGCTTGTGAGCGGTGTGTTGGGCTGGTGATGTCATCCTGCAGGGTTGTGGTTAGTTCAAGTATTACATCAGGGCTGAATCTGAAGAGGCGATACACCTCCTCATCCCCCATGCCAAAGAGGTTCATACGAGTGCGGTATATCCTCTCACGTGCCCGCCTCCTCCGTAGCGAGGGACCCAGTACTAGTCTTAGGACCACGAGTGCCCCTGGCATGTTGGCACACAGAGGTGTTGTCCTTGCAAGTGTTGTTGTTCAGCTTGCTAGTTTCGTCGGTAACGCTGCTGTAGCTGCTCTCCTGCTGACCTGTGACCGTCTGGAGTAAAGATAAAGCAGCCTTTTGTAGAAATAACTTTGCGCCGGACGGACCAGATACGCGCGGCGCATGTAGCCAGCGTATGGTGCTAATCCGTTCGTGAATTGGGAAAAATACCTCATTTGCATATTTGCAGGGGAAATCAATGGGCGCGACTGATGCGCCCAGCGAAAATAAGCGCTGACGATACTCTGGCGTCGGAACGTTCCGCCGGTCGCAAATGACCCGTTATTGGGCGCATCTAGTTTGGTGGGTACGGGCACATAGAAACGACGGCGCATCATCACAGTTACGCGGCGCATATCCAAATACTCCAGCGCAAGTGTTCGTGAATCTGTCACAAACAACAAGCAGGTCCAAACAATCAGGCCAACTTGCGGAATAATGTCACATATGAAGCTTGTTCCAACGTGTGCGTTTCTTTGTAACCAGCGTTGTCTGTGGATATGAGGTCCAGAACATCAGAGTGCAATGCAGAGGGACTACTTGTAAAATTGGAGCTGTAGTAGAAAGCAAGAGCTGCATAAGCCAATGCCTCCTCTGTAGTGTTCTGTCGAGTATGTTCTGCCCAGTGGATAAGGACCGCCTGGTACTGCGCAGGCGCAGTGCCAAGTCTCTGAAAATAGCCGAACATGTAGAGCTCAGAGTCAGCTCTACATGGCGCATTAGTCAATGACTATAAAAATATGCCACACGCTCCTGATGCTAGTGCTACTCTGCAAGGGGCGGGGTGATTTTACCAATAAAGTACTTTATTGGTAAAATCACCCCGCCCCTTGCAGAGTAGCACTAGCATTGGGAGCGTGCAGCATATGTGATAGTCATTGAGCATGTGCTGTGTAGAGCTGACTCTCAGCTCTACATGTTCGTCTATTTTCGGAGGCTCGGTTGAGGTTCGTACTGCGCAAGCGCTGTGCCTGCGCAGTACAGGGGGGTACTAATCTGCCGGGGGAACATTTTTGGCAGGACACTGGCTCCTGTCCTGTGAGGAGTGATACCAACTGCACTCCACTTATTATACCGACTAGCGGTCTTTAGAGTGGTACCAGCAGCAGGAAAGAAGAGATCTTCAGGTCAGTGTGAAACAATACACCGGGCATAATAGTATAGGGCTGCTTTCACACTAGTGTGCTGCGGTTTACCCACATTGTGTGTGCAGTACAGTGTACTTGCATCTTTCCTGCAGGTTTGCTGTGCTTAGCCATATACTTCTATAATATCCTGTGGGTTTGGTGCTTTCAGAAAGTGCACCACACCTGCAGGATATCTGTGGCATAGCTGCGCTGCGCTGCAACTGCTGTGCAGGTAAACCGCAGCACATCAGTGTGAAAGCAGTTTTATAGAGGACTCAGAACAGTGAGGGTTCATTTACATTTGTAGTTTCGGGGTTGCCATTCAAGTGATTACCAACAAAAGAAAGTTCTATTTGTGTTTAAAAATATATATATAAATATTTAATTTGGGTATAGTGCTGCATGACCGTGAAATTGTCATTCAAAGCGTGACAGCGTGCTGAAAAATGGCCTGAGCAGGAAGGGGGTGAAAGTGCCCAAGAGGCAAGTGGTTAAAAAAAGCTTGTGTTCCAAACTGTGCTCTAGGGAAAGTAAAAAATCCAATTTATTCTTTGTATATCATTGCTACTGATCCTATCCAGGCTCACTCGGCTACTTTCTGTCTACCTGCACTTGCTCCAGTGTGGGCTGCACATAATTGCTCTGGACACGTTGTCTGATAGTGACAGCGATGGCCATGCCTGTGCAATGGGGGTCAGAACAACCACTTGGTTTCTCCAACAAGGGTGCATTTGAAAGGGGTCAGAATTGGAAGACCTTGCCTTTATGGCAGAATCACAAGGAATTACTTAAAGTAATTTTCGGAACCCTCCCCCCCTCCGGTGTCACATTTGACACCTTTCAGGGGGGAGGGGGGTGCAGACCTATCTAAGACAGGTATTTGCACCCACTTCCGGGAATGCTCTCGTGCAGCAGGCCCACCCCTACCCGCACCCCACCCCCCACTGTCTTCTGGGAAATACACTTGTAACGGTTACCACCGCTTACAACCTTCCATCCATCCACGACAAGCTTATCCGACACACCAACAACCAGGCAGACATGATCCATTCCATTTCCCAGAATAAACGAGACAGCGCTCCGTTCTCTAGTTTCCAAAATGTATGAATATCTTTATTGGTTCTTAGCTTGCTTATATCCAGTACAACATAATGCAGTTAATCACAGGACAATGTAATCTCCACCCCCCTATTCACTCACTGAGGATAATTCTTTAATTGGTAGCTAGACATGACGGCACCGTATTATCAATAGGGTTCAATTAACCTTGAATAGTAACACAGATAGTAACACATCTAGTTGAATAAGTTCTCTATACAGCTTTGTCACACAATGGCAGTGAGAGTGGGTGTCTTTACATTGAATAGCCAACACCTTAGGATATTTCAATAGCCTATTATACAAAAGGTATGACTCACTGGCTGACCTGGTCATGTCATCATGACTCCTTGTGATATCTCAGTCCTGCAATATAAAGTATTATTAATGTCCCATCTCATGTAATATGAATTATGATTCACTATTAGCCACCCTATACCCGAAAGGGCACAGGGTGGATTTCGACCCAAGAGTTTTTGGTGCTGCTGGCACAAGAGTATCTCTCATCCTTCCAACGTCTCTGGGTGTCACGGGCCATTCTGTTACAACACTGTTCCCAGAAGAGAGCAGGGACCAGTAACGGCGCGCCGTGCTACTTGCGCATGCACAGTAGGGAACTGGGCAGTGAAGCGGAACCTCCGCATTAAATAAAACCTGCAAACTTAAAGCAGATCTCCACCCTAAAGTGAAGTTCCGCTGATCGGAACCCTCCCCCCTCCGGTGTCACATTTGACACCTTTCAGGGGGAGGGGGGTGCAGATACCTGTCTAAAGACAGGTATTTGCACCCACTTCCGGCCACACAGTCTCGGGCAAAAGACGGGTTTTTCCTGTTGTGTGCTGGGATCTCTTGGCTCCCAGCACACAGCGGGAGCCAATTGGCGGGGCGCAGCGCGACTCGCGCATGCGCTGTAGGGAACCGGGCAGTGAAGCCGGAGCGCTTCACTTCCTGGTTCCCTCACCGTGGATGGAGGGGGGAGCAGCAGAGAGACGAGCGATCGCTCATCCTCTGCTGCGGACGACGCTGGACTCCAGGACAGGTAAGTGTCCTAATATTAAAAGTCAGCAGCTGCAGTATTTGTAGCTGCTGGCTTTTAATATTTTTTTTAAGGGGCCATCCGCTTTAAAAACAGTAAAACAACCTTTGAAATGATACTTAAATCGTGAAGTTTAAATTTTAGCAATAGTTTACCATTCTACTTTTCACTGTCTAACTGAATAAACATTATACTGTTTACATAGTTGAATAATCAGATGTCAACAGCAAAAGTCAAATTTCAAAGTTTAGTCGTGGTCCATGAGAATGGTGTCATTACCAGCTGTATAGGGGGAAGGTAAACATGATTCGAATGCCCTTTCTCTTGTAATGGTTTATCCAAGCAGTAATAACATTTCTAAAAATCTTCATATTGCTGACCTTGGCTCATCTATTTGCTTTCCCTGTTCACCAGCCAGCGCCTTGTGGTCTCCAGTGGGGTGGACCTAGGGGCCACAATCTGGGAGCTAACAGAATCCTATCCCATTCCTGTTACATCAGTGAGCACCGATGGCTCCTTCCTCTGCTTCTGTAGCCTAAATGACCCCAAAACTACTTCTAGCGATACTTGGGGGATGATTTACTAAAACTGGAGAGCGCAACATCTGGTGCAGCTGTGCATGGTAGCCAGTCAGCTACTAACTTCAGCTTAAAGGTGTTGTAAAGGAATTTTTTTTCCCTAAAATAGCTTCCTTTACCTTAGCGCAGTCCTCCTTTACTTACCTCATCCTTCCATTTTGCTTTTAAATGTCCTTATTTCTTCTGAGAAATCCTCACTTCCTGTTCTTCTGTCTGTAACTCCACACAGTAATGCAAGGCTTTCTCCCTGGTGTGGAGAAAGCCTCTTGAGGGGGGAGGGGCGAGCAGGCAAGTCAGGACACTCTCTACTTTGCAGATAGAGAAAGGAGCTGTGTGTTAGGCCCCTTTCACATGGGGCAGTGGAGGTGTGGTGGCTGTATAGCAGCGTGATTTTTAACACCGCTATACCGTCGTATTTACCGCAATATTCGGCCGCTAGTGGTGTGTATTAACCCCCGCTAGCGGCCGTAAAAGGGGTTAATAACACCCCCAATGCGCCTCTGCATAGGCACATTGTGGGCCGTATTACCGCAGTTTCCCATTGATTTCAAACACCCCGCTCTTATACCTCTCCAAAGATGCGGCTAGCAGGACTTTTGGAGCGGTCCTGCTAGCGCACCGCTTCAGTGTGAAAGCCTTCGGGCTTTCACATTGAAGACTACAGGGCACGATTTTTTCAGGCAGGATTGCAGTGCTATTTTTAGGACATAAGGACAAATAAGGACATTTAAAAGCAAAATGGAAGGATGAGGTAAGTGAAGGAGGACTGCACTAAGATAAAGGAAGCTATTTAGGGAAAAAAATGTTTCCTTTACAACCCCTTTAAGTTTAATTAAGCTTTAGCCCAAAAAAAAACTTGGAAACTGAATTTTTGGATATCCTATCACTTTCTCTCCTGGTAACAGTGTCACCGGGACTAATAATGAGGGTGACAGTGAGGACACAGACAACAATAAAATCTGACATGGTTCCAAACCCTTCTCTACTCCACCCAAAACCAAAAGAAAAAGTTGCCTATTCCACTTTTAGGTAATTGTACAGCACCCTATGTCTGCAGATCTTTATAGCCATTTTGCTCTTTTTAGAGCGGCCTCTTTCAAGGATGCATACAGTGCAGGGTTATTAGCCCCCGCCCCCACAGAACAGAACTTGAGGACAGTGCTGGAGATGGTCAGAGCCAGGAGTGAGGTAAGTAAAACAGATGATTCAGCCTATCCATGCACCCCGAGACTAAAAAGTAATCTAACCCTTGCAGTGTGGGGAGAGAGTGGTGGTACATTTTGTCTCATTCATCGATTTCAGCTTTAAATGACTGCATTTGTTTTTTTTCATGACAATGCAAAGGAGAGGTAGTGGTAAAAAAGCCTAATACCACATTTGAATGATTGTGTAGCCACACTGTGAATCCCAGTGACAAGCATGGGAACTCCAGGAGTTACGTCAGATGCTGTGGCATGGCAGGTGGGTGTGGCAACGCGTTTCAGAGCTGCCTAGCTCTTTTATCAAGCTTTTCTATTGTTTTTAGATATTTATTAGTATATGGTACCTTGTGGACTTTTCCATATAGGTCCTCTGGTTTGAAGGGTCATAGTTTATCTCCATTTTCATATATATGCATACGATGATATGTGAATACCTATCCTTTTTCCTGTTAGAAACGTGGAACCTGCCACTACTGACGTCTCATTCTGAAATTGCTAGTTGCCTGGTTGTTATATTGAGAAGGTGAAAGTGAATTTGTGCTTTTTCTACACACTTTGCAATTCATGCTCATTGTGTGACATGTTAAAAAAAAGTGCAATTTTTTGTGTTGGCAGCCTATTTAAAATTAATGTACTTCCTTAATGCAGTGCATAAAATGCTGCATGTTAACACATCTGTGGTACTGCAGCACAATGAACCTAAAAGGTGTAAAAGGGACCTAAAGAACCCTTTCTGTATGCCAAGGTGGAACCTTCTTTCCTCTATGCACAAAGAATTTCACCTTCTATTTTGTGATGACCTTAAAGGGGTTGTAAAGGATCATTTTTTATTTTCTATGTAACACACCCCCGTAGGGGCTGCTGGTTAGATTTTGGGTCTACTCTCTAAACTACTCACCCCTTTCAATATCTCGAACCCTCCCTTGGCACACCAAGCAAGTTCAGATATATTGTGGGTTCCAAGTTGGCTGAAACCACAATAATACAACGGGGTAATAGACCTAAGTCTACAGGAACAGTTAACAATCAATGCGGATGCTAGCAGAACGATCCTTACAGCAGTTCCGGACACCCTGGCTAACGTGGATTCTAGACGCTATATCTCTCAGGCAAGCCAAATCATAGTCTAGTATTCCAACAGCAAAGCACTAGGGTCACAAGGCTAAATCAGCGCCCAAAGCATATGGGCAACTGCGCTCTCACCCAAGCAGGCCTAGTCTACCTGCGCTGTCCACGATAAACCTGTAGATCGGTGATCACTCACTGGACACTCTTTGCCTTGTCTGCATCCGGATGGGTGGCCTTCCGATTAATTTAGGCCCAGGTACTTGATGGTGGTGTTCCCCCTTGCCCTGCTGAGAGAGAAACGCAGGTCCCAAGAGAGCGAACCCGACTCCTCCCAGTCTTTAAGTAAACTCCCCCATAAGGCAATGCAAGGTTGTCATGTGTTCCAGGAAGACAAGGCATTGTGGGAACTGTAGTCTATCCCTACCAATGTCTATGGAGCCTGTTTCTCCTGTTACTTCTCATCCCACAATGCATTGCTTTATGGGAAAAAGTAAGCAAAACACACATATGCAGTGCAACTAGAACTCCCGGGGAGAAGGAAGGAATTTAGATATGAAAAGATCGCAACAAATGTCTAACAACATGACCCCCGCTACATCTAAATAGGTTCTTTTAAGCTTGTTCACATTGTCTCCCCCCATGGATGTAGTCCCAAGGGAGGGGGTGAGCACGCTGACTAACCCCCAGCCAGAACGGCTCGGATGATGGGGGCAAGCTTACTGAGGAGAAACAGGAAGTGAGAAATTCAGACAAAGAAAAAAAAACATTTAGAAGGGAAATGGAAGGAAAAGGTTAGTGAACCAACAATGCACTAGCTCAGGGATCTCCAAACTATGGCCCTCCAGCTGCTGTGGGCCTACACTTCCCATGAGGCATTGTAAAACTCTGACATTCGTAGACATGACTAGGCATGATGGGAATTGTAGTTCCTGAACACCTGGAGGGCCTTAGTTTGGAGACTCCTGCACTAGCTTAAAGGAACCTATTTAGAAAATAAAAAAACAAACCTTTACAACCCCTTTAATTTGATCAACTTTCCATCATGTTTATTATATGGGCAGTTTATGGTTTTATACATGGTGCCTCTCTGAATTTCTGATTTTATCTTATCTGCAGTTCCTGTCTCAGCTCATGATCTTCATGATAAGCATTGTGAGCTCCATATTCTGCGGACACCTGGGAAAGGTGGAGCTAGATGCCGTGTCACTGGCCATCGCGGTACGTTCTAATAAAAGTAGAATAAAACTGCATCAAATATTATATAAAAAAGATGTATAGGCAAACAATTGCAAACACATCCATGTAAGGTCCATGTTCATGTAAGGTCCATGTAAGATTTAAAAAAAATCACTCTTATTCTATTTGAGTGTATTATACATTATATTTTAAATCCTCTACAGGTGGTGAATATTACTGGTGTGGCAGTGGGGGCAGGGCTTGCTGGAGCATGTGACACATTGATATCGCAGGTAAGATACACGGTGGAGTGCTAGCAGTCACTATTAGAACTTTGTGTCCTTGACTTGTAATTGTAGTAACCTTCTGAAGACTAAAGCTACATGGCACAGCTGGCTGAATGAGAAAAACTAAACTGATTTCTCCATCCACACATTCGAGGTGGATGGGTAAATCCTCCCCACTGTAACATTGTATTCTGACAGCAGGACTCCCCCACCATCATAATACACGGATCAGCTCTGCAGCCCAATGGCTGCATGCGCTGATTGAATGCTGGTTTTCCAACAGGACTATTTGACAAAAAACAGTTCTGTTGAACAGAGGGGGCTACACAAAGATTCAAAGTGGAACCAAACTAAATTTGATCCATGTATTCCCAGGCAACAGTTTTACATGTGAAACAGACCTAAATAGCAGGGAGATCAGATTCCATACAATGCCAAAGAAATCACCAGGGTGGAGCACTTGCCACCTTTTCTCTTGTAGCACAGGTAAATCCAGCATACCTGTAAAATTAATTTTGTGAATGCACTCTGTATTATATGGTGGTCAAATCAGTGTTTCCAACCGTCCGTATTTTTACGGACAGTTCGTAAAAGCAGGCACTTTTTCCTCCTGTTCGTAAATGTTCGTGGTTGCGGGAATGTGCCAGTACAAAATAGCCGAGATTGGTTTGGCTTGGAACTGCGCATGGAGATTGGAGGCAGGGGGTGATTGGAAGCAGGGGGTGATGGTGGCTGTGATGGCACCGCAGAGGGGGATGGAGTCAGGGGTCAATGGAGGCAGGGGGTGATTGGAGGCAGGAGGGGTTGGTGGCACCGCAGAGGGTGGGGGATTGAGACGGGTTGTTGGTGGCACCGCAGAGGGGGATATAGGCAGGGGACAATGGAGGCAGGGGGTGATTGGAGGCAGGGGGCCTGGGGGAGATTGGAGGCAGGGGGAGATTAGAGGCAGGCGGAGATTGTGGCACCGCAGAGGGTGATGTCTAAATAATTTGCCCTTATAATATCGAAAATAACAAAAATATGTTTTTTACCTTACATCACATTCCTTTTTGCCTAGCGTACTAGTTTGTAGCTTAAATACTGAAATTTGCACCTAAAAATGTAATTTAGTAACTTTTGTGAAATGCCAGTAAAAACGTGGCTGCGCCAGTAAATTTTCGGGTGTTGTGGCAGTAAATTTCAATCTGGTAGGTTGGCAACATTGGGTCAAATACATAATTAAAATACCAACAAATTTTACTCTAGTATTCATAACCCTATAGGCCGCGTACAAACGATTAAATCTGTCTGCTGGAAACGGTCTGCTAGACCGTTTCAGCAGACAGATTCGATCGTGTGTACGGGCAAACAGACGAATTTGGCCACCCGACAGATTTCAAAGCATGCTTTGAAATCTGTCGGCTGGCAACCCGTCCGCCCGACATGTCTGCTGGTTAGTACGCTAACCAGCA
This sequence comes from Rana kukunoris, assembly GCA_029574335.1. Lineage (NCBI taxonomy): Eukaryota > Metazoa > Chordata > Amphibia > Anura > Ranidae > Rana > Rana kukunoris. Next base: position 162,765,299 of record CM056057.1, read on the forward strand.
GACATATCTTCTTGCACATGCGTCGAATGGATTCGACGCATGCGCGGAAGTGTTTTACTTCCGGGTGCGGTGATGTGGCGGCGTCAACGTCACCGCCACGTCAGCGCGCTGTCTGCTGGCCGGGATTTTGGTTTGATGGTGTGTACACGCCATCGGACCAAAATCCGATGAGACATGTCCGCTCTAAACTGTCCGTCCGACAAGTTTGAGCGGACATAACTCATCGTGTGTACGCGGCCATAGATGTTGTATGTGCGCATTTTGTGTATTATGCAAATGTTCTGTTATGTTGTCTGAATTCAGCTAGTTTTGTTACCAAAGTGTCTCTGCTCAGTGAGCTCTATCCATTCACTTATTTCAGATCTATGGAGGGCGCAACCTAAAATTGGTCGGGATAATCCTGCAAAGAGGTATTCTTATCCTGCTACTCTTCTGCTTCCCATGCTGGGCCCTATTCTTGAATACGGAACCCATCTTGCTTCTCTTCCGGCAAGACCCAGAAGTGTCCAGGTGAGCTCTTTATTGAAGAATAATGAGCCCGCACATTTACAAACAGCTTAGAAATGGGGGAACCAATGTTTTTATTTCCTAAATAATCTTTAAAAGTAAAAAAAAATGTTGGATATGTAGTAAATTTGTTTACAGAGGTCTATGCATTAGAACAAAAGGGGAAACATTAATAAAAGTGGAACAGATCAGGGCTGTTTTAACCACTTGCCTACTAGGCACTTTTACCCTCTTCCTACTAAGGCCAATTTTCAGCTTTCAGTGCTGCTGTTTCGTCAGATTAGACGACCCTCAGAATGTGTAATGTTAGGCCTCGTACACACAAGGGAATTTATCCACTGAAAATGGTCTGGCGGACCATTTCAGCCGAAAAATCCGCTCGTCTGTAGGGGCCGGCGGACAGTTTTGAAACTTTTCCGCCAGAGAGCTACCCGTCGGATATGTCCGCTGGTTAGTACGCCGAACCAGCGGACATATCTGCCCGCACATGCGTCGGATCCTGTGAATGGATCCGACGCATGCGCGCGGAAGTGTTTTACTTCCTGGTGCGGTGACGTGGCGGCGTCAACGACAGCGCCCCGTCACCGCGCTGTCCTCCGACGGGGAATTTGATCCAATGGTGTGTACAGCCACCGCATCAAACAGCCCGGCGGACATATCCGATGGAAACGGTCCGTCGGACCGTTTTTCCATTGGATAAATTACATTGTGTGTACGAGGCCTTAGTGACGTTTTGTCGCCGCCATCTTGCTGCACCCCGCACTCGCCCATAGTATATATACACTGAGATGGCGGCGATAAAACGTCACTTCCGTTACACATTCTGACAGGTCGCCTAATCTGACGGAACACTGCCACACTTTGAGTGCCATGTATCCATGTGACATGTTTATAATTTTTTTACACAAATAGAGCTTTCTTTTGTTGGTCCTTAATCGCCTTTGGGCTTTACATTATTTTTGCTAAATAGACAACATTTCTAAATAAATTAAATAAATACATTTATTATAAAATTTTGCAAACAGATACATTTTCTCCTTCACTGATGTGGGCTGATGAGGCTGCACTAATGGGCACTGATAGTGTCAGGTCACCTGAGTCCAGATGACAGATGTACACTGTTGGAGTCAGGAGTACACCGCTAAGGTAGTGAACCCTACAGCTGACTGCTGCCGATGGAACTTTGGGTGATTCAGGAAGGCAGGTCCACCAGAGCACCAACATGGAACCCACTGGGAGCTAGAACATAAAATTCCCCAGGGCGTGGGTCTAAGAGCCAGCAGGTGTTTACCAGAGCCTCTAGTGGTGAGGATAGACTGCGCTGCAACTGGCTCCAGGTCACGGCCCCCAGGGTCTCCCAGATCACGCTCACGGTAGGCTACAGGAGGATAGAGAGGAAGCAGCAGCCCAGGATAACAAGGGATACTAAAGAGATAAGCCAAAGGTCGGGGCCACTAGCAGACAAGGAGAGACAGAGAACAGGTCAGGGTAACAAGCAGGCAGGGATAGTCAAAGAACAAGCCAAGATCGGTAACAGAGACAGATGTAGACCGCAGCAAGCAGGAAACAGGAAGCGAATACACAATATTGCTCTGCAAAGCAGGCTTGGAGAACAGTGTTAAATAGTGGATCCTGTTGAAGCTAGGGTGGAGCCACACTGAGGAAAGCTTACTTAACCATACAGGTGTGAGAGTGCAAGCCCTAAGGCTGATACACAGACCAGGTAAGAGGCAGACCGGGCATTAAAGTATTACTGCAGACTCATGTCAAATAGGCTGCCTTGATGGGCACTGATGAGGTGGCACTGGTGGGCGTTAATGAGGCTGCACTGATAGGTGCCAATGATAGGTGGCACTGATGGGAACTGATAGGTGGCACTGATGGACACTGATAGGCGGCACTAATGGGCACTGGTAGGCAGCACTTATAACTGACACTATTGTGGAGGCATTGATGGACACTGATTAGCAGCACTGGTGAGAACTCATTGGCAGCACTTGTGGACACTGTTGAGTCCACACTGATAATCAGGACACCGATAATCATCTTTGCCCTGTAAACTGTTAGACAGGATAATTCAGTTGGTTGCAGGCTGGTTGGTAAGTTGAGCTAGGTATTTTCTATAGTTTTGTTTGACATGAGTCGCCCTTCCATGTGCTCCTTACTGTGAAGGCCAGTTATAGGTGAGAGGATGCACTGGACACCTTTGCTGCCATTGTGCTATATGCTGGGTGTCAATGGAGCATATGAAGTCTACTGTGACCATGATGTCGATAATAATATAAAAAAGTGCGGAAAAGTGGGAGGAAAAACTTCTCAGTGTGTGTGGATGCGGGATTAACGTCAGCATCGAGTCCCCCTCAGCCTAATGCTGATTCAAGAAAAACCTCAAAGCCTGTATGAAGACTTGAAGAAAAAAATGTAGTAAAGAAATAAGGGGGTGCATTTTTTTTTTTTTTTTTAATTCTTTATTTCTTCAAAAACAGAGGAACCGGTCCCAGGGGACCCAGACAACATTGTACACCAATTACATCAAAGTATAAGCATAAAGATTAATAAGTGGTGATGTGGCATCCCCGGACGTAAGTCAGTTGTGGATCTTGTGTCGCTCTGGGCCACCGGTGGTACCAGGCCAGGGGCGCGTCCAGGGCAGCGCCCTGCACCCGGTAAGGGAGGGGCGCATTCAACCCCCCCTCATGTGCGCTCACCGGGCCGGTCTAGGGCCAGTCCACTCTGCAGTTTTATGTATCTTAGGTGGAGATCAGAGAAAAAGAGGTAAAGTAAAAGAAGAAGTGGGGGTGTGGGGGTGGGTTGGGAGAAGTCCCAACTGAAGGTCCAAGACTGGTGGGTGTGGGGGAGGGGGTGGGGGCTATAGAGGGAGGAGGGGGTTCCACAGTACAGAGGGCTATGTGCTACCTCAGGGAGCGGGGGTGGTTCCTATCTGCTGCCTATTTGTCAAGGGAAGGGGCATCAGCGCCAGGGGGGGTACTGTCAGGTTCTAGGGGTTCTCCCCTGAGGGATTTCCCTTCGTCCGAATATCGGAACATGGTCCATGGTCGCCAGGTCTCAGTATATACCTCCTGTCTCTTCTGGCTGGTGAGGATCAGGTCCTCCATCCTCTCTACTTCGTCGACTTTCCTGAGCCATTGAGTAACAGTAGGCGGGTTTCGTGATTTCCAGCATAGCGGGATGCATGCTTTGGCTGCATCTAGTAAGTGGCGTAATACAGATTTCTTATATGTTCGTGTTGGGGTGGTCGTCGCATGCAGTAAGAAGAGAGCCGGGTCCTCCTCCAGCACCTGGTCTGTGACTTTCTGGGATATACGTCGGACCTCTCTCCAGAAGCCCTGTAGTCGGTCACAGGTCCAGAACACGTGTAAGAGGGTTCCCTCCTCTTCCAGGCATCGCCAGCACCGGTCTGACGACGACGGGAAGAGTTTGTGGAGCAGCGCAGGAGTCCTGTACCATCGAGTCAGGACCTTGTAATTGGTTTCCTGCACTCTCGAGCACAGGGAGGACCTGTGGGTGAAGGTGAGTATGTGGCGTCTCTCACTACTGGTAAACTGACAATTCAGGTCTCTTTCCCACTTACTGAGAAAGGGGGGTGGGTCGGTCTCTGGTGGTGTAATCAGTATACTGTATGTGAGTGAAAGCGCGTGCGTTAATGTCCCTGTTTCCGTACACAGATCTTCGAACGTCGTGGGCGGTAGGCGTGAGCTGTCAGGAGGGGGTATACTTCCCAGGAAGTGGGTGAGCTGGAGTGTCCTCATGTAGTCCAGGCCGAATGGTCCCGTGGGGTCCATGAGTTCCCTGGTTCCTAGCCACTTGCCCCCGGCACTGAAGTGTGACGCTTGGAATAGCCCTGATTCCCGTAGGTCCAGGAACTTCCTGTCATTCAATCCCGGAGGGAAGCGGGGGTGACCGATAATCGGTCTCAGGTGGGAGCTACTGGTCGAGAGACGGGTCTCTTGCAGGAGCTGTGCGCATATTTTAATGGTCGCGCCTATCAATGGGTGTCGCTGTAGCTCTGGAGGGAGGTCTACCTTGCACCAAGGGGCTCTATGAAGGGGGACCAGGCTCTGGTCCTGTTCAATACGTGTCCAGAGTTTGGCGTCTGTGTGCCAACACCAGTCAATAAGCCTGTTGAGGTGAGTCGCTCGGTGGTACGTACGTATCTCTGGGAAGGCTATACCGCCGCTCATTTTCGGGCGGCTAAGCATGCCGCGATTTATGCGTGGGTGTTTCCCCGCCCACAGGAAGCGGGTGAAGGCGGCATGTGTTTGTCTGAAAAAGGTCGCGGGTATGTGGATCGGGAGAGCCTGCATAAGGTATAAAAATTTGGGCAGGATTGTCATCTTCAGGATGTTGCACCTGCCCAGCCATGAGTGTAGGCCACTGCCCCATTTGAGCAACTGATCCTGGACTTTCTTCAAGAGGGGAGGGAAGTTAATTTGGAATAATTTTGAGAGGGCCGACGGGATCAATGTCCCCAGATATTTTAGTGCTGTGTCTGTCCATTTCAGGTTGTAACTGTCCTTAAGTCGTGTCAGAAGCGCTTGTGTGGTGCCTACCCCCATGGCCTCTGATTTAGAAAAATTGATTTTTAAGTTGGAGAGCTGCCCATATGTGTCAAATTCCTGTAATAGGTGTCGTAAGGAGGTGGGGGGGTTCGTGATTGTGAACATCAAATCATCGGCGTAGGCCGAGATTTTATGTTGCTTCCCTCCCACGATGTTCGGGTTCAGGCGGACGTGACACAGGAATGGTTCCAGGGTCAGGGCGAAGAGTAAGGGTGACAGAGGGCAACCCTGTCGTGTTCCGTTGGTGATCGGGAATGGATCTGACAGTACGCCATTCGCCCTCACCCTGGCAGTTGGGCCCGAGTATGCCGCCCTCACCCAGTGCATCATCCGGGGGCCCAGGCCAATGTGCTTAAGAGTTGCGAATAAAAATCTCCAACTCACACGGTCGAATGCCTTCTCGGCGTCTGTCCCCAGGAGGATGCACGGCGTCTTAGTTTTTGTCGCCACATGTAGAAGGTTCAGGACTTTGGTGGTATTGTCCCTCGACTCTCTGGAGGGGACAAAGCCCACCTGGTCTAGGTGCACTAGTCCGGGCAGGTATTGTTGTAGTCTGGTGGCTAGGATCTTAGTAAGTAATTTCAAGTCAATGTTCAGCAGGGAGATGGGGCGATAGCTGCCACATTGGGATGGGCCTTTGCCCTCCTTGGGCCAGGAGCTTACTGCGCTTGTTCCCAAATTCATACCCCTTCCTTTTACATATTTGCATGGCCGCTTTGGCCTTAGACCTCAGGATGTCCGTGATCTTAGATCTAGTCGTGTCCAGTTCGATCCCCAGCTGTCTGGTCGGGCCTGTCTTATGTGTAAGTTCCAGTTTCTGTAAGTCAGCTAAGAGTTTGTTTAAGCGCTCTGTCCTCTCCCGTTTAAGTCTGGAGCCGTGCTTTATCAGCACGCCCCTAATTACCGCCTTGTGGGCTTCCCACACCACCCCTGGGTCGCTGTCCTCCGTCGAGTTGGTGGTGAAATAGTGCCCAATTTCCGTGACCACGTCGGTCGTCACCTCGGGGTCCCAGAGGAGGCTGTCATTAAGTCTCCATGTCTGTCTCCGTGTCTTCTGAGTTTCTGTCAGGGAATACGTCACTCCCACAGGGGCGTGATCTGACCATGTGATTGACCCTATTGACGTGTCTTTAATCGCCTGCAACTGTCCGTGGGGCACAAAGAGATAGTCTAGGCATGAGTAAGTCAGGTGGGGTTTGGAGTAGAAAGAGTAGTCCCGCTCCCCTGGGTGAAAAAGGCGCCAGGTGTCAATTAGTTGCGCGGAGTGCAGGGCCTTAACAATACGTTTCCGCACATCCCGTGAAACCGAGGAGGTGCCCGACGAGGTATCCTCCTGGGGGTTCAGGGGGACATTCAAGTCCCCCCCCAACACCAGTTGTCCCTCTGAGAACTGCATGAGTTTGTCTATCTGTCTCGTGAGGAAACTGTCCTGGTGCGAGTTAGGGGCGTATAGATTGGCCAGCGTCACTTTCCTGTCGCCGATCGAGCCTTTGAGGAACAAGAATCTTCCCTCCCTATCAGTCCTTACATCTAGCAGTGGCCAAGGTATCCGGGCAGCAATAAGTATGGTAACCCCCCTGGACTTGGCTTCCACGTAGGCCGAATGGTACGCCCAGGGGAAGTGTCTGTTTTTGAGCAGTGGCATTTTCAAGTCCTTAAAGTGTGTCTCCTGCAGCATTACTATGTCCGCTTTCAAGCGGCGCATGTCCTGCAGCAGGATTTTCCGCTTCTCGGGTGTGTTTAGGCCCTTCGCGTTAAGCGAGAAGATGTTGAGCAGGTCCATGTCCCCGCTCCCGTGAGGTACTTACGTTGGGGTCTAGGGAGGGGGGGGAAGGGGAGGGTGGGGGGAGTAGTGGAAGTGAGAGAGGGGATAGAGGGAAAGGGAAAAAAGAAAGAAAAGAGAAGCTAGCACTAGGGTGTGTAGCTAGGTAAGGATATTATCTAAGCCTATATGGCGGTGGTACTCTCCAGGGATTCGAAAGGATCCCTGGGGTATGGAGCACCGTCCTAGTTGGGGTGGTGCGTGAACAGAGTTAGAGAGCGAACTCCCAATCCCCGCCCACTCCCCCGGCTTGTGAGTGTAGGTGAAGTGTGTACCGGTAACATATAAAACAGCAAACATCAAAACAGGTAACATCAATATTAACAGCCCATGTGCTGGCATGCACAGGGTTCTTGAATGAGCAGTTAAACTGGTGCATATAAGTGACATAACCATGTTTAGCAGGTGTATATGCAAAAGGGTTAACAAAACAAAACGGGTGTATCGACCCCCCCCCCTGCTGCGATAAGACAGTTCGCCTCCCGCCGCCCAATAAGCCCCCTCCCAGGTATCGCTCCTAGGCAACGGATCCGGTGTCCCAGTCCGAACAGCATGCCCTGACATGACAGTTTCTTCTGGGGGTCCGGCCCAACCGCCAGCGGGGGTCAGGGGGACAAGGGGGGGGGGCCATAATCGGCGAAAGCCAACGAGGCGCATCCCAACTACCCCCCCACAAAACTCCCCACAATCGCCACACAGCACCCCCCGGGCCAGCCCCCCCGCCCACTCCCCCCAGGCAGCAGATCAACAGCTTCCCAGCCTCCCAAGGTGCGGGACAGACAGGTCCCTCGTGTCTCCTTCAATGGGGGGGGAACAGTCTATCAAAAAAGTGTCTTCCAGTGTTGGTTCCGTGGATCCCTCGGGGCGTATCCGTCACAGTTCCAGGGAGGGGGGGGTGCAGGGAAAGGAAAAGAGGGGCATCCCAGGGCTAGGCATCACCGCGCGATACTGGGCAGGGAACGGGAGGTGGCTCCCGGGGAGCGGGCAGTCAACAGTAAACTCAGCAGGGAAGGGGGGCCCAAGGCCTACTCACGTGCCTCTTCGCGTGATGCAGAACGGTTCCTCCGTCTCCCACCCTGCCGCCGCTGCAGCCGTGGGCCCCGCTGTGCCGTTCGGCCCGAACGGCCGATGAAACGCGGGAGCAGCTGGAGCCAGTCAGGTACCTCGATCGGGTCTGCCTCAAGAAAGGTGAACAGCTCTGGGAGGTCCGCCGCGGTCTGCAGGGTGTAGGAACCGGCATCTTTGCGGAAGGAGACCGAGAGGGGATAGCCCCAATGGTATGTAAAGCCCTTCTGCCTGGCCAGGTCAAGAAGTGGTCGCAGAAGTGCCCGGCGCCGCAGTGTCGACTTCGATAGGTCCGGGAGTACCCTGACTTCCGCTCCGTCCACTCGTACCTCTCCATGGTCCCAGGCTCGTCGCAGGATGGCTTCCTTCTGCGTGTACCGGTGGAGTCTGCAGACGACATCACGCGGTCTCGCCGGATCTGCGGGCATCGGGCCCAAGGCCCTGTGTGCTCTGTCCAACACAATCTCTGCCTCCGGTTCTTCCAGAATGTCACGGAACACGTCCCTCACGGCCTCTCCCAGGTCTTCCGCGCCGACACTCTCAGGCATCCCCCGGACCCGTAGGTTATTGCGTCGGCTCCGGTCTTCGATGTCCTCCACGTGGAGCTGGAGCGATATGGCCGTGTCTCTGTGTTGGTCCCTCGAGGCCTCTAGCGCTGCTATGCACGCTTCCAGGGAGGTCAGCGCAGTCTCCCTGGTCGTGACTCTCTCCGCAATGCCGGACACCTCCCCCCTCACCTCCTGGATGTCCCTCCGGTGTGTCTCCTCCAAGCGTAGGATGAGGGCCTCGATGTCCGATCGGGTCGGTAGCGCTTGCAGGAGGGCCCTAATATCATGGTCCAGGATCGGGGCCTCCAGATATCTGGATTTCTCCATCTCCGCGTCCCCAGGGGATCCACGAAGACCGGATGGGACTGGATGTGAAGCCGCAGTGGTAGGTGAGTGATCCCCGCCGGTCAATAGCACCGGGCTCTGCTGTGCTCCACGTGTAAGGCCTCTCGAGGCCGTCGCCTTTGCTCCTGGGGACTTTCCCTGAAAGAGTCCGTAAAATCGTTGCGTCTCCCTCTGTGATTTACCTGCAGGTGTCCCCCGTGTCACTGCTCTTGTCCTGTGTTTCTTGGCCGAGTTCATACCGGTAATTCTTTGATTTTAAGCCAGAAAAGTGGGGCTCGGACCGGGAGCTCTAGAGAAGTGCTGCCTCACTCAGTCATGTCCAAGCCACGCCCCCCGGGGGTGCATTTTTTAATACCATGGCTGGTTTCATAGGTTCAAGGCTATGGATAGATACTAAATATGAATTCCTAGTAAAATTTCAAAATTATACTTCTATTACATATCCCAAAGGATCTTGCCTAGAAATACATGATAGTTTCTTCATGACACACCATCATTTAGGCACTGGCTAGCCAACAATGCAACACCAGCTGATCGGTGTTTAACCAATACCTAGGCTATGCCACTTTCCTTTTTTTTCTCGAACAATATTCTTATGCCGTGTACACGGGGTCGGAATTTCCGACAGCAAATGTCCGTTGTGAGCTTGTTGTCGGGAAATCCGACCGTGTGTATGCTTCATCGGACATTTGCTGTCGGAATTTCTGACAACAAATGTTTGAGAGCTGGTTCTCAATTTTTCCGACAACAAAAGTTCCGTTCATCTGTAGCTGATTCCGGCCTACAAAAATCCTACGCTTGTTTGGAATCAATTAGACGCATGCTCGGAATCATTGAACTTAATTTTTCTCGATTCGTTGTATTGTTGTACGTGACCGTGTTCTTGATTTTCGAATTTTCTGACAACATTTGTGTGACCGTGTGTATGCAAGATAAGTGAACAATCCATCGTAAAAAACGCCATGTTGGATGTTGGAATGTCCGATCCTGTGTACACCGCATAACAGTGAATGTTGCCTTTATTTAGGAAAGTCTAATAATTCCTAAATGAAATGTTAAAAGCTAACAAAATTTTAAGTACCTTTGAATGAAATTTGTCAAGTCATCAAATTTTATGAGAATTTTTGGGTGAATGTTCATTCAAAAATCTACGAGTGTATGACCAGCTAAAAAATAAACTATATATTTTTTTCTCCTATAGATTGACACAGATCTATGTATTAATATTCATCCCAGCCCTTCCAGTAAGTCTAACCATATCTGTTTCTAATTGTCCCAGTATTATTATATTGTGTAAGTCTGCCTGAAATCTATTTTGCATCCAAATTAAACTAAATTCTCACAAAAAAATACCGTACTTCATTTGGGATTCCATTTCAATATTATTTTCACTACCTTTGTTTATGTTTTCTTTCCCTGTACTGTACACATCCTGTACCTTCACCTCTGCACCTCCCTCATTCCACCATTCACCTCTGTACCCCCCATTATATTACTCACCTCTGTACCCCCCATTATATTACTCACCTCTGTACCCCTCATTATATTATTCACCTCTGTACCCCCCCATTATATTACTCACCTTTGTACCCTACATTATATTACTCACCTTTGTACCCCCCATTATATTACTCGCCTCTGTACCCCCCATTATATTACTCACCTCTGTACCCCCACATTATATTACTGACCTTTGTACCCTACATTATATTACTCACCTTTGTACCCCCCATTATATTACTCACCTCTGTACCCCCCATTATATTATTCACCTCTGTACCCCCCCCATTATATTACTCACCTTTGTACCCTACATTATATTACTCACCTTTGTACCCCCCATTATATTACTCACCTCTGTACCCCCATTATATTACTCACCTCTGTACCCCCCATTATCCCCTTGCCACCGAGCGTACGCACATATGCAGCCTCGGCTTTCGGGGGTTATACTGGGATGATGCCCGCAGCTGCAGGCTGTTTAGAGTGGGCGAATGGCTATCCAGGCATAACAACCGATCCTGCTAAAACCCGCTCGGTTGTTATACTGAAGGAGCGGGAGGGGATACCCCCCATTTGCCGCTCTTACCGGGCCTCCTGTCCCACTGGGAGACCCGATCCACGATGTGCCACCTCCGGCGCATAGCCACAGACTGGAACGAAGCCGTAAACGGCTTCGATCCAGTCTCCTGAATGTAAACAATGGCGTTGGATTAAAAAAAATATAAAAGTATTCAGAATCACATTTTTCAGCGATCTGAATACTTTGAAGTGTAAAGGAGGGATTTTGGGCCTCAGATCCCTCCATAAAGGGACTCTGTCACCACCTATTATTGTCACAAGGGATCTTTACATTCCTTGTAACAGCAATAAAAGTGATCAAATTGGGAATACATTTTTTAAAAAGACAGTTTAAAAAAATAAAAGTAAAATAAATAAGAAAGAACATTTTTAAATCGCCCCCGTCCCATTGAGCTTGCGCAGCAAAGAAAGCGCATATGGAAGTCGTGTCCGCATATGTAAATGGTGTTCAAATCACACATGTGAGGTATCGCCGCGATCGTCAGAGCGAGAGCAATAATTCTAGCACTAGACCTCCCCTCTGCAGACAGATGGATAAATAGGATTTTCCTCTGTCTGCAGAAACGGAGCATGGTGGGGACTAATGAGATCGGGTGTAAGCGGATGTTCAACCGCTGACACCCGATATCCCATAGGGATGCACCCACGTATGTCCCTTTTTCATCCGTAAACGGATGGATGAAAAAAACGGACATACGGTCCGCTGAGGTGAAAGGGCCCAAAGGCATTTTAGAAATTGGATGAAAGGTTTAGTAGACTTCCCATGTCCATTAATGTTTTTTCTTTTCTTTTTTTTTAGGCTTCATTTCTTTATCAACTACAAGCCAAATATTTGCAGAACCAGGTACCAAATCCAACGGACACTGTGAATCCACAAAAATCCAGATTTGTTGTATTTGTTTTTTTTTATTCAATATTTCATCCAAAGCCTATTGTCGAGTTGTACTACAGTAACATCTACAGGTTATTAAATGGGCACAAGCCAGAATTCTGAGTCAGCTATGCTAAAGACATTCCAGATTTTATAGGTAAATCTTCCTTCCACGAATGGCTAGAGACTCTTAAGAACATTACAGAATGCACATAGAAGAATTGGTAGCTCTCAACAAAAACATCTATGATAAATTCAAACAGGTTTGGATGGCAGGGCTCAAAATTTCAGATATTGAGCCACTAGCCAGGCCTCGAGGGTTACTTGCCACCAGTTGCCCCACCCAACCCCTACCACTAATCACGCCCTCAGAAATTATCTGTGAAATGGCACTTAAATGTATTATGCAGAATTTAAGTTACAAAAATAAATATTAACAACAACTTTATCAGTGCCCGTCCATGCAGCCTCACCTGTGCCCATCAATGCAGCCTCATTGTGCCCCATATTGCAGCCTCGCTGTGCCCCATATTGCAGCCTCGCTGTGCCCCACATTGCAGCCTCCTTGCGCCCCACATTGCAGCCTCCTTGCGCCCCACATTGCAGCCTCATTGCGCCCCACATTGCAGCCTCACTGTGCCCAGAACTTTAGTCCAATGATGTAGATCAGGGCTCAAATTTTCAAATCTTGAGCCACTAGCCTCACTGTGCCCCACATTGTCGCCTCACTGTGCCCCACATTGCCACCCCACATTGCCGCCCCACTATGCCCCACATTGCCGCCTCACTGTATCCCACATTGCCGACTCATTGTGCCCCCATTGCAGCCTCACTGTGACGGGAGGAAGAGGAGAGCTGCGGGATCACAGAGTGGTATACCCCGCTGTGACGACTTACATTGAAATTTCCACCGCTCTGCTCGCTCACTCAGCCCCGCCTCCTCCTGAACCAGCGCCTGTAGTAGACAACACATCCCAGCATTGGACCTACATTCTGTCTACTACAGGGGCGTGGTCAGAAAAATGCGAGGCTGTGTGAGCAAGCAGAGCAGAAGAAATTTCAATGTAAGCTGTTACAGCGGGCTATACCGCTCTGCGATCCCGCGGCTCTCCTCTTCCTCCATGCTCTCTGCCATCAAGGCAATCAGTGGGAGAACCGCTACCAATCAACCCCTCGCCCCCCCCCCCCCCCCCCACTCCCAGGCAGCCCAGCTCCTCGCCAGACCTAATTTTCCACTCGCAAAATGCGAGTAGGCGAGTGGAAAATTTGAGGTCTGGGCTTGGGTACTGTTTAAGGACTTTCCTAAACTGGAATTCATAGCAGGTCTTTGCTGAGGATTGAAGCTGTGCTCCTTCCCAAACGATTGCACATTTTATCTCCCTCTGTCTTACAATCTTAAAGCGGAGGTGCTCCCGAAATTATTATTTTCAAGCCAGCAGCTACTAATAGTGCAGCTGCTGACTTTTAAAAAAATGGACACTTACCTATCCAGCGCGCCCTTGATGTCGGCAGCCAAGGCCGAGCAATCACTTGTCTCTCGGATGCTGCCACCACCATCCTCAGTGAGGGAATTGGGAAGTGAAGCATTGCGACTTCACTACCCAGTTCCCTACTGCGCATGTGTGTTTCCCTCGGCACATCGTAACTGGTCCCAGTGTGTTTCCCAGAAGACAGCGGGGGAGACGGGAAGTGGCGTGACTCCCACAGGAGACTATGCCCGGAAGTAGGTGCAAATACCTGTCTTAGACAGGTATCTGCACCCCCCTCCCCCGTGAAATGTGCCAAATGTGAGACCGGAGGGGGGAGGGTTCCGAAAAGCGAAAGTTCAATTTTTTGGTGGAACTCCACTTTAATACGCTGATTTTGGATTCTTTCCCCTGTCATTCAAAGAGTACATTATTCTTTCAAAGAAAGTTTTATGAGACACGTATTTTCTTCCATCCCTATGTTATACTGCACACTACTATACCAGTTGTCTCATTTTGGAAGATGCCCCTCCTGTTGGATTGACCCCTCTCTGGTATACTGATATAGTCTCTTCATGCTTGTCCATGAAAAACCTAATAAAAACCATTGAAACAAATTCTTTTTTTAGCTTTCTCTGAAAAGACGTAATAGGCTTGCTTCACTATGATGGGTGAGTAAATCTTGCCCTACATGGTTCCATTTTCATTTTCAGCCAGCGGACTGTAGGAACAAAACTGAACCATTTCCCCCATCCACGCACTTGAGGTGTATGGGGGAATCCTTCCTGCTGAGCTATTGTATTCTGCCAGTGGAGAGACTCTACTGCTGTCATAATGCACAGATCAGTGATGTAGCCACTGATCGAGTGGCTTTTATCGGACATGGCAGTTAACAGGAGCGGACTGACAACTAATGATGCCCCGGGCAATAGGAGAATATGGGAGCCCCAGGCAATAGATTATGGGGCCACACAGTATATACACACACACATACAGTATACATACACAGTATACACACACAGACACATAATATACACACACAGTATACATACACACAGAATACACACACACAGAATACACCCACACACACACACTGAAAAGGTACTGGAGAGGCAGGGCAGCTATAACTCACAGTTTTCAGAACTTCTAAAAGATCTATCTATGGCCACCCTTTGTAACACCTTTATTTCTTCTATTGTTTTATTTTATTATTTTTTATAATTTTTCACTCACGGTTTTCAGAACTTTTAACCCCTCCCCCCAAACCATATATTTGCTTCTTATATTCCTCTTATATTAAAGCAGAACTAAACTCCCAGAAATACCACCTCATTCCAACAATGCTTGAGTTAAATTCCTTGTGGCACGCTGTCATCGTCCCTGTCACTACTTTAGGGTCCTGGGATTTCGGCCTTCTGATTGGCCAGTCAGGGAATGATGTGCTACTAATGAATTTAGTGTATTTTTGTTGAAAATATTGTTTTTAATAAACATTTGTGCAACTATCTCAGTAGCATCATATTTTGGTTATATCAGTCCTGTACTTTCAGAAAATATTTGGTTTGGGGGGGGGGGGGTCTTTTAGAAGCTCTGAAAACTGTGAGTGAAAAGTGATAAAAATAAGTAAAATAAAACGATAGCAAAAATGGTCCAGTTAAAAGAGGATTGCCGGGTCTGGCAGCAATAGAGTTAAAGAGCACCTGTCACTGAACAACAAGAGCTCCTGATCCACCAATATATATATATATATATATATATATATATATATTAGGGTTGTCCCGATACCACTTTTTTAGGACCGAGTACAAGTACCGATACTTTTTTTCATGTACTCGCCGATACCGAATACCGATACTTTTTTTAAATGTCATGTGACAGTTTTCAAACCACAATACAGACTAAGGATATTTTCTGTAGAATTATGAAGAACTCTAAGGCCGCGTACACACGAGGGGATATGTCCGCTGAAAACGGTCCGATGGACCGTTTCAGCAGACATCTCCGCTCGTGTGTATGGGCTAGCGGACAGATTTGTCCACCCGACAGATTTCAAAGCAAGCTTTGAAATCTATCCGGTGGAATCTGTCCGCCCGACATGTCTGCTGGTTAGTACACTTACCAGCAGACATGTCGGCCCCCACCGCCGCCGCGCCGCTGCCGAATGGATTCGGCGCATGCGCGGAAGTGTTTTACTTCCTGGTGCGGTGACGTGGCGGTGACGCGGCGGCGTCAACGTCACCGCCGCGTCACCGCGCCGTCCGGCGGCGGGGAATTTGATCCGATGGTGTGTACACGCCATTGGATCAAACTCCCGATCAGACATATCCGATGGAAATGGTCCGTGGACCGTTTTCATCGGATATGTCCGATCGTCTGTACGCCGCCTTACTCAAGATATTATAAAAGAATACAAATGAGTAAAAATGAATAAAAATGTTTTGCTTGTCACGCAGTAGTAAAAAACTCAAAGAATTTTCACAGAACATGTTGATAAATACAAAAAAAGTATTCGGCCAGGCATCGGGAGCATTTGCGCGAGTACAAGTACTCCCGCAAATACTCGGTATCGGTCCCTATACCGATACTAGTATCGGTATCGGGACAACCCTAATATATATATATATACATATATATCTCTTCTGTATTCATAAGCTAACAGATTTTATTACTTACAGGGAATAATATTTCCTCAAGTGCTAACTGGATTGATAGCAAATATCTTCAATGCACTCATCAATTACCTTTTCTTGTATGTGCTTGGCCTGGGAATCATGTAAGTTCTTCTATTAAAACTGTTACATTGACATTATTATTTTTATTATTTATTTATTGATATATTTTTTTGTTGTGCATATAGTGCTTTTATTTCCTACGGTGTTGTAGAAAGTGAAGGGGTCCATAAATGACTCAATAAAATGAGCAATCAGGCAGACAGAAGCATTGTTTTACAAGTTTAAGAGCTAAGGAAACCAAAGGAAATTATGAAGGCTTACGTTCCTGATCTCGTTCTGAAAATGCTAGTTTGCCTGGCTGACATTCTGACCCAATGATCACTGACTAATAGAAATTTTGACTTAATTTTCTTGTTTCAATGCAGTGATTCAAAGTCAATGACGGCTAGGTAAACAGTATTTTCAGAATCCCCTGTTATCCTCCCAGCCCAGGTTTTCTTTATGATCACAGCAGTCTTGGTGACTAGGTCAAGGTGAGGGTACACTAACCATTTGCCAGAACATCTCACTACTATGTGTGTGGCACTGTACCACTGGCTGGTCTAATGCCGCGTACACACGATCGTTTCTTCCGTCGGAAAAACCTTGGATGTTTTTTCCAACGGAATTCCGCTCAAGCTTGGCTTGCGTACACACAGTCACACGAAAGTTCTCTGAACTTTTGACCATCAAGAACACGGTGACGTACAACACTATGACAAGCCTAGAAAATTAAGTTCAATACTTCCGAGCATGCGTCAAATTGTTTCCGAGCATGCCCCGGAATTTTGCGCGTTGGAATTTCTACAGACGATTGGATTTCATCAGGGAGTCAGGACGCTCTCTCCGTTGCAGATAGAGAAGGGAGCTGTGTGTTAGTTGGTGTCCTGACTCTCCTGTAGTCCAAGGGAGGGGACTAGCATGACACTCCACACCAGAGTGTTACAGACAGAAGAACAGGAAGTGAGGATTTCTCAGAAGAAATAAGGACATTTAATAGCAAAATGGAAGGATGAGGTAAGTGAAGGAGGACTGCACTAAGGTAAAGGAAGCTATTTAGGAAAAAAATGTTTACCTTTACAACCCCTTTAACCTCCTCAAAAGAAAAAGTGGAACTGAACTCCAAAAGTAAACAGTTTCTATGATATAGGGAACATTTATAAATGTTAATCATGCCTAAGCAGTAACAAATAAATGCCGCTGTTGCTCGGGGACTGTCATGCAACCTAGCCACATCCAAAGCTGGCCATACATTTATTATTCAAACAGTGGGTTGAATGAAAAAAAAACTAACCCGACTTCCCCATCCACAAATTTGATACAGATAGGGGAATCCTCCCCACTGTGTCTTTGTATTCTGATAATGGGGAGATGCTCCTGCTGTCAGAATACACAGATCAGTTCTGCAGTATTTAGCCTACAGCTTTCCTCAAGCAAAAGAATGCTGAAAGGGCGGTTGAACAGAAGTTGATAGATCGACTTCTGTTTATTCACAGTGGCCACACATGGATCAAAATTCAGCTGGTCCCTGCTTAACCCACCAAATTTTGATCCATGTATATCATCTTTAGTATTGCACTTCCTGGTATATGAGTGTGCCTAGGCACCCCTGTGCCTACAGCCTCATAGCAGCATATCTGCAGTGTGAGATCTAACGCTGTCTACTAGTCCTAATAGATTTGGAGCGACATTTGGTGATATCACTGTATTGTATTGATCCCTGTTCTCTTGTTGGAGGCTCTGATGCTAGGAAGCAAAGCCCTCTACCAAGATCAACACCTCCATAAAGAGACAGCGCAGAACAAGACAGAAATCAGTAGTGGAAAAAGAATAGCACACAGGCAATGGTGAGGACTAGTTCTTTGCCTTCCGCTTGCCTTTTATTGGGCACAGCTTCCAGAGTTCAGTTCTATTACCCCTAATAGATAACATCTCATACAATCTTTATACCCTCACTCAACTAATATTTTACCTAACGCTAAATTGAGTCTAAGGCCGCGTACACACAATCGGATATGTCCGCTGAAACTGGTCCGCCGACCAGTTTCAGCGGACAAATCCAATCGTGTGTACGACCTAGCGGACAGGTTTTTCCAGCGGACAAATTTCAAAGCATGCTTTGAAATTTGTCCGCTGCAAACCTGTCCGTCCGACATGTCCGCTGGTTAGTACGCCTAACCAGAGGACATAAATCTCCCGCATGCGTCGAATGGATTCGACGCATGCGTGGAAGTATTTTACTTCCTGGAGTGATGACGTGGCAGCGTCCTCAGTCAGAGGGGATTTTCGTCCGATAGTGTGTACACGCCATCGGACCAAAATCCGAGGAGACATGTTTGAGCGGACATGTCTCCTCGTCTGTACGCGGCCTCACGCTATCCTAACTCTTAAAAGCAAGCATGAACAACTCTTGTTCTGTTGTATTTCCACCTTGTACTGTGCCTGAAGCTTCACCACCAACAGGAAGCAGTCCCACCCTGAAAGTAAAAAGTTCCTGGTGCCAAAAATACTAGATCCACATATTTTTCAATATAATCCCTTTCGCGCCGAGCGTACGCATATATGCGTCCTCGGCTTTCGGGGGTTAGCTGCAGGCATCATCCCAGTACCGTTGTTTAGAGCCGGCGATTGGCTATCCAGATATAACAACCAATGCAGCTAAAAGCCGCTCGATTGTTTTCCCTCCCGCCGCCTGTCGCCGTTCCGACCGGGCCTCCCGTCCCACCAGGAGACCCGATCCTCCATCTGGCGCCTTCTGTGTCCAGGCGCAGACTGAAACGAAGCCGTAAATGGCTTTGATTCTGTCTCCGCACTGTAAACACGGAAGCATAATTTCTGGGTTTCTCGGCTGCCAATGGCGCCAGATTTTAAAAAGTACACAGTATTCAGACCCCCGATCCCTCCATAAAGAGTACCTGTTACCACCTATTACTGTCACAAGGGATGTTTACATTCCTTGTGACAGCAATAAAAGTGATCAAAATGTAAAGAAATAAAAAAAAAAAAAAAACACAATTTAATATTATAAAAAAAAAGAAAAAAAAAAAAGATTTTTTAAAGTGCCCCCCTCCCCGCGAGCTTGTGCAACAAAGAAAACGCATACGGAAGTCGCGCCAGCATATAAAAACGGTTTTTAAATCGCACATGTGAGGTAGCACTAGACCTCCTCTGTAACTCTAACCTGGTAACCGTAAAAAAAAAAGTTTAAAGCGTCGCCTATGGAGATTTTTAGGTACCGTAGTTTGTCGCCATTCCACGAGTGCGTGCAATTATAAAGCGTGACATGCTTGGTATCTATTTACTTGGCGTAACATCATCTTTCACTTTATGCAAAAAAAATGGGCTAACTTTACTTTTTCATTTTTTTTTAATTTATGAAATTACATTTTTCCCAAAAAGTTGCATTCAAAAGACCGCTGCACAAATACCGTGTGACATAAAATATTGCAACAATCGCTATTTTATTCTCTAGATTCTCGGCTAAAAAATATACATATAATGTTTGGGAGTTCTAAGTAATTTTCTAGCAAAAAATACGGATTTTAACTTGTAAACACCAAATGTCAGAAATAGGCTAAGGCATGAAAGGGTTAAATTACATATATAAAAAATACATTTGCCTGCCAATAATTTGGGAGCCTAAGTGGTATTTCACTTAAACATGGGTTATTTTATCAGGTAAACCATTGAATCTAGACACAATAGGTGATGATCTTGGCCCAGGAGTGTTAAAGCTTTTAGTAGTAGGTGTAAGATGTCTACTTATAGATCCTACTATATATATGCAGTACAGACCAAAAGTTTGGACACACCTTCTCATTCAAAGAGATTTCTTTATTTATGACTATGAAAATTGTAGAGTCACACTGGAGGCATCAAAACTATGAATTAACACATGTGGAATTCTATACATAACAAAAAAGTGTGAAACAACTGAAAATATGTCATATTCTAGGTTCTTCAAAGTAGCCACCTGTTGCAGCAGACAAATCTCTAGAACAACTGTTAAGAGGAGACTGTGTGAATCAGGCCTTCATGGTAGAATATCTGTTAGGGAACCACTGCTAAAGAAAGGCAACAAGTAGAAGAGACTTGTTTGGGCTAAAGAACACAAGGAATGGACATTAGACCAGTGGAAATCTGTGCTTTGGTCTGATGAGTCCAAACTTGAGATCTTTGGTTCCAACCACCGTGTCTTCGTGCGACGCAGAAAAGGTGAATGAATGGACTCTACATGCCTGGTTCCCACCGTGAAGCATGGAGGAGGAGGTGTGATGGTGTGGGGGTGCTTTACTGGTGACACTGTTGGGGATTTATTCAAAATTGAAGGCATACTGAACCAGCAAGGCTACCACAGCATCTTGCAGCGGCATGCTATTCCATCCGGTTTGCGTTTAGTTGGACCATCATTTATTTTTCAACAGGACAATGACCCCAAACACACCTCCAGGCTGTGTAAGGGCTATTTGACCAAGAAGGAGAGTGATGGGGTGCTGCGCCAGATGACCTGGCCTCCACAGCAGGGGCGGACTGGGCCAGGTGGAAAGCAGGATATTTCCCCCCAGGCCGCTTACATTATCTTTAAAAGGGCCGCGGTACAGGCTGTCTGTAATTTTTTTGTAGAACTCGGCCGCGGAGGCTGCCGATTGGCTGGCTGCTGCTGGCAGGCTGCACTGCATTGTGGGAGTTGTATTTTGGCCGCGGCGGCCGCTGATTGGCTGGCTGCTGCACAGACTGCACTGCATTGTGGGAGTTGTAGTTTGGCCTTGCTAAAGTTAAGGAACTTATCAGCGCAGCAAACTACAACTCCCACCTCCCAGGAGCCTTAGGGCCAGGCAGGTCATGTGACACGTCAGGGGAGGGATACGAAACGAGCGGGCTGGCAGTGGCTGCAGAGACATGACAGAGAGAGACAGACTGACTGAAAGGCTGCAAAAGTAAGATGACCTGCCTGTCAAAACTTTATCACTGTACTGTATGGGCACAGTAGACTCAGGCAGCCACTCCCCCCGCCATGAGACTCAGCCATGAGTCCCACCCCCCTGTATGGTGCGCTGTGTTTCTCCTGAGTCCTGACTGAGATGAGGTCTCTGTTTCATCCGCTCTTCCACCTGGCCGTTTGTCAGCAACCTCCCCGTCAGCCCCCCTCTCTGTAAGCAACCTCCCTGTCAGCAACAACCTCCCCTGTCAGCAAGCCCCCCTCTGTGTCAGCAAGACCCCCTCCCTGTCAGCAAGCCCCCCTCCCTGTCAGCAAGCCCCTGTCAGCAAGCCCCCCTCCCTGTCAGCAAGCCCCCCTCTGTGTTAGCAACCTCCCTTGTCAGCAACCCCTTCTCTGTCAGCAGCCACTCCTCTCTGTAAGCCACACTTCTCTTTAAGCCACCCCCCTCTGTAAGCTCGCCCTTCTCTGTAAGCCACCCCCCTGTCAGCCCCCCTCTCTATGAAAACCCCCCCCTGTCAGCAACAACCCCGTGTCAGCCCCCAATCTGTCAGCAAGCCCCCTTCTGTGTCAGCAACCTCCTCTGTAAGCACCCCCTGTCAGCAGCCCCCCTCTGTCAACAACACCCCCTGTCAGCCCCCCTCTGTCAGCAACCTTCTGTCAGCAGCCCCCCCTTCTGTCAGCCTGCCCCTCTCTATAAGCCACCCCCTCTGTCAGCAACCCACCCCTGTCAGCCCACCCTTCTCTGTAAGCCACTCCCCTCTGTCAGCAACCCCCCTGTCAGCCTCTCTTTCTGCCTCTGTCAGCCCCCCTCTCTATCAGCAGCCCCCCTCTCTGTCAGCAACCCCCCTTCCTCTGTCAACCCGCCCCTCTTTGTAAGCCACCCCCTCCCCTCTGTCGCCTACCCCCTCCTCTATCAGCTACCCCCAAATGGCATGCAAACCCCTCCTTTCTTCCCCTGCTCCAGCAGGGCTAATGTCCTGCAGCCGGGTCACACTGCACTGTCTGTCTGTGCACTCTCTCTCCCACCCAGCTGCCGGCACCGATGCAACCGATGAGACAGTGAATGGAGGGCCACTGGACCATGTCCTAGCAACCAGCGATGCTTTTGTAGGAGAAAGCGTGGTATTACAGACCCCGCCCACTAACAGGTTCACACACACATCTTTGCAGCGGTTCCTGGAAGGTAAGGGTTTTTTGTCTCGCTGTAATGGAGGTCTCTATTGGGGGGGCACAGGCACTGTGATATTTAATCTGTTGTGGGGTGCCTGTGGATTGCTTTGAATTTTTTTTTTGTAATTAAAATGCTGCTGACACCGTCCACTGCTCTACTGACATCGTCCACTGCTCTACTGACACCGTCCACTGTCCTATTGACACCGTCCACTGTCCTACTGACACCGTCCCCTGCTCTACTGACACCGTCCCCTGCTCTACTGACACCATCCACTGCTCTACTGACACCGTCCACTGTCCTACTGACACCGTCCACTGCTCTACTGACACCGTCCACTGCTCTACTGACACCGTCCATTGCTATACTGACACCGTCCACTGTCCTACTGACACCGTCCACTGTCCTACTGACACCGTCCACTGTCCTACTAACACCATCCCCTGCTCTACTGACACCGTCCCCTGCTCTACTGACACCGTCCCCTGCTCTACTGACACTGTCCCCTGCTCTACTGACACCGTCCACTGCTCTACTGACACCATCCACTGTCCTACTGACACCGTCCGCTGCTCTACTGACACCGTCCACTGCTCTACTGACACCGTCCACTTCTCTACTGACACCGTCCCCTGCTCTACTGACACCGTCCCCTGCTCTACTGACACCCTACCCTGCTCTACTGACACCATACCCTGCTCTACTGACACCGTCCACTGCTCTACTGACACCGTCCACTGTCTTACTGACACCATCCACTGTCTTACTGACACCATCCACTGCTCTACTGACACCGTCCACTGCTCTACTGACACCGTCCACTGCCCCACTGACACTTTCCTCTGCCCTACTGGCTGACAGTGTTCACTTTTAAGGTAGGCTTAAAAAAAATGCTGTGCGCCGCGAAAGTGTTCGGGTTTGGCTTGAAGAAAAGGTGGCAACCCTACCGCCAGCAGACTCGGCCAACAATGGGCCACCTGATTGGACTTGCCCCCCAGGCCTAGGGCTGCCAGTCCTCCCCTGCTCTACAGTCACCGGACCTGAACCCAATCGAGATGGTTTGGGGTGAGCTGGACCGCAGAGTGAAGGCAAAAGGGCCAACAAGTGCTAAGCATCTCTGGGAACTCCTTCAAGACTGTTGGAAGACCATTTCAGGTGACTACCTCTTGAAGCTCATCAAGAGAATGCCAAGAGTGTGCAAAGCAGTAATCAAAGCAAAAGGTGGCTACTTTGAAGAACCTAGAATATGACATATTTTCAGTTGTTTCACACTTTTTTATTATGTATATAATTCCACATGTATTAATTCATAGTTTTGATGCCTTCAGTGTGAATCTACAATTTTTATAGTCATGAAAATAAAGAAAAACTCTTTGAATGAGAAGGTGTATCCAAACTTTTGGTCTGTACTGTATATATAAAATGTACACAGTATGTATATATATATATATATATATATATGATGTAAACGGTATTGCTTCTAGTCATCAGTGATAGCAGACCTGTAATATACAGCTAAGGAGCAGTGAACATTTCCTTGTTTTTGTCCCCAGGGGCTCGGCATGGGCCAATACCATGTCTCAATATGTCCAGGCCATTCTCCTCTTTTTCTACATAGTGTGGAGGAAACTTTACGTGGACACCTGGGGAGGTACCGACCACAAGACCTTATGTTACCTGGGACATGTAACTATCATTTGGGTATTTCTAATGCAGTTTTAGTGGAGCTCCAGGTTGTGTACAGAAGACCCCCCAGAAATCTTACTTCCTGTTTGTCTGATTGCCACAATGCTTTTATCAAAGGTCTGCACGAAGACTGAAATAAAATTTCAGCCATCCCCAGCTTTGCCTTTAGCTTTGCTGCATTGAGGCTTTTAATATACAGTAAGGCCCCATGCACACGAGAAGCAAATGCAAACACAGCTGAACTCACATTTTCAAAGGCAAAAACTGGCGCTTAAAACAGCCATTTTTGCCACGAATTTCACAGCATTTTGCCATGTTTTACCGCGTTTGCGGCTATCAACGTTTATAGCACAGACATTGTAGACCCTCCCAAAGCTCTGAAAGCTAACAATTTGAAAAATTTGAACAATTTGAAAAATTTAAACATTTGAACAATTTGAAAAATTCGAAAAATTTGAACAATTTGAAAAATTTGAAAATTTTGAACAATTTGAAAATTTTGAACAATTTGAAAAATTTGAAAATTTTGAACAATTTGAAAAATTTGAAAAATTTGAACAATTTGAAAAATTTGAAAAATTTGAACAATTTGAAAAATTTGAACAATTTGAAAAATTTGAAAAATTTGAAAAATTTAAACAATTTGAAAAATTTGAACAATTTGAAAAATTTGAACAATTTGAAATATTTGAACAATTTGAAAAATTTGAAAGTCGAAAATTTCGAACAAAATAAATATTGCACTGGAGATAAAATCGATGTAGCTACATAAACATAAAAAATTGTGTGAGTATTACCAAACGGTAGAAAAAGCAGTCATAAAAACATGTAGCTAAGTATGATACTGGTATAAAAATGTGTACAAAGATGCCACTGCTGAATCCAGATGAGGAGAGGTTAACATCAGTCTGTCGGCATGTAGATGTCCCGTTAAGGGAACTATGACAACTCCCAGTGGATGGTTGTAGAATCCCAGGTTGATAGAGGGAAGTGATAGAGGGAAGTGTGACAGCCCTTGCGTGTGGCAGATAGTAAGGTCCCGCCGGCACGCAGATATAAAGGCACAGCAAAGGAGCCCTTCAGATGGACACAGCAAGCCCCGCCGATGTCTGTGATGTCACCGGATCTCCGACTGAACTCCATGAAGACCTGGAAGCCGGCGGAGAGGTGAGTACCAATCAAAAGAATTTTGATCGATTCAAAAAATTTGGATCGATCAAAAAAATTAAAGATTAATCAATGAATTATTAGTTAATTTCCACAGCCCTAATTTTTAGTTATATAAATTTGAAAAACGGAAATTACTCCAAAATCCTAAAACAGATATGAAATGGGAAGTGTTTATTTTTACAGTATTTTGGGACCCTTATTGGTTTGCATTATTTTCCGGGGTAAAATTATTAGGGGAGTAGAGTTGGAGAGTTTGTTATTACTAGTTGTTCAAGACAACATAAGGAGGATTACCTTCCAGGATTAAGGGATTTTAGAGGCATCGTACTTAAACTAACACAATTAAGGAAAACAATATTTTTTTAATCCCATTAAAACAAAGGGTGGGATAATGTGCGACCACTACATATAAAAAGGTACATATGTGATAATACAAAAATTTAAATCAATACAAATGTGTAGATTAAATACTTGTCACTGTATCCCGCTGGTTAGTTCACATCTGCTTCATCGGAGACATCTAAAAAGTTGGGAAACCTTTTAACAGTACGGCACTAAGGCCGCGTACACACGATCGGTCAAACCGATGAGAACAGTCTGATAGTCAGAACGCGGAGACGTAAAACATAACGACGTGCTGAAAAAAATTAAGTTCAATGCTTCCAAGCATGCGTCGACTTGGTCGTGCTTACAAATTATCATTTTTTTCTATCGGTTAGGTATCCATTGGTTAAATTCAAAACAAGTTTGATTTTATTTAACCGATGGATAAATAACCGATGGCGCCCATACACGATCGGTTTGGTCTGATGAAAACGGTCCATCAGACCGTTCTCATCGGTTTGACCGATCATGTGTATGCAACCTAACAGGCAGGCTACAGCAACATTTATTTCATCTACGCATTTGTATTCGTTTTTGTATTTATTATTTGTAACTTATATGTTGTTATATATGTTTTGTTATTATTATTTGTAACTTATATGTTATATATGTTTTGTTATTATTATTTGTAACTTATATGTTATATATGTTTTGTTATTATTATTTTTAACTTATATGAGGTGGTCATGCATTATTCCAGTCTGTTTTAATGGGATCATTAACTGTGTTTTTAGTTTAACTACAGTGCCTCTAAGGTCCCTTAATCCTGGAAGGTAACCCTTCTTATGTTGTCTTGGTAGTACTTGGGATGTGACATGATACACTTACTCCCTGAGATATGGTTAAAAAAAACAAATTGGATTACTAGTTGTTCAATAACTTATGTTATATTAATCTTCCCCAGGATGGTCTACGGCCTGCTTTGATGATTGGGGCTCTTTCACCCAACTTGCCATTCCCAGTATGCTCATGCTGTGTATTGAGTGGTGGACTTTTGAAATTGGGATCATACTGGCAGGTCAGTTGCAGTAACAATGATCCAAACATGCCCTGATCATGTAATCACAGTGACTTGTATGGAGGAATAATAGTAAAAACACAAACTGATCTCAAATGCCCATTGTAAAGTTTGGAGTTGTATAACGCAAGTGTAGCACCCATTAGTGAGCACAGTCTATGCCAGAAATGATCATTTAAGGGGTTGTTGGCCTACTTATATTAAAGAAAGTTCAAACAAGGTTCCTGAAAACATAATCCATAGGTTTTCCTCGCAGGTTTTTTTTACCATTAACCCAAAGTTAAATATCTGGTCTCCTGGCTCACTTTAGAAAAGGAATAGTTATACAGCCTCCTGGCTTACACATACCATGCTGCTCAAGCCTTCCACTTCAGACCCTTGTCTGTCTCCTACAGACCATTTGCTTGCCAACCCTGTCAACATAGATAGTAGCTCCTTGCTGCCCTAACCCTCAGGCTTGGGTCAGGCTTTCCCAGTGTGCACATACACTCTCTGGCTTCTCCCTCGCACACCTAGACTTCTCGGGAGGGTGGGTCCCAGAACCATGGTCAGGTCACTACTAATAGCCCAGCTCACACCTGACCAATCAGTGTGCTGATGGTTCACAAAATCTGGACCCAAGACTGAAGATTTCATCCCACAGGATCGCTAAGAAATCTCTGGGCTCCGGTTCCAGTTCTAAACCATGAGGAAACTGAAAATCCAGTTTCCTACTAATTAAACAAACCCCCTGGAGCCCCTCAACCTGTCTGGCTGAGAATCTCTGGTTAACATCACCTCGGTGGAGCATCGCTCTGCCACACCATGTAAAGTAGCCAACATTAGGCAGTTTGGTGGCTTCCAACCACATTCGGCTTCTAATCAGTTTTCTAGCTTTCAGCAGACAGGCAATCCAAACAAGGAGTGGAAATAAATTAAAAACTCAATTCCACTTGAAAAGGCATTTTCATTTAAATCACATCATGGTTTCTGTTGTTTTATTGCTTGACACCCATCAACATTTGTGCTTGTAAGCTGATCGGAAGCAACAATAATGTCCTGTGCGGCCAGCAAAGTCTTATTTTTCAGAATCCCAACTGTATGTTGTAGTTTGATTTGTAACTACACACATTGCAGGAGAGCTCACTAGAGAGGCTGAGAGAACCAGGACAAAGGTAAAAGCAACCAGTCAGTTGACCTCTTCAGTGCTTAGGCACTTTCTCCTCAAGGTGACAACTCTCTGTCCCTGTCTCCAACTTGTTCTCCTGTGTTGTCACCCTGTCATATAGATGTACAATGGGTACTATAAGTTTGCCATTACAACACACATTACATACATTTTCTACTGTGGTCACCATCAGGAAACCCACCCTGGGAAATGCTGTACAGCCATAGCTGTAATGTATGCATGTAGATGGGAAATGGCCTAAAAGAGCCCACATAAGAACAGCTGCACTGAGACATAATAAAAGATGGAAAAGGTGGAAACAAGTATTTTATTTACAATAAAGCTATGGGCTGGAGTTCATGTTTAGGTAGTAGTCTAGTATTTTAAAGAGAGAGTAAACCCTCCTAACTTTTCATCCAAGGAAGCAGCCATCTTGGCCTCTGTTTGATCTTCAACTTCCATGATGCTGCACATGTGATCAGTTTTGACACCAGCCATTGGATGGTTCAACAGTTTGATCGAGAGCACCGCCAACGTGACAGTTGCATTCCTGGCATTTGTTGGGAATGTAACTGTTTTTTGAAACTGTTAAATTGATGGGTTTACTTCAGCTTTAAGTGCACTTCTCTATTTCCCGCTGTGATGGTATCACAACAACTCCTTAAGAATCACAGGTTCAGAAAAAAATGTGCCTTGATTTTTAGATTTTTTTTCAATCAAATGTATTTGTTTGGTCATGCAGTCCTATCTTAGCTGGATGGGCAGGCATTGTCTATATCTGATCTATAGTGTAATGTGCACACTGCAGTAACACTGATGTTCTCTGCCCCCCTATAGGGATACTCGGTGTGGTGGACCTCGGGGCCCAGTCTATTGTCTATCAAATGGCGAATATCGTCTTCATGGTAACAATCTAGTAAGGGATGTTGCAGACCTGTCAACACCTTATTGTGCAGATTTCTGTTTTCTTGTGGTTGGGTGATTTATTTTTATATAGAACCTCAGCAATTGTTTTAGTAAGGTTTTTAGCAGAATTGGGCTAGTTTATTTTTTAATTGTCTATAAGTAAAAGATTATAAGCTCTTCCACCTTTTGTATGCTCCCATATACCGGTACTCTATCAGAATGTAAGATTTTTCATCTTCTGTGTCTTCCCTTTTACCCTGTTAGATTATTACCATGTCCTGCATCCACACCCTACTACTATAGATTGTAAGTGCTCCCACCTTCTGTATCCTTCCTTATACCCTAATAGATTGTAAGCTTTTCAACCTTTTGTATGTTTCGTTATACCCCATTAGGGTAACTAAATATTTCACCTTCAGTACCCTACCCTAATTACTGTATATACTCGAGTATAAACCAAGTTTTTTTTTGTGCTGAAAATGGCCCCTCGGCTTATACTCGAGTCACCTTTTTGCGCCTGATCTCCCTGACTTTGGGTACCTGGTACCGGCCGGGCACCCCTTCCATAGACTCCCATGTTAAACGGTACTTTCTTCAGTGACTTTGGGGACCCGGTACCCGGTCGGTCGTAGGTCCCCTGGACACGGAACTTGGTACAAATGTAGCCCCATTTCTCCTCTACAAGTGTAAAAAGTTTGTTGTCTGGGGGACCTACAGCTGGGGAGCACCGATTTTTCAAAGCCGGGCACCCCTTCCATAGAATCCCATGTTAAACATCAGTCTAGTCATGGACACAGTGAGGCATGGGCACAGTGAGGCATGGGCACAGTGAGACATGCACATGCACTCAGTGAGGCATGCAGATGGACATCCTAGGCTTATACTCAAGTCAATACGTTTTCCCATTTTTTTTGTGGTAAAATTCGATGCCTCGGCTTATATTCAAGTCGGCTTCTAATCGAGTATATACGGTAATTGTTAGCTCTTGCATCTTCTGTAATGACCCTTATTACCCTAGTAGATTGTAAGCTCTTTGACCTTCTATATTTTCCTTTATACTCTAATAGATTGTAAGCTCTCACCATTTATGTACCATTCCTTATACCTTAATAAATTGTAAGCTTTTGGACCTTCTATATCCTTCCATGAATTCTTCTGTATCCTTATATCCTATTAGATTGTATATTTTTCAGCCTTTTGCATGTTCTTATACTCTAATAGTCAGATCTTCCACCTTCTGTATCCTCCCTTATGCCCCATAACATTATAAGCCCTTTCATCATCTGTATCCTACCTTGTACCCTAAGATTATAAGCTTTTCCACTATAAGTATGTTTCTTTATACCCTAATAACTATGGCCTAGATTCACTTAGGGCGGCGTAGTTTTCAGCGGGCGTAGCGTATCGTATTTACGTTACGCCGCCGAGGCAAGTGCAGTATTCTCAAAGCACTTGCGTCCTAAGTTATGGCGGCGTATCATAAATGTGCCGGCGTAAGCGCGCCTAATTTAAATGGGGAAGAGGTGGGCGTGTTTTATTCAAAATAATCGTGACCCCACGTAATTGACGCTTTTAACGAACGGCGCATGCTGCGCCACCTAGAGAGCAGCTTTATCTTTACGCCGGCGTATGTCTTACGTAAACGGCGTAACTAATTGCGACAGGTGCACGTACGTTCGAGAATCGATGTATCTAACTCATTTGCATATTCGCCGCGGAAATCAACGGAAGCGCCACCTAGCGGGCAGCGTAAATATGCACCCAAGATACGACGGCGTAGGAGACTTACACCGCTCGTATCTTGGCTGAATTTATGCGTAACTGATTCTGAGAATCAGGCGCGCATATACAACAGCGCAGATTCGGACTTACGACGGCATACGTGGAGATACACCGGCGTAAGTCTTTGAAAAATCTGGCCCTATATACAGTATTTATAAATACATGTTAAGGGCCAGATTCAGATACAATTACATTGGCGCAGAGTATCAGAGATACACTACGCCGCCGTATTTTACCAGGCTCTACGCCGAATTCTGGTAGATTTTGTCCCTTACGGTACGGCGGCGTAGTGTATTTCTCGCCGCATAATCGAAATACGCGATTAGGGGGCGTGAAGCATTTAAATTAGGCGCGTCCCCGCGGCGATCGAACTGCGCATGCTCTGTTCAGAAATTTCCCACCGTGCATTGCGCGAAATAACGTTGTTACGTAATTTTTTGTTTGAGTAGCGTCGTTTACGGACATTCCTATTCCCGGACGACTTACGTAAAAAATTAAAATAAGACGTCGGAAAACGTTGAAATTCGACGCGGGAACGACGACCATACTTAACATGGGCTGTCTAATATTAGACCAGCAAAAAGCTCATTTCCATACCCCGACGCGGAAAACGACGGGAACTCCACCCAGCGGCCGCAAATTTATTGCAGCGTAGATCCGAAGGCGTACGAACACGTAAGCCAGTCGGATTGAAGCCCACGGCCGTATTTTCATGGTTTGAGGTTTCAGAGTAGTGAAAAAACGCGCGTAATTTGAAAGTACTCCAGTCTAATGCGAGTTAGACAGGAGTAAGGGCTCTGTGAATCTGGCCCTAAGTTTCTATATCTCCCAATTATAGCCTAAAATAAAAATATATATTTCTAATATTTATCCTAATAAATATATATTTATAATTATTTATAATACTAAATAAGTTTTTTCACCTTCTGAATCCTCCCTTATAGCCTAAAAGATTGTAAGTTATTCCACCTTTTATATCCTTACTTTAATTCTGGTCACGATCCAATTCGATCCACCTTTTTAGTTTTAGTTTTGGTTAATTAGAAAGACAGGTTAGTAACTCAAAAATTATTTAAGACTTTGAACTACCATGACAGCCAGGCAACGAGCACTTCCATTTGTCTCCAAGTAGAGACTTCCTCTAAAAAAGGCATGTGAAGCCTATCAGAAGTAATCTTTCACTGATCTGTCCTATGGAAACTAAAATCAGGTTGCTGCACTTCACTTTATCCCTGCTGCTTGAACTGCCTTGTCAAGTCTGTGCATGTTACTGCCTTACAGGAGGTTATGCTGGTAGTTGTAGTGCCCCAGCCGCTGTAGGATAGCTTAGTAATTTGTCCTAGTAAAGATGTAATCATAGGTGCTTCCACCCTGCAGGTGCCGGTGGGATACAGTATTGCAACCAGTGTTCGCATAGGTCACTCCCTGGGGGCTGGAGACATAGCACAAGCAAAGAAATCCATGGTTGTTGCTTTGTTAATGGCAGGTAAGAAAAATCAGCAAACATTTAAAATAAACAGTACACAGGGCTTCTGTGTTCTGTAAGTTGCTTTTTTACCTTGAAATATAGCAAGAAGTGTGAGTTGTAGCGTATGTTGAACATGGGTTTTCAGGTGGTCATACACATTGAATACAGTAGACCAGATTGAAATTAGTTGAGGGCATACCCATTAAGGGCTAGATTCAGCAAGGAGTTACGACGGCGTATCTCCAGATACGCCGTCGTAACTCTGAGTGAGTGGGGCGTATCTATGCGCCTGATTCTTAGAATCAGTTACGCATAGATTTGTGTTAGATCCGACCGGCGTAAGTCACTTATGCCGTCGTATCTGAGGTGCATATTTACGCTGGCCGCTAGGTGGCGTTTCCGTCGATTTACGCATTGAATATGCAAATGAGCTAGATACGCCGATTCACGAACGTAGTTGTGGCCAGCGTATCTATTTGCGTCGTTTACGTTAGAGTTACGCCCGGCGTAAAGTTACCCTTGCTATAGTGAGGCGTAGCCAATGTTAAGTATGGACGTCGGGACAGCGCCGTATTGTACGTCGTTTACGCCGTTTGCGTAAGTCGATTCAGAATGGGGCTGGGCATAAGTTACGTTCAAGTAGTTTATATTGACTATTTGCGACGTGATTTGGAGCATGCGCACTGGGATACGTTCACGACCGGTGCATGCGCAGTTCGTTCAGCGCGTCGTTTACGTCGGGTCACGATTAGTTTACATACAACACACCCCCTACCTGCCCTGTTTGAATTACGCGGGGATACGCCGGTCCATTTACGCTGCCGCAACTTACGGAGCAAGTGCTTTGTGAATACACCACTTGCCTGTAAAATTTGCGGATACGCTACGCCCGCACAAAGATATACTCTCCATCCTGAATCTAGCCCTAAATGTGTAACATAGTTCCTGGGTAGGAATTACACTTTGAACAGGTGTCCGGGAAATGCAGCTAATGGATATTGGTGCCACCTGGTAAGAATTGTAATGCTCTTTTACTATATAAACAGCTAGCCATGGAGAACTGATGTATCAGAATAAAACAGAGAGAATACTAACCGAGAAACTCCACCCCAATTCCATCTCCCATTCAGTTATGTAATAAGGGGAGCCAGGGGGCCGTGTAGGATAGCAGGGGGGTTTAGGGTGTAGAGACTGGATAGATAGTTCTTCCTGTATTATGCCGCGTACACACGATCACTTTATGTAATGAAAAAAAATGACGTTTTTAAAAACGTCAATTTCATTGACCGTGTGTAGGGGAAAACGTCGTTTTATGTCTTGTAAAAAACGTCAAATTTTTTTTTAAGCATGCTTCAATTTTATGTGTCGTTTTTCACAACGTTTTTTTATACACGGTGACTTTTTGTGAAACAAATTTCACAAAAAGTCACCGTGTATAAAAAAACGTTGTTTAAAACAATGTTTTTCAACCCGCGCATGCCCAGAAGCTAGTTATGAAGCGAGCTTCAATGGAAAAGAGTGGTGATCGTAACCTCGCTTTTTGTGAAAAAAACGATGGTGTGTAGGCAACATCGTCTTTGAAAAGTGATGTTTCAAAAACTTCGTTTTTTACTTCACAGAAAACGTCGTTTTTTTTCATCACATAAAGTGATCGTGTGTACGGGGCATTAGGGTTTATATAGGAAGGATCTCTGTGATGCAGAGATTGGTAGAAATCTGAGTTGCAAATAAGTGAGCCCATGACTGAAAGAAACTTCCAAAAGAGGCCAGGGGGTATAAGTCTGGGACAGGAGTGGTCAGGAGAGACACTTCATTAATTTTAATAATGTTCCACCTGCTTCAGTCTCTGAAAGTTGGCTGGGCGCTACATATAATAATAAGACACATATCACCATGCTTTATATATGTGTATTTTTTTTTCTTTAATTAGTGGTAAGGCTGTGGTAAGACTTCGTAAATTGTCCCTTATGCTGCGTACACACGATCGGATTTTCCGTCAGAAAAACCTTGGATGTTTTTTCTGACGGAATTCCGCTCAAGCTTGGCTGGCATACACAGTCACACAAATGTTCTCTGAAGATCGTGGTGACTTACAACACTATGAGAGCCCGAGAAAATGAAGTTCAATGCTTCCAAGCATGCGTTGAATTGTTTCCGAGCATGCCCCAGAATTTTGCACGTTGGAATTGCTACAGACGATCGGATTTTCCGATAGGATTTTTTTTCCATCGGAAAATTTGAGAACCAGCTCTCAATCTTTTGTTGGCAGAAATTCTGACAGCAAAAGTCCAATGGAGCCTACACACGGTCAGAATTTCAGTTCTAAAGCTCACATCGGACTTGCTGATGAAATTTCCAATGGTGTGTATGGGGTATAAGTTTCGGATAGAGTGGAAAAGGATTATAACATTTGCAAGGTTTTAATTGCTATTGAGAAGATTTATCTTCTTTGTCTATGTTAAGCCCTGTACACACGATCGGTTTGTCTGATAGAAATGGACCGTTTTTCATCGGTGAAAAAAAATAGAACATGTTTTAAAATTTTCCTATGGATAAAAAAACGATAGAAAAAAAACGATCGTCTGTGTGGAACTCCATCGGTCAAAAATCCATGCATGCTCAGAATCAAGTCGACGCATGCTCGGAAGCATTGAACTTCATTTTTCTCAGCACGTCATAGTGTTTTACGCCACCGCGTTGAGCACGGTCGGATTTTTGACTAATGGTGTGTAGGCAAGACTGATAAAAGTCAGCTTCATCGGATATCCGCCGAAAAAATCCATCAGATTAGATTCCATCAGATATCCGATCGTGTGTACAGGGCATATGAGGGACTTCTGCTTACGTCATGTTCTGTCCAGCACCCTTTAAAGACAAATTTCTTTGTTTAAATTTGAAATAGTTTATTTCTTCTGTACCAGGACTGCGATGGCAGAAAAAGTTAAAGCTGAACTCCAGGGAAAAGAAAATGGGGCTGCCCATGCACGGCAAAGGGTTAAATGCTATTTAGATCTAGCGGGCACAACCCCGATCGATAACCGATCCTCTTCTCTGGCAGGCTCCCTCCAGGCTGTAGGGCCAGTTTCTGCAGCCTTCTTCCCTCTGCGCTTTTGCAGTCACAGGTCCTTTGACCTTATCAAATCCAGATGTGAGGGCACAGAGGGACTGGTGTCAGGACCTGTGCTTGAACCTGGGACCTCTACTGTGTCTGGCATTGTCTCTTCCCACTGAGCTATCTGGGATGCTGGACATTTTTCTGCCTGATCTGCTGGATAAACCTACATGATCCATTAGACGACTCTGCTTGGTGTCTTGATTGCAGCTTAACCTTGAACCCCTTGCTCCTCCCATGAACTTCCTATAAAATCCTTGTCTCAGCACTTCCTCTTTGCCAGGTTATTGTGCCTTCCCTGCCAGTGCCTTGCTGTTGTCTTCCCTGCTGCCATTTGTATCTGCAACCACCCGTGTTTGACCCTCGGCCTGTTCCTTGACTACTCTACTGCCTGATCTCAATCTGCAACCACCCGTGTTTGATCCTCGGCCTGTTCTTTGACTACTCTGCTGCTTGGTCCCAACCTGCAGCCACTTGTGATTGATCCCTTGGCTTGTTTGCTGACCACGCTGTTGTTTCATCCTTGTCTGTTTATCCGCTATTGGACCCGGGCCTGCTCACACCCTGGTGGGGCAAACTTAAAATATTACAAGTTTTAAGCCTTTCCCACTCTAATAAAAATGTGTGTTTTTTTTTGTCCTTCTGCAGAGGGCTGTGCGTTGACTTGCTGCATTCTACTCATCAGCCTAAAGGATGTCATCGCCTATGTTTACACCACAGATCCGTAAGTAATATTATGGTGTATCTTCCTTTAGTACAGGGGTCTCAAACTCAAATTACCTGAGGGCCGCAAGACAAGTTTTCATATCCCATGGGGGGCCGCATGCAAACTTTCAAACTTCAAAAACAGTACTGGTGTCAGCGAATGTATTATTAACCCCCAGCTCTGTGTCAGCGGACGCATTATTAACCCCCAGCACTGATGTCAGCGGACACATTATTAACCCCCAGCACTGATGTCAGCGGACACATTATTAAACCCTAATATTGGTGTCAGCAAACACATTATTAACCCTGACCACTGCACACGGACCACTGCACACGGACCACTGCACACGGACCACTGCACACGGACCACCGCACTGCGCACGGACCACTGCACTGCACACGGACCACTACACTGCACACTGCCGACAGACCACTACACTGCCGACAGACCACTACACTGCCGACAGACCACTACACTACACACTGACCACTCACCATCATGGCACAGCACATCAAGGCTCACAGCCCAGCAAATTAGGGCACAGCACATCAGGGTACAGTGCACAGCAAATCAGGGTACAGCACATCAAGGCACAGAGCCCAGCAAATAAGGGCACATGGCACAGCACATCAGGGCACAGGGCACAGCACATCAGGGTACAGGGCACATCAGGGTACAGGGCACATGAGGGCACAGGGCACATGAGGGCACAGGGCACAGCGCACATCAGGGTACAGGGCACAGCACATCAGAGCACAACAGGGTACAGGGCACAGCACATAGGGCAGGGGTCTCAAAGTACCGGTCCGCGGGCCATTTACGGCCCGCGGACCGGTAATAAATGGCCCGTGGCAAATCCCCGCGATTCGTGATAAATCCCCGCGCTTTGCGGTAAAATCCCAGCGACTTGCGGTAAATCCCTGCGATTTGCGTTAAATCCCCGCGATTTGCGGTAAATCTCCGTTTAACAACTCCAAGCCGTGGAACCCCCCCCCCCCCTAAACAACTCCGAGCCGTGGACCCCCCCGCTCAACAACTTTGATCTGCGAACCCCCCGCTCAACAACTCCGATCCGCGGAACCTCGCCCGCTCAACAACTCAGATCCGCGGACCCCCCCCCCGCTTATCAACTATGATCTGCGGACCCCCCTCGGCTCAACAACTTCGTTGGGAGGTATGCCTGATGTGCTCTGATTGTGCCCTGATGTACCCCATGTACCCTGATATGCCATGTGCCCCAGGTACCCTGATGTGCTCCTATGTGCCCCATGTACCCTGATGTGCCTCATGTACCCTAAAAGGGCACTGATGTGCTGGGCTCTGTACATCAGGGTACGCTGTGCCCTGTAGTGCCATGTGTCCTGTACTGATGTGCTGTGCCTGATGTGCTCTCATGTGCCCTGATATGCCCCATGTGCCCTGATGTGTGCCATGTACACTGATTTGCTGGGCTTTGTACCCTGATGTGCTGTTTCATGTGCCCTGTACCCTGATGTGCCATGTCCTGTACCCTGATATGCCATGTGCCCCAGGTACCCTGATGTGCTCTGATGTGCCATGTGCCCCATGTACCCTGATGTGCCTCATGTACCCTAAAAGGGTCCTGATGTGCTGGGCTCTGTACATCAGGGTACCCTGTGCCCTGTAGTGCCATGTGCCCTGTACTGATGTGCTGTGCCTGATGTGCTCTCATGTGCCCTGATATGCCCCATGTGCCCTGATGTGTGCCATGTACACTGATTTGCTGGGCTTTGTACCCTGATGTGCTGTTTCATGTGCCCTGTACCCTGATGTGCCATGTCCTGTACCCTGATGTGCCATGTGCCTTGTCCTGATATGTCCTGTCCTGATGTGCTGTGCTCTGTAACCTGATGTGACCTGTTGTGCTGTACACCCCTATGTGCTGTGCCCTGTACCCTGTTGTGCTCTGATGTGCTGTGCCCTGTACCCTGATGTGCGCTGTGCCCTGATGTGCCCTGTGCCCTCATGTGCCCTGTACCCTGATGTGCTGTGCCCTGTGCCCTGATGTGCTGTGCCATGTGCCCTTATTTGCTGGGCTCTGTGCCTTGATGTGCTGTACCCCGATATGCTGTGCCCTGTACCCTGATGTGCTGTGCCCTGATGTGCTGTGCCCTAATTTGCTGGGCTGTGAGCCTTGATGTGCTGTGCCATGATGGTGAGTGGTCAGTGTGTAGTGTAGTGGTCTGTCGGCAGTGTAGTGGTCTGTCGGCAGTGTAGTGGTCTGTCGGCAGTGTGCAGTGTAGTGGTCCGTGTGCAGTGCAGTGGTCCGTGCGCAGTGCAGTGGTCCGTGTGCTGTGGTCCGTGTGCAGTGGTCCGCGTGCAGTGCAGTGGTCAGGGTTAATAATGTGTTTGCTGACACCAATATTAGGGTTTAATAATGTGTCCGCTGACACCAGTGCTGGGAGTTAATAATGTGTCCGCTGACATCAGTGCTGAGGGTTAATAATGTGTCCGCTGACACCAGTGGTGGGGGTTAATAATGTGTCCGCTGACACCAGTGCTGGGGGTTAATAATGTGTCCGCTGACATCAGTGCTGGGGGTTAATAATGCGTCCGCTGACACAGAGCTGGGGGTTAATAATACGTTCGCTGACACCAGTACTGTTTTTGAAGTTTGAAAGTTTGCATGCGGCCCCCCATGGGATATGAAAACTTGTTTTGCGGCCCTCAGGTAATTTGAGTTTGAGACCCCTGGTTTAGATTGTTTGGAGACCCCTGCACTAAAGGATAATGACTACTTCCCACCGGGAAAGAGGGAAGTGGGAGGGAATTGGGTCAAAAAAGACAGGGCACAACTAAGAGATGTAATGCACCAAGGACACCTATTATCACTAAGGGACCTAGAACAAAAAGAAAATCTTATGGTAATTAATAACTGGAGGTACCAGCAGTTAAATCACTTTATTCAAACCTTACCTCAACCGATAAGAACTGTGGATCAGCTCTCAGAGATAGAGAAATTATGCATTAAGGAATGCACAAAAGGAACCATATCGAAAATATATAAGATATTAATACAGGTTTGATGAACCAGAGGTACCCCCATTTATTAAAAACTGGGAAAGGGAATTAGGGTCACAATTAGATAGAAGCACAATAGACAGAATTTTAAAGCTAACCCATACTTCGGCAGTCGATAGCAGGACGGCCGAAATAAACTTTAAGTGTTTATCAGGATGGTATATTACACCCGTAAAGTTAAGTAAATTTAAGAATGGAGAATCAGCGGACTGCTGGAGGGGCTGTAGATCCCCTGGAACAATGGCCCACCTATAGTGGGAATGTCCTAAGATTGAAAGATACTGGAAAAGCATCTTAGAGCTGGTGGAGGGTATCACGAAGATAAAAATCAGAAAAGACCCATGGACGGTTCTCTTCCATGGGGGAGAAGAAGGGGTAAAAAAATACAAAGAATCCCTGGTCCCTCACTTATTAAATTCAGCTAAAGCCCCGTACACACGGCTGAGGTTCTCGGCAGAAACCAGCGAGAACCTCGCTGGGAGCTGCATTCTGCCGAGAACCTCGGCCGTGTGTACGCTCTCGGCGAGCCCCGCCCGTCGGGAAACCCGTCAAGCAAATAGAGAACAGGTTCTCTATTTGCTCGACGGCCCGTCGTGATAAATGGCTGGTTGCCTTTCCCGACGGGCGGGTCCCGATTCTGACGGCCGGCAGAGAACCTCGACGGGCGGAACGATGTGTTCCGCCCGTCGAGGTTCTCTGCCGTGTGTACGGGGCCTTAGAGGTTGATACCTAGGAAGTGGCAGGAATCAGAATGTCCAATGGTTTGGGAATGGATCGACGCCGTAGAAGAAACATATAAAATGGAAGATCTCAGCAACAATTTAGAGGAAAATAGCTGAAACAAAAAATGGGATAATTGGAAAACCTTTAAAAAATCATGGAGTTATGTAGAAAACCTAAGGCCTCATACACACGATCAAATCTGTCTGCTGGAAACGGTCCGCTGGACCGTTTCAGCAGACAGATTTGATCGTGTGTACGGCCGAGCAGACAGATTTGTCCACCCGACAGATTTCAAAGCATGCTTTGAAATCTATCGGGTGGGAATCTGTCCGCCCGACATGTCTGCTGGTTAGTACACTTACCAGCAGACATGTCGTCCCGCACCGCCGCCGCACCGCCGCCGAATGGATTCGGCGCATGCGCGGAAGTGTTTTACTTCCTGGTGCGGTGACGTGGCGGCGTCACCGCCACGTCACCGACACATCAGCGCGCTCTCTGCTGGCGGGGATTTTGGTTTGCTCGTGTGTACACGCGAGCAAACCAAAATCCCAGCAGACAGATTTGTTCAAATCTGTCGGACGGACAGATTTGAACAAATCTGTCCGCTCGTGTGTATGGGGCCTAAGGCGGCGTACAGACGATCGGACATATCCAATGAAAACGGTCCGCGGACCATTTCCATCGGATATGTCCGATCGGGAGTTTGATCCGATGGCGTGTACACACCATCGGATCAAATTCCCCGCCGCCGGACGGCGCGGTGACGTAGTGGTGACGCGGCGGTGACGTTGACGCCGCCGCGTCACCGCCACGTCACCGCACCAGGAAGTAAAACACTTCCGCGCATGCGCCGAATCCATTCGGCAGCGGCGCGGCGGCGGTGGGGGCCGACATGTCTGCTGGTGAGTGTACTAACCAGCAGACATGTCGGGCGGACAGATTCCCACCGGATAGATTTCAAAGCATGCTTTGAAATCTGTCGGGTGGAGAAATCTGTCCGCTAGCCCATACACACGAGCGGAGATGTCTGCTGAAACGGTCCATCGGACCGTTTTCAGCGGACATATCCCCTCGTGTGTACGCGGCCTTAAGAGTTGAGTAAGGAAATTTAAATTGACAAGAATAAGGGAGAGAAAATAATGATGAGATGGAGGGGAGGGTGGAATATAGGAAGGGAAGAATGCAATAGTAATTTGTACAGAACATCAAAATAATTGTCCCTCGGGGGAAAAAAAAAAAACACAAATGATGCAAACCGGTTGTAGAGACGTAAACAAGCATTACACCATGAGCTGGTCTCTTTGCGCTAGGTCAAAGCTGAATGTGGTTAGAAAAAAAAAAAAAAAACAGGGGTTTCGTTTGGAAACATTTGAAAATACATGCATAAGCTGCAGAGCCACTTCACGGCACCCCAGTATTATCTGCAGTCCTAACTGTATACATTTTAGAGAGCCTCCACAGTGGAAGCACATGCATAATAATAGATAGATAAAGGGAAGGTAGGCCTGGATGGAGTCCACCCCTCCTTAAAGATAAATAAAAAGAATTACTGCGCTTGCAAATAAGTAAATAAAATGCAGACAATAAATGAAACAATTCATAAACAATTAGTGAAAGTCCAAAAAAATGGTAATGAATGATGTGCTACAATATGAAAGTGCAGTCGTGCTCCAAAACTCAAGGTGCGCCACACTCCCTCCTGTGTCCCCACTCACCGGATGGAATGGACCCCTAGCTTTTCAGTCTGGGGGTCGTTCAGGCTTTGAGATGTTGGCCAGGGATGGCTGAGTCACATCAGTATACCAAGAAGATCTCCAGTATTTATAACCATCAAATGCGGATCATGGTGCCCATATAAAAGGAAAAGAAAAGGCACCTTTTTTGTGCGGATTTGGTGCGCTTTGAGCCATACAAGTGCATAGCTTAAATCGCACTGCACAAAAATTGCATGTGATTTGAATAGGAATGCGGTGCGTTTCCTGTCCGAATCACATATGGTGTCCCGCACTACATATATGTAAATTCACTATAAATATGTGAATACGTTTTAAAAAAAAATAAACATGTCATACTTGCCTGCTCTGTGCAATGCTTTTGCACAGAGCAGCCCTGATCCACTTCTTTTGGCATCCCGTGCCGTCACTCCAAACCCCTCCTCTTCGGCAAGTCCCTCCACGGAAAGCCACTTACCATGGGGGCACCCATGCAAGCTCAGCTCTGTCCCCCTGCTCCCTTGTCACAACATGGGATCGACAGAGCCAATAGCTCCTGCTGCTATGAATCTGCCCAATGAGGAGGAGGCAGAAGTGAGAGCCGCTGGATCGGATCAGGCTCGGGTAACAAAAGGGGGAGCTGGGGGGGATTCTGATGCACAGAAGGCTTTTTACCCTAATGCATAGAATGCATTAAAGTGGTTGTTGTAAAGCCTAAATATTTTTTTACCTTAATGC
Source organism: Rana kukunoris (assembly GCA_029574335.1). Classification (NCBI taxonomy): domain Eukaryota; kingdom Metazoa; phylum Chordata; class Amphibia; order Anura; family Ranidae; genus Rana; species Rana kukunoris. The sequence continues at coordinate 162,807,003 of CM056057.1, forward strand.
ATTCATTACAGTTAAAAATGTTTAGGTGTCAGCATCCATTGGCTCCGGCTGCTGTCAATCAAATCAATGACACAGCGTGCCGGGGGCGGGGCCGAGTTATACAGTCGGCAGCTATGGCCGCCGACTGTATCATATGGGAGCTCGCCCGCAAGCTAACCCATTTGGGAGAGCTCTTCCCAGAGGAGGGTTAGCTCTTGCGGGGAGGAGACAAAACAGCCCGAGGGACCCCAGAAGACGAGGACCGGGGCCACTCTGTGTAAAACGAACTGCACAGTGGAGGTAAGTATGCTATCTTTGTTATTTTTTTTAAAAAGTGGACTTTTTAAATCGGAAACTCCAACCATGTGTATGCCCATCTGAGTTTTTTCATCGGATATTCCGATGAATGCCATCAGAGTTCACATAGAGAACATGTTCTCTTTTCCTCCGACGGAATTCCTATGTGAATTTGGTCGGACAAAGGTCAGATCGTTTCTACAGGGCATAAGGCTTTATAACCACTTTAAAGTTATCCTAGAGTCCTTGAGGGCTGTCATTGCTCACATTTGAAATTCTTGGTGCCTGGCTGTCACGTGTTTGGAACAAGTATGCAGATCAGTAAAGCCAAAGTAAGAAGTGTCAGGAACTTAAGGTATTGAAGTCAGAGGGCCAGCATGACAGCCAAGCAGGTAGCATTTCCAGAATGAGAGAACAACAATAGAAATTCAGGGTTTTTCTGATCAAACATTTCCATTAAAGTGGAGGAATTGAACTCAGAATCCCAGCACTGGAAGGTCACAGTGGTAACCATTGATTCAATGAGCTGCCAGTGTTATTAGTATGTTCTCTATTACATTTTTACGCCTCTGTTGCTAATTTAGGAGGGGCCTGAATATAATTCTTTATTCAGTTGTTTTTTTTCAGTTGTAACAAAAGATATAGACAGTATCAAGAGAAAGGAGGGGCCTAAGTTATCCAATGAAAACACAGACTTTCATTAGTAGGACAACGTGCTAAAACAATTGCCAGGCCTCCTAGGAATATATGGGCTCTTCTCTCGGTCATCATTTGATCAAACCTTACTTTTTTTTCTCTTCAAGGGGAATTGTGGAACTGGTCAGCTATGTTCTCCCTGTGTATGCTGGGTCTCACTTGTTCGATGGATGTGTGGTAAGAGTTTTATAAAGCTGCCAAATACCTAAAGTAAAACTACCTTAAAACCAATCTGTGGTAGTTTGCAAAGTGGCTACTACATTGTCTCATATCTCTCAGGCCATGTCTCCTAGAGTCAAATGCCTCGTACACACGATCGGGTTTCCCGACAGACTTTTTACCGCCGGGAAACCCAAGGGGGAAAGCTGAGAACCTGCTCGGCAGCTTTTTCCCCCTACACACGGCCAGTTTTCCTGGCAGGAAAACTGCCATGAGAGCCTTGGCCGGGAAACCCAGCCGTGTTTCTGCTCCACCGCAGTGTTTCCCATAGGAAAACTGCCAGGAAAAAGACTGGAGGGAATCGCGGCAGGTAAAAAGAGAACATGTTCTAATTTTTCCCGCTGGGGTTCCCGGCGGTTTTCCTGTCGGGAAAGCTGCCATGGAGCATACACACGGACAGTTTTCCCGGCCAAAAGCTGTCATGACAATTTTCCAGACGGGAAAACTGGTCGAGTGTACGAGGCATTAGGAATGAAAAGAAACCAACATGCGACTCAAAGAAAATCTCACAGAAATGCTATTTAGATCAAAATTATCCCTTTTAACAGACTCCCACTGTAGGTTTTAAAGAACAACGGTTATCTCTGTGTGAGGTTTTACAATTTTTGTGGTGTATATGGCTCTTAACAGTTCCTGAGATGTAAAAATTGTAAACATACAACATGATGCCTCCTACTCCTGATTTACACCTCACTGCAGGTGACATTGGGACATACACACATACAGTAGATGAAACCTTGTATCCCCGGTCCCCATTAACCACTCACCTACTGGGCACTTTAACCCCATTCCTGCCCAGGCCAATTTTCAGCTTTCAGCTCTGTCACAATTTGAATGACAATTGCGTGGTCGTGCAACACTGTACCCATATGAATATTGTATCATTTTTTTTTTACACAAATAGAGCTTTATTTTGGTGGTATTTAATCATTACTGTGTTTTGAACTTTTTACTAAATAAATAAAGACCGAAAATTTAAAAAAATAAAAAAACTTTTTCATACTGTAGTTTGATATGCAATCTTGCAAACAGGTAATTTTTCTTTTTCACTGATATGTTCTGATGAGACTGCCCTGATGGGAACTGATGAGGCTGCACTGATAGGTGATACTGATGGGAACTGATAGGTACTGGTGTACACTGGTAGGCTGCACTGATAGGTGACACTGATGGGAACTGATAGGTACTGGTGTACACTGGTAGGCTGCACTGATAGGTGACACTGATGGGAACTGATAGGTACTGGTGTACACTGGTAGGCTGCACTGATAGGTGACACTGATGGGAACTGATAGGTACTGGTGTACACTGGTAGGCTGCACTGATAGGTGACACTGATGGGAACTGATAGGTACTGGTGTACACTAGTAGGCTGCACTGATAGGTGACACTGATGAGGAGGCACTGCCGGGCACGAATTGGCAGCACTTGTGGGCACTGTTGGGACTGCACTAATAATCGTGTAAATGTCCCTTTTCCAAAGCTGGTTATCGGCTCTCTTCTCTCCTCGTGCTAACAGCATGAGGAAAGGAGTGCCGGTAACCAGCTTCTGTTTACATCCATGATCAGCTGTGATTGGACACAGCTGATCACGTGGTAAAGATCAGCTTGCTCTTTACCTCAATCTGTGATCAGCACTGTGATCACAAGCACGCCGCACGTGCCCCGGGAGCGTATGCGTTGCAGGAGCAATCACAGGAGGCAGTTATATGACGGCCATCCAGAACTAGCCTTCCGAGTTAGTCATACGGCTATAGCGTGGCCTTGTTCACACTTGACGCTTAACAAACGCGCCCATAGCATTAATGCGAGTTGCTCATTAAGTTTGCATTAAGAATGTTCTCCAAAGAACAGCGTTTTATTTTGTCTGTTGTGAACAAGGCCTAACGTTACGCAAATGCGCGTCAATTGTGTGCCTGTTCATTTATGGTGCATCACCAAAGACCTGAATGGAAAGACTTGAGATGCTTCAGCTTCTTCTAAACTCCAGAAGCTTCCATTTTGAAACAACAGCTAACGCATCATGTTTTGTTAATGTCAACAGCACTGTCCATATTATCAAGGGCATTAAGCAGTAAAAAAGCGCCTCAAACTCCTGCTTTCAAGGCCAGTGGGCCTTTCAGCAATACTACGTACTGAAGACCTGGAGCTTCTGAAACGTGTCTCCATCTCCACAAAGAGTAGGCAATACATTTTTTTGGGGAATGCATGACGGGCTTTCTTTTTCTTTTCTAGGCAACATGCGGTGGAATCCTCCGTGGCACCGGAAAACAGAAGATCGGAGCCATCTTTCACGCTGTTGGTTATTATGTCATCTGTCTTCCGGTGGCTGTCTCACTGATGTTTGCAACCAAGATTGGCATAATCGGTAGGTTTTTACCTCATCATACACCTTACAATCAGATTATACAGTCAAACGAAAGATCCCACATTTGTGACAACTACAGATAAAACAAATAAAACAATTCTAATGCCATGTACACATGATGGGTCAATCCGATGAGAATGGTCTGATGGATCATGTCAGAACGCGGTGACGTAAAACACAACGACGTGCTGAAAAAAATGAAGTTCAATGCTTCCAAGCATGCGTCGACTTGATTCTGAGCATGTGTGGATTTTTAACCGATGGATTTTTAACCCATGTTTCCTGACATATGTTAGAAATGAAAGGTTTTCTGACAGGTTCCATGGCAGCATACGTTTGGGTAGACCTGCCCTCACTCCTATCCCATAGGACCACACTCTCATACATTTTTAGACTGAGTCAGAGGCCGCTTTCCTTTTTTTCCTTCTCACTCATGGGACCATTTTGTATGAAGTTTTCCTACCTTTTGGAAATATCAGCAGCCGGGTCTCATGTGGGACAGCTGTGCGGATGTCAGGAGAGTCCTCTGGTATCCAGAAGTCTTCCAGGATGACTCCGGTGATCACTGAGTCCCTAGCTATCAGCAAGGTCGTGTTATGGGACATGTGCGTAGAAGATTGATACCTGCAAAATGGAGGCCCAGCCATTGGTGGGCGTTTGCGCTGGTCGGATGACCAATAAGCGTGCCCAGCATAGTTGCTGTAGCTTCTGTTACTGCTCTTGGATCCGGGTTGCCCTGCGGATACATTGATTGCCCTGTGGAAGAAGTCTAAGTTACATGAGTATGTTTGGCTTGAGGTCAGCAGAAGGGACCAGATGTCAAGCAGGCTTTTAGGGAGTAACTCCACTTATGTTAAAAAATAATAATAACCAAAATCAACATTTATGGAAATTACTATGCTCTGGGTCAGGGGTGGCCAACCAGTGGCCGGGAGCCACATGTGGCCCGCAGAGCCCTCTGATGTGGCCTGCTTGTGTAGTTTTCAAATGTTTTGCTAGTAAAAGGAAAGCTTACAAAAGGAGGAGACACATTTCTGATATTGAGATTAAGTTACTATATAGCCTCTGACTGGACAATTGGATTGGTCTGGTATATGTCAGTGTTGCCTGTTTAAATATCCAGCTTGATTATTCGAGTCTGTGAGGTATCAAAGGGATTGCCAAAGACTCCTGGTGAAAATAGCACAAATGATGCGATACCGTGGAGGAAATGCGAAGGGCGGAAATACGGTGAGCATCCCCCACTTCCAACCTAACCGGGTATGACTGATGTGCAAAAAAAAAAAAAAGACTCCTGGTGTTTGACCCTATATGGGAAGGCGCATTTCACAGTGGTCCACGCATAGGCGTGCGCACAGGGTGAGCCGGCTGTGCCCGGGCACACCATAATCATTCCAGCTACCGCCCTGGCTCCCCACCCCTTCCCTCTGCAGCACCTCTGGCTTCCCTCCTCTCCTGCCGGCTCTAAATGTATATTTATCAGTCCCTTCCCTTTCTGGATGAACATAGTGAGTGATCAGTAGTGTGTGTTTGAGCTTTGGGGTGCACTTTCATATAATAACATTTTTTTTACCTTTATAATTCATGCTTCAGACTCACATTTTCTACCTGGCTGCCAAAAAAACCCACTAGGGGAATTTTCCTATTACATATCATCAGGGCCGATCCTCCCTATAGGCTCACTATGCAAGCCGCTTAGGGCCCCGCAAAGCTGCGAAGGGCCCTCCAAATTACTAGAGGCCCCGCCTGGTAAGAAGTCAATTTCGCCCCCTCACCCCGCTTCTAAACTTGCTGGCTGAGTCATTTCCGACAGCAGAACACCCCCTCCCCCCGCTTCTCAACTTTCTTTAATGTGACATGTCACTGTCGTCAGCGCCCCCCGCTTCTCATTTTTAATGTGCCATGTCATTTTGCTTAGGGCCCCAGGGAGGTCAGGATCGGCGCTGCATATCATTAGGAGTGAGCAGCCCTTTCCACACCCTCCAAGTGTCCTTTTCGCTATTAGCATTATGTCTACTAACACAGAACTACAGCAGAAATGTTCTTATTGCATCATGGGGATCGGGCACAGCTCAGCTAAGACATGCTGAGGGGGATTGGCTAAAATATCAAACAAATATCCAATTGTGGTACACGTAGCTGGAATAATAGGACACCACAAGAAATAAGCTTTGTTCTTAGACTAATTTTCCCAGTTGTGTGGCCATTTAGAGACGATCAGATCTTAGTAGATGTTAGATCTCTGGAAATGATAAAAAAAAAATAAGCAGAGAATGAAGAAATCACAAGCTGTATTGCCAACATCATCACTGCCTGTTCCCAGATAATCAGACATTACTTTCACCCAGGGTTTTGGCTTGGAGTTCTCCTGTGTGCATTCTTACAATGTATCGCTTTCCTGACCTTCGTATTCCGGATTGACTGGGATAAGGCCTCTCAAGAGGTAAGATTTCTCTAGCTATCATTCCTAAAGTAAGGGTGGCATTGTGAACTGCCATTGACCTCCAACTACTGTCAGGCTACATTCACACTTGAGCTGATCGTTTTTGTTTTTTTTTGTTTTTTTTTAAATTGGATATTAAAGGGGTTGTTGGTTCACTTACCTTTTCTTTTGATTTCCCTTCTAAATGTTTTCTTTGTCTGAATTTCTGACTTCCTGTTCCTCCTCAGTAAGCTGTCCTGGCTGACTAACCCCCAGCCAGATGATGGGGGCAAGCTTACTGAGAAGAAACAGGAAGTGAGAAATTCAGACAAAGAGAAAGTATTATAGCCTTTTCCCCTACTTGTGCGTGCTAACTCCTGAGCCCCACTGCTGCGTCCATTAACACAGACAGCTTTGGCTGGCAGCAGCAGGAGCCAATGGCCCCCAATGCCCCAACAAAGCCAGTGAGACCAGAAGGTGAAGAGAGAGAAGAGCTGCAGAGTTGGGCTGGCTTGAATGAGGGCTCAGGTAAGTAAAAAGAGGGGAAGCAAGAAATGCATTAAGGTAAAACATGTTTAGGCTTTCAAACCACTTTGACAAGCATTTAATCATTACAGTGAGGGTATTTTTGTTTTTATCACACAGTTGTTTCTGTGTGCTCTGTTCACATTATATATCAATGATGGAACGCATTGGGCGGAGCTTGGTGGTCCAAGGGATAGATGACAGTGTATGTGAAGCAATCTGCACATATGACTGCATACTATCTCTTGTCTGCACAACAGTGCTGTACTGCTGGTTTTATTTGATATGGAGAAATTGTTCTCATCATGTGTTATCTTACAGTTTTCATTCAATAAAGTCTATACAAAGTACACTATGGCTGTTTCTGTTTCCTTTTGAGCTTGAATATGGGTTATATCTCTCCTGGCTGAATTGGCTTTTTGATCTATGAGGCTAACTTTTGTGAGATAATTAATCCAGGCTGATTTGGAGAAACATTGATACTTGCCATTTGTGACACGCATATTTGACCTTTGTAGCGGAGGTCTATTATGGAGGTGATCTACACCTTTGAGGGGCGGTGAAGGCTACGAGGGATTACACCTTTTTCTTGCACCTTGAAGATTTGCGCATTGAGTGGATTCGGCACAATTTTTTTACCACAGGGTGGTGTGCATAATACAAAAATGTGGACGCAAATTGATGTTCATATTATTTATTTATTTATCATTATGGTATATTGAATGCACATGATTATGTTGGTATTTAACAGCTTTTTATAACACTTGTATTTTATTTAGCACAGCACAATTTTTATATATTGATAAGTATTAGTCTTTTCCTCTAGGGAAGCAAATAAATCGCTTCCCTAACACTGACCCACCTCTCAGCCAATCAGGTGCTCGGGTCTGGTTACCCTGTCACCTAATTGGCTTAAGTGACAGGCGCTGTGATTGGACGCCTATCAGGCGTCCAATCATAGCAGAGGACGGTAAAAGACATGGAGGACTGGGAGCGTGGAGGACAGCACCAAGACAGGTAAGTACTGGGCAGGGGGGAACACTGGCAGCATTTGATGGAGCATACTGGCCACAATTGATGGGGCACACTGGCGGCAAATGATGGGGTGCAGTGGTGGCAATTGATGGGGCACAGAGGTGGCAATTAATGGGGCACACTGGCAGCAATTGATGGGTACAATAGCTGTGTGTTTTTTGTTAGTTTGTTTGTGCCCCCCCCCCAAAAAAATTTTTTTTTTTAGCACAAGCCGCCACTGCGATGCGTGTTGCATTGCCATTAAGAACGTCACCCAAATGCATTTGTACAGTAACTGCCAATGCAGCAGCAGTACTGAGCACCACAATGCACATACTGTGAATAGATTTTCTGACTAGCAGTTGAATGTTTCCAGGAAATATTTGGTTGTTAACTGATTTTGATTACTGGCTGTCGTTCCACTGTACAGATTGCAGCAAACACGTTTTCTACTTGCAGGCACAGGCACGAGCTAAGGAGAGGCAGCAGATGGTACTATCAACTAACAGCAACCCAACAATTTATCAGGGGTCATCTGTGACAGGTGAGCAACATGGGTAAAACATTTGTCCCAAACAGCCCTAGATGTGAAAACCTTTGGAAAATAAAATGCACAAAAACTCTAGATTGGTGGCTTTTTATGCTCGAAGTGTTCTGTAAATACATGTCAGTTCATCTCATCTCTAGATGCACTCTAGTCTTTATATACACAAACTGTATGTGTGTACATATATTTATATACAGGGCAGGGACAAGGAGGGGACAGAAGGGATGGCTGCCCTGAGTGCAGCATTTATTTTAGGAAAGGGGGTGCCACATGTGCATTCTACTATAAGGCTGACAGGAGTAGTGACAGTGGTATCGCTACCTCTGTTAGCCCATCGCTGGAAGCGGCAAGGAGAAGAGAGATCCAGGAGGAGGTTCAGGCTTTGCTCTCTCCCCCTCTTTTTCATAAGCTTGCATATAATGAAGGGGGTAAGGGGGCGTAATTTGGCATCTTTACGCTGGGCACTGGATGATCTTGTCCCAGCACTGGGTGTATGTGCTGGGAGATTTTCTCTCTCTATTTGTCAAGGTGACTATTGTCACTCAAAAGTTCACAGTTGTCACCAGAACCGGAAATGAAATATGGTAATAATTGCAGACACTTTATGAAATAAATTAATAAATATATGAAAAAAAAATGTGCAATAAAGCCTTGTATTTATTACAGCTAATTTTTAATTTACAGATGCCCGAGAGGAGTCAAAGATAGGAATATTCAAAGATATGGAAACTGCTGAAACGCCTGAGAACATAGAAAATGAGCAAATACAATCTGAAAGGCCACATCAGAAGACTTTGTCCAAAAGGGAGCTAATAGTGCGGAGATCTCTGGTGCTTATTGCAGCCATTACTGTGTTAATGATTGGGATCTTAATACGTCTCTGTGTCTAATATCACCACTATAGTGCCTACCTTCTATATGTAAAGCTTTGGTTCTCCTACTGCCAGAAACCATATTAAAACTGATGTCACTTTTCAGTGAAGGATTAAGTCTGATTGGTGTTCTTTGGGGAGCACCAATAGGTCATATATCGGACATTTTTTATAAATGAGGTCCTTTAAAAAGGAATATACAGGCTTTGAAAGTTATGAATTTGATGAGCTTAATGTAAATGTTACTATGTATGGTATATTTTGTGATAATATGTGTACAGTATATGGGAGCAGCCATATTTGCTTATTACATATGGAGGAGCTGTCTCCTATTTAGTAATACAGCACAATAGTTGTGATCTGCTGATCTACTCTTGGTGTGTGTCTCAACAGGCTGAAACTTGTCAAAGAAGAATCTGCTATTGTTGACCCTCCCCAGTGGCAGCCCATCCATAGGGGGCGCACAGGTGCTGCCCCCTCCATCTATGCTTCCAGCCCCCGATCTACATGCAGGGCTCCGAACACATGAATTCAAATCTGGGGATTTTTTTTTTGTAGCTCGCAATTAGAGCCAATGGCTGTGCCCGAAGCCCAACCCGTTGTGTGACAATGGCGAAAGAATATTTGCCATTGTCACACAGATTCTCCTCCTGGCTAATCATGAAGCGAGTTCTGAGACCCGTCGCCCAATTGCCCGAAAGGAGATCTGAACGGATTGGCCACCAGGAGGAAGGAAGAGACACAGGAGAAGGGAGGAAGCAGCCACCCGGAGTGAAGCTGCCGCTGCCCAGAGTGCTACCAGCGAGATGGGGTAAGTGCGGTGCCCGGACTACTGAAGGACCGGGGGGGGGGGGGGTGCCGCTAGACCTTCAGTAAGTAGTAGGGCCCGCATTTGCCCCATCTCACGGGCAGCCGCAGCACCCTGTGACCAGATTGACTGGAGCTGTTGGATGGATTGTTTGCTGCCCCCCCCCCCAAAACAAAAAAACACACCAGTTCCCACTGCCTCCCACCTTGCCAATACCTTTATATATAGACTGACACTTGCTAGATTAGATCTGCAAATCCATATATGAAAAATGCAAAATGAACAGCAAGTATGTCGGATTAAAAATACAAATAATTAAAATATGTAATAAAAAATAAAAAAAGGCAATGTGTGGTTACTGGAAAATACAAAATAGTCTGCCTTTAAATATATATTTGACATGGTCATATATGTGCATTTTAAATAAACAGTATATTTTTCTCCATAATCTTCAAATGCATGGTAAATGTAGGCGTACCACATTGAACATCACTAAATGTTAACAGCTCTGCTGATCAAATCAGCGTATTTTTGGCCAGAACACACAAAAATATATTTTTTGGTGGTTTGGATATATTATGTGTAAAAACGCGAATCCAGCCAGTTCCCACTGATGTAGGTCGGGTGTTGAAATACCAGCCTAAGAAAATATATCTTGAAGCAGTTTTATTAAAAATTAGGTGACTGAAAACTGGATTTTTGTCCTACATAAAATACAGTTCTTGGAGTACATGATGGGACACAGAGCAGCTCTTCACTTCTGGGTTCAGAGTTGTCATTTCCTGGCTGCAGTTCCCAGGGGAAACAGATAATCTGTGATGACTTGCAGTGGAGGGCATTTCCCTATAAACCTGTTACTTCTTGTGCTATTATATAGGGTGCTTATTGGCCCTTGTGATAGCAGAAGAGTTTATTGACAAGAAAAAGACTTAGCCAAGTGCAAAGTCTGAACTAGTGGGGCCATCTGGCCCTTTCCCAATGCTTGTGATCTGCATGTTCAGTGTATAAGGGCCCTTTCACACTGGTGCATTTTTTCCAAATTTTCGTGGTAAAAATAGCACTATTAAAACGCTCATAAAACGCTCCCCATGCCCCTCTTCATTGAAATGAATTAAAAAACGCTGTAAAAATGCAGCGATTTTAATCACGAAAAAAAAACAGATTTTGCCGCGATTTTACTGCGTTTTTAATTCATTTCAATGGAGGGGGGCGTTTTAATAGCGCTATTTTTACCCCGAAAACGCACTAGTGTGAAAGGGCCCTAAGTGTCCCCAGGAGGTACACTTGACCTCTGCTGCCTTGGAGAAATAAGGCCGGGTTCACACCTATGCGAATTGGTTGCGGCTTAAACCGCATCTAATACGCAGAACATTTTTAAATACATTTTTTCAATGAGGCTGGTTCACATATGTGCGATGCATTCGCACTGCCGGAAATCCAAATGCGTTGTGGAGGCCTTGCGGTGCGGCTCAGGTGCGAATTCAGTCCCATTATCTTCTATGGGTACGCAGCCGATTCGCAGATGTGTTCAGTTCTCTTCAGGAATTTCTCTCATTCAGCTCAATACATTTCTCCCCCACTCTCCTCTCATTTAGAACTTCCCCCAGGTCTCCAAATTCGCAGCAAAAACGGAGCTAATCTGCTGAACACTTCTCTTATCTGTCTGCAGAGATAAAAGAGCTGAAATTCTCACAGCACAAGTGTGAACCCAGCCCAAGGGTTAGGCATTGTAGGCTGCCGGAGACAAACAGGAAGGTGGCGATCACCTCAAGCACACCAATGACCTCCCCCCCATGCGTTAGTCGAGAAGGCATTGGCAGAGACCAACATTTTTTTACAACCGATCACTGTATTCATGTCACTGGTACCCAAAAAAGTGTCAGGGACCGAATGTCTGCCGCAATATTGTAGTACCGCTATAAGGTCACTGATCACTGCCATTACTAGTAAAAAATAAAGATTCCAGTATGTATCCCATAGTTTGTAGATGCTATAATTTTTGCACAAACCAGTCAATCTGCTTACTGGGATTTTTTTTAACCAAACATATGTAGCAGAATACATATTAGCCTGAATTTATCAGAATATTTTTTTTTTTTTTATTGCATGTCTTATGCCACGTACACACGAATCGGTTCATCTGATGAAAAACAGTCTGATGGACCGTTTTCAGACTAACCGATCATGTGTGGGCCCTATCATTTTTTTTATGCATTGGTTAAAAAAAGTAGGATCGTCTGTGGGCACATCTATCGGTTAAAAATCCACCCATGCTCAGAATCAAGTCGACGCATGCTTGGAAGCATTAAAATTAATTTTTCTCAGCACGTCGTGTTTTACATCACCGCATTCTGACACGATTGTTTTTTTAACTGATGGTGTGTAGGCACGACTGATCATCAGTCAGCTTCATCGGATAACTGATGGAAAAATCCAGACCGTTTTCATTGGATGGACCAATTGTGTGTACAGGGCATAACAGAAAAAGGTATATAATACACATACATTATATATATATATATATATATATATATATATATATATATATAAATAAAAAGAAAAATATAGAGTGTATATATATATATATATATATATATATATATATATATATATATATATATATATATATATATATATATATAAAATCCCGCCCCAAAATTGATCTTTTGGTTTGTAGCACAAGAAAAAAAAAAACACGCAGTGGTGATATTATAACACAACTCTAGTATTTTAGACAAGATTTATTTAGCTTTGATTTCTGCTTTAAATATAAAAAAATAATACACTCCATGTACTATATCATTAACCCAGACCAAAATAAAAAAAATTCAATATTCGATCCAAAATGCAATATAAAAACTAGCACTGGCGGTTATGTGTTTGAGCTTCCTTGTACTTCCGTGGCTTTGCCCAGGTTACCAGCCTCTCTCTTCAGTACATTCAGTAAAGTCTGTGAGCTCTCCAGGATCTGAAATAAAATAGTTCCATGAATTTGTGTGAAAAATGTTTTCGCCATCTACTAGATGAAAAACAAAAGCAGCTTAAAAGGATACATGCAAAGTCAGTGAACCTGTTTATAGTGTAATAAAAAGGCCTAGTTAGACTTACCGGTGACGGTATTTCTAAGAGCCTTTCAGGACAACCTTGGAGAGAGTGCAGCTCCGCCCATTTCTCAGGAAACACACGTGATCCTTTAAGATCCCTCCTCTTCCACCATGGCCTCAGTTATTGTGGTCTCCGCCCACTGGAAAATAAAGCACAGAACAACCACAACAAAACCATGATAGACATTTTAAACAATCTTTTTATTCAAAATACCTAGGGAGGGAAATTAGCGGTTGTCCTGAAAGGCTCTTAGAAATACCGTCACCGGTAAGTCTAACTAGGCCTTTCTCCAATCGCCTTTCAGGACAACCTTGGAGAGGATAACCGAGTAACTTACCCTAGGGTGGGACCACTGCTTGCAGCACCTTCCTGCCGAAGGCCTGATCTGCAGCGGACAGTAAGTCTAGCCTGTAGTGCCGTAGAAAAGTTGAATAGCTGGACCATGTAGCTGCCTTGCAGATCTGGTCAGGCGTGGCACCGGCCCTTTCGGCCCAGGAAACTGCCGTAGATCTTGTTGAATGGGCCGTCACTCCCGAAGGAGGCACCTCTCCTTTGGCTTGGTAACCCTCGGCAATGGCTTGTTTGAGCCATCTGGCCAATGTACTTTTGGAGGCCTTCTCCCCTTTCCGGGATCCTGAAAATATCACGAACAAGGCGTTGGTTTTCCTGAAATCCTTGGTGACAGCGAGGTATTGAAGCACACACCTTCTTACATCAAGAGTATGAAAGTTTTCTTCCCCTGCATTAGAGGGAGTTGAGGAGAAGGTAGGAAGGACTATTTCCTGAGACCTGTGAAAGGTTGATGAGACCTTAGGAAGAAAAGCTGGATCAGTCTGGAGAACTATTCTGTCCGGCAAAATTCTTAAGAAAGGCTCTGTAACTGCCAAGGCTTGGATTTCGCTGACCCTTCTTGCGGTCGTTATGGCCACCAAAAAAATTGTTTTTAGAACTAAATTCTTCAAAGAAATCTCCCTTATGGGTTCAAACGGGGCCCCCGTGAGACCCTGCAACACAATTGATAAATCCCAATTGGGAAAAGCTCTAAAGGCTATTGGTCTACTCCGACCTAGTGCCTTGAAAAATCTTGAAATTAAATGTTCTTTAGATAACGTCCTTTCTAAATAAACCGACAGGGCTGCCACTTGCGTTTTTAGGGTGCTAATTGCTAACCCTTTCTCCATTCCTGCATGAAGAAACTCTACAACGGAAATTACACTGTTAATCTGGAAGTTTTTGGAGGTACACCATGAGTTGAATTTTCGCCAAACTTTGAGATAAATTGCTCTGGTCACCGGCTTCCTGCTGTCTAGCAAAGTTCTTATCACTTTATTAGAGAGCCCCTTAGCCCTTAAGAGGTCCTCTTCAGAAACCAGGCCGTCAACTGCAAGCGTTCTACCTCCGGATGGTTCACAGAGCCCTGACACAGTAGGTCCTTCCTGAGTGGAAGCTTCCACGGTGGTTTCGTGGCTAAACTCTGAAGAGATGCAAACCACGGTCTTTTTGGCCAATACGGAGTGATTAAGATCAGATTGGATTTCTCTTCCCTGAATTTCCTTAGGACTAGAGGTATCAGAGTGAAGGGGGGGAAGGCGTAACACAGCTGGTAGTGCCACTGTTGAGCTAGTGCGTCTATGGCTACTGCCTGGTCCTCTCTGTGGAGAGAGAAGAACCTTTGCACTTTCGCATTCTGCTGGTTGGCAAACAGGTCTATCTGTGGCTGGCCCCACTCCTGAGCGATTGCCCTGAAGACCTCCGGGTTTAAGCTCCATTCTGCCTCTAGTATGCTTCTCCTGCTTAGCAGGTCTGCTAACAGGTTTTGAGACCCTTTTAGGTGCACCGCTGATAGGGATGCTACGTTCCGCTCTGCCCATGAGAGGAGATGGTTGGCCAGCTGCATAAGGCCTCTGCTTCTGGTCCCCCCCTGCTTTAGGACATATGCCACTGCCGTGGTGTTGTCCGACAGGACCTGCACATGTTGACCCTTCACCAACTGATGGAAAGCTTGAAGCCCTAGAAATATCGCTTTCAACTCCCTCCAGTTTGAGGATCTTCTGGACTCTGTTTTGGACCAGACGCCCTGGGCAGTCTGTCCCTCTAGATGGGCCCCCCCAACCCCAGGAACTCGCGTCTGTTGTTAAACGCTTTCCTACTGGGAATACCCATGGAAGACCCTTGTTCAAATTTACCGGGTTTCTCCACCACCAGAGTGCTCGTTTTACGTTTGAAGTTAACCTGAAACGTCTCTCTAGTGACTCTTGGTGTGACCAAGACTGAAGGATATTCATTTGGAGAGGACGAGAGTGTAACCTCGCCCATGGGACCGCCGGAATTGAGGCTGTAAGCAGCCCCAAGACGGCCATTGCTGTCCTGACTGACACCCCTTGGTTTGTCTGTACTTGAGCCACCGCCACCATGACCTTCTCTATCTTTTCCTGAGGTAAAAAGACCTTCTGAAGGATCGAATCTATGTTGTACCCCAGAAACCTTGTTTCTTGAGAAGGTATCAAATTCGATTTCTCGCGGTTTAGTAACCAGCCGAGACTTCCAAGATGAACTCGCGACGACTGCAGATTCGTCGCAAGCTGATCCCGGGAGTCCGCAAAAAACAGTAGGTCGTCCAAGTATGGGATGACCGAGATCGCTTTGAGCTTCAGTGGTTCCAAGGCCTCTGCCATGATCTTGGTAAAGATCCTGGGTGAGGACGACAACCCGAAAGGGAGGGCTCTGAACTGAAGATGCCATATCCTGTTCCCCAGGTCTACTGCCAGTCTGAGGAACTGTTGAGATGCTTGGGCAATCGGGACGTGCAAGTAGGCATCCCTGAGGTCCAGAGATGCCATGAAGCAACCGGGTGTCAACAGCTTTGTTATTGAATAAATCGTATCCATCCGGAACCGTATGTACCTTATCCATCGTATCCATCCGGAACCGTATGTACCTTAACATTTTTAGGTTCAAGATCAGGCGGAATTTGCCTGAGGGTTTTTTGACCAAAAAAATGTGGGAATAAAAACCCTGACCCTCTTGATGTTTTGGGACCTGTACTATCACTCTCTGACTCATCAGATCCTGTAACAGGTTCGTCATTGCAGTAGCTTTTTCTTTATCCCGGGGAAGGGTTGTGACATAGAACCTCCTTGGGGGACACTCTGAAAATTCCAGACTGTACCCCTCCGTAATGATTCTTTCCACAAAGGGGCTCGTGGTCATCTGTTTCCACTGTGGGAGAAAAGCAGCCAGTCTTCCTCCCACCGGAAGCAGATCGTCACTTGCTTTTGGTAGTTGGTTCTGAGGGGTTTTTAAATAAGATACCTCCTCTACCTCTCCCTCTTTGGGACCCCCATCTCTTTTTATTTTCTTCCTTACTCTTATGGGACTGTTGAAAAGGACGAAAATTTTTCTTAGGGTTCTGACCCTTTTTAGGGGGGAAAGCCTTCTTCTTATCCGCCGTTCTGTCAAGAACCTTTTCTAGGTCCTGACCGAACAAAAAGTCCCCTGAGAAAGGCAGACCACAAAGCTTGACCTTAGAGGGGGTATCACCCGACCAGGTCTTTAACCAAACTGCTCGCCTGACTGAGTTCACCAGGGCTGCTGACCTTGCAGCCATTTTAATGGACTCAGCAGAAGCATCTGCCATATATTTGATGGCTTTCAAGATTAAGGGGAAGGAATCTAATAGATCCTTTCTTGAGGTGCCTGCCTCGACATGACTCCTTAATTTCTCAACCCAGCACTCTAGATTGCGGGCGACTATTGTGGCGGCCATGGCTGGTTTCAGACTGGTTGCAGTAGAATCCCAGGCCTTCTTTAGGAGGGAATCTGCCCTCTTGTCCATCGGATCTTTCAGGACCCCCATGTCCTCAAAAGCCAGGTCTGTATGACGAGACACCTGTGAGAAAGCTGCGTCTACTTTAGGCTTTTTGTTCCACACCTCTGTCTCACCGCTTTCAAATGGAAACCTTCTTCTAAGGGTCTTTGAAAAAAAGGGGGCCCTTTCAGGGTCTTTCCATTCCTTCTTGACGGTGTCCGAGAGGACTTTGTGGACCGGGAAAACCCGGCTTTTAGACTCATCCAGCCCCTGATACATCTTATCGTGTATGGATAACTGAACCTTCTCTTCCTGGATACCCAGGGTAACATAAATTGCCTTGAGTAAGTCCTCCACTTCGTCTAATGACAATTTAAACTGAGCTTTTGCTACTATCTTCTTCCTCCTCCTCCTCATCTGAATCCCTGAGAGAGGGGAGAGTACTAGTCCCTTCATCTGCCGAATCCCCTTCTGTTTGTCCCGAGACTGGGATTTTCGGACTAGGTGGTGGCTGCTGTGGCTCCCCCAAACTTGCGGAGCCTTGTGTGATCAGATCCTTCACTGAGCCTAAAGAGCTTGCCAGCTCCTGGACTGAGGAAAAAAGGTCTTTATACTGTTGTGAAGTTTCCTCTTCCACCAGATTTTTAATGCAGGATCTGCACATCGGCTTTTGCCAAGAATCCCTTAAAGGATTTTTGCAAGACGGGCATTTCCTGGGTGTATCCAAGTGCCTAGCTTTGGTTGTAGATTTTTCCTGTAACGAGATGAAACCAAAGTTACCATCTCCATTTTTTTTTTTTTTTTTTTTTTGAAACACCCAAGTGCCGCCACCAGAATAAACCAAAAGGCCTGGACTAAGTGCCACCACCACTAACGGTTATACAGACCAAGAGCGTTAACTTGGACTGGTAACCACAGGCTCCCTCAGGGAGGAACAATAACACAAAATTAGGCCCAATATAGTAAGAATAAAAGGCACCACTGTACCCCTCTTACCTGGGCCTGACCGGTGCTTGCAGCGCCTGTATCCGCCGGTGTTGTCTGTCTCTCCTCCATTGTAGAGCGCAGTCACACAAGTAGCTGGAGAACGACTCCATTTTAAATTTTCCCGGCCGCCCGCGTCATCATCGGGGGCCGGAAACGGAAGTACCGGTCACCTGACCCGCCCCACAGATGCTGCGTTCCAGGCGCTGGGAACCAACAGCGCCACGCCCCCCCAGGAAACGGCGTCACCGTGCGTGACGCGCTCGCCAGCCGGGACCCGGAACTGAAAGTGCGGAACACCGCCGACCCGCGCCGGTTACCGCTCGGTCGCCTGGACCTCTACCGCAGTTCCTGGGCACAAAGACACCGTCCCCTGGGAGGCCGAAAGTTCCGCTGAACCGGAGCGTCTGGGGACTCCTGAGCGCCCCCTCCCCGTGGAGAGGGGTCGGGATGGTCGCCGCCAACAATATGCAAACAAAAGGTAAGCTCAAGAAAACCCTCCGCCTGGAGAGAGACAGCTCCCTGGTTCCCTGTGATGCTTCCACCATGGCGGAGGAAACACAATAACTGAGGCCATGGTGGAAGAGAAGGGATCTTAAAGGATCACGTGTGTTTCCTGAGAAATGGGCGGAGCTGCGCTCTCTCCAAGGTTGTCTTGAAAGGCGATTGGAGAAAATATTCCTGTACAGCTACGTTTCAGTTCTGCTCCCTCACTCAGAGCTCACCGGCACACGATGAGTCACACACTAAAGTGTTACTAAACCCACAACAGTAAAATCTGTCTGTATATGCAAAAAAGCATTCTTGTTATACTCACTGTGGAACTTAAGGGGTTAATCCTCTGCACTGTGTAAAAAGGATCTTTGATCCTGTATGCACAGATCCTTTCCTCCTGCAGGGTCTCTCTCGGCAAGGCCAGATAAGACAGTGAGTGTAGTACTGCTGCACATGCTCAGTTTGGTCTCCATTGCTGAAGAGAACATTTCCTTGTTGAGGCGAGCTTTTTAGGTCAAACTGGTATGACACACATGTGGGTGTGTATACAGATCCTAAATGACAGCCCAGTCCCTCCCTCATTCATGTCTAGTAATGAAAAAGAAAAGCAAGAGAGAACAGTGGATTGGATTTCACATCTTGATTAAAGATTCACCTCCCATAACAGCATTAGGACATGGGCTGTAGTGGAAATCTCCTCCTACCTGAACACAGCACTCAGACCCTGCAGTTTATCACATAACCGTTGTATAATATCAGCCAGCGGATGAACCATTTTTCCATATTACTGGGTTTAGCAACACTTTAAGGGGTTAAGCCACACCACAGAAATGCAGTCCAGGTGCATTCCAGTGGCATTTATGCATGCTTTTGATGTGCTTTGCAGCTTTTTAAAGTTTCCAGTTTATTTGTATGCTGTAATACAAGTTTTGCTGCGTTACGGTTCAGAAAAAAATGCAGCATCTACTTTTTCTGCGCTGGAACACACTAGAACTGACCGCACGGGTGTGAACTAGGCCATTGTAACCCATACAATCTACTGTCAATGCATTTTTGATGCAGGAAAAAAAAAAGAAATAGGATTCATGGACGAACACAACCTTCTCAAGTCTTGACAAGTGGGTTATGTTCCTGTGAACAGGAACATAACCCTGTTGTCAAGATTTAAGGAGCTTGTCCATCCATGGACTAAGAGAAAAGATAGGGCAGGTTCCCTATTCCCCCCGTCAGGAAAAAATCTGATTGGGATTTCCCATCGTGTGTACAAACTGACGTGCAAAATTCCAAAGCATGCTCGGAAACAAATTGACGCATGCTCAGAAGCATAGAACTTCATTTTCTCGGCTCATCGTAATCTTTTACGTCACCACGTTCTTGGCAGTCAAAAGTTCACCGAACTTTAGCGCGACCGTGTGTATGTAAGGCAGGCATGAGCAGAATTCCGTCGGAAAAAACATCCAACTTCTTTCCGACGGGAATTCCGCTCGTGTGTACAGGGCATAAGACTCTGAACCAGTCTACTGTAAAAATGTGTTATGATATCCAAAACAGTCACTTCTATATACTCTACCTTCATATATGCAGCCTGGGTCTCAGCAATAGTTTTGTCAAACTCCGTCCTGGAGGCCATTTTCTTTGCCAAGCTCTCATTCACTGTGGAAAGTTTCTCTGTGAGGATGCGGATGTCATTTTGAAGCTTATTCTTCTCCTCTTCCTCCTGCTGGACCTGACGGTTCAGCTCATCCCTTTTGCTGCACAGATCTTCTATACCTGAATCAGACAGGAGAAGTCGTAAGTAGAGGAGTTTGCCTCATAGAAAACAAAACCCCCATATAGTAGTAAATATGGAAGGCACTGGATACATGTTTTTGGGAAGCCATTTTGTTCCTTGTACAAACTGGAAAAGTGCTAAGGCCTCTTGAGATGAGCATGGGAGGAGGAGACAAGGGACCTAGAGAGCAGAGGGTCTTGGGAGGAGCGGAGAGGACAGTTTGGCTGATATTTGGAAATAAGATTAGTGATGTTGCTCGGGGCAGCGTTGTAAATGTTATCAATTTTATTCATTGGGCAACGGGGAGCCGATGGAGGAATTGGCAGAGAAGGGTGGCGGACACTGAACAGTCGGTAAGGTAGAGGAATTCATGATAGAATAAAGAGGGGCCGGGGGGATAGCTTCCGGAGACACAGGCCAATGAGGAGGGAGTAACTAGTGATTGGTTGCTACATTTACCCTGCACCCTAGCAACCAATCATCAGCTTATTAACTTAAAATGCTAACTTGGGAAACTCCCACCCTTCGTGGGCTCTGTTGTGAGGATGACAGCTGGGGGGGGGGGGGGGGGGCGGTGCAGTCCGCCATTTAATGACCTATAATATTATAGATCAGACTCAAACTTTTTAACATAAAGGAACCCTTGAAGTACTTTTCGGTTGTCAGGGACCCCGGTTGATAAAGACTGGGATGTATGTACAGCGCACGGACATTGGTGGGAAGAATACTCCTTCCACTTGCCCCCTATAGATAGATACAGAGATCGTTGGGGTCAAGGGTTCCCCTCTTCAGGAACAGAAATCGCTCATGAAACGCTGGAGTATAAAAGAAGGGTGTCAGCCAATGAGAGGTCAGACGAAGGGTCTCGGGGAAAGGGGTACAATAGAAGGTCCTTACATTTCACCAGCTCGTTGTTATAGGTCTGAAGCGCCGCCCCTTGCTGGCTCATCTTTCCCCCCCAACTCCGAGGCGCTTACCGAACCGTTCTTGGCGTGCTTACGGCACTTTTATAGTGACGTCACCTCCCGGTCAGCAGCCTATAAGAGCCCAGCACTGGATAGCACGTGACCGGAAAGATGTCTGCGGCGCGCGGCCGGCCGGCGTTCCTGGCTGCCATGGAGATGGGGAGCCCGGCTCTGCAACGTCATCGGCCGCGGACCGAGGCGACGCGCGGCTGTGCGACCGGCCCGCCCCGGAGAGGCGTCACAGGAGCGATGGCGCGCTGCAGCCCGGAGAAGCTGTCCGCTGCCTGGAACACCCTGAGCTTGGGCCTGGTGCCCGCCTCCGCCTTGGGGCTGGTCAGTGTGGGCATGGCAGGGTTTAAATGAGCAGAATAAAGGCTGGGTGGTAACTGACAGGGCCTGCTGGGACGTGTAGTTCTGCGGTGCAGACGTGAATGCTGGGACACGGTGGGGGTGGAGTTACGGCTTGTTTACACCACATATGCATTGCAGTCAGGTGCAGTTTTAAACGCAGCAAAACTGCAGTACAGACATGTATGCAAGACAAATGAATGTATAACAATGAGCCTAGCAGCGCTTTTATCAGTGGCGGCTGGTGCTCAAATATTTTGGGGGATGCAAGCAAACTGAAAAAAACATCAATTGCTGCCACTGTGCCCATCAAACGCTGCTAGTTTGTGGCACCCAGCCCCCCAATTGCGGCCAGTTTGTGGCACCCAGCCCCCCAATTGCGGCCAGTTTGTGGCACCCAGCCCCCCAATTGCGGCCAGTTTGTGGCACCCAGCCCCCCAATTGCGGCCAGTTTGTGGCACCCAGCCCCCCAATTGCGGCCAGTTTGTGGCACCCAGCCCCCCAATTGCGGCCAGTTTGTGGCACCCAGCCCCCCAATTGCAGCCAGTTTGTGGCACCCCCCAATTGCAGCCAGTTTGTGGCACCCCCCAATTGCAGCCAGTTTGTGGCACCCCCCAATTGCAGCCAGTTTGTGGCGCACCCCCCAATTGCAAGTTTGTGGCACCCACCCCCCAATTGCGGCCAGTTTGTCCCCCCCCCAATTGCAGCCAATCTGTCGCTTCAGCCAATCGGGCGACCAATAGAAGCTGATTTCGAGCCCACAGGGAAGCCTAATGGAGCATCTCGCTGTAATTAGGCACTTCCAAAACACACTCACTGCTGTTATTCAGATGGCCAGCGCTCAACAGGGGGCCGGACATCTGAATAGTGGGCTGCAGCGGTGACAATACATAGCTTCATGCAATGCATGAAGCTATGTATTGTTGATGGGTGCAGGAGAGAGGGGGCAGCACTCCTGCGCCCACTATGGATGCACCGCCACTGGCTTTAAAAAAAAAAAAAATGCAGCATGCTGCAAATGCAGAAGCGAGCGGTTGAGGTGTAAATGAGCCCTAAGGGCTGGGACGCGGTGTGGAAAAGGTGCGTTCCCCCGCACAGCACAGGCTGCCCTTGTGAGGCGTATATGTGAGGGGCATTAAATGTTAATGACACACATCTCACAAGCACAGTGCGTGTGTGGCCACGTGATCTCAAGATGTGGCGATTGCACTACTGCTTTTGCGTTTTAATACGTTTGGCAGCTCATTTACATATATAGGCTGTCCAAACTGTGCATGTTCCCGTGTGTACCGGCCCATGAGGGTCACTGTGCTGCCTCACTTTACTGTCCATTCTAAAACATTTGACAGAGTGCACAACCACAATGGGAGACATGTTGTCTGATTTCAAGTGGATGTAAACCCCATTCATGACATTTTGAGCTAGGCACATATCTGTACTGGATTTAGGTTTTGTGCTGCCCTAGGCCTGACTAAACTTATGTAGCCCTAATTTAAATATGATCCACCCCATTCTGTCAAGGCCACACCCCTTGCTGTTTAAGACATGCCCTGTTCGAGTGGGGACACTAGTTCTAGGGGGAAGGGGTGCGCAATGAATTCCCTCAATTTGCATAGATTATTTTTCTCACTTCCTCTTTGGCTATGGGGAAGAAAGTGAAGGGAAATCTCTGCAATGGGACAGGGATGGTAAAAATAAACTGACAGGGGCTATAACCCTCCCTTACTCTATACAAAATTAAAAGAAAAGGTGTTGTCTATAGTTCTACTTTAAGCACAAATTTCTGATAATTTTATGGAGAGGACTAAGAAGATATAACCACGCCAATGGTGCAGCGGAACACATAGCACAGTGAGGAAGGCTTGTGGTCCACACTGATAGGACAGTCAAAATTGGAAGCAGCTCCCCCCCCCCCCCACAGTTTAGGAATGCCTGCCGTTCGCATACTGGAAGCAGGGGGCGCTAGACTAATTTGCCTCTCAGCCCAGTTCACCCCATAACACTGGCGCTACATAAACGGTGTAGTGCAAGCCAACAGGGACTCTTTCCGTGCCACCCTAGGCCTTGTTGGCCTAGGACAGGATACAGTGTTGTTTTCTTATCTCTCTCCAACGCTCTCCTAAGTCCCATGGCTTTCTCCTTCTCCCTTCTGTTTTCAGCGTGATAACTTCTGACAAGATCTCCATCAACTGAGCTAAAATTGGGCTGGATTTTGTGTTGGGGTGGGTGCATAGAAATAGATCAGCAGCTGGTATTCACAGCACAGCTCTGTATTGTTTCCTTCTGCCTATCTAGAGGGGGGGGGTAGTGCAAGCCAACAAGGACTCTTTCCGTGCCACCCTAGGCCTTGTTGGCCTAGGACAGGATACAGTGTTGTTTTCTTATCTCTCTCCAACGCTCTCCTAAGTCCCATGGCTTTCTCCTTCTCCCTTCTGTTTTCAGCGTGATAACTTCTGACAAGATCTCCATCAACTGAGCTAAAATTGGGCTGGATTTTGTGTTGGGGTGGGTGCATAGAAATAGATCAGCAGCTGGTATTCACAGCACAGCTCTGTATTGTTTCCTTCTGCCTATCTAGAGGGGGGGGATCAGTGCCCATCCTCCAATCAGCTGTCTCAGTATATGGCAAGAATACACACTCGCAGGTGAATCAGGAAGGGAAAATTCTAATAGGACGTGCACTTTCTAAACAGTATATAAAGCTGAAGACAGCAGATAAAACTTATGTAGGGAGATTTGCTTCATCTCTGTATCAACTGAGGCTGTTCACTTCATTGGGTATATGTGAGGGTTTACAGGCACTTTAACCACTTGCTGACCAGCCCATAGTAAAAATACGTAATTACTTTGATGTTAAATACCGGTGTTATGGGAGCAGCTATACAGAAATTCGCGCCGGAGGGCCAACATGTCGCAGGACAACTGTGGCAGCTGGTCCTAAACATTTTTCATTTTACATCATAACAAACATTTCCCCATCCCTTCTCACCCTCTCCCCCATCCAGTCAAGGGAAAATATAATACATCTCTAAGGTGCGAATTTCTTGGATGTTTGAGTGGGGGGTACTAATATCTTCCATTCCATTTGCCAAACAACCTCCAGCAGTCACAACCATCTTGTATTCCCATCCAGCACCTTTCGATCTCATTTACTCTACTCTCCCCTTTCATTAGGTCACACCCTGCCTTCCTTGTGCTTTTGCCCTCCCTTTATTGAATATTAATGCCTCTTGCATGCCACCAGGGTTTCCAGATCCTATCATATTTCTTTAAACCATATATGTTGCTTTTTTCCTTCAAAATGATCTCATACATACCATGTTCCCATTCCCTACTGGATGGAGGCAAAGCTGATTGCCTTCCCAGGGCTATCAATTTCCTCCTGAAATAAGCATCTTAAGGTTGCAACTTGATTGTTTTCTGGATTTCCCTCTCCCAGGGCTAGAACTCCTAGCCTGACTCCGGGTCTAGGGGAAACCCCTGGGTGCCATCGATCCGGCCCTCCTATAGTCTAAAGGACGGTAAACTGGCCCTTTGTTTAGAAAGTATGGAGACCCCTGATCTAGTCTACAACCAAACAAAAAATGTTTTTGCGGGGTATAATAGGCTATGTGTAGTAAAAACTAATGTGACATCCTCTGGGAGGGGCAGAGCGACACCAATGGGGCAAGTTCCAGGATTCTACTGCACTGTGCTTCAGTTCTATTTCCCACATAATTTTCTCACTTCTTTCCATATGATGAAAAAGAAATCAACTCTCTAAGATACTAATCAGAAAGTCTCCTCACCTGATCCAATTCATAGCTATGAATAAGCACTAAAGTTTGGTGTGAAATGCGTCAGTTTTTACCCCGTCTGCTGTGGCATGCTTTTTGTGTGTGTTTTTATTTTACTATAAACAAATTATTTTTGGAGTGTGGCTGTCCAGAACGTTTTTCCTTCATTTTGCATCCTCCTATATGATGGTGCTTCTATCCCTCAAAAACCGTGTGTGTGTGTGTGTGTGTGTATATATGTATATACTTTCAATAATAAACCTTTCAAAATGTTTTCTTTAATTTCATGGATAAAATAAATCTTGCTCCATTCCAATATCCTCCCTCTAAACTGTTCTCCCAGGACATGCCTAGTCTGTAGATACCTAAAAAAAAAAGACTTGTTCAGTATCGTATATTGATCTCTCAATTCCTAGAAAGATTTCAAGGTACCTTCTTGATATAGCTGGCCAATGAGATTTATTCCACACCTTTCCCATTCCTTAATTGTCCCCATCTTCTGGATTTCGTCCAGTTTATTACTACAGTATTTTTTCATAAGGGGTTGTACTCTAAGTTCCAATGTTGCCACATACGCTAACCATCAAACTTGGATTGGGAAGCCACGAAGGAAAGGAACCTTCCTCTATGGCATCCACTATTGATCTATGCGGGGTGTTTTTGTAGCAGCATCTGTGTCGGTTCTTCAGTTGTACTGTGCTGTTCCCGCACATGTGCGGGAGTGACAATATCGCAAGCAATGTTCCCGCACATGTGCGGGAGTGACAATATCGCGGCTTGAGCCAATCACAGCACTACATAATGAGCTAGTATGCTATGCCGGGTCTTTTTTTTGTTTGTTTCATTAAGGAGGGTTTACTTCCTCTTTAATGTAAGATGATTACCCACAAAGGGCTCCTTTACATGTGAGGCACTGCTTACCAGGGTTGATCACTTGCATTTGATAGGCGGTGATCTGTTGCCACCTCACCACCTGTTTTAACTCTCGTAATGCTAAGCCACTGCAACCGCGTGCATTGCATGCAGTTGGGGTGCAGCCCCACTCACTTGAATGGGTTGCTTTTAGCAGTAGTGCTACTTGCCAAATGCAACATACCTTTTAATTTTGGCCACAAAGCATCACAGCATGGGTACAGCCCTGCATTGCTGTGTTTAAGTGAGTTGCCAGGGGGCTTTAAAACTGCGATTCCAACCCCCTGCTTTTACCTAAGCCTGGTTGCTTGTGTGAATGAACCCTTAGACACTGCAATGTGGGGAGTGAAGTGAGTCACCAAATGGCAGAGAATAGCACTCATAACTGTTTTTACCCTGTTGTGTCCTTCTCATAATTTTGTTTTCGATTCTCTTGTTTGTTGTGACAGGCTGCTCCAAGATCTGGTACCGATGAGTCGATACGGGAAAGCGATCTGAAAATAGCCTTAGATGTGCTCCGTGACTGTGGCCTGCATACAGTGGTGGAAGAATGGTTCATTGAAGTCTTACAGATGGATCTGCAGAGGAACATTGCTCCAGAGTTCTGGAATGGCATAAACCAACAGGAGAATGCTGTTGAAGAGCAGGAATGTGTACTGCTCTTACTGGACACCTTTCGTCTCCTCTTTTCCCGTTTAGAACCATACCTAAAAAGCCTGGAGGTCCTTGGTAGGTGGGCAGACATGAGCTTCTTGCATGGATCCGACTCCCAGATTTTGAGGGATAAAGTGTTCACCATGTTTAAAGCTATCCTCTTCTTTTCCACCTCCAAGACTTTCCAAAACATGGTTCAGCAGTTTTATAGTCGGACGTTTAAGATTTACATGAAGCAGAAGAAGAGGGGGAATGGTAGTGTCACCGACTGTGACAGCAGCATGAACGAGCAGGAGAGCGATTCGGAGGACCCTGTGGTAGAGAACTCTTACTGTACTGGTTGTGAGAGCCCTAAGGATCAGTGCTGGTGCAGCACTGCCATGGAGCAGTTTCAGCAGCTCAATTGCATCTTGTAAGTTCTCCTCCATTCCAATATGTCATTGAAAACATGCATTGTACGTTGTTAATAGGGTTGTCCCGATACCACTTTTTTAGGACCGAGTACAAGTACCGATACTTTTTTTCAAGTAGTCACCGATACCGAATACCGATACTTTTTTTTAAACGTGTCCCCAAATGCAGCCATGTCCCCCACATATTGCAGCCATGTCATGTCCCCCCCACATATTGCAGCCATGTCATGTCCCCCCCACATATTGCAGCCATGTCATGTCCCCCCCACATATTGCAGTCATGTCCCCCCCACATATTGCAGTCATGTCCCCCCCACATATTGCAGTCATGTCCCCCCCACATATGCAGCCATGTCATGTCCCCCCCCCCACATATTGCAGCCATGTCATGTCCCCCCCCCACATATTGCAGCCATGTCATGTCCCCCCCCACATATTGCAGCCATGTCATGTCCCCCCCCACATATTGCAGCCATGTCATGTCCCCCCCCCACATATTGCAGCCATGTCATGTCCCCCCCCCACATATTGCAGCCATGTCATGTCCCCCCCCCACATATTGCAGCCATGTCATGTCCCCCCCCCCCCACATATTGCAGCCATGTCCCCCCCCACATATTGCAGCCATGTCCCCCCCCACATATTGCAGCCATGTCCCCCCCCACATATTGCAGCCATGTCCCCCCCCACATATTGCAGCCATGTCATGTCCCCCCCACATATTGCAGTCATGTCATGTCCCCCCCACATATTGCAGTCATGTCCTGTGCCCCATACCTCCGCCACCACTGCTGCCGGGTTAATCCCCGTGCAACACAGCAGGCATTACAAGTTTTTCGTTGTTAAACGAATCCAATCGCGAGCAAGGGGGGAGTGTCTATGCACGTATCCGTGTATAGACACTCCCCCCTTGCTCGCGATTGGACGGATCCGTCCAATCGCGTGTCTATACATGGCGCCGCGGGTATTACAAGTTTACTAACGAAAAACTTGTAATGCCTGCTGTGTTGCACGGGGATTAGCGGGGGTGGGGGGGGGGTAAGTATTCTATTTAGGTATCAGGGGGTATTTGCGGGAGTACAAGTACTCCCGCAAATACTCGGAATCGGTACCGATACGGGACAACCCTAGTTGTTAATCATATAACCACATATAAGCAAAGTAAACACTTGGAAAAGGTTAACGTTATGCCTAGAGATCTAAGTTGTTACTCATCAGTGTCACATTTTTTCATTGATTACACGGCTCATCACCACTTTTAATCACAGGACTTTAGTCCTGTTGGCCTTATGCATGAGGAAATAAAAGAGAACTTACAGCATGACTACATAAACGTAATATTTTACATGAACTGATAAAATCATATAATGTGATTGGTGTTCCTATCAAGTGTTGCATTCAAAACTTTATTGTAAATGTCCTTTCTTCCAAAGAAAGCACTAAGTGTTAGTCAAAAGATGTAATCTCAATCCTGTTTACAAAGTAACTCACAAAAATTCCTGTTTTCCTTATGAAGCACCAAGTGTTACAATCCAAATATGAGTCCTGAGTGTGCTTCATAATGTAATGCACACAATATATAATTAAGATAATCCTTAGTACCCTGATTTTTTATTTTTTTTCCTCCAATCCACAGAATTATTTTTTTTATATATTTTTTTTTGAATACCTCAGACAAATTTTAAGTGTAGAGAAAGTCCCTCCCTATATAAGATCTTCACAACGTGAATCCCACTAACAACATAAGTAAAGTGCATGCTTATCAAATAGTGCACTATATATTCATTATTGTGATGCCTCTGACTTCCCTTTGGATGAAACCTGTTGGGCCGAGCTTCTACATACACTATTACCAAAAGTATTGGGACACCTGCCTTTACACGCACATGAACTTTAGTAGCAGTAGTAGTCTTAGTCCGTAGGGTGCAATATTGAGTTGGCCCACCCTTTGCAGCTATAACAGCTTCAACTCTTATGGGAAGGCTGTCCACAAGATTTAGGAGTGTGTCTATGGGAATGTGTGACCATTCCTCCAGAAGTGCGTTTGAGGTTAGGTACTGATGTAGACGAGAAGACCTCGCTCAGTCTCCGCTCTATTTCATCCCAAAGGTGTTCTATTGGGTTGAGGTCAGGACTCTGTGCAGACTTATGAAGTTCTTCCTCCCCAAACTCACTCATCCCTTTCTTTATGAACTTTGCCTTGCTATGCCTGTACATTTCCCAATGATTTATCCCTCAAAAAATTCTATAGTACAGAAAAATCAAGAAGATCCTGCCAGAAAATCTAGTGTACTGCTAATTTCCTGGGCACGACTGACATTTCTTAGGATTTCAATAGAGGCACTCTGTTCTCTTATCAAATGGAGCATTGGGAACTTGCTGGTTTCCTAGCAGATAAACAAGTGTTTTTCTGTACTTGCAGCATTTTTAATACACAAAACACCGGAAATGGTTAAGCAAAGCATAGATGTACTACAATCTGTAAATACCCAACTCTGCTGCAGCATTGCGACATTATCAAGCTTCCTTGCGGGAGCCAACATCGCCCTGCTTCTGCTACTAGTTGGCTGCCTTGATTGACCAGCGTGTGATTAAGCTGTGCACATACAACACTGTGTACAGTGTAAAGAGAAATCTGAGGAAGGCAACGGTGCCTTTATTGCAGAAGATACCTAGTATGTTTCTTCTCTAAAAAAAAAATACCTTCCTGCTTGCAAATGTTTTTTTATTAAGGTTACTCTTCTGCTTTAACAGATGACACAAATGGTTCTCTATGATGTTGGCTACACAAGTGTGTAGCGGTAGTCCATTTTATGCAATTGGAGCATTCTGCAATTTTATATAAGATTTTTCACTGTGAGGCATGCAAACACCATCGAATACATTCTGTAGTTATATTGGAGTTATGTAACAGGTATTCTAGAGCTGAGCAGATTTTGATGTTTTGAAGGGAGTTTTTATTGTGCCTTTGACTTGACATCACTAACTGTAGCCACAGGTTGAATCTGCTGGAGAGAGTTTGTTCAGATGCAGTCACCACAATTCTGCACAAGATGATCGAGCAGAGAATGGAGAAGAGATGCCGTGGAGACTACGAGAGATCCTTTCTTACTGAATTCTTAGAGGTAATGTTGAGATACCCAACCTAAAGTGAGCCTGTGATTTATGCATGTAGGGTAAAGCCCCCACAACACATTTATCCCAGTGCTTCTGTTTGCCTGCTGGAACAGAAAGCTAAAGCCCTGTGTGTAAAGGATTTGAATAAAAAATCGCTTTGGGATGCTTATAAGATCATTTGGAATTCAGTGCAGGTGCAGCTGACCTGCTTTAGCATTCCATAGACTTGTATCGGGGGGAGGGTAGCCGTTCTAAGGGCCAGCCCACACCAGATGCAGTTTGTGTGCATTTTTTTCTGCACAAAATGCATGCACAGTGTTTTCCATGTATTCCAATGGCTCTAGTTCACACCATGCAGTCAGTTTCTGCATCGGAAACTGCATGGTATGAACTAGAGCCATTGGAATACATGGAAAACACTGTGCATGCATTTTGTGCAGAAAAAAATGCACACAACTGTACGGAACCGCATCTGGTGTGGACTGAGCCTTAGGGTGCTTTCACACGGAGCGGACCGTTTTTCGGTCCGCTCCGTGTGTCCGTCAGCTCAGTGGGGGGTCTCCGCTCAGCTGTCGGCAGACAGGGCGGTCCCCGCACACTGTGCAGGGACCGCCCTGTCTCTCCTCCGCTCTCCCCTATGGGGAGTCGGATGGAAACGGACCGTCTGTCCGTTTGCATCCGATCCGTTTGGCCGGACGGAAGAAAAATAGGACATTCTTCCGTCCGAAAAAACGTATGCGGATCTGGCGGACGTTAGCGGATGCATCATCCGCTAACGGATCAGCTCCCATAGGGGCCCATTACAAGTCCGTAAACGGACTTGGAATGAGCGGACAAACGGTCCGCTAGTGTGAAAGGACCCTAAAGCAAACAAGCCAATCAACACTGGCCCTAATTAGGATTGACCTGGTGGGAGCTTGCACAGGTTTAAGGACTCTCTTCCTCCCCTATATACACCAGCTTTTGGTACTGGCTATTGTCTGCTCAGTCAGTACTGCTTTGTGAGGGGACAAAGAGATTTATGTGCTCATACTTGCTATTTAAATTTTCTCCAGCAGTTGAATGAAGTAGGGTGATTGAAGGAGAGTATAAGCATTGGTGGAATGAAGGGAATGGGAAAGAGCTACTAGGCAGGAAACAAAGGATGTATGGTTGTGTTAGATACACATGCTTGTAAACAGTACTTAGGAATGGAATGTTTCCATTGGATCCTTTTTCACGTGTGTGTGTGTACATTATTGAAACTGAACACGCTGTGGAAGAATAGCGGAATTGTGTAACCACATATCCCAGAAATTAAGGCTCATCTGCACAAAGGTTAAGGAATATGTGAAATATTTTTGTACATTACTGTGCAAAAGTTTTAGGCAGGTGTGAAAAATGCTGTAAATTAAGAATGCTTTCCGAAATAGAAGTGTTAATTTATTTTTATCAATTATTGCACTGCTCTCCAGCCCTTCAGCGAACAAACTGCCTCCTGCTACAGCGACATTTTTCAGATTTCGACTTATCAGTCTGGAGCACTTGCTGCCATTTTCCTGCACCACAGTTCCTATGTTTTTGTGTATAGTTGAGTGCCTTAAGTATGGCTTTTTGGCCGCACTTCTTCCATGAAGACCACATCTGACCAGACTTCTGACAGTAGGTGGGTGTACCCAGGTCTCTCTGGTTTCTTGGCCGACCACTGCGTCTATGGTTCTCAATGGGTTTTTTTTTTTTGTGTTTCTTTAACCACTTCCATATCAGGCACTTACGCACCTTTCTGCCCAAGCCAATTTTCAGCTTTCAGCGCTGTTGCACTTTGAATGACAATTGCGCGGTCATGCTACACTGTACCCAAACAATTTTTTTATAATTTTATTCCCACAAAGGGAGCTTTCTTTTGGTGGTATTTGATCACCTCTATGATTTTATATTTTTGCGCAACAACTAAAAAAATACTTTCTTTTTTTTTTTTTTTTAACCAAATAAGTACGTTTTCTTTCTTCTTCGATGATGGGCAGGTACTGGGCATGGATGGGCACTGATGGCATTGTTGGGCATCACTTGTTTATCCCAGTGCCCATGTTGCCAGTCGGTGCCCATTTGTGGGCACAGATTGGCATCTATTTAAATTTTTATTTTTAATGCCCCTTCCCTGCTGTCAGATGCGAGTGAGGAAGAGCCATCAACGGCTCTTCCTGTTTACAGCGTGATCAGCCGTGATTGGACATGGCTGATCACGTGGTAAAGAGCCTCCGCCGGAGGCTCTTTACCGAGATCGGAGATATAGAGTGTCAGACTGACACCCCGCATCACTGATCGCTGCGCGCCCCACGTAATCCTGCTGGACGTCCAGTCAGGATTTCACAACCACTTCCCGGACATCAATTGCCTATTGACCGGGCGGAAAGTAGTTAGAAGAGCTTGCACAGTACTTCTCGGAACCCCAGTCTGCTTTGAAATCTGTCTGGGAGAGACTTTGCTGATGCGGCATAACTACCTTGTGTCTTATGCTCAGTCTTGCCATGGTATGATCTGTGACATGAGACGGTCTTCCACCTTAGCGTTTGGCTGTTCCACACAGCGGTTTCTGTTAATGACTGTATCAACCCACATATGAAATTGATCATTAGCACCCGCTTAGTATAATTAGTTAATCATACAACTGACTCTAATCCTACAAAATCCCTGATTTTGTGCAAGTGTATGAATTGATGCTGGTTTAAAGCCAAAGAGCAGTCGCACCAAATGTTTGATTTTCCTTCTGTTTGCTCACTTTGCATACTTTACAGCCTTTCTTCACACCTGCCTAAAACTTGTGTGTGTGTGTGTATAATATATTATTCTTGCTTATCAACTGACAAGTTAGTAAAAATACATTAATATGACTGGTATACAGGAATCAATCTGATGAACATGTACCTAGCAAAGGGGCTTTATAAAAACGATGAATTATCATGGGCATAAAACTGTAAATGATTGGTTTGTCACATTTTGGTGCTTGATTCACATGCCAATTAAAGGGGTTGTAAAGGTACAATTTATTTTTTTCCTAAATAGCTTCCTTTACCTCAGTGCAGTCCTCCTTCACTTGCCTCATCCTTTGATTTTTCTTTTAAATGTCCTTATTTCGTCTGAGAAATCCTCACTTCCTGTTCTTCTGTCTGAAACTCCACACAGTAATGCCAGGCTTTCTCCCTGGTGTGGAGTGTCGTGCTTGACCCCTCCCTTAGACTACAGGTGAGTCGGGACGCCCACAGCTCCTTTCTCTATCTGCAACATAGAGAGCGTCCTGACTCTCCTGTAGTCCAAGGGAGGGGGCAAGCACGACACTCCACACCAGGGAGAACCTTGAATTACTGTGGTGAGTTACAGACAGAAGAACAGGAAGTGAGCATTTCTCAGAAGAAATAAGGACATTTAAAAGCAAAATGGAAGGAGGGGACTGCACTAAGGTAAAGGAAGTTATTTAGGGAAAAAATGTTACTTTTACAACCCCTTTAATCTGCCTGATGAACGTAACAACAATTTTAAATTAATGTTATTTCTTTTTTAGAATACATAATCCATTAAAATACTGGATGGGTTTGGAATTTATCTGACACTGTAGCAAAGCTTGACTTTGTGTTGGTATGAGCTCCTAGGAGGGTGATGTAAACTATAACCCCCTGTTTTGGCAGTGGATAGAAAAGGTGATTGGCTGGCTCAGTAAGGTCTTCCTGCAGGATGAGACATCTCAAGCCTCCAAACTTAAAGCTATGAGTACCCTGAAACGGTGGCGTTGTCATGTTCAGCGATTCTTCTACCGCCTGTATGCTAGCATGCGCATTGATGAACTCTTCTGCATTATCCGAGGTAAGTAGTGAACTGGGTTGACTCTAAGTATTGCTGCTCTGTGGGTATTGCAAAGATTGCTGAAGTACTGCAGAAAACTGTATTCAATAAAGAGCCATAGGCTGAAATTTTCTCCTACAATGGTTTCCTAGCTAGCTTGCTGATCCAGTGGCCTCACTGTTTCTATAACTTTACCTGGCTGCATGCTCTTTCTGAGCCAGTGACTTAGACAGCAAATTTCTAATAGTCAGTGTTGTATGCCAAAGATAATGTTTTACGCAACAGGCTGCTTATAGGTTTACTTCAAGCTCTGTGAGGAAACATTGTAGGAGAGGGCCTATATATGTCTCCTGCGACAGGTTATCTTTTAACTTTATTTTATCCAGATTTTCCTGACTCTAAACCAGCCATCAAGGATTTAAAGTACTGTCTGGAGCGGACCAATCAGAGGCAGGAACTGCTTTCAAGCCTGAAATCTGCTCTAGAGACCAGGTTGCTGCATCCCGGTGAGAATTCTATGTCTATCTTGATGTTAAAGCATTGTATATAGTAAGGTAAAAAACCTTTTGCATGCAGTCCCCCCTAAATACATACCTGTACCCTATCTCAATCCAGCAATGTGCACGAGAGCTGAGGCTGTCTCAGCTCTCTCGCTCCTCATTGGCTCAGATACAGCAGCAGGAGCCATTAGCTCCCACTGCTGTCAGAGCCAGTGAGGGGTGGGCTGGGGCTGAGCGACGCTCTGTGTGTCTTTATGGACTGACAGAGCAGGGCTTGAGCGAGCAAACACAAGTGCCTGCACAGCAAGTGGCTTGCTATGGTTACACTGAGCAGGAGAGAGGAGCCAGGAGCACTGGCAGGGACTCGAGAAGAGGGGAATTGGGGCTACTCTGTGTAAAACCATTCCGCAGACCAGGTACTGCGGGTAAAATAAGTATTGAACACATCACCATTTTTCTAGGTAAATTTATTTCTAAAGGTGCCATTGACATGACATTTTCACCACGTGTCAGTAACAACCCATGCAATCCATATATACAAAGAAACCAAAAACAAAGAAGTTCAGAGATTGTGTAAAAAAAATGGATTGACACAGGGAAAGTATTGAACACTCTTACTAAAATGTATTTAATTCATCTTACAAAATCCTTGTTAGCAATAACGCCAGCTTCAAGACTCCTCCTGTATGGAGAAACTTTTTGCATGCTTTGCTCAGGTGTAATTTTGGTCCATTCTTCCACACAGTCTTCAAATCGTGTAGGTTCTGTGCTGCTATCTGTTCTTATCAGTTGCCAGTAGGTGGTGCTATGCTGACTGTCCCCAGTACTCGGCGAGGGGGAAAGGGATGGCAGTTGGCAGACCCTAAACCTGCTGGCATGGAGGTGAAAGCCTTCTGATCGGGACATGGAGGCATGAGGTCAAAGCTGGAGGGCTGGGTCCCTGGCCTTTGGCCTGGATTTAGTGGTGCCTGCCCCAGTCAGTTGTTCGGGAGAGAACCCTTGCTCCTCCTTTTGCCGGGAGGAGCGGTTAGTATTTCTCGATAGTGATTAGGTGGCATGGTTGGGGGTAGTAGCCTGCTGAGGTGGGCTTTCCCTGACCTCTTCTTCCTGACTGGGAAGGGTGCTGCTGGTCTGGACCGGGGGGTCAGGGACCGTTGAAAGGCCTGTGGAGATGGTGCCCCTGGAGTGGCAGTCCAGGGGTGCCATACATTGCACGAGTGTTTGAGGGGCACTATTCGTGTGGCGCCGTTGGGTCACTAATCTCCACATACACGTTTTAAACACCTGCCTTTAGGGCCGAGCCTTTTGGCTAGGACCAGGGGAATTTTTGTTCCTGGCCGGAGGGCTGGCAATCGTGTTGCAGGGTGGCCACTTTCCACTCGCCTTCCCTTTCCCCCACTTTCTTTTTTATTTTACCCCTGTTTGTCACTTTACGTCTTTTTTTTTGTTGGTGCACTTCACACTTTGTGTGATGAGTAGGGTGCTGGTCCTCGGGCCTGCTCCGAAAGTCTTGGGAGTGGGCGGGCATGGCCTTCTGGCTTAGTTTGCCTGCTCTCATGTGTTCTCCCTTCGGGGGAGCCTCATCGAGGAGGGTTCTGTTTCGGCAGTCCCTCCGAGGTTGTTGGGTCACGTGGCTTCGGCTGCATGGACCATAGTTTACTCTTTTCCCTGTCAGGAGACAAATGCCCCTGGGGATCAGACCGGGGTCCTTTTTGGAGGATCAATTGACGATGCACCCATCAGTTTTTTGTTGCACCTCTTTATTTGTGTGCACATTTTTCCTG
Organism: Rana kukunoris; assembly: GCA_029574335.1. Taxonomy (NCBI): domain Eukaryota; kingdom Metazoa; phylum Chordata; class Amphibia; order Anura; family Ranidae; genus Rana; species Rana kukunoris. Next base: position 162,843,198 of record CM056057.1, read on the forward strand.
AACCGGGTGGAGTTTTTGGGTTGTGCTTTGCACGCCACAGGCTTTTCAATAGAAAAAATGGTGACGACATGTTCTTTCCACATCTGGCTTATGGCCTCAACAGTGCTCACTGGAAAATTCTAAAGTTTAGAAAACCTTCTGTAATCAATGCCATCAGTATGTTTTGCAACAATAAGTGAGCTCTTTGCTTTTACCCATCATGAGATGTTGCTTGTATGTCACCTTGGTAATGAGACACCTTTTTATAGGCCATTGGTTAAAAAAAACTGAACCAGCTGATATTAATTTCCACTGACAAGGGGCAGGATTGCTTTCTAATTACTGATATAGTTCAGCTGGTCTCTTGGCTTTCCATGCCTTTATTCATTTCCCTTTCTTATGTTCAATACTTTTTTTCCAGGAGTCATTCCATATTATCGCACAACTTAATTTCTGAACTTATTTGTTTTGGTTTCTTTGTATGGATTGCATGGGTTGTTACCGACGTGTGGAAAATGTCATGTCAATAGCGGCTTTAAAAATATGGTATATGGAGGAGGCGCTAATAAAGAATAATAAGAGAATAAACAATAAAGTGAAATCTAATAAATGATCCGTCTGAACCAACAATAGCAGACTTAGTGAACAGCAACACACTGAAAATAGTGAAATGGAAATAGATTGTACAAAAAAAGGTGAATGAATAAATAAACTCAAGTCCATTCAAAGAGTGTTAAAGTCCAATCAAGGCTAATCTTTCTCAGATGCAAATTGTTGAAAATTCATTGTAAAAGGTGTCCAAAATGTGCACTAATGGATGGCTTCTTACCGCACGGTGTTGACCCGATTGTTTAGAAAAGGTCAAATACAGCAATCGGTCACTAAACCAGTTGAATGATTCAGCTGCGCAGCTCTGTTTTCCGCAATCAAACACTCTCATGAAGGAGGGAGAGGGGAAACCACCATAGTGACGTACAGTTTATTTAAAATATGTCACAGATAAAACAGCATAGCCAAATGGCCTCTTACTTTAGTAGTGCCTAGGACCCGGCACTGAGGCTAGTCGGCATGGCAAGATAGGCTATGATGGGAGTTCCTCGCTGGGGAACTGGTGTGTAGTCCAAGCCGGATAGGAGTTCCTCGCTAGGGAGCTGGCGTGCGTTCCAAGCCAGAGGACCAGCGGGACCGGAAGTGCGTCGTTCGTACGTATCCAGGTGCTTCGACGTACGTTTCGTGATTAACACGTCGTCAGGAAGCGTTTCGTGATTAACACGTCGTCAGGAAGTGCTTCCTGACGACGTGTTAATCACGAAACATACGTCGAAGCACCTGGATACGTACGAACTTCGCACTACCGGTCCCGCTGGTCCTCTGGCTTGGAACGCACGCCAGCTCCCTAGTGAGAAACTCCTATCCGGCTTGGACTACACGCCAATTCCCCAGCGAGGAACTCCCATCATAGCCTATCTTGCCATGCCGACTAGCCTCAGTGCCGGGTCCTAGGCACTACTAAAGTAAGAGGCCATTTGGCTATGCTGTTTTATCTGTGACATATTTTAAATAAACTGTACGTCACTATGGTGGTTTCCCCTCTCCCTCCTTCATGAGAGTGTTTTCCGGGAAACATAGAGCTGCGCAGCTGAATCACTCAACTGGTTTAGTGACCGACTGCTGTATTTGACCCTTTCTAAACAATCGGGTCAACACCATGCGGTAAGAAGCCATCCATTAGTGCACATTTGGGGGATCTTCTTGGTGGAGGAGGTGGACACATTTTACAATGAATTTTCAACAATTTGCATCTGAGAAAGATTAGCCTTGATTGGACTTTATTTAACACTCTTTGAATGGACTTGAGTTTATTCATTCACCTTTTTTTTGTACAATCTATTTCCATTTCACTATTTTCAGTGTGTTGCTGCTCACTAAGTCTGCTATTGTTGGTTCAGAGGGACCATTTATTAGATTTCACTTTATTCTCTTATTCTTTATTAGCGCCCCCTCCATATACAATTACTGTTCAATTCAGACCTTTGATGAGGTCTCAATTTTAGGGGAGCTGCTTATTCACTATAATTTGTTGTTGTCACATTAATTTTTACTATTGGCGCGAGATACCACACCTTCTATAGCTTTAAAAATATATTTACCAAGAAAAGGAGAAAAAAAAAATTATATATAAAATTTCTACACTTTGTGTGTGAATTGATTTTAATGGCAATCTGCATTTGACCAATAAAGCCAATCAGTATAGGCCATAAATGTAGTTTTACACAAATCTAGCTTAAAGCGGTTGCATACCCGTGTGTTTTTTTTTTTTAAACCTGAATGGCAAAAGCCATAATCAGCTAGTATGCACTGCATACTAGCCGATTATGAAATACTTACCTTGGAACAAGGTGAAAGAAACTTACCTGGTCCACGCCGAGGGAGATGTCATCTTTCCTCGGTGTGTCTTCTGGGTATCGCCGCTCCAGCGATGTGATTGGCTGGAGTGGCGATGTCGCCACTCCCGCGCATGCGCGTGGGAGACTTCTCGGCCAGCAAGGTCCGGCGGCTGCTGGGCCTTTAGCCGAGGATCCCTGCTGCGCATGCGCCGATGCAGTCAGCAGCGCATTGCGGGGGGAATATCTCCTAAACCTTACAGGTTTAGGAGATATTCTTTATACCTACAGGTAAGCCTTATTATAGGCTTACCTGTAGGTAAAAGTAAAAAAAAAAAAACACTATACAACCACTTTAAGTAACTAAGTTAGTCTCATTATTGTCCTACTGCATTCTTTCTATTTATCATTATGAACTTACTTTCAAGAGGGAGAACACATGGATGATGGGATCCACATACTTAAGAAGTGAAGGGAAAGCTCTCCAATGGGGTTAAAAACATTTAAAAGAAAAACCTTGCAAGACAGCTGACAACACAACCTGAATGAGTATTACATGCAAATATTTAATGTGAGTCACTGGTATTTGTGTCTTGTGCAGGTGTGAATACATCGGATATCATCACCCTATACATTTCTGCCATTAAAGCTCTGAGAGAGCTGGATTCCTCTATGGTAATTCTGGAGGTGGCTTGTGAGCCAATCAGGAAGTACTTGAGGTAAGAATTCATTCCTTACACTCACTGTTTATAAATGGAAGGTGTCTTTTTTTTTTTTTTTTAAAGCTCCATGCACACTGAAGCTGATAAACTGCAGTTTATTGGCATTTGGCTTTTTTTTTTTTAAAGCACATAAACTGAACTCTGTTAGCCTATGTGCCCATGCACACCTGGGCGTTTTTCAGTGTTAATGAGCCTTGAAGTTTATTGGCTTTTTTCTGAACGCCCGAAATTTGCGTTCAAAGTGCAGTTTTTTGGCTTAAAAAAACACTCAAACGCCCAAAAATATTTTTTTTTTTTTTTTATCTATTGAAAAGAAGGTCAAAAAAAAAAAAGCTGATAAAAGCTACACTAAAAACGCTGATTAAAGCTATTGCAAAAACGTTGCAAGGCTCCCTGCAAAGCTACTGGCGTTTTTTTATAGCTTTTATCGGCTTCAGTGTGCATGGAGCCTTAGACCTGTTGACTTGCTTTTGTGTTTTAGTTTGTAAATACACATCTAGATGGCAGCAACAATATTTGCTCATTCCCTATGCAGGCTGTGCTTCTTTCTGTGTACTTCTGCAGATGATGGTGTTTTTATTTATCTTCTCAATCATAATGAATCCATATCCCTGCTCAGAATATTAAAATACAAGGGATTGTAGCATATTATGTAATCTTCGAAATGCTGCAAAGATCCCTTCTACAATGGCATAGGATGTATCTAAAAAATAATTGCATAAAACTCTTTAACCACTTTAGCCCCAGACCATTTTGCTGGTCAATGACCAGGCCACTTTTTTTGCGATTTGGCACTGCGTAGCTTTAACCACTTAAGCCCCGGACCAATATGCTGCTAAATGCCCAAAGGTGTTTTTAGAATTCGGCACTGTGTCGCTTTGACAATCGTGCGACGTGGCTCCCAAACAAAATTTGCGTCATTTTCTTCCCACAAATAGAGCTTTCTTTTGATGGTATTTGCTTGCCTCTGCGATTTAGATTTTTTGCGATATAAATGGAAAAAGACTGAAAATTTGGAAAAAAAAATATTTTCTACTTTTTGTTATAAGAAAAATCGAAAAAAATAAAATTTAGTCAAACATTTAGGCCAAAATGTATTCAGCCACATGTCTTTAGTAAAAAAAAATCACAATATAACAAAAAAACTAGCTACCTAGCGGGAACAGCGACACTAATACCGCGATCAGAAAAATGATCGCTTAGTGACACTGGCAATAGGGGATGAAAGGGTTAACTAGGGCGGTGATCAAGGGGGTTAAACCTTTATTAGGGGAGGTAGGGGGCTGGCATGGACCTAACACTAACTGCCTGTCACACTGACACTAAATGCAGTCATCAGTAAATATATGATCACTGCAATCGGTGACACTGTGATAGGGGGCTGGGGGGGCAGGGGTGATCTGAAGGGGTTAATGTGCCTATGTGTATGGTGGGAGTGTAGTGTTGGTGCGACTTACTATGTGATGTCTTCTCTCGCCGGATCGAAAATACCGCCGAGAGGAGAGGTGACATCACTTCCTCTGCCTGTGTTTACATTACACAGGCAGAGGGCGGGCAGCGGGGGAGGAAGCGGATTCGCTGGGAGCGACCGCGAGGGGGCGGACAGAAACGAACAGCTGCCCCCTCATCCCGGATCGCTCCCAGGGGCTAAACGACCGCCGCATGTAGCAGGGGTGGGTCCCGATCGAACCCCTGACTTGCGGGAAGGCAGGGACGTACCAGTACGCCCATCTGCCTGTACGTGCCATTCTGTGGACGTACATATACATGTGGCAGGCGTTTAGTGGTTAACTGACAATTGCGCGGTCGTGCGACGTGGCTCCCAAACAAAATTGGTGTCCTTTTTCGCACAAATAGAGCTTTCTTTTGGTGGTATTCGATCACCTCTGCGGTTTTTATTTTTTGCGCTATAAACAAAAATAGAGCGAACTTTTGAAAAAAAAAATGTTTTTGTTGTAATATCCCCCAAAAATATGAAAAAAATAAATAAAATTCCCCTCAGTTTAGGCTGATACGTATTCTTCTACATATGTTTTGTAAAAAAAAAAAATATTGGTTTGCGCAAAAGTTATAGTTTCTACATTTTATTATTTTTATTTTTTTTACTAGTAATGGCGGCGATCTGCGATTTTTTTTTTTTTTTTTTTTTTTTTATCTGTACTGCAACCTTATGGTGGACACTTTTTTTTTTTTTTTTTTAACATTTTTGGCACCATTGGCATTTTTATCAGTGCTATAAAAATGCATGGATTGCTGTAAAAATGTCGATGGCAAAGGGATTAGCACTAGGGGGCAAAGAAGGAGTTAATTCTGTTCCCTAGGTGTGTTCTAAGGAAGGGGGAGGGGTGGGGCTGACTTGGGGAAATGACAGATCGCTGTTCATACATTGTATGAACATGCGATCAGTCATTTCTCCCTCTGACAGGACCGGGAGCTGTGTGTTTACACACACAGCTCCTGGTTCACGCTCTGTAGCGAGCGATTGTGGGTGCCCGGCGGCGATCGCGCCCGACGGGCATGTGTGTCAGCACCAGGGGCGATCGCCTCCGGCGGCGCGTGCCCGCCCCTAGTGGCTGAAATGCAAAATCACGTAATATTACGTGATTTTGTGCAGCCGAGCCGACCTGCCGCCATAGAACTGTGGCGCATGGTCGGCAAGCGGTTAAAGATTACTTTTAAAACTCTACGTCAAAATGAGTGCCGGGTCAATGTTATGTTATTTTATATTATATTATATTATATATTATAATATTTTTTTTTTTTACCCTGTCCCAACAGAACACGAGAGGATACCGTGCGACAAATTGTAGCTGGCTTAACGGGAGACGCCGAAGGGGATTTGGCCAATGAGCTGTCTAAGGCTGATCCTGTGGTCCTAGAGAATGGTCAAGAGAGCGATGATGATGTTTCTGACCCAGAGGATTGGATGCCAGACCCTGTGGATGCCGATCCTGGTATGCAGTATCTTGTGTCTGAAACTTATTTCTGGCCCAAAAAAATTAAAAAAAGCAAAAATATTCACTTGTACTCTGGCATGGAAATCCCAAGGATGGATGAACTCGTGACTTCACCTCACTTACTGTGAGCTGAAAAAGTAAATGGAGTTCTATAAAGGGGATGTAAATGCATATTGGTTAGGATGACGGGTAATGCTTTAATTGTAAGTAAAAAAAAATATTTATTTATTTTTGGGGGGGGGGGGGTGGGAGCAGGAGGGTAGCAAGGAGGCAAATAAGAAACAGTGCTCTGATAAAACTGAGATCTGTCAGGGAAATGCTTGGGGGGGGGGGGATGTTAGGTTGTACTCGTAAAACCTGTACAAAAGGGTCAGGAGTTTTGCTTTGTAACATATTTAATGTGTAGAATTATAAAGTAAAGGATAAGGCACTATATATTCATGTAAAAAACTGCCACAAAGAAAAACACTGCATCAAACTTAAATGTGCACATACATGGAAAAATAAGCAAGCATAAAGTCCATAAGTGAATAAATCCCAACCCCAAAACGGAATGCTCCAAGATAAAACTTCTAGATCTTCCACCACGAGTGCTTAGTATGAAGATGGCCACTCACCAGAGCTGTTTGACCGTCAAAAAATGCTTTGGGAACACCTGATTGGTTCCGCTAATGGCATAAATCCACTCCAATGGCCACTCAGGAAGGGGCTAGAATGTAAAAAAAAGGACTCCACAGGAGACACAGATAAGTCTTGGTGTAGTAATTTTTTAATAGTAAAAACCGCAGCAATAATGGCAGTTGGCACTAGGTGTAAACAGCATGTGTAAGTCAGCTGATCCCTGGGGGTGGAGTGCGTTCCATCATTTCCGATTCCATATTTGATACCCCACATCAGGCTTTGCTTGGAATGCATACCACCCCCAGGGATCGGCTGGACTCGCACACGCTGTTTACACCTAGTGCCAGGTACTACAACATGTGAGTGTAACTGCCGTTTTTACTTTATTAAATTGCTACACTGAGACTTTTATCCGTGTCTAATTTTTTTACCTTCTAGCCACTTCCTGAGTGGCCTTTGGAGTGGATTTATGCCATTGGTGGAACCAGTCTGGTGTTCCCAAAGTGTTTTTTTGACCGTCCTGTAAAAAGGGGTCAAACGGCTCTGGTGAGTGGCCATCTTCTTACTGAGCATTCCGTTTTGGTGTTGGGATTTATTCACTTATGGACTTTATGCTTGATTATTTTTCTATTTAGGTACACAATCACATTTTGATGCAGTGTTTTCTTTGTGCCAGTTTCACATGAATGTATAGCACCTCATTCTTTACTTTATAATTCTACACAGTTTAGTGATTTTGTTCACTTTAAAGGGGGCAGCTGTTGGTTTATATGTTCTTATCCCCACAAGGTGCCATTTTTTTGGTATATATTTTTGTGTAACATATTTAATGCCTTTTTAAAGAGAGCCTTTCACAAGTCATAACCTTTCACACTTAAAAACCTTGCAGTAGTGCATGTTGTGTACTTACATCTTTGTCAATCTGTTTTTCAAAACAATTTCCTGCTTTCTACAACCCTCCATTCCAAAAAAGTTGACAGGCTGTGTAAAATCTTTATTAAAAAAAAAAAAAAGAATGCAATGATTTGTAATTCTCATAAACCCATATTTTTCAACAGCAGGACAATTATAAATTGTGCACTGCATGTGTGACAATAGCATGGCTTTGTAGAAGTGTGGGTGCTTAACTGGCCCTTTTTTTTTTTTTTGGACATGTTGCCATAAATTTCAAAATCTTCTTCTTTTTTTTTTTTTTTATATTGTGAATAGCATATGGGTTTGAGATTTGTAAATCATTGTATTCTGTAGATTTTACACAGCGTCCCATCTTTTATGGAATTAGGGTTGTATAACCAATCAACGTTTTCTAGGCATCCGACATTCTTGAACTGTGGAGAACTTTGATAAGGTTATATTACGGTATATGTCTGTTAGCCCCAGATGCTGCCCTCCTTCTCAAGTCACTGTAGTGTGTTCATGTTCCCTGCTTGCTCTCATCTCTGTGATAGTCCTATATGTGCACACAACAAATGATAAACAGAACATTATTGCTTATTTTGGATTGTTCTGCTTGGCAGAATTGGTAGAACTGTGGTGATGGATTTTGTAGCAATACGATCTACATTCTTTTCTTGTAGGTAAAAGTGGCTCCAAGCGCCGTTCCTCAGACATCATCAGCCTTCTGGTCAGTATTTACGGCAGCAAAGAGCTTTTTATTAATGAATACAGAACCCTCCTTGCTGATAGACTGCTCCACCAGTTCAGCTACAGTTCTGAGAGGTAAATAAATTGTGGTGTTGAGTTTTATCATTTATTGGTTTTACTTTATTTTTTTTCTCCATTCATTAGTTCCTAACCACTCTTTCTACACTAATCCCACAAAAAAAGTTTACTAGCTGCACACAAATTTCAATAACCATTAAAGATGTATTGCTTCTATCTCTTTATTTTAGAGAAATTCGAAATGTAGAATTGCTGAAGTTGCGTTTTGGAGAGGCTCAGATGCATTACTGCGAGGTCATGCTAAAGGTAAGAAATTCAATGTCTGTTTTATGTTAACCCCTTAAGAGCCCTTTCACACTGACAGCGTGGGTGGCCTTGGCGGTAAAGCATCACTTTTAGGTGCGCTTTTCGGCCCCTAGTGGGGCTCTTTTAACCCTCGCTTGTGGCCGAATAAAGAGTTAAGCGCCGCTGCCCATTGATTTTAATGGGCAGGGGTGCTTTAGGACGGGCATATACATCACTCCTAAACCCCCTTAAAGAAGCTGCTTGCAGGACTTTGCCGTCCTGCCAGCGCAGGATTAGATTGCAGATGAGGCATTTTTTTCAGGCGTTTTACAGGTACTGTTTATAGCGCGAAAGCGCCTGAAAAACTCCTGTAGTGTGAAAGGGGTCTAACTCCTTCCGCCTCCCGGCCCTTTAAGGGGTTTTGATGCTGGGAGGGGTTTATGGACTTGTGATTTGGTTGTCGCAGCAGTCACATGATTGGAAAGCTCTCAATCACAAGTAGCATTCCGCTGGTAACTGGTGCTGCAAGTGCCCAGGGCATTTGATTACATTTTGGTATGCAAATATGTGGCCTCTGTGTGAAGGCCCACCCACTGCATATCAGATTTACTTTTTTTTTTTTTTCACATTTCTTCACTTTCCGATTTCTTGCCTAGGCAAATAATGTAATACATCTCGGGAGTCTTCAGGAGAGGAGGGAGGGGGTTTTCTCAGCCAAGCACACTCGGCTGAAGCATGCATGCAGAAAAGGGCAGATAGATGCCAGGAAGTAAATGCTATATGCCCTTGCTCAAGACGGCCATGGCCAGAAATTCTAGCTGGTTTTCAAAGTGATTTCTCAACAAAATAAAAAGCATGGAGACATGGATTGGGGGAGTTTACTAATTAATTATATGGCATCTTTGGTTTATGGTGCTCAAATGCACTGAAAATCCACTTTAAATTTTATTTTTATTTTTTTCAGTTTGCAACAACTAAACCCTGTATAGTATTTTCCTCCACATTTAGCCTCAGATTGTAAGGAAGGGTTCTAAATGGAAAATTGCCGCTGTGATCCTAAATGGAAGAGCCTCAAATCTTGCTCCTATACTTTTATTTATATATATATATATATATATATATATATATATATATATATATATATATATATATATATATATATTATGTGTGTATACATACACACACATTTTCATAGGCCTTGTGATTCTAAATATTAGGTTACTATATAGGGCTTAGCTGTTGGCATTTTCTCAACCAGGGACATGAATCTATATAATTCTAGCACAAAAAGACCCAGATTCATATTCTGCCCTGATGAGTTGCATACATGGTTAAATATTTTTATATATTTTTTAGACTGATTACTTTTTGCTTCTGGGTCTGGGATTAAAAAGGTTAACATTTGCATGGCTTGGCCATAAATCTTAAAATGGGGAGCAAGGTTAGAAACCAAGTCTGTGCTCCCCTAAATCTGCCTTTTGTTCAATAAACCGTGCTATTCGAGTGCTCAAGACGGGTCCCCACCCCCTATTAGCTAGAATGGATGGGTTTATGCTTGTTTTTATGTACTGAACCAAGCAAGATGCAGAGCACCTGTAAAGTACAAACTAGTGCTTTATAAATGTAATAGGGTTTTATTTTAAGCAGCTTTATGGTCACAGTTGGGCCATACTGCTGGTTTAAAGTCCCTGGGTTTCTCGGTGTGCTGCACTGGTAACTTTACAGCTTCTACAGTAGAAAATGTTTTTGTTTCAGGACATGGCAGATTCTCGGCGGATCAATACAAATATACGTGATGAGGAAGAAAAGCTCCCAGAGGAAGAACGGCCTCCATTTAACCTGGTGGCAGTCATCCTTTCAAGCGAGTTTTGGCCAGCCCTAAAGGAGGAGAAGCTCGAACTTCCAGAGCAGATTAAAGAAACCATGGATATGTTCACTAGGAGATATGAGAAGCTCAAGGTAAGACCCAAAGCTAATAATCACAGTACAGATTTAATGGTCTTTGTCATAACTTATAACACAGTTTGGTTCCCCTTTTTCAGGCAATGAGGACCCTAAATTGGAAGCACCACCTTGGGTTGGTGACACTGGATGTGGAGCTAGCTGACCGCACGCTCTCTTACTCCGTGTCCCCTGTACATGCTGCCATCATACTAAACTTTCAGAATAAAAGTAAGTCTGCATTCAGCACTGACTCGTTCCATATTGAAATCCATCGTTCTATTTAAATTGGTAGATCACAAAACCTTGTAGTCTATTTTGAAGAGAAAAAATGGCCAACCCTTTCTCTGGTGCATCATTTTTAGACACTGTGCTCTGTACAATTTTGCTGTGAGGGCTGACTCTCATGGCTGTGAGCCATGCTGTCAATTTATATGAATAGAAGGGTGCAGAAATGTTTTTGTTCCTGTAGCTCTCAGGGAATCTTGTAAGTTAAGGAAAGCAGAGCAGGGCTAATTTGCTTGCAGCTCATTGTGTACAGCAATGATTGGGGGAAAAAGTAACCACATTCAAACATTCTGCTTTTAAATGAGTGTAGAAGGAAAAATAAATTTTTGTGTGCACGCATGCTTATCCCAAGTTAACTGCCACTTGATTTTCTATCTAGGTACCTGGACCTTAGAAGAGCTCAGTGAGGTGTTGAAGGTACCTGTTGCTTCCCTGCGGAGGAAAATGACCTTCTGGCTCCAGCAAGGTGTTCTCCGTGAAGACCCTCAAGGGACATTCATAGTTATCGAGGAGGAACAGAAAGACCAGGTGGAGAAAGTGGTCTTAATAGATAGTGATGAAGAAGGGGACTCGGCGATGGCTTCACAGGCTGATCAGAAAGAGGAGGAGATGCAGGTGTGAAAAGTTTGGGAATTGTGTTTAGAGGGCGTACTGGAGGGAAAGGCCTCTCATGTGGGCTGCTTATCAGGTTCTCATTTCGCACTTGGGCTGCTTATCAGGTGTGGTGTAAAATCTGAAGAGCAGACTGAGAGCTGGTCAATTGGTGGTCATGTAATTGCTCAGCTCTCAGGCATAGAGTGAACAGCTGCACCTAGGAGGTAAGTATTAATGTGGTTTTATTTATTTTCCACTATTCCCAAGTTTTTTTTTTTTTTTTCTTTAGGCTTACAAAATTAACTGTAATTACAAATGTAATTTTACCAGGGGTCTCCAAATTGTGTGCATGTGACTGGTACAAGTAACAGGATTTGTTGTGATTCTTTCCTTTTTTTTTTTTTCCCCCTAGCTCTTCTGGACTTACATTCAGGCCATGCTGACCAACCTGGAGAGCTTACCACTTGAGCGGATCCACAGTATGCTAAAGATGTTTGTAATGACTGGTCCTGTGGTGACAGAGATAGATATTCAGGAGCTCCAAGGCTATCTGCAGAAGAAAGTCAGTGACCAACAGCTTGTGTACTCTGGAGGGGTTTACAGGTTACCCAAGAACTCCAGCTAACGTTCAGACACCATGGTTGAGATGCACAGATTTTCACCTTTTGTTTACCAGCATTTGAAAGTGGTCAAGGACTGTGATCAGCACTGAGAATACCTGGACAGAGCTTGTGCTCTGTCTGTCTGGTTCCGAGTTTTCTGAATTTTGTTTAATTGGTTCTATAACATTTTTATTTTTGGACCTTTAACTTGAATTTGATGAAGTTTTGTTTACTCCAGACTTTGACAGTATTGGGTGAAAAATCTGAGCAATCTCTGATAATGGTCCCCAGAGCGTAGAAACTAAAGCCTTACTCCAGGTTTTAGGGAACATATAGTTAATACAACGCTCACAGTCACTGCATGTGTTGGTGAAGTAAATAGTTCATTTGGACCACCTCGGTCCCACCAAACTGTTTAAACCTCACTGGGAATGAGCTTTAAAGCTGAAATTTTTAGCACCAACAAATCTAGTTGTGTTTACATTTGATTATAGATATGTTCTTGAACCTGTCTTGGTATCATCCCCTGCACAGCAGCACTCAGACTGGAAGAGGAAAGGACAGCAGCTGGAGCCAGTCAGGCTTTGCTGCGTGAACATTTGCTGACAGTAAGTGCAAGCAAAGCGATGACATCGGTTGCAGTTCTTTCTGTCACTGGCTGAAGGAGGAGAGGTGACTTGGGAGCAATGGTACTCGTACATCAAATGTATGAGTACCTTTTCCATGATTTTAGTGTTTAAGTGGTTGAACTGTATTGTTTTCATCAATTATTCAAACCACTATTTTTGACACCCATAAGGCATCGTATATCTGCATTCTGGGACTGCTAAATGAAGATCTTCTAGGAATAGTCCTTGGCTGTAGCTGTAAATAATCCAGTACTGTCATTAAGATCAGCACTTCTAGACTGGAGATCAAAAAGGAAGATTGTCATGACAAAAATATGGGCAATGCTATTGCTGAAATGAAAATTCTAACTGCATGACTGTCTTTGGTTCAGTACTATTCAGAGTTGTAGTAATGGCGTTGCTTTTCTAAAACTGGAGAGTTCAAAATCTGGAGCAGCTGTGCATGTCAGCCAATCGGCTTTCAGTATTTTTTTTTTGTCAAGGCTTAGGCCCCTTTCAGACGTCCGCCTCCGCTCGTCCGTTTTTACAAGTCCGTAAACGGACTTTTAATGGTTCCCTATGGGATTGCGTCCGTTAGCGGATAATGCATCCGCTAATGTCTGCAAAGATCCGCGTCCGTCTGGATCCGGTTTTTCGGACGGAAGAAAACCCTATTTTTCTTCTGTCCGGAGGAACGGATCGGATGAAGACGGACAAACGGTCCGTTTTCATCCGATTCCCCATAGGGGAGAGCGGAGAAGAGACAGGGCGGTCCCTGCACAGTGTGCGGGGACCGCCCTGTCCACCGACAGCTTAGCGGAGACCCCCGCTGAGCTGACGGACACACACGCTCCGTGTGAAAGGACCCTAAATTGAACAAGCTGAAGTTAGAAGCTGAGTGACTATCATGCACAGCTGCACCAGATTTTTCACTCTCCAGGTTTAGTAAATCAACCCCACTGTGAAAATCATCCAAGTGCAGTCACAGCACCTGATCAACATACTCTTCCAGGACAGTGACTCGTAGTCCGAAGCCAGGTAACTAGAATTTTAAGGATACGTTCACAACAATGTGATTTGCATCGCATTGCTGTGCACATCACATGCAATGTTTGTGCCATGCAAAATCAGCCATACAATTTGTATGGTTGAAATCGCAACGCAGTTGCACCAAAATGGTGCAGGATCCTTTTTTGGTCTGCACTGGAATCTAAATGCATGGGTGTTCATATCCACAGTTTGCACTGTGTTCTGTGAAGTGGTCTGGGGGTGTCATTACCTTTCTATTGACATCCGGAGTGGATCGCAGAGAACAGTGTAAATTGCCTGCTAGTCTAATGCGATGCGGGAATCTCACTGGTTTCTGCATCGCACCAGTGCGAACCAAGACTTACTGATGCAGGAATGACCGATACTTAATGCTTCATGACATGTTTCCATTAATGGCTTTAGGGATACTGTAAGAACTTGTGTAATGTTTTCTTTTGTACACTGTGTCACTTTTGCACAAAATAGAAAATCATTTTGTAATTAAAAGTTACTGAAATGTTTTGCACTGTGATCTGTTCTTTTAGGGTGGAACATGTTACGTGTTCCCAATACTGTAGCTGTTGCCTGATTATTTATTTATTTTTTCCCCCTTAGTGGGTGTTGGCTTGTAGTTCCCAATTAACTACATGGTGCTGGGGAGCACTGTGGTAGTTCATTGATTCTTCCTGGTCGGTGTATCTGCTTGCCTGTATGGGCACACAGATATACCTACAGGTCTGCAGAAGACCAGCATGGCACCAGTCGTCTGCTAAACGCTGGTGCAATGTTTTAAAGGTAAAAAAAATAAATGCACTCTTTACATTTTTTTTTTCTTCATATTAATACAAAATAAGTTCAGCTCTGGTTTACACTGGTGAGTTTTGACATGTCAAACTGGCGGCAATTGCACCGTCCTAACCTGCACAGATGTATCTTAAATCGGGAGTGAAATTGTGCGAGTGCCGCACCTGCTACAGGTAATGCTCCTTTCTATCACTGAGGACTCCCAACACCTGATTCCTAGCACTTCTGTAATTCAGATTGCATCCTCTGACAGCTGTTTGGTGGCCTTCAACATGTTTGCAATTAAAGAAGTACAGCCAAAGCTTGTTTGGCTGTATTTCTCTTGTGGATCACATGAGTGTAGTTTGTTCTGCACTCCTGTGACCTGTTTTCAGCAGACAGCGAGTTGAAGTTGGGATCTGCCCACATGCCTGGACTGGCACCCGGCTCAGGCTCTCGGTGAGTGAGAGCGGGGGCCCAGAGCAGAGAGTGGTGACTGACAAGGTTGACTAGTTTGCTCAGTTTTCAGTGTTAGAATTGGTGGGGGACAGGTACAGCATCCACCTAGGTAAGTAAGCATCCTCACTGGTGCACCATCTAATTCTGATCCTTTTGGGTTCAGTATCTTCGACCATCTTGACTGGACAACCTGTGATGAAGTAACTCCTGCACATGAAAGTTAATTTATCCTGACACCAAGGCTTACTTACTGGAAATGTACAGCTTGGTGCACATTTTTAACCACTTAAGGAAAAAGTAAAAAATATTGCATTTTTTTTTCAAAATTTTCGCTCTATTTTTGTTTATAGCGCAAAAAATAAAAACCGCAGAGGTGATCAAATACCACCAAAATAACTCTATTTGTGGAGTGGGAAAAAAAGAGGCCAATTTTTTTTGAATGCTACATTGCACAATTGTCAGTTAAAGTAACGCAGTGCCAAATTGCAAAAAGGGGCCAGGTCCTTAACCTGCACAATGGTCTGGGTCTTAAGTGGTTAAAGAAGCTTGCAATCTGGAAGATGATCTTCAATTGGAGAAAAGACATAACAAAGTCTATTTCAAGCTATTTTTTTTTTTAGGAAAATGTGTGAATGTTTTACTTTTTTTTTTTTCCTCACCTGTCATCTTCCACAATGGCACACTAAAATGTCTGGTCCTACCTGACAGAAAACACAATCAAGATAGAGGTCAAAAGACCTGCCCCTCCCTGTGTGCCTCAGTTTTTGATTGTTTCCCCCACAGCAAAACAGTTTAGGAAAAATAAAGCGCCAAAGCTGGGGGCTGGAGGTCTCGCCCGAGGAGCCATAACGCAGGCTTGGGAAGACTCTGGCAGGGCTTGACCTTCCAAAGGGGATGGAGGGGGGGGGGGGGGGGGGGGGCAGCTGAAATTCACAAGAACTCCCTGAGAATTGAAGGACCCTGGGTGCCCAGAACTTCAGGGGCCATACTTCCTGCTCCTTCTCATTGCCTGGTGGGGTTGTCAGTTGCAGGAGGCTGCGAGTCGAATCTTTGGAGGGCAAGTTGTGTGGTGGACCTCCGCTCCTGTGGCTTCCAGGGTCGCACAGTGTGGCTTGGATGTGAGTGCCATCATACTAGGCCAGGAGTGGTGGAAATGACACAGCCTCCTACCTCTCAACAGAATTGATGTGCCTGGTGACAGCAGGGGCACTTCTGGGTCTGGAGCATTAGGCTTCCAGAAAGTGGCAGTGACACTCAGAGACCATGGCGCTGAGCATCTCACCAGGAGCAGAGGTCTGACTGACAGGGAACAGGCATCCACATCCTGCTCTCATCAGGCAAAGGAGCGAGAGGTGGGTCCTGCCACAGCAATGTCCACAAGGGTGAGTCTCAGGGAGGGTTGGGGCCCCTAACCCTTACAGGGTACAACAGATGGGGGAGAATTGGTACTAATTGCTGATGTCTTTTACATGGATAGAGGCTGCCAAGGGGGTTGCCAGTAGACCCAAGTCCCCTTCCCAAGAGATGTATCTACTGCAATGACAAATTGTCGCAAGAGCACACAAAACCATTCAGCTACAAGTGTATCCACAAATTGTCTGGAAAAGAGACCTCTTAGGTCATGAAGGATTTTCTCTCTGTTCAGATGGAATGTTAACCCTCAAAGTTTTCCAGGCAATTGTAAAACCTAGGCAAGAACATGAGCCCCATTCTAGCAGGCAATGCTCGTCCTCGCAGGAAGGTTCATACGTTAATAGGGACAGCAGGAGTAGGCATCCTTGGCCTCGGGGGAACTTTACCCTCTCAGGATTCTGAGGAGACAGAGGTCTCCAATAGGAGCCTTTCTGATGATGAGGACGACGACGACTAAAGACCAGGGTGGGCACCACTTCTCTCTCAGCTGATGATCTAGAGCAGGGGTGTCAAACTGGCGGCCCTCCAGCTGTTCCGAAACTACAAGTCCCATCATGCCTCTGCCTGTGGGAGTCATGCTTGTAACTGTTAGCCTTGCAATGCCTCATGGGACTTGTAGTTTTGCAACAGCTGGAGGGCCGCCAGTTTGACACCCCTGATCTAGAGGGTCTCCTTAGGGCAGTATACGCATCAGAGGAGATCCAGGAACCTGCAGTGCAGGTCTCTGCCCAGGACAGGATGTATAGAGGCCTAGTCAGGCCTCAGTCGAGGTTTCTTCCAATCGACCAGGCCCTCAGATATAATTTTGAGGGAATGGAAGGGGCCTGAGAGAAAGCTCTTAAAGTTTAAAACCTGAAAAAAAAAAGTGCCCCTTTAAGGCGTAGAGATTTATTAAGACACCCAGCTTGGATACTTTTCTAGCACAGGTATCCGAACAATCTGACCTCTCCTTTTGAGGATGCAGGTCTGAGACCCTCCTGTGCTGGGCCTGGAAGGCCAATACAGCAACCATGAGTCCTGCCCTGGCATCAGCCTGCGTGGCCAGGAATGTGGACACGTGGGTGTCCAAGTTAATAGATCTTGTGTGGCATACTTCCAAGTCCAAACAGATTATATATAACAGAATAACGCTTGCCATCAAGTCCCCATTTTTCCAGGGCATCAGGACTTGCTACGGTTTGCAGGTCTCTCTATTTAGAGTTTGGCAGTTTTGCGCCCTGTCCTTTGGACTAGCAGCCAGCCCGAGAGTTTTCACAAAAATTCTTGCAGATGTGGTTTATCATCTCCAAGGGATTGCGCTGACCCCCCTATCTCAGGGTTTTCCAAACTATGGACATCCAGTTGTTCAGGGACTACAATTCCCATCATGTCTAGTAGGGTTGTCCCAATACCACTTTAAGACCAAGTATTCACCCGATACCAAATACTAGGGTTATCCCGATACCACATTTATTTAGGACTGAGTACAAGTAGCGATACTTTTTTTCAAGTAGTCGCTGATACCAAATACTGATACTTTTTTAAAATGTGTCCCCAAATGCAGCCATGTCCCCCACATATGCAGCCAAAACAGCTATTCATTCATTTGAATAGCTGTTTTGCCAGCGCATATAGACACTCCCCCCTTGCTCGGGATTGGACAGATCACGATCACCCATCCAATCCCGAGCAAGGGGGAGTGTCTATACGCAGCGGGAACACTACATCACAGCTATTCAAATGAATGCTGTGATGTTCCCGCACATGCTATTTAACCGATGGGGGGGGGATATTCTATTTAAGTATCGGGGGTATTTGCGGGAGTACAAGTACTCCCGAAAATACTTGGTATCGCGGTCCCGATACTGGTATCGGTACAACCCTACCAAATACCAATACTTTTTTTTTAATGTCATGTGACAATTTTAATAATAGGCATGACGAGGGGGCACTGAGGGATGGATGGCACTACTGACCACTGCTCTGTCCACTACACTATATACTGACTTGTCTAAATTACTCTAACCTCTCTCTCTCCGGCTGACAGTCTCACCTGCAGCTTGTGTGTTCCATCAGCCTGGAGGAGGTGAAGAACGTGTGTCCGGAGGAGAGGGGGAGCCTGGAGGATGGGAAGACAGCATATCGGTCCAGAGGCTAGAAGGATGCGGTACCAGCCCCGCCATGATCGTGGATAGGTTAGCCTCGCCCCGCCGTGATCACGGATTGGCCAGCCCCGCCGCCGTACATGACCATTCACACTCCGTCCACCGACTTCCAGGTATCGGATCAGGCATCGGGAGCATTTGTGCGAGTACAAATGCTCGATAGTGGACCCGATACTAGTATCGGGACAACCCTAATGCCTAGTCATGTCTGTGAATGTCAGTTTTACAATGCCTCATGGGATATATAGTTCTGCAACATCTGGAGGGCCATATAGTTTGGAGATCCCTGCCCTATCTGGATGACCTATTGGTCTATAACCAGTCCTGGGATCTCCTGCTTTAAGACCTGGACAAGGTGGTAAACACCTTGGAGTCCGAGGGGTGGTTTATAACCAGCTCTTCTTATGGAGCCCCGAATCTCCGTGAGCGTGATACCCCCTGTTCTTGTCAGCTCTTCATTGAATGATTGATAGCAGCGCAGCCATTGGCTCCCGTTACTGTCAATCACATCTAAATGATACAGGGGGGCGGGGTCAAGTCATACAATTGGCGGCTATGGACACCGATTGTATGGCATGTTAGTGCGCCCACAAGCTAACCCCCTTGAGGTTCTTGAGGGTGCGGGGAGAGCCGCCGTAGGACCCCAGAAAAAGACGATTGGGGCTACTCTGTGCAAAACGAACTGCACAGTGGAGGCAAGTATGACATGTTTTTTTTTGTTTATATAATCTACGAACCTTTACAACCCCTACCTAAATTGAAGAGTCGACATTTTGCATCTACTGCTTTGATGCAGTCCATTCAGATCCTGCCATTTTCTTTTAGCGATTTATAGACAGCACTGAGATTTGCGTGACAGCCATAAACACATTTAAGAAGAAAAAAAAAAAAAGGAAAAATAGTTAAACACTATATACAAACAACGAGACTGCAATCACTCACTAGCTGTGCTGTGTACATTTCCAGCATCTATCAGTGCTTGTTGCCTGGTTACTAACATTGTTGTCGCACAGTTTGTAGACCAACCTCTGTATTTTATTGCAGGAAGCTATTACTGTCCAAAAATGCATCACTAAGCAGGAGACATCGCCATGTCCACAGCAACGTCCAAAGTTTATATCACCATTTCTTCTGCAATAATACTTATAACTAAACAAATGCACCTGCGAGCTGAAAAAGGATGTGTGCTTATTGGATATTAAAAGTATATTTAAACCCAATTTCTAAAACTTCATATAACATAAATGTTTTAAAAAAAAACTGTTTTTGGCAAAGGAGTCACCTTGCCTGCAACTCATCACCATTTTCTGTAGTAGTGAAGAGAAGCGCCTAGCTGGAGATCTAACAGAATCTGACACTTCCAGGAATGTCTGATTACTTGCTGCATGTGATGTTTTAGTTTGTTCCTCCCTACGTCATTACTGTGTTCTGTAGTAATGAACGGACCATTAGGAGAAACCCTAGCTTGCTACAAGTAACCATGAAATCATTCCCAGAACTTTGGACTGCAGGATCTTTAATTGGTAATTTTCTCAGTACTCAAAACTGCAGCCTTGCTTACGTCACTTGTTGCATCTTTGGCCCCTGTGATGCAAGGGCAAAAGGGATGACTATTCTACCTACCTCCACTTGTCACGGGGGCAGAAAACCTGTGGCTGAAGGAAGTAGGACTGCAACACTCAGCTTAGAATCGGGCACAAGATAGTTTGTTTTTAAACTAACTATAATGTAAGGGCTCCCTAATGGGTTTTTTAGGCAGCAAATTGGTACATACTAAAAGCAGGCATCTTTTCCAGTATACCCACTTAAAGTCTAGCGACATATGGGTGCATGGCTGGTCAAATTTTACTAAGGGGGTTATGAAACAGTGATGATATTGCTTTTAGCAACCATATTTTTTTCTAAAATGCATTTTTTATTATGGGCTGTTTGGGAGCCGATTAGCAGGATGACAGATGTTATTCACCATTACTGCATTTAAAGCAGATGAGAAAATTAAATAGTCGCTCACAAACGGAAGCTTGCTTTGTTTCTGTCAGCCAAAAGAACAATTGCCCAAACCTGCAAGAAACCATATGTTCCTTTCCAGGAGGGGAGAGATTGCATGACTGTGTTGATGCTTAACCAACAACTGTCTAGCATCCACAATGACTCCCATTTTAAAAGGATACTAAAGGTTCGGTTTTAAAAAATACATAAAACATGTCATACCTCCACTGTGCAGTTCATCCTCTTCTGGGGTCCCACAGTGGCTCCTCCCCGCAAAAGCTAACCCCCTCTGGGAAGCTCTCTCCCGAGGGGGGTTACCTTGCTGGTGCACTCCCGTGTGATACAGTCTGCGGCCTTAGCCCCCGACTGTATCACTCGTTCCCCGGCACACCGCATCATCGATTTAATTGACAGCAGCGCGAGCCAATGGCTGCGCTGCTATCAATCATCCAATGAAGAGCCGGGGGAAAGCAATGTGGGATCGCGCCCACGGTGATTCGGGGCTCAGGTAAGTAAAACGGGACTCGGGGGGGCGGTGACTGTAAGGTGTTTTTTTTCACCTTAATGCATAGGCTTTACAACTCCTTTAAGTTCCTAAAAATCTGGGAACCATGGCTGTCATGTGCCTTCCTGACACCCCCCCCCCCCCCCAGCCTAGGCCATTTATGATGAGCAGCCTCGATGCTCCAGAGCCCTTATTCCCGCTCTTTCAATTTCAACCACCCCCCTCCCCCCCCAACCCCTTGATCCTCCTTCCACTTAGTCAATTCTGGCTTTTCTTTACTGCTTCACCTGCTGGGTGTGCAACCTTTTTCATATGTGCCAACTGCCCATTGGTTTCTACTTGGTCCTTCCTTTTCTGAACGTATAGAATTTTTACTATTCCACTATATGGATATTGCAGGGCCCAGGGGATAGCCTATTATTGGGAACCTCCCTAAGACCCTCTGGATCATGCCTGTCTCTTGCTGTTCTACCTGCTCTTAGGAGGGTTTTTTGAGACATATCTTCTTTGCCTTTTTTTGCAAACTAACCTCTGTTACAATTGCTAAAGCTAGCAGAACTTTTGCATGTTCTCTCTGTAATAACCAAATTAACACTATTGAAAACAGAAAATTAAATCCAGCTTCTGAAAGTTTGCCGTCGCCTCTTTAGCCCCAGTTATAAAAGGCCCACAGTAGCAGTTAAACCTGAACTGCAGGTTACTTGTTATATAGTAACATTTTCTATGTTGATATGTAAACCATTTAGGCATGGGTTATGTAAACTTTTAAGGGCTGTATATTGTTTATACCTATCAGTGCTACTTGACACTAATGCTTTCGCTTACTTATGCAGTTGGAGTCAGAACAAAAGCGGTCCCACCCGACGGTTATTGTACAATAGGAACTTTTGTCAGAAAATTAGATCCTGCTAGATCATTTCAGGCTAGCCCCTTTTGCAGGTATAGCTATGAAAAACATCAAAAACAAGTGCCTATACAAATGGCGGACAATTTAGGAGGTATATAGGCAGGTGACCCAGGATGGGGGAGATCACACAGGCTGTACTCCTATAATAGGAACACATGCTTCTTTGGAAATCTATAGTTGGCATGTACCTTTTGATTGCTTACTTTCAAGTACTGGTACTTTTCTGCAAGCCATTTTGGCCTATTCTATTATTACTATGCATACATTGGTTTATCTTTTATGTTAAAGGCCCTTTAATAACATTCTAATTTGATTAATGCAAACCTATTTGGCATACGCCATGATGTAAAGGAATACAACTTTGTACCATTTCCTTTCTGTTTGCTTTGATAGGATATACCATTGGAGTAACAGGGAGGTATATATTCATAATTACAATTACCAACTGAATGTGGAAATTAAATAACACTATTCTATTCTAGATAAAACACGGTTAAGGGGATGGCACACTGCATGGATGGATGGATTTTGTTCCACCAATGGCTCCGCTTTGTGTATGGGTGGGTTTTATATTTTTCTGGCTCAGTTTCTAAATTGATCTTGTTTTTGTGTCACTTTATTATTTAGGACAGCATGTAGGCTGTAATATATTAGCAGAGGCGGCTCTTTAATTAGGCGGTCGCCTAAAGCCTCGCACTCACAGGGGCCTCGTGGCCACCTAACTTTCCCAATGCATTTCTCCCCCAGTTTTGAGGGACAGGGGACACTAACGCTGCTGTGATCGGCAGCGTGAAGAGCCCTGACTCAGGAGTGGGGCCACAGCGTCCCTAACAACTTGTGAATATTGGTGACACCACCCCTTGTAACGTCAATGACCCAGCATGCCCTCAGTCAATGTCGCCACAAGGGGCGGGTTCACCAGGTGACATCACTGGGTGGCCCCCGCCCCATAGTTATTAAAGAGCGGGATCTGGGGGCCACCTTGTTAAAAGGAGCCTCCAGATTCCGATAAGCTCCCTGCCCGCTGACCCCCACAACCACCGGCCAGGGTTGTGGGGAAGAGGCTCTTGTCTTTGAATTATTTTTCCCATCATGGGCCTGAGTGGAGCCCTATGTCAAGTTTTGCCTAAGGCCTCACAAAGTCTAGAGCCGCCTCTGTGTATTAGCAGTATATTTGGTTGCTTTGGGTAACATGTAAGCTGCGATATATGGGTTTGAAAAACATGTCAAGAGTAGTACTTAATATAGACATGGTTTAAGCCCTCTCAACCATGAGCCTTATTCCTTCCCCCCCTCTTTTTCCTTTTTACAGATATTATACTTTGTGTAAATGTGTGTCTTGCCTACAGTTAAGCATGGTGGTGGGAGTGTCATAGTCTGGGGCTGCATGAGTACTGCCAGCACTGGGGAGGTACAGTTCATTGAGGGAACCATGAATACCAACATGTACTGTGACATACTGAAGCAGAACATGATCCACTCCCTTTGGAGACTGGGCTGCAGGGCAGTATTTCACCGTAACGACCCCAAACACAACTCCAATATGACCAGTAGTTGCCAGTAGTTTAGACATTAATGGCTGTGTGTTGAGGTTTTTTGAGGGGACAGCAAATTTACACTGTTATACAAGCTGTACACTCACTAATGATCTGAGTTTTGTTGCAAAATATAACAAGATGAATATTGCTCAGATATATCGCTGGATATAAGTTTTATTACCTTAACTAGATTGATTGTAAAAGGTCTATGTACAGTACTAATAAACACGATTTTACAATTTAAATGTTTGCCATTTGAAAAAAAAAATTTTTTGTAATCTTTATTTTTAAAGAACTTGTGCTATTAAAAAATCCCACCATACTTAGGTTTTTTTTTAACACTTTTCAAACATTAATATTTTGAATGAGGGAGGCCAAACAAACAGTTTAAGTGCCT
Organism: Rana kukunoris; assembly: GCA_029574335.1. Classification (NCBI taxonomy): domain Eukaryota; kingdom Metazoa; phylum Chordata; class Amphibia; order Anura; family Ranidae; genus Rana; species Rana kukunoris. Next base: position 162,867,005 of record CM056057.1, read on the forward strand.
ATACTGATTAAAATACAGTAATAAACTGTCTTACCCTGCTCTGCACATGCTCAGTACTCTCTATAAAATTTGTAGAGGACGATCTGCTGACAGCCTTAACCGCTTAAGGACCGCCTCCTGCACATCATTTACGTCGGCAGAATGGCACGGCTGGGCACATGCACGTACAGGTACGTCCTGTGCTAGTGCCCAGCCGTGGGAACCCCCGGGACCCGATCGCCGGTGGAGTCCCGCGATCGGTCCTAGGAGCTAAAGAACGGGGAGAGCTGTGTGTAAACACAGCTTCCCCGTTCTTCACTGTGGCGGCGTTATCGATCGTGTGATCCCTTTTATAGGGATACACAATCGATGACGTCACACCTACAGCCACACCCCCCTACAGTTGTAAACACATATTAGGTCACACATTATCCCTTCAGCGCCCCCTTGTGGTTAACTCCCAAATTGCAATTGTCATTTTCACAAACAATGCATTTTTTGCTGTGAAAATGACAATGGTCCCAAAAATGTGTCAAAATTGTCCAAAGTGTCCGCCATAATGTCGCAGTCATGAAAAAAAAAAACGCTGATCGCCGCCATTAGTAGTAAAAAATTTTTTTATAAAAATGCAATAAAACTATCCCCTATTTTGTAAACGCTATAAATTTTGCGCAACACAACCAATAAACACTTATTGCATTTTTTTTTACCAGAAATAGGTAGGAGAATACGTATCGGCCTAAACTGAGGAGAATATATATATATATTTTTTTTTTCTTTTTTGGGGGATATTTATTATAGCAAAAAGTTAAAGATATTGCATTTTTTCAAAATTGTTTATTTTTGTTTATAGCGCAAAAAATAAAAACCACAGAGGTAATCAAATACCACCAAAAGAAAGCTCTATTTGTGGGGAAAAAAAGGACTACCAATTTTGTTTGGGAGCCACGTCGCACGACCGCGCAATTGTCTGTTAAAGCGATGCAGTGCCGAATCGCAAAACCTGGCCGGGTCCTTTAGCTGCCTAAAGGTCCGGGTCTTAAGTGGTTAAAGTGGAACTAAACCATCCTAGTACAGTCAAGGAAGCCGCTTTTGTTTGATCTGCAGGACACAAGCAAGTGTGACAGTTAATCACATTTTTTTTTTTTGTAAATCGATGAGTTTATTTCCACTTTATAATTTAATGCTCAGGGTCTCTGGGCTTCAGCAAAATGGCAGCCGCCAACAAAAAGAAACAGGCGCAATGCTGGAGGCAATTTACAGCACACACTAATTTTGGTAACATAACTATTAGTGTGGAATAAATGTTCCCTGCTAAAGAACATTATTTTTTATTAAGTTGTTAGGGGTAAAGTTCCTCTGAGTCATTGTAGAAGTTTTTTAGGTGACAGTTGTGACCTATATTTTCCAATGTATAGCTGACTTTTAGTCAAGCCATTCCATATAATGTCTCCATCTTATTACCGGTATATGTTTTACATAGCTCTATGATTTCTGATGGTGCTACATACAATTTAATTAATGCTGTTACTTTTCAGCCTTACATAGTTAGTCTGTCTGAAAAAAAGACATGTCCAACCTTAAATGGCCACCAAGATAAATCAATAATTTGCTATACAATGTTAAAGGTTATGTTATGTCTGTAGAACATTAATGTCAACTGCATACTATCAAGTGTATCCATTTAATAGGATGTCCAACTTTACAGTTCCAAGGTGGTTCATTCCAAAACAGTGACTCTTCATGACTGACGACCAAGGTCATTGGTGCCGATCTTGTAAATCTCGTTATCTTTAGTTGTGGGGTTCTCTGTATCATCACCACCCAAACAAAGATGATCAACCACAATACATTTGTAGTTCCAAAGAAGCAACATCACCATCAATGTGAAGACCAACATAACTCCTATGGCCAGCAACATTTTTCTCCAAGAACCTTGGCCAACCTTTGCCTCCTGTGTACCATGAAAAACCTCTTTCATTTTACAAAGAATTCTTGCGTACAGTTCTGGGGAGAAGACAGCTCTTTCCATGTTACAACTGATGAGTACCTTGGTTTCCATTCTAGGTGGTGTGCGCACAACGTGTAGGTGGACTGCCACAGAGCTGAGTTATCTCTTCAAGAGCTGTTAAGAAAATTAAACAGGAAACACATGAGGAATTTTAAGAAAATGCTTTTTGTATTTCTTTCATCTGTGCAGCAAACTCTTAGCAATCATCCTGCCCATATTACCCTAGTGACCTATTGGGGTTGATTTACTAACTAGTAGAGTATGTTCACTTTGCAAAGTTAAATTTTTTGCTTAAAAAATGATTAGGTGATGGAAATCAGCAGAGCTTTACCGGATTCATTAAGCTAAGCTCGATTCATCGAGGCCGGTAAAGACCACCATATCGTCCCACGACATTTCATCCAACATCATCCTAAATCCACCGTAGGCCTAAAAGTATGTGTAACGGAACGCTCCACACTCCGCTTGAGTGTTTCTGTCATATACAGATTCCTATCAGTCTGGATATAGGTATCAGATATTCTAGCTGCTCACAAGCACACGAGACAAAACTTGTTTGTGTGCTGAACATTTAGTGTTTATTAGAACCAAGAATACAACCTTATATACAGTTAGAGGAGGTAACCAGAACATAAATTAACATGAGCTAATTAACTAATCATTAACCCAGACAACAAGACTCATAAATATGACCTTTTCAGGGTAGACGTCCTGTCTCCTCACTAACCTGCTATACAATACACATTATCATAAGTGTAAATACAGGACAGCTTCAAACAATAGCAGGGTCAATTAGCAGAGAGAACAGATGGCTGGAGGGAATGGCATTAGCATATAACAGAATGTGTCCCAACATTATGAATGAGTCACTCTTACAATTAACCCGTTGAGTTCAAAATCAACAAACCGTAAATAGTTATTTACAGATAACCTGGAGGTATTAACTACTTGAGATCCGCGCTACAGCCGAATGACGGCTCTAGCGCGAATCTAATTTGTCAACAAGCCGTCAATTGACGGCTTGTCACTAGCTGTTTCCCGGCGCGCGCTCCAGAGCGCGCTGCGGGGAAACACTGTGTTGGCCGTGTCCCTTGGACACAGCCAATCACAGATCGCCGCGAACGGCCAATCAGAGTGGCCGTTTGCGATGTGATCTGTGCGGCCAATGAGAGATGATCTCATAGATCATCTCTCATTGCCGTTTTACATAGAGACAGCGTTCTGTCTCTGGAGAGCAGGAGACGGATCTGTGTCTCTTGTACATAGAGACACAGATCGGTCACCTCCCCAGTCACCCCCCCTCCACCTACAGTTAGAACACTATGCAGGGAATACATTTAACCCCTTCCTCACCCCCTAGTGTTAACCCCTTCAATGCCAGTCACATTTATACTGTAATTAGTGCATATTTATAGCACCAATCGCAGTATAAATGTGAATGACGCCAAAAATGTGTCAAAAGTGTCCGATGTGTCCGCCATAACGTCGCAGTCACAATAAAAATCGCAGATCGCCGCCATTTCTAGTAAAAATAAAATAATAAAAAATAATAATTCTGTCCCCTATTTTGTAGGCACTATAAATTTTGCGCAAACCAGACGCTTATTGCGATTTTTTTTTTTTTTTTTACCAAAAATATGTAGAAGAATACGCATCGCCCTAAACTGAGAAAAAAAAAGTTTTTTTTTTTTTAATTGGGATATTTATTATAGCAACAAGTAAAAAATATTGTATTTTTTTCAAAATTGTCGCTCTTTTTTGTTTATAGCGCAAAAAATAAAAACCGCAGAGGTGATCAAATACCACCAAAAGAAAGCTCTACTTGTGGGGAAAAAAGGACGTCAATTTTGTTTGGGAGCCACGTCGCACGACCGCGCAATTGTCAGTTAAAGCGACGCAGTGCCGGAAGCTGAAATATCACCTGGGCAGGAGGGGGGTATAAGTGCCCAGTAAGCAAGTGGTTAATGAAGAATTGGAAATTAAGCACCTTACTCTAGATCAGTGGTCTCCAAACTGAGGCCCCAGGTGTGGCCCTTTGCTTGCTTTTATCTGGCCCTTAGGCACTATTTCCTCCATGGACACCTGTAATGGGGCTTAATTCCTCCCACTGAAGACAATGTTGGGGCATAATTTTTCCCACCCAATATTACCAAAAATGGCGCCCAATGACAGGGCACAATTCCTGCCAGTGACACCAACAATTGTACTCTATTACACCAATAATGGGGCATATTCCTCCCAGAGACCTCAGCGACAGGAAACAATTCCTCCCACTGACACCAATGATGGCAAATTATTCCTCCCTCTGACACCAATGATGGCAAATTATTCCAGCCACTAATACCAATAATGGCAAATTATTCCTCCCACTGACACCAATGATGGCAAATTATTCCTCCCACTGACACCAATGATGGCAAATTATTCCAGCCACTAATACCAATAATGGCAAATTATTCCTCCCACTGACACCAATGATGGGGAATTATTCCAGCCACTAATACCAATAATGGCAAATTATTCCTCCCACTGACACCAATGATGGGGAATTATTCCTCCCAATGATGATGCACAATTGCTCCCACTGAAACAAACAAGACAATATTTTTTTTCCCCACGGAAGTCAGGACCTTTTCTAATTCCTATGGTCACAGTCCGGCCCCCCTAAAGTCTGAAGGTCAGTAAACTGGCCCTTTGTTTCAAAAGTTGAGACCCCTGCTCTAGATAATACTACATTTAACATACAGACTGCAATATTATGGTGTCTATTTGCTATCCACTACTGGTATATTATCCACCTCTAACCTCCTAATTTTATATTGTGTAAGTTATATGCTCTACTACATTTAGTTGTTCATTTATCATTCATAACCCTCGTATCATTATAATATCCATACCTCAGGGTGTTTACCTGTTATATGTACATGTATATACATGTACACATCTGCCTTCTGTCACAGTCAAAGATGATCTATTATCGACAACTATAGGCACAATCTGTACTATTTGTAGAGTATCCATTACATCTTATTACCTAGTCCTATAATTAAATTCTTTATATTAGATTTGTGACCTTATTTGCGGGTGTAAATGCCTGGCCGCCCCTGTAACACACCCACATACTTATTTACAGTCTATTATCATCCACTACCTCCCATTACCCTTTTGCAGTGTATACACGCCCAGCTGTCCCTGTAACACTTCTATATACTAAATTCACAGTTGAGTAATACCCCTTACCGTGAGATTATTGCTACAGGCATAATCTGCACAATTTGTACAACTTGTATAAGCATCCAATATTTTTCTCTACCTTTCTTTAGTGTATAGACGCCCGGCCGCCCTTGTAAACACACCTATACACTTATTCATAGTCAAGTAATATTCAGCATTGTTTTATCTTTGTTACAGCCATAATCAGTACAATTCACACAACATCCACTATATTCCTATGTAGCAAACCCCCAGAGGGAGCTGCTTTTGTTTGTTTAGCCCGTTACCCAGCCCCTCTGGCACAACTAGCAATGGGATTAATAGAATAACTCAGCAGGAATACACAACACAGTTCTTCTTGTAGTTTACTTGAAGAAAAGTAAAATTCAGGTTAACATTTGTCAGCCAAGACCTGTATAAGTACACAGGACTTGGTTGAAATAGTTTAAAGAAATAATCAGGAACACTTTGCAAACAATGAAAGCAATGAGGTAACAATATGTACAGATTAAATAGACTCCCCAATAACGTTTTTGTGTGTGTGGGATGCTGTGGCTAAAGGGGAACCCCAGGCCGGCCTAGGATACCTCTAGTACACACCCAGTGAAATGATATTAATACCCGTAAAGTGTCCCCTTTAAGAGCAACCGCGGTAATGTCCTGGAGGCAAAGCTTTGCGTTTTATCATCTTCACCGGCAATGTAGATGCTCTGTGGACAATATTTGGATGTGGTATTCTATGAAAAGCATTAAAAGGTTCCTGGGCAAAGCCCTCTCACCAAATATTGTACACAACGGTCCTCCCCTGAGCATCGATCGATCTTAGATGCAGGTATGTTGCAGTGGCATTCAGTCCGAGCTGTTGCAGGGTGTCCTTTAGCGCGAACAATCTGTTCCTCTGGGCTGGAGCTGCGCGAACAATCTGTTCCTCTGGGCTGGAGCTGCAGGCTGTGTGCCCCTTGGTAGGCTGCCATTCCACACACACACATAAGAGTGCAGGAGATGCTCTCCCGATGGGGTGCAGGCGAAAAGAGGCTCTGGCCTAGTTCCTCTGTCTTTATCTCCTCCCCCACAGTTCTTTGCTGCTGAATGATGATTGTAAACTCCCTATTGGACGAACCTGAGCCAAACAAGCAGATTTGGGTGTCTTATGAGAGAAAGGGGGGGGGGTGAAAAAGCTCACGCTGCTGTATCAGACAGCTGTCCCCTAATAGATTAGATCAGTCTGGAGAAGTACCTGCTACACCCATTTTTAAAATCCCCTTTCAACAGATTTATTATTTCATTTGCATGTGTACAGATGCCTGGCCGCCCCTGTAACACATAACACGTGCATAGAGATGCCTGGCTGCCCCTGTAACACAGGTGTCTAGATGCCTGGCCGCCCTTGTAACATATTTATATTTATTCACTGTCAACTCAACATTAGACTTGCGCCCTTATTTGCATGTGTACAAACGCCTGGCTGCCTTTTTAACACATGCATATAGACGATTGGCCGACCATGTAACACGCCTGTATACTGATTCAATGTCAACCCTGCGTTTGTATACTTATTAATTATTGTTAATTTAACCACTGCCATCTGTGAGGTGTACCCCATTTAAAAAAAATTTCAGGACTTTATTGTATATAGCACTGACAATGATACAATTTGCGGGTACATGGTCATCTTGGCCATCCTCGTAATACACCCGTCACTTCCTTATTGTGTATTCAACACCTGCCCTTACTCCTACCCCTCACCATTCATAAGCCCGCTTGAGGAGTATGGGCGTAGGTGTGACGAAGGAGCCGCACATGCTCCGAAACGCGTTACCACCCACTTCTCCCCACTGAACCCGGAATACAGGCTTCCCTGCTGCCTCCTCCCTCCAACACGTATGAGAACTCTTTACAGTTGCTGGACGGCTCTACACTGCTCTCTACCACCATGCTGAGGATGGACACATGCCACAGATGAAGACTCCCGATATCATGTGCATTTAACCCAAATGCAAATTTTGCATACTGCACTTAGAGGCACCTTTCTTTTCCTTTTTTTAACCGTTTAAACTTGCAGGCCCTGGAGATGAGCTTTACCAACCAAGAGGCAATAATCTTGCTGGAAGCAGTAAAATCATTATGTGTTCCACCTGAAAATAACAAACAGATGCTCCGACTACCTGATGGCAGGAGTCGCCTTGATTAAAAATATTTTAAAGCTTGGCTCACATCCAATGGGCTAATTTCTTGAGTACTCCCCAAAAGGAACGTAGGAGGACAACCTCTTGTGTGATATGGACTCTGAAGGTCCGTTCAGGCACAAATTCGAACATTGGCATCACCCTCTCTGGGAAGTACGCGAGTATGGGTTCTTTAAACCCCAAGGACACCAATGCTGACTTTCTTCTGGCTGATGGAATTGCCACCAGTAAAGCAGTTTGAGAGGCACCACAGGGCGATTGAAGGCATCTGATGCAATAATGTCCAACCGCATTGGGAAATCTCATTTCGGAAAAAATGTAAGGTTTCAACCAAATTGCATCTTGAAAAACTTTATAATTAAGGGGTTGTAAAGGTACAATATTTTTTTTCCTAAATGGCTTCCTTTACCTTAGTGCAGTCCTCCTTCACTTACCTCATCCTTCCATTTTGCTTTTAAATGTCCTTATTTCTTCTGAGAAATCCTCACTTCCTGTTCTTCTGTCTGTAACGCCATACAGTAATGGAAGGCTTTCTCCCTGGTGTGGAGTGTTGTGGTCATCCCCTCCCTTAGACTACGGGAGAGGCAGGACGCGCTCTACGTTGCAGATAGGGAAAGGAGCTGTGTGTTAGTGGGCATCCTGACTTATATAGTCCAAGGGAGGGGGCAAGCACGACACTCCACACCAGGGAGAAAGTGTCACATTACTGTGTGGAGTTACAGACAGAACAGGAAGTGAGGATTTCTCAGAAGAAATAAGGTGTGTGCATGATCGTGTGTATACACACACACACACACAAATACACACATATGTATATACACACACACACACACACACACACACACGTGATCCAGCACGCGCGTTATTTACAGCATAAGTCGATCTGTGGGTATCGGGCCTTTGATGTCCTCCGGCACCCGCCAATCAGAGAACTGAGATATGCAAACAAGGCATATCTCAGTTTTGACAAGGGGAAGGGATGTAGTCTGTGTCTCTGCAAAGCAGGGACTAGAAACAATCTCTTCCCTTAATGAAAGCAGTATACACAAACACTAGCTAGGCACACAGTTAACCCTTTGATCCCCCCAGATGTTAACCCCTTCCCAGCCAGTGTCATTAGTACAGTGACAGTGCATATGTTTAGCACTGATCACTGTATTAGTTAGTGTCACTGGTTTCCACAAAGCGTCAGTGTCCACTTGTCCACCAAAAATACTGCAGTCCCGCTTTAAGTTGCTAATTGCCACAATTACTAGTATATAAAAAAAATATATATATCTCATACTTTGTAGATGCTATAACATTCATGTAAACTAATCAACATACGCTTATTGGGATTTTGTTTACCAAAAACATGTAGCAGAATACATATTGGCCAAAAGTAATAAAGTAATTCGATTTTTTTTATTGGATATTTTTTATAGCACAAAATAAAAAGTATTGATTGTTTATAGCACAAAAAAAATAAAAAAATGCAGAGTTGATCAAATACCACCAAAAGAAAGCTCTATTTGTGGGGGGAAAAAAGGACACGCTTTTTTTTGGGGGGTACAGTGTTGCACAACAGCGTAATTGTCAGTTAGGGCTCTTTCACACGGAGTGCCCGCTCAGATCGGCCTGACAGTTTTTTTAGGCAGACCTGAACGGGCGCTCTGCGATCCTCTATGGAGCCGTGATTGTCAGCGGTGACATGCCCGCTGACATCTGACCTGCTCCGATCCGCCAAAGTATCCCCCCATAGGGGAGAGCGGAGAAAAGACAGGGCGGTCCCTGCACAGTGTGCGGGGACCGCCCTGTCATCCGTCGGCTCAGCCGGGATCAACGGAGCAATCCCTGCTGAGCAAACGGAGGTGCACGGGGCGGATCATATCTGATCCGCCCCGTGTGAAAGAGCCCATAGAGCAGTAGTCATGAACCCTGTCCTCAGGGCCCACTAACAGGCCAGGTTTTATGTATTACCTTGGGGAGATGCGGACTAGAATACTGCAATCACTGAGCAGCAAATGATATCACCTGTGATGTATTTCAGTTATCTTGCAAACCTGGCCTGTTAGTGGGCCCTGAGGACAGGGTTGATGACCACTGAGAGATACTGCTTGCAGAAGATTTTTTTCTCTCCTGCCAGCGCATCGCCTCAGTGTGAAAGCCATGACTACTGTAAAACAGATGTACTAGTTACGCTACCCACTTTTATGTCACTTTACCCCCAAACCCCCCCAACCTTTACCTCATTAATTGAGACCACACCATTCCGTTGGGGAAAATATAGGCCGTAGCAGCCTGATTTATTAAAACATCATAAATTAACATTAACATAACAAAACATTTTTTTGTCATAACCTGACACCAACTAATGTTGGTCCCTGGGGCGAACCTGTAGCCATGGATATCCCATATATATATATATATATATATATATATATACATATATACATATAAACATATACATATATATACATATATATATATATATATATATATATATATATATATATAACATATATAAACATATATACATAACCGTCCACTGCACTGCGGTCTCTCGTATTCCTCTGACAGGCCTCAAGCCGACCGGCTGGCTCAAAGACAACTCACGACCGCAGTGCCCAATAGTCAATCCCTCCATCTAACCTCCGTTATCTGGACTCAGTATCACCTGTCACCGACAGGACGTTAATTTGGCTTTTCAAAGTCTCCTCCTTCACCTGCAGAGACCAGCAAGAACGCCACAGCGCCCAAGGGTAAGGCCTTAGCCTTGGGTGCCCCTCCACACCCTAACAGCCCGCTGAATGCCATCTTGCAACCCTAAAGCCCACATGTCAATCCCAACTGCGTTGAGGTGGACCCCATCGCTCCGCAAGTACCTCCAGGTGTCTTCCTCCAGTTCCAAATGGCGCACCACCAATCCTCCGTTCTTCACCATAAACCTGGCTACATCTCTATTTATCTTCCTTCTAGCTCTGTTGATCCCTTCAACTGACCTAGCTAGCCGCCATGCAGTCCGAGCCACTATGTCGGACCACACGATGACCATGTCCGGGAATGCCATTCTGAGCCTCAGGACATCAAACTTAATGTCCCTCGTAATGTCCAGCATTGATCTAACCCCCAGGTCATTACCACCCACGTGCAATAGCAAAACGTCGGGTGGCCGGTCCAGACGTGCAAAGCGATGCACCTCCGGTACCATCCTGCTCCAGAGCATCCCCGGCACACCTAACCAGCGCACACGCGCCTCCTCTCTAGGAAAGTCTAATTGCCTGCCTTCCGGCCTAACCTCCGCCCTCTTTGCCCCCCCAGAAGACATATGAGTGGCCAAGTATCCACACCAAGGCCTGCGCCCCACCTGCAAGAAAAGATAAGTACTGGGTAACACTATATTTCTTACCCACCACACCAAACAACTCTGAAACACCCCACAACAAAACAGAAGCATTACATAATCAAAAGATGTGGGCGAACGTAACTTAGAAATCTCCGAGATTCCCACCTACCTATGCGTTTTACATCTTCCGCCCCCAACCCATAACGAGCTGCCTCCGTCGCCGCCCCAATTCTGAAAGAGTGGGAAGAAAAATCCTTCTCGTCCAACCCCAGAGAATGCAAACCCTTCTGGAACACCGAAATGAACTGAAATTTTGAATGGCGAACCATCCTTGTGCAGAAGAAAGGACCCTTCTACCTTAGGGCGGAGTGCCAGAAAACCCCGTACCGCCGCAACCGGGCAGAGCGGCGATCCGGGCAAGGCAAAGACTTAAATCTCCCTGCCCTTGCCGTTTTGGTCTGTTTTGGACCTGCGCAACCACACCGCAAGCCTGTCCTCCCGACAAACCACCTCATGGAAACCCAGACCCCCTTGCACTTTTTTAGTAGCACTGACCAACTCGCTGATCCTGAAGGCCCCAAAAAACGCCAAAGCGAACGCCACCCTGAATAGCGAAACCTCATACGCCGACGAGCAAATCACCGGCAACGCAGCCTGGATACCTCCCAGCACTGAAAACGACACCGGACGCCTGGCGTCCTTAGTCTGTCTAGCTTTCCTGTACCCCTTGAGTGCCTGTCGCACCCAAAAATCTTTGGTGAAGTCCTGGCAACCCCGCAACTTGAACAAGAAAGCGAGGCCCGCCATTTTTTTGTTCAAAGCCGCCACTGACGCCCCATCTTCCATATTCCTGGAAGCAAAATACATGACCAGCCAACGCACCTCAGGGCCAAACGGATCCACTACCAACATCCTTGACAACGACTCCCATTCCTGCCATACCTTGCTGTACGCCCCCCATGTGACCTCACTCACCGACCTCCTTACCCAGCCAGAGATCACGCCAACGCAATCCTCCACAGCCAATCCGGACAAGGCAACCCGTGCTGTTCCGCTGCTGGTGCCAACTCCCGGAACCTGTCCCACTGGAAGCGAGATAAAGCATCAGCTATGACGTTGTGTACCCCCGGAAGGTGAACTGCATGCATAAACACATTCAATTGCAAGCATCGCAAGACTAAATGTTGCAGCAAGCGAACCACTGGTGGGGACGAGGCTGACACCCGGTTAATGACCTGCACCACCCCCAGGTTGTCCCCATGGAAGCGCACCTTCCGATCCCGGAAAGCGGACCCCCACAGCTCCACTGACAGAACCACTGGAAACAATTCCAGTAGTACCAAGTTCCTCGTGAAACCAGCCTCCACCCAACACTTCGGCCATGGGCCCGCGCTCCACTGCCCCTGGAAGAAAGCCCCAAAACCTGTGGAGCCCGCCGCGTCTGTATACAGCTCCAAATCGAAACTACTGACCGGGCCCGACATCCACAAGGCCCTGCCATTGAATGATTCCAGAAAGGAGTGCCATACCCGCAAATCCGCCCTGAGCTCCCTGCCCAAGGTGACAAAATGCTCCGGCGACTTGACCCCCGCCGTACTTGCCGACAGCCGTCGGCTAAATACCCTCCCCATAGGCAAAATTTGGCATGCAAAATTTAGCTTGCCGAGCAGGGATTGCAGCGCTCGCAGTCGCACTTTCCGGACCCCCAGCATACCCCTGATCTCCGCCTTGAGCGCCTCCAGCTTGTCCAGCGGGAGGCGACATTCCATGGCTTCAGAGTCCAGCGTGATGCCCAAAAACGTCATGACCGTACCCGGTCCCTCTGTCTTCTCCGGCGCCAAAGGTACCCCAAAACGCTCCGCGATGTGTTGCAGCGTTGCCAGAAGCACCGCGCAAGTCCTGGACGACGCCGGCCCCACGCACAAGAAATCATCCAGATAATGGATGATTGAGTTAACGCCGGACACGTCCTGCACCACCCATTCCAAGAATGAACTGAACGTCTCGAACAGTGCGCAAGAAATGGAACACCCCATGGGTAGGCACTGATCCACGTAAAACTCCCCTTTCCAATGGCACCCTAACAAGCGGATACTATCAGGGTGCACAGGCAGCAAGCGGAAAGCCGCTTCAATGTCCGACTTCGCCATCAGCGCCCCACGCCCATAGCGCCGCACCCAATGCACCGCCGCATCAAAGGAGGTATAGCTCACCGTGCAAGCCTCCGGATCAATAGCGTCATTAACCGACCCCCCCTTTGGGAAGGAGAGGTGGTGAATCAAGCGAAACTTATTGGGCTCCTTCTTTGGAACAGAGAAACTACCAGATCCCCCCAGGGCGCAGCCGCAAAAGGACCCCCCATGCGACCCAGTGCCACTTCCTTCCGCAGTTTCTCTGAAACCACTTCCGGGTGCTGCAGGGCCGACCGCAAATTTCGAGACACCGGTGGAACGGCCTCCATGGTGCACGGAATGTGAAAACCCACTGAAAACCCCCGCTCCAGCACTTGCGCAGCGCCCTTGTCCGGATACCTACCGAGAAACGGCGTCTTCCCTCTTGTTAGCAGACTCGCCGGGACGACTCCTGCCTTGTTTGAAACATTTGGGCAAGGGGTGTGAGCCCCCGCAACCGGAACACTCGTGCTTGTATTTACAGGTGCCTCCAAACCTGCAAGTACCGGAGTTAAACTGCCAACAGACCCCTTTTGCCCTACCGGCCGGTTGCCCTCGGGAAGATGAACCACCGGCCCCCCCCTGAAAAAACTGTCCTAGAGCCCGCGCCGCCATCATCAAACAGCCAGAGATTCATGTCCTTCTGGTTCCAACGCAGGTCCGTGCGCACTGCCATTCGCTGTCGATACTGTTCATCATACTGCAGCCACGCAGAGCCCCCATACACCCTGTAAGCCTCCCCAATCGCATTTTGGTAGATGAAAAGCGCGGAGCAGCACTCCGGCTTCTTTTCCCCCACCACACAAGCCAATATATTAAACGCCTGCGACCAATTAGCAAATGTCCGGGGAATCAAACGATATCTCCGCCTCTCCTCTTCCTCCTTCTTGGATTCGTCCGGCTTGCCCCTATCCAGGTTAAATTTCTCCAAGGGGAGAAGCGAGAAAATCTCCACATACTCACCCTTCCAGATCTTTTCCTGACCTCCGCTTTCAAGTGAGAACCCAACGGCGCCTCGAAGCACAGATAAACCTCACACTTCGCCGCGTCGGCCAGCCGGATTATCTCCTGCCTGCCTTTTGCCTCCGCCGCCTTACTCTCAACCGCTGCCGCCGGAACTGTGACAACAGCCGCCAACCCAGGCACCGCCTCAACTACTGCCGCCGGCGGGGCAGGGGTCGCAAACGCCGGCGGGACCACAGGCACCGCCGTTGTGGCAACCACGCCCCCGAAAGACCCGCTGGGGGGAACCCAGGCTGCTGCTGTGGGACTGGCCACAGCGCCCCCCGCATTCTCAAATCTGCCCACCAGCTCCTTTATACCCGCCAAAAACCCTGCGAATCCCCCAACACCCAGGCCCGCGCCGCTGCCAGGCGCCGCCCCCTGCGCACCACTTAGCCCCGCAGACCCCACAACACCAGCAATACCAACCCCATCACACACATGCACTGCATCTATACCATCTGTAGAAAGTAAATGTAAAGGAGACTCACCGGGCTGCCTAGGCAAGGACCCATCAGCCGACCTTCCCGACTCCACCGCAGCCTCCGCCCTCCTGGGTGGTTCCTCCTCCTCAGACTCCGACAATTCCCCTTCCGACCGCTGCACTGCTGGGTCTTCCTCCGCTGAAGAGTGCCCACCAGGGGAAGGATCCCTGGCTGCCGAGGGTCTGGCATCCGACCGGCCCCTCCTACTCGCGCCAGACCCGTTCACCGACTTCTGCATCGCCTTCCTCGGGCCTTAAGGGGGGGGTCCCCCAGCCCTGCCGCCCCCAACACCGCTGTTGCCGAACCCTCCGTCACTGCTAGGCCGCAGGCCGTGGAACCAGAAGGCCCAGCAGCCGCACGCACCGATCTCCCACGCCGAGGCGCCGCGCCCCGTGACGTCACCCGGGGGGCGGGGCCCGCTTTTTCAGACTCCACACGCCGCGCGGGCGCCCGTGCCGTTCCAGGGCCCCGTCCATGTTGGGGATTCCTCCCAGACCCCCCCTTACCTGGCATAGCAGCTCGCTTCGCGGGGAGGCCCGGAGGGGGCCGCGAATGGGGACTCCCAGAATGACGCTGGGCCCTGGGGGAGGAGTCGGGAGAGAAGCGCTCCGGCGGACAAGACCGCCGAGCTCGCCCCGTGTCTCTCCCCCTGTCGCTCACCGAAGCTGCCGGCCTCGCCAAAATAGGCCGCAGCTGCTCCCGCAGCCACTCAGGGCCGTGCGCCGTCGCCTCCGCCCGCAACTGCTCCATTAGTTCCTCAACCCCCGACATGCTACTGGTCCCCGAACTTTCCTCCGCGCTGTGCTTCCCGGGGGCGGGAAACCTTCCCATATATGACCTCCCTTCCTCCTCTCCCCCCAGTCTGGCCAGCCAATCACCGCGTCCCTGGTACCCTGTTCCCCTAGTCATGCCCGCCCTGCGCCTAGTGCATTACATTCCTTGCTACGGGCTTATCTGGCAGGAGTTTTGAAAAGGGGCCTTAAAGTAACACAGTGGCGTATTGCAAAAAATTGCCTGGTCATAAAGGGGGTAAATCTTCTGGAGGTCAAGTAGGTAAAGCGGAGTTCCACCCAAAAATGGAACACCCGCTTTAAGTGCTGGTGACCCCCCCCCCCCCCCGACATGCCACATTTGGAATGCAATTTTTTTTGTGGAGGGGAGAGGGTACCCTATTTTTACAGGTACCCAGCTCCCACTTCCTCCCCTGGTGCCATGACAAAGATCACCTCTCCCCCTCCCTGAAATCTGGGACATGTCACAGGTCCCAGAAGATTGCCCCGCAACTCAAGCATGCGCAGTGTGCTCACAGTTCGAATGCTGGTGCTGCGGAGAGGAGCGGGGGCTTCGTGCACCCGCATCGCTGGACTGTGGGACAGATGAGTGTCTGATTTTAACACTTTTTGTAGCTGCTGACTTTTAAATGGGTGGAACTCCGCTTTAATGTAGCAGATCTGGATGACATTTTAAGGGCTTTCCAGTGAAGTTAGTTGACTTAAAGCGGAGGTTCACCCTAAAAAACTTTTTACCATGCCATTCAGCATACTAGCGTGAGCTCAGGTGCGAATTCAGTCCCATTATCTTCTATGGGTACGCAGCTGATTCGCAGATGTGTTCAGTTCTCTTCAGGAATTTCTGTCATTTAGATCAATACACTTCTCCCCCACTCTCCTCTCACCCGGAACTTCTCCCAGGTCTCCAAATTCGCAGCTAAAACACAATGGATCTGCTGAACACTTCTCTTATCTATCTGCAGAGATTAGAGCTGAAATTCGCACCGCACAAGTGTGATTCCGACCTTTAAAGCGGGGGTTCACCCTAAAAAATAAAAATTCTTTGTCTCCAGTGCCATTCAGCATACTAGCGTGAGCTACAGTATGCCTTTATTTTATTTTTTTGTGCTGTACTTACAGTTTAATCCATTAGTTTGTTTCAGGCTACTGCGGGGGAAAAGGCTTTCCTATGAAGAGGGGAACATGGACGGCCAGCTATGGCGCGTCATGCGTTCCGAAAATAGCCGGAGTAGGACTCGGCTCTTCACGGCGCCTGCGCACAGACTAGGAGCTGACTGCGCAGGCGCCGTGAAGATCCGAGTCCTACTCTGGCTATTTTCGAACGCATGATGTGCCATCGCCGGCCGTCAATCATGTTCCCCTCTTAATAGGAACGCCTACTTTCCTGGCCGGAGTCTGAAACTAAACTAAAGGATTAAACTGTAAGTACAGCACAAAAAAATAAAAAAGGCATACTGTAGCTCACGCTAGTATGCTGAATGGCACTGGAGACAAAGAATTTTTATTTTTTAGGGTGAACCCCCGCTTTAAAGGTCGGAATCACACTTGTGCGGTGCGAATTTCAGCTCTAATCTCTGCAGATAGATAAGAGAAGTGTTCAGCAGATCCATTGTGTTTTAGCTGCGAATTTGGAGACCTGGGAGAAGTTCCGGGTGAGAGGAGAGTGGGGGAGAAGTGTATTGATCTAAATGACAGAAATTCCTGAAGAGAACTGAACACATCTGCGAATCAGCTGCGTACCCATAGAAGATAATGGGACTGAATTCGCACCTGAGCCGCACCGCAAGGCATGAAATCCGCACACGTTTTTTCTGCAATGCGCAGTGCGAATGCATCGCACATATGTGAACCAGCCTCATTGGAAACAATGTATTTAGAAATGTTCTGCGTATTAGATGCGGTTTAAGCCGCAACCAATTCGCATAGATGTGAATCCGGCCAAAGTGTTACTAAACCTGCATTCACTATATCCTGTCTCCCACAGCAGTGGTTTTCAACCATGTCCCCAACAAGCCATGTTTGCAGGTTTTACAGCTGCTTTAAATCAGAGCCAATGGCTTTGTATTACAGTTATTTTATCTAAGAGAAATTCCCAAAACATGGCCTGTTGTGGGTACTTGAAGACAAGGTTGAGAACCACTGTCCCACAGTACACAGAAATGCAATTATTTTAGTAAATGTAAACTGATAAATTACCCTCTCTCATCAGCAGTATAAAGCAGTCTTGTGACTTTTATCAGTTTCTAGCAAACCTTGTAGGAGGAGTTTTCATTCTCCCCTGATCCTCTGGACAAAAAAAAGAAACACTCTTTAGCAATACACACCAAACTGAGCATTCGGCCTGTCCACTGGTTCTGCAAATACCAGGTTATTTTTTTTGAGACCGTGGAAAAAGAGGATTGGAGAGACAGCCTTTTTTATACAATGCAAAGGATTAACCTCTTAGGTTCCACAGTGAGTATAACAAGCATGTTTTACTGCATATACACACTGATTATATTATTGTGGGTTTAGTAACACTTTAAAACAGGGGTCTCAAACTCAAATTACCTGAGGGCCGCAAGACAAGTTTTCATATCCCATGGGGGGCCGCATGCAAACTTTCAAACTTCAAAAACAGTACTGGTGTCAGCGAACGTATTATTAACCCCCAGCTCTGTGTCAGCGGACGCATTATTAACCCCCAGCACTGATGTCAGCGGACACATTATTAACCCCCAGCACTGGTGTCAGCGGACACATTATTAACCCCCACCACTGGTGTCAGCGGACACATTATTAACCCTCAGCACTGGTGTCAGCGGACACATTATCAACCCTCAGCACTGGTGTCAGCGGACACATTATCAACCCTCAGCACTGGTGTCAGCGGACACATTATCAACCCTCAGCACTGGTGTCAGCGGACACATTATTAACCCCCAGCACTGATGTCAGCGGACACATTATTAACCCTCAGCACTGGTGTCAGCGGACACATTATTAACCCCCAGCACTGATGTCAGCGGACACATTATTAACCCCCAGCACTGATGTCAGCGGACACATTATTAACCCCCAGCACTGATGTCAGCGGACACATTATTAACTCCCAGCACTGGTGTCAGCGGACACATTATTAACCCTCAGCACTGGTGTCAGCAGACACATTATTAACCCTCAGCACTGGTGTCAGCGGACACATTATTAAACCCTAATATTGGTGTCAGCAAACACATTATTAACCCTGACCACTGCACTGCACACAGACCACCACACTGCACACGGACCACTACACTGCACACAGACCACTACACTGCACACAGACCACTACACTGCACACAGACCACTACACTGCACACAGACCACTACACTGCACACAGACCACTACACTGCACACAGACCACTACACTGCACACAGACCACTACACTGCACACAGACCACTACACTGCACACAGACCACTACACTGCACACAGACCACTACACTGCACACAGACCACTACACTGCACACAGACCACTACACTGCCCACAGACCACTACACTGCCGACAGACCACTACACTGCCGACAGACCACTACACTGCCGACAGACCACTACACTGCCGACAGACCACTACACTGCCGACAGACCACTACACTGCCGACAGACCACTACACTGCCGACAGACCACTACACTGCCGACAGACCACTACACTGCCGACAGACCACTACACTGCCGACAGACCACTACACTGCCGACAGACCACTACACTGCCGACAGACCACTACACTGCCGACAGACCACTACACTGCCGACAGACCACTACACTGCCGACAGACCACTACACTGCCGACAGACCACTACACTGCCGACAGACCACTCACCATCATGGCACAGCACATCAAGGCTCACAGCCCAGCAAATTAGGGCACAGCACATCAGGGCACAGCAAATCAGGGCACAGCAAATCAGGGCACAGCAAATCAGGGCACAGCAAATCAGGGCACAGCAAATCAGGGCACAGCAAATCAGGGCACAGCAAATCAGGGCACAGCAAATCAGGGCACAGCAAATCAGGGCACAGCAAATCAGGGCACAGCAAATCAGGGCACAGCAAATCAGGGCACAGCAAATCAGGGCACAGCAAATCAGGGCACAGCAAATCAGGGCACAGCAAATCAGGGCACAGCAAATCAGGGCACAGCGCCCAGCAAATAAGGGCACATGGCACAGCACATCAGGGCACATGGCACAGCACATCAGGGCACATGGCACAGCACATCAGGGCACATGGCACAGCACATCAGGGCACATGGCACAGCACATCAGGGCACATGGCACAGCACATCAGGGCACATGGCACAGCACATCAGGGCACAGCACATCAGGGCACAGGGCACAGCACATCAGGGCACAGGGCACATCAGGGCACAGGGCACATCAGGGCACAGCGCACATCAGGGCACAGCGCACATCAGGGCACATCAGGGTACAGGGCACAGCACATCAGAGCACAACAGGGTACAGGGCACAACACATAGGGCAGGGGTCTCAAATGGCCCGCGACAAATCCCCGCGATTCGTGATAAATCCCCGCGCTTCGCGGTAAATTTCCCGCGATTCGCGGTAAATCCCTGCGACTCGCGGTAAATCCCCGCGATTTGCGTTAAATCTCCGTTTAACAACTCCAAGCCGTGGACCCACCCCCCCCCCCCTAAACAACTTTGATCTGCAGACCCCCCCCTAAACAACTCCGAGCCGTGGACCCCCCCGCACAACTTTGTTCTGCGAACCCCCCCGCTCAACAACTCCGATCCGCGGAACCTCCCCCGCTCAACAACTCAGATCCGCGGACCCCCCCCCCCCGCTTATCAACTATGATCTGCGGACCCCCCTCGGCTCAACAACTTCGTTGGGAGGTATGCCTGATGTGCTCTGATTGTGCCCTGATGTACCCCATGTACCCTGATATGCCATGTGCCCCAGGTACCCTGATGTGCTCCGATGTGCCATGTGCCCCATGTACCCTGATGTGCCTCATGTACCCTAAAAGGGTCCTGATGTGCTGGGCTCTGTACATCAGGGTACCCTGTGCCCTGTAGTGCCATGTGCCCTGTACCGATGTGCTGTGCCTGATATGCTCTCATGTGCCCTGATATGCCCCATGTGCCCTGATGTGTGCCATGTACACTGATTTGCTGGGCTTTGTACCCTGATGTGCTGTTTCATGTGCCCTGTACCCTGATGTGCCATGTCCTGTACCCTGATATGCCATGTGCCCCAGGTACCCTGATGTGCCATGTGCCCCATGTACCCTGATGTGCCTCATGTACCCTAAAAGGGTCCTGATGTGCTGGGCTCTGTACATCAGGGTACCCTGTGCCCTGTAGTGCCATGTGCCCTGTACTGATGTGCTGTGCTCTCATGTGCCCTGATATGCCCCATGTGCCCTGATGTGTGCCATGTACACTGATTTGCCATGTGCCTTGTCCTGATATGTCCTGTCCTGATGTGCTGTGCTCTGTACCCTGATGTGGCCTGTTGTGCTGTGCCCTGTACCCTGTTGTGCGCTGTGCCCTGATGTGCCCTGAGCCCTCATGTGCCCTGAGCCCTCATGTGCCCTGAGCCCTCATGTGCCCTGAGCCCTCATGTGCCCTGAGCCCTCATGTGCCCTGAGCCCTCATGTGCCCTGAGCCCTCATGTGCCCTGTACCCCGATGTGCTGTGCCCTGATGTGCTGTGCCATGTGCCCTTATTTGCTGGGCTCTGTGCCTTGATGTGCTGTACCCCGATATGCTGTGCCCTGTACCCTGATGTGCTGTGCCCTAATTTGCTGGGCTGTGAGCCTTGATGTGCTGTGCCATGATGGTGAGTGGTCTGTCGGCAGTGTAGTGGTCCGTCGGCAGTGTAGTGGTCCGTCGGCAGTGTAGTGGTCCGTCGGCAGTGTAGTGGTCCGTCGGCAGTGTAGTGGTCCGTCGGCAGTGTAGTGGTCCGTCGGCAGTGTAGTGGTCCGTCGGCAGTGTAGTGGTCCGTCGGCAGTGGTCCGTGTGCAGTGGTCCGTGTGCAGTGGTCCGTGTGCAGTGCAGTGGTCAGGGTTAATAATGTGTTTGCTGACACCAATATTAGGGTTTAATAATGTGTCCGCTGACACCAGTGCTGGGAGTTAATGTGTCCGCTGACACCAGTGGTGGGGGTTAATAATGTGTCCGCTGACACCAGTGGTGGGGGTTAATAATGTGTCCGCTGACACCAGTGGTGGGGGTTAATGCGTCCGCTGACACAGAGCTGGGGGTTAATAATACGTTCGCTGACACCAGTACTGTTTTTGAAGTTTGAAAGTTTGCATGCGGCCCCCCATGGGATATGAAAACTTGTCTTGCGGCCCTCAGGTAATTTGAGTTTGAGACCCCTGACATAGGGGTACAGCACAACAGGCCACATCAGGGTACAGAGCACAGCACATCAGGACAGGACATATCAGGACAAGGCACATGGCACATCAGGGTACAGGACATGGCACATCAGGGTACAGGGCACATGAAACAGCACATCAGGGTACAAAGCCCAGCAAATCAGTGTACATGGCACACATCAGGGCACATGAGAGCACATCAGGCACAGCACATCAGTACAGGGCACATGGTACCCTGATGTACAGAGCCCAGCACATCAGGGCCCTTTTAGGGTACATGAGGCACATCAGGGGCACATAGCACATCGGAGCACATCAGGGTACCTGGGGCACATGGCATATCAGGGTACATGGGATACATCAGGGCACAATCAGAGCACAACAGGCATACCTCCCAACGAAGTTGTTGAGCCGAGGGGGGTCCGCAGATCATAGTTGATAAGCGGGGGGGGGTCCGCGGATCTGAGTTGTTGAGCGGGGGAGGTTCCGCGGATCGGAGTTGTTGAGCGGGGGGGTTCGCAGATCAAAGTTGTTGAGCGGGGGGGTCCACGGCTCGGAGTTGTTTAGGGGGGGTCCGCAGATCAAAGTTGTTTAGGGGGGGGAGGGTTCCACGGCTTGGAGTTGTTAAACGGAGATTTACCGCGAATCGCGGGGATTTAACGCAAATCACAGGGATTTACCGCGAATCGCGGGAAATTTACCGCGAATCGCGGGGATTTATCATGAATCGCGGGGATTTGCCGCGGGCCATTTATTACCGGTCCGCGGGCCGTAAATGGCCCGCGGGCCGGTACTTTGAGACCCCTGCTTTAAAAGATATGATCGAATGGGCCAATGAAGACATATTAAGAATTTGGAACATACAAATTTCTACAGGCGCGTGGTCAGCTTTATTTCCGAAGGATCAGATATAGATAGAACATGTGTGTATGTAAGGACTACAAGTTCCATCATATCCTTCTGTTCCATGAATGTATAGAATTCAGCCAGGCAAACAGACTTGTATTCCCCCAGCAACTGGGATTCCACTAGTTACCTATCACTGGGTTGATTACACAGATAAATTAGTATACAGAATATTTTTTATTGTTTACAGCAGGGGTCTCCAAACTGCGGCCCTTTGCCAGCCTTTATCTGGCCCTTGGGACACTATTCCTCCCACTGACACCAACAAGGGGGTACTATTTCTTCCATTGATACCAATGATGGGACACAATTACTCCTAATAGGGGCAGTACTACTTCTCCTACTGACCACTAGCCTTGAGGCCATATTTATTTTCACTGGTGCGGGGAAATTTTCTGTCCCTGCTGGCCACAATCTGGCCCTCGTAATGTCTCAAGGACAATAAACTGGCCCTTTGTTTGAAAAGTTTGGAGAGACGTGGTTTACAGTACTCAGAATGCAGTCTGATATATTAGTCTCAGTGTCAAAGAATATGGGGAAAGTGTTACATCACACAGGTATATATAACCATCAGATGTACAAGTGTAGCTAAATTAGTGAACATTGTCACAGCATTAAATGCCAATATCTGGATAGAAAGGGGAGTTATTTACTAAGGGCCCTTTCACACAGACATGTCCATGTACAGGCTTCGCTATGCTCAGTGGGGATCGCTCCTGTCGATCCCCACTGAGCAGGCAGATGACAGGTCTGTCTCTTCACACTGTGCCGCTCTCCCCTATGGGGGAATCGGATGAAGACTGACCATATAGTCCGACTTCATTTCATCCGATCTGCCAGACGGATGATAAATAGGGTTTCCATCTGTCTGAGCAGTCCGCCGTGTGAAAGGGGCCTAAAGCATACCTCCCAACTTTCTGAGATGGGATTGAGGGACACCTATCAGCAAAAGTATGCAGGCATAGGACACACCCCTTGCCACGCCTCCTTAAAGGAGAATTGTACAAAAAAATAAGATTGGTTAAACCCACGAGTGCTTATTTTTACCACTTCTATTCCTTTATATTGGCTTTTGGAATTTACAAATGCAGCAATTAAGAAATCGGATGAAAGGTTTAGTGCTGGAAAACACTTTTTGATAGATAAAAAGTGCATTTTATATACATCTATATAGATCAGACCAAAATGAGGGACAAATGAGGAGAATGGAGGGACAGAGGGACATTGCTCCAAATCAGGGACAGTCCCTCGAAATCAGGGACAGTCCCTCGAAATCAGGGACAGTCCCTCGAAATCAGGGACAGTCCCTCGAAATCAGGGACAGTCCCTCGAAATCAGGGACAGTCGGGAGGTATACCTAAAGCCAAATCCACTTTGCACTACAAGTGCAAACTACAAGTGGTGGTGCAGACACTGTAGATCTGAGGGGGACATGCAAGGAAAAAAAAAAAAAAAAAACAGCATTTTAGCTTGCACATGATTGGATAATAAAATCAGCAGAGCTTCCCCCTCATTTCAGATCTTCCCCTCAGATTTACAGCAATTGCACTTCGCACTTGTAGTGCAAAGTGGATTTGCCTTTCGTAAATAAACCCCAATATCTTTTGCCAATGAGTTAAGGGATATGCTAAAGGAAGGTACATGGTCTTACCTTGTGTTGTATCATGTGCAGCTTGCAGTGGTGAGAAGATAATGTTTGCCTGGAGCAGTAGATGTGTATTTGTTGTGCAGAATGTGGCCCTCCCTTTTTACTCTCTTACCAATAGGTCTGCTGACAGTCCTTAGCCAGCCTACAGCTCACTACCTGGACAACACCTACACCTCCCATCATGTTCTGTCACTAACATGGTTTTATTTTCATCACAGTATGCACTCATAAACCTGTGCTGCTTCCCTACTTTTTATACAGCTGCTGTACTGGATCAGAATGTGATACAAGATACAAGTTATATAAATGCAGAGCTCAGCCAAACTACAAAAATAAATCCCATAGAATTTAAGAGAAAAAATATATATATAAATCAACATTTATATATAAAGTGCCAATTATGTTGGGCTATATTAACCTGACCTGCATGGAAATAGAGTGTAGCACTGCCCCTGAAGGAGCTGCTGGTTTAGATTTGGGTTTTGCACGTTACCTCTCAGTTCGTTGTCTAGTGAAGAAAATCTATGTAAATTGCAACATCCACACAAGGTGTAAAACCTTCAACTGTTCGGTTTTATTTTTACTGCATAAACTTGTGAGGGAAGTAGAGCGTATAGAGAGAAGGGGAAGGTTCAGGTACGCGGTACAGAATGCACAAAAAGTATTCAAAGTTCCAATGTTCGCCACTCACTCCTGAGTGGGTATTGCTCACCCGGATAGACCCCTCTCACATGGCCTAGCAGCCGGAATGACGCACGGACAGTATAGAGTCTCTGCCATAGACCGTCTGAGAACAGACCGCCTGGATAGCCAGGAATCCTCTGCCACAGGATTTTAGTGCCGAACTTCCTGTCTTACAGCAAAAGAGCCTTTAAGCCGATCCGGCGGACCGTAAGACAAATTGTGTATTGGATCCCTTTAGTTAACAAGGTCACCAGGCCTATCCCGAGACATCAGCTCGCCTTGCTTGGTCTCCTCCAGGGCAGGTCCTCCCCCGGTTTCCTTCGCTAAGCAGCTTCCCTCACTTGGATGAACAGCTTGGGATTCCTTCTAGAGTCATAGGCGATAGGAGCACAGCCTCAGACCAACGTGGTCCCGGGGCTGAAATTACACACGCGCCAGGAGGGCCACGAGGCGAAGGACCCGAATAACGGTGTCGTCCCTTAAGTATCCCTTCCCAGCATGCACAGCGGGGCACCACTCCCACTGGGCTGCTGCCGGGAAGGGTCACTCAACACACCATGGTTCGCATGAGTTCCAACATGGGCCTGAGGTGGTAACGCTGCTCTGACACTGATTCCAGGAGCTCTTCCTATTGGGTCTGAAAGAGTGACCCTCCCCCAGGGCGAGAACTGTCCCAGTTTCAACGGCGCACGTACCTACCACTAGGACGTGTGGCTCCTGGGCTCCAGACAGGCAGGGTTTCCACCTCCCCGCCTCAGCAGGCCTAACCATCAGCCTCCCAAAGGCTGCTTCTCCCCACTCCTGAGGATCTCGCCAGGTAAGCCCCTGCTACACAGGGCAATCCTACTTCTCCTTAGGACCCGTGGGCGGCCGTCCTTTTCAGGACAGCTGCAGCGGCGGCCTAATCTCTTTTCTTCGGCTGAACGGCCCCCCCTTCGTTCCTCGTCCTCCGTCTCCAGGCCCCCCAACTACCACACGGAACGTGAGGCACCCCCGCAGCCTCCTACAGCCAGCAATTCGGCCCCTGCGCTATCTCGTGGAGCAATTTGCGGCGGCCGCGTTTAGGAAAGGCCGCGGCTTCATCCGCGGCCTAGAGGCTCGCCGCCCCGGTCTTTCCAGCAACCCCCCCGGATAAAGCCACAGCAACCCCCCTCTTACCCTCACTAGATACCTCTCTCCCCTCCCCCCACCCGAGCCATCCATCCATCCATCCAGGTGCACACCTTCCAGACCAGGGCCCCTGATCAGTGGCCATCTGGGGGACATCTGGTAAAAGCACTCCCCCCCCCCTACCCCCACAACCTCACAGCCACAAGCGGGTTACTCCACCCACCCAGTCATTCTGCCAAAACAACCATCGCCTCCATCAGTGTTGATCCAGGGTTCGTCCGATCGCCTCTACAGGGGTCAGGAGGTGATTTTTTTCCCTGCCGCAGCAAATTGGCACTGCTCAGCCAGGGTTTTTTTGCCTTCCTCTGGACCAACCGGGAGAGAAGATTTAGCTAAATCTTCCCTCCATCGCCCTTAACCCCCCCCCCCTCCTCCCCTGCCGATCCGGTGATGGCTACCATGGCAAATCTGCAATATTCTGCAGAAGCTATCAGGGGTCTGAGGCGATTCGCTGCAATACTGCCAGCCATCACCAAAAAAGCCCTAAGAGTGGAAAAATTATTGAGAGTCGATCATCGACCGACTGTCAAAAACCTAAGTCATTTTCACCAGCCTAAGCACATATCATGTGCGTTGATCAACACAAGATCGGCAGTAAAACACCGCCTAGAAATCCGTAATTTCATTCTACAACATGATCTAGATTGCCTCTTCATTACAGAAAGCTGGCTCACAGCCGACTAACACCATTCTAGAAGAACTGGTGCCAGAAAACTACCGTATTATAACGGAAAATAGAATAGGGCAAAGAGGAGGAGGCCTGGCTGTGATCCACAAAATTCACCTTGCGATCACTAAACCAGTCCTCCAAAACCCTCTTCCATTCATGGAAACCCTTACTCTGCAACTGCAAACTAATTCAAAGGAGACCGTCCACATTCTTCTCTGCTATAGGCCGCCCGGCCCAAAATCGCAGCTGCTACCATCATTGTTGGACTTCTTCTCCACTTACACCCTCAACAGCAAACACCTTTTGCTGCTCGGGGATTTTAACCTCTGGGCCAACTCCCCACTAGACCCCATTGCCGACGCCTGTATTGACCACTTGGAAGGTTTAGGGCTACAGCAATTAGTATGTGGGCCCACACATGCTTCAGGCCACACGCTTGATCTTGTCTTCAGACAAGATCTGGAAATAAAAATTTTGGAAATAGAACTGTTGCCATGGACTGATCACCATGCAATTAAATTCACTATTTCCAAACTCTCCCCCGCAACAAAAACCTCTAGACCAGTGACAACACACTGGACTAGATGTCAGAAGAAGCTCCACTCGGAACTCTTCAAAACCACATTAAGGGAAAAAATAAAAGCAATTCAGCCGCATCAAACGGCCCTAGAAACACTGGAGACCATAAATTCGGCCCTGCTACAGTCAGCTGACTTAGTAGCGCCGAAACGTAAAACCCGCATCCGGAAAAACAACGGCAGCTGGTTCAACAACCAGCTGTTGTTACTGAAGCAAGAGCGCAGAAGGGCAGAAGCCGCCTGGAAAAAAAGCTCTTCGGAGGTAAACCTCTCCACCTACAAGGCGATAACAAGAAAATATCATAAAGAAATATTCCTAGCCAAGAAAAATTATTTTTCCGTGGCTATCAATAGCGCCCTAAACCGCCCACGCGAACTCTTCAAGATGATCACTCAGACCATGAACCCAGGATGTCTTGAAGCTCCCAATTCGGACACACAAGAGTTTTGCAATGAACTATCGGATTACTTCATTAATAAAATCGAGGGAATCCGTGAAAGCATTCAGCAAAACAACTGCCCCCTCAGCCCCCCCAGGAATTTTTCACACAATACCCACAGCAATTTACCACAACCAGGTAAGTTCATGCTGGAACCCATCTCCACAAAAAATATCATTGGTACTCTGCGTAATGGCACTGCGCCTAATGATATCATCCCCACTAAACTGCTGAAGGAATGCGCCGACATCCTGGCGCCCCCCATCACGCAGCTTGTTAACCTGTCTTTCAAGGAAGGCATAGTGCCTTCACAGTTGAAAGAGGGCATAATCCAACCCATCCTGAAGAAACCGACCCTAGACCCCAAGGATCCTCTCCACCGGCGTCCCATAACAGGCCTCAATGTCCTCTCAAAGGTAATGGAAAAAGTAGTGGTAAAACAGCTGCAACAGCATCTGGATACCTACAAGCTACTTGATCCATTTCAATCGGGATTCCGGCCCGGACACAGGACCGAAACAGGATTGCTCAAAATATGGGACGACGTTCGAGGCCGCAGACGAGGGAGAATCTTGTCTTCTGGTTCTGTTGGACCTAAGCTCTGCTTTCGACACTGTTGACCACAAATTATTATTGACACGGCTAGCTGAAGTAGCCAGAGTCGCAGAAGGCGATTTATCTTGGTTCTCGTCTTTTTTGGAAAACTGATCGCAAACAGTGAAGTTAGGACTAGTGTTGCTCACGAATATTCGTATTGCGAATATTCGGCTCGAATATGGCATATTCGAGTATTCGCGATATATTCCGAATTTCGCGGTGAATATTCGCTATTTCGAATATTCATATTTTTTCAATTTTTTTTTTAGAACAGATCACATCCTAGACATCCCCGTCGACGTGTAAAAGCATTGCTGGTATGATTAGAGACCTTGGGCCGAGTAGCTGCAGCGATCCTTTTATATTGCCGAATATTCGCAATGCGATTATTCGGCAATAGCGATATCGCGCGATTATCTTCTTCGCCCTATCTGCCGCCACAGAGCGATTATTTCACTTTCATTTTTAAAACAGATCACATCCTAGTGATCTCCTTCGACGTCTAAAAGCATTGCTGTTATGATTAGAGACCTTGGTTCGAGTAGCTGAAGCGATCTTTTTATATTGGATATATCGGAATATTGGATATAATATATTATATATCCAATATATAATCCAATATAATATAATATTGGATATAATATAGATATATAAATGTATGAGGAGACTGGTGGGGGTCACAGATGTGTGGGGACACCAATGTGGGGACACAGATGTATGGGGACACCAATGTGAGGACACAGATGTATGGGGACACCAATGTGGGGACACAGATGTATGGGGACACCAATGTGGGGAGACAGATGTATGGGGACACCAATGTGGGGAGACAGATGTGGGGGAGACTTGTGAGGACACGGATGTAAAACCTCATGCACGCTGGTAGTTTAACCCGCTGAATGATGCTCCAGCGTTTTATTAGACGACAGGACCATTATCCAGTTCTGCTGTCAACAGTAAGTAAAATGCTATTCTTCTACTGTGGATTTATTTACTTAAATTATTTTTCCGGCCCGCGGATATGAGTAAAATATAGAATGTGGCCCTCGAAGTAAAAAGTTTGGAGACCCCTGCTCTAGGGTGTTAGAAAAAAATATATATATAATGTTAGGGGGTTTTAAGTAATTTTCTAGCAAAAAAAAAGTTTTAGTCTCGTAAACACCAAATCTGAAAAATTAGCCCGGTGTCCACAACATGTTAAATTCATTATGCAAAATAGCAAGGAAAGTGCCTAAATACACATTTACCAAGCAGGGTGTCTGCAGCTGTACAGGCATGCTGGGACTTGTAGTTTTGTAACACCAGGAGACAAATTGTTTGGGAAATACTAATATCTGATCTTATATACTAACTTTTAAACTAGTCTAAAATGCAGTTAAAGATAATTCAAATACTCACACAGATCAGCATCTTCTCCTCACTTCTTGAAAGGTTGCTACCAACCATTTTTTAAAGTCAAGTTGTGGAACTTGGCCAACACAAACTTCCTATGTGAAATGAAACTGGCAAGTGTCCAAGTTCCAGGAAGTAGTCGCGCGTGCGTGTTGTTCGCGCGATTGCGCAAGCGTGCTCAAGAAATTCGCAATACTGTTTTTAGCTAAAATAACACATATATTCGATTTCAGAGTGTTACTGTCGAAATTCCGCAATGAATTTATCATTCGCATTTTGTGAAATTTCGATAAAATATCTCGAATATTCAATTTCAGAATGAGCCAGAGCGCTCCTAAAGCATGTACCGAAATTCTGCCAAAAAACAGATGTATGGGGACACCAATGTGAGGACACAGATGTATGGGGACACCAATGTGGGGACACAGATGTATGGGGACACCAATGTGGGGACAGATGTATGATTAGACTGGTGGGGTAACAGATGTGTGGGGACATAGATGTATGAGGAGACTGGTGGAGTCACAGATGTATGAGGAGACTGGTGGGGACACAAATGTGTGGGGACACCAATGTGGGGACACAAATGTATGAGGAGACTGGTGGGGACAAATATGTTTGAGGAGACTGGTGGGGACACCAATGTGGGGACACTGATTTGTGGGGAGACTGGTGGGGACACATGTATGGGGACACAGATGTATGAGGAGACTGGTGGGGTAACAGATGTGTGGGGACAACAGTGTGGGGACACAGAATTGTAGGGACACCAGTGTGGGGGCTCAGATGTACGAGGAGACTGGTGGGGACACAGATGTGTGGGGACACCAGTGTGGGGACACAGATGTGTGGGGACCCAGATGTGTGGGGACATAAATGTATGAGGAGACTGGTGGGGGTCACAGATGTGTGGGGACACCAATGTGGGGACACATGTATGGGGACACCAATGTGGGGACACAGATGTATGGGGACACCAATGTGAGGACACAGATATATGGGGACACCAATGTGATGACACAGATGTATGGGGACACCAATGTGGGGACACAGATGTATGGGGACACCAATGTGGGGACACAGATGTATGGGGACACCAATGTGGGGACACAGATGTATGGGGACACCAATGTGGGGACACAGATGTATGGGGACACCAATGTGGGGACACAGATGTATGGGGACACCAATGTGGGGACACAGATGTATGGGGACACCAATGTGGGGACACAGATGTATGGGGACACCAATGTGGGGACACAGATGTATGGGGACACAGATGTATGGGGACACCAATGTGAGGACACAGATATATGGGGACACCAATGTGATGACACAGATGTATGGGGACACCAATGTGGGGACACAGATGTATGGGGACACCATTGTGGGGACACAGATGTATGGGGACACCAATGTGATGACACAGATGTATGGGGACACCAATGTGATGACACAGATGTATGGGGACACCAATGTGGGGACACAGATGTATGGGGACACCAATGTGGGGACACAGATGTATGGGGACACCAATGTGGGGACACAGATGTATGGGGACACCAATGTGGGGACACCGATGTATGGGGACACCAATGTGGGGACACAGATGTATGGGGACACCAATGTGGGGACACAGATGTATGGGGACACCAATGTGGGGACACAGATGTATGGGGACACCAATGTGGGGACACAGATGTATGGGGACACCAATGTGGGGACACAGATGTATGGGGACACCAATGTGGGGACATAGATGTATGAGTAGACTGGTGGGGTAACAGATGTGTGGGGACATAGATGTATGAGGAGAGTGGTGGAGTCACAGATGTATGAGGAGACTGGTGGGGACACAAATGTGTGGGGACACAAATGTATGAGGAGACTGGTGGGGACAAATATGTGTGAGGAGACTGGTGGGGACACCAATGTGGGGACACTGATTTGTGGGGAGACTGGTGGGGACACATGTATGGGGACACCAATGTGGGGACACAGATGTATGAGGAGACTGGTGGGGTAACAGATGTGTGTGGACAATAGTGTGGGGAAACAGAATTGTAGGGACACCAGTGTGGGGGCTCAGATGTACGAGGAGACTGGTGGGGACACAGATGTGTGGGGACACCAGTGTGGGGACCCAGATGTGTGGGGACATAAATGTATGAGGAGACTGGTGGGGGTCACAGATGTGTGGGGACACCAATGTGGGGACACAGATGTATGGGGACACCAATGTGGGGACACAGATGTATGGGGACACCAATGTGAGGACACAGATGTATGGGGACACCAATGTGGGGACACAGATGTATGGGGACACCAATGTGATGACACAGATGTATGGGGACACCAATGTGGGGACACAGATGTATGGGGACACCAATGTGGGGACACAGATGTATGGGGACACCAATGTGGGGACACAGATGTATGGGGACACCAATGTGGGGACACAGATGTATGGGGACACCAATGTGGGGACACAGATGTATGGGGACACCAATGTGGGGACACAGATGTATGGGGACACCAATGTGATGACACAGATGTATGGGGACACCAATGTGGGGACACAGATGTATGGGGACACCAATGTGAGGACACAGATGTATGGGGACACCAATGTGATGACACAGATGTATGGGGACACCAATGTGGGGACACAGATGTATGGGGACACCAATGTGATGACACAGATGTATGGGGACACCAATGTGATGACACAGATGTATGGGGACACCAATGTGGGGACACAGATGTATGGGGACACCAATGTGAGGACACAGATGTATGGGGACACCAATGTGAGGACACAGATGTATGGGGACACCAATGTGAGGACACAGATGTATGGGGACACCAATGTGGGGACACAGATGTATGGGGACACCAATGTGGGGACACAGATGTATGGGGACACCAATGTGGGGACACAGATGTATGGGGACACCAATGTGGGGACACAGATGTATGGGGACACCAATGTGAGGACACAGATGTATGGGGACACCAATGTGATGACACAGATGTATGGGGACACCAATGAGATGACACAGATGTATGGGGACACCAATGTGGGGACACAGATGTATGGGGACACCAATGTGGGGACAGATGTATGATTAGACTGGTAGGGTAACAGATGTGTGGGGACATAGATGTATGAGGAGACTGGTGAAGTCACAGATGTATGAGGAGACTGGTGGGGACACAAATGTGTGGGGACACAGATGTATGAGGAGACTGGTGGGGACAAATATGTGTAAGGAGACTGGTGGGGACACCAATGTGGGGACACTGATTTGTGGGGAGACTGGTGGGGACACATGTATGGGGACATTAATATGGGGACACAGATGTATGAGGAGACTGGTGGGGTAACAGATGTGTGGGGACAACAGTGTGGGGACACAGAATTGTAGGGACACCAGTGTGGGGGCTCAGATGTACGAGGAGACTGGTGGGGACCCAGATGTGTGGGGACCCAGATGTGTGGGGACATAAATGTATGAGGAGACTGGTGGGGGTCACAGATGTGTGGGGACACCAATGTGGGGACACAGATGTATGGGGACACCAATGTGGGGACACAGATGTATGGGGACACCAATGTGGGGACACAGATGTATGGGGACACCAATGTGGGGACACAGATGTATGGGGACACCAATGTGGGGACACAGATGTATGGGGACACCAATGTGGGGACACAGATGTATGGGGACACCAATGTGGGGACACAGATGTATGGGGACACCAATGTGGGGACACAGATGTATGGGGACACCAATGTGGGGACACAGATGTATGGGGACACCAATGTGGGGACACAGATGTATGGGGACACCAATGTGGGGACACAGATGTATGGGGACACCAATGTGATGAGACAGATGTATGGGGACAACAATGTGGGGAGACAGATGTATGGGGACACGAATGTGAGGACACAGATGTATGGGGACAACAATGTGGGGAGACAGATGTATGGGGACACCAATGTGATGAGACAGATGTATGGGGACAACAATGTGGGGAGACAGATGTATGGGGACACCAATGTGGGGACACAGATATATGGGGGAGACTGGTGAGGACACGGATGTAAAACCTCATGCACGCTGGTAGTTTAACCCGCTGAATGATGCTCCAGCGTTTTATTAGACGACAGGACCAACATCCAGTTCTGCTGTCAACAGTAAGTAAAATGCTATTCTTCTACTGTGGATTTATTTACTTAAATTATTTTTCCAGCCCGCGGATATGAGTAAAATATAGAATGTGGCCCTCGAAGTAAAAAGTTTGGAGACCCCTGCTCTAGGGTGTTATACAAATATATATATATATAATGTTTGGGGGTTTTAAGTAATTTTCTAGCAAAAAAAAAGTTTTAGTCTCGTAAACACCAAATCTGAAAAATTAGCCCGGTGTCCACAACATGTTAAATTCATTATGCAAAATAGCAAGGAAAGTGCCTAAATACACATTTACCAACCAGGGTGTCTGCAGCTGTACAGGCATGCTGGGACTTGTAGTTTTGTAACACCAGGAGACAAATTGTTTGGGAAATACTAATATCTGATCTTATATACTAACTTTTAAACTAGTCTAAAATGCAGTTAAAGATAATTCAAATACTTACACAGATCAGCATCTTCTCCTCACTTCTTGAAAGGTTGCTACCAACCATTTTTTAAAGTCAAGTTGTGGAACTTGGCCAACACAAACTTCCTATGTGAAATGAAACTGGCAAGTGTCCAAGTTCCAGGAAGTAGTCGCGCGTGCGTGTTGTTCGCGCGATTGCGCAAGCGCGCTCGAGAAATTCGCAATACTGTTTTTAGCTAAAATAACACATATATTCGATTTCAGAGTGTTACTGTCGAAATTCCGCAATGAATTTATCATTCGCATTTTGTGAAATTTCGATAAAATATCTCGAATATTCGATTTCAGAATGAGCCAATCAGAGCGCTCCTAAAGCATGTACCGAAATTCTGCCAAAGAAAATCGCAATCGCATTTTTGCGAAATTTCGATAAAATATCAAGAATATTCTGAGCCAATCACAGTGCTCCATTCCGCATTTCTCGAAATTTCGCAATTATTTTGTATTATAACATATCACGAATATTCTGAGCCAATCAGAGTGCTCCTTCCACATTTGCCGAATATTCACAATTATTTTGTATTGCAATATATCACGAATATTCTGAGCCAATCAGAGTGCTCCATTCCGCATTTCTCGAATATTCGCAATTATTTTGTATTGTAAAATATCACGAATATTCTGAGCCAATCAGAGTGCTCCATTCCGCATTTCTCGAAATTTCGCAATTATTCTGTATTATAAAATATCACGAATATTCTGAGCCAATCAGAGTGCTCCTTCTGCATTTCTCGAATATTCGCATTCGCAATAGCGAAAATTCGCAATGATTTCATTTTCAAAAAATATCACGAATATTCGTATTTAGCGAATATATCACGAATATTCGACAATATATTCGAGATATATCGCGAAATCGAATATGGCATATTCTGCTCAACACTAGTTAGGACCTCTCACTTCTGAGAAACGCACGGTATCATGCGGAGTCCCTCAAGGATCACCTCTGTCGCCGGTGCTGTTTAACATCTATCTTCGTCCTCTCTTTGAGATTATCAGCAGCCAAAAACTGCTCTACCACTCATATGCAGACGACACGCAACTATTTCTGCATTAGCAATAAAAACGAAGACCACCTCAGTCTAGAGACATGCCTCTCTTTGATAGAGGACTGGATGACAAAGAGTTATCTTAAACTCAACGGAGCGAAAACAGAACTTCTCCTGTTTCACGCCAAGCGCATGAATCAATCTGCGACAACTTGGACCCCCCGCCTATTCTGGGCAAAATTATCACCCCTAGCGCCAAAGTCAAAAGTCTGGGGGTCATTTTTGACTCCTATATGACAATGGACGCACAAATAGGTTCAGTAGTCAGCGGATCTCACCATCTGCTACGCCTACTACGCAGACTTACTCCTTTCATCCCCAAAGAAGATTTGGTGGTCGTGGTGGGAGCAATTGTAAACTCCAGACTGGACTATGCAAATGCCCTTTACCTCGGACTCCCCAAGTACCAAATCGCTCGCCTGCAGGTTGTCCAGACTTGTGACAGGGAAAAAACCCTGGGAATCAATCTCCCCTTCATTGAGAGCCCTGCACTGGCTTCCAGTCAGTGGCGGCTGGTGCTCAAAATGTTTTGGGGGGGCGCAAACGAAAAAAAAAATATTGCAGCCTCACTGTGCCCATCACATGCAGTCACTGTGCCATGCCACCAAATGCAGTCACTGTGCCATGCCACCAAATGCAGCCACTGTGCCATGCCACCAAATGCAGCCACTGTGCCATCAATTGTCACCACTGTGCCATGCCATCAAACACAGCAACTGTGCCATCAATTGTCACCACTGTGCCATGCCATCAAATGCAGCCACTGTGCCATCAATTGTCACCACTGTGCCATGCAACACAGCAACTGTGCCATCAATTGTCACCACTGTGCCATGCCATCAAACGCCACCACTGTGCCATCAATTGTCACCACTGTGCCATGCCATCAAACGCCACCACTGTGCCATCAATTGTCACCACTGTGCCATGCCATCAAACGCCACCACTGTGCCATCAATTGTCACCACTGTGCCATGCCATATGCAGTCACTGTGCCATCAATTGTCACCACTGTGCCATGCCATCATATTCAGTCACTGTGCCATCAATTGTCACCACTGTGCCATGCCATCATATTTAGTCACTGTGCCATCAATTGTCACCACTGTGCCCCATGCCACTGTGCTCATTGTCGCCTCTGTGCCCCATGATGCCACTGTGCCCCATGCTGCCACTGTGCCCCATGCTGCCACTGTGCCCCATGATGCCCCTTTCCCTGTAAAAAAAACACTTACCTGACGCTTCCATGTCCTCCCTCGATGTCTTCTGCCGCCGTGGAGAAGCTTCAGCCAATCAGGTTCCTGATAACCAGAATCCGGGAACCTGATTGGCTGAAACGG
This sequence comes from Rana kukunoris, assembly GCA_029574335.1. Lineage (NCBI taxonomy): Eukaryota > Metazoa > Chordata > Amphibia > Anura > Ranidae > Rana > Rana kukunoris. The sequence continues at coordinate 162,903,686 of CM056057.1, forward strand.
CCGTCAGTCTAATGCAAGGACCGCAGATTGCCTGCGCTCCGAGCATAGACTTCTGAGAGCCGGAGGGCGGCACTGGAAAAGCCTATCAGAGCCGCTGGCTTTGATAGGCAGTTCCCCTCAGCCAACCAGCTGCCGCTATTCGGGTAACCGGCGTCCCATGTCCGGTTATACGAATAGACCAGGCAGCTGGCAACAGTAACTCACGTTCAATGCATTGCATTGAACGTGTGTTACTTGCGAGAGGGGGTGGCGCTGCAGCGCCCTCTATAGACGGCCGCCAGAACTTCAGGCTAAAATGTCAATGACATTTTAGCCGAATAAAAGTTCTTAAAGGGCCCGTTTTTTTTTGTTGTGACTGCGGGAGGGGGGGCGGCGCCCGTGCGCCCATATGGGCGGGCCGCCACTGCTTTCAGTGAAAGACAGAATTACTTTTAAAGCACTCTGTCTAACGCACAGATGCATCTATGGGAATGCTCCCCAGTATTTATGCGATTAAATAAAAGCTTACAATCCCAATCGCGTCCTGCGATCCACCAATCAAAACCTACTCCAGATTCCGACAGCCAACTACAAGTCCAAAGGAGAAAGAAGATTCGCGATCCAAGGTCCCAGACTATGGAACGCTTTTCCAACCAGCATTCGGTTGGAGGAGAATCTTTTAGTGTTCAGGAGAAAGATCAAGACTCATCTCTTTTAATATCAAAGGAGACAGGAACAACAAGCGCCCATAGGCGATTCAGTTCGCATGTGCTGCGCTATATAAGTTTTTCATTCATTCATTCAACAGGGGGAAATTTCTACCAAGCACAACCACAGGTATAACAGAGGCTAATTTACATAGAATTAGCAAAATCTGAGCCCAACTATTGGCTCAGACACCCCTAAATTTACAATATCGCCCACCCCAATCGCAGACCAGCGCTACAAGAGAAATGTGTTTTTTTACTTTTCTTATAACCTAAACACATGGCTAATAGCACTAGCTATATGTTTATATTTGATATTTGCACTTAAAATTTCACATTTACTTTTTTGAAGTGTCTGTAAAAAATGTGATTCTTTCAGTAAATTTCATGATTTTGGCAGTAAAAAATTGGTGCCGTTAACAAATTTTGGGTGTCCAGTCAGGAAATTTCACTTGGGGGGGTTGGCAACACTGGTGCGAAGGTCATTTCTGGAACCCGCAGGGAGATGGCAACACCAAGGATGATCCACCTTGGATTTTCATAGGTGCGGTTAGATCAAAAGACTTGACACAAGTTGAATATTTTAAACTTCAACTTATTCCAAGGGGTTTACGCGTACATCTAAAACTTACCCTGCTTGCACATTGTATGGACTTTAAAACCCAGTTTGTTCAAATCATTAACAAATGCTTTTTTGACTTGACATTGGCTGTGCAGTTTTTGCAACAAGAAGGAGCAGACTGACTGGAAACTTTGTAACACTGTGTCAAGAAGAGTTAATAAAGATGAAGAAAACATTGACAGAGAACCAAATTGGAACGCAGAGCCAATCTTAGGCTCACAGGCGTCTGGGTGCAGAAATATTTCTGGCGCCCCCGCATGGGCGGGGTCATTTTTATTAACTCCTCCCCTTTACAAATGTTTCTATGGCAACTACTCAACCACAGAGATGCTCCCCTACAAAATCTTCATTACCCTGGGATCCTTACATGATCTCTTAACAATAAACAAAATACAGGAAGAAAAGCAGAGTACTTTGAGACCTGGAGGGGGCTTTTCCGATGGAGCCCCCAGACATGATACAGGAGACGGTCAGAGACTGCAGAGACATGATACAGGAGACGGTCAGAGACTGCAGAGACATGATACAGGAGACGATCAGAGACTGCAGAGACATGATACAGGAGACGATCAGAGACTGCAGAGACATGATACAGGAGACGATCAGAGACTGCAGAGACATGATACAGGAGACGATCAGAGACTGCAGACACATGATACAGGAGACGATCAGAGACTGCAGACACATGATACAGGAGACGATCAGAGACTGCAGACACATGATATAGGAGACGATCAGAGACTGCAGACACATTACAGGAGACGATCAGAGACTGCAGACACAGTACAGGAGACGATCAGAGACTGCAGACACAGTACAGGAGGCGATCAGAGACTGCAGACACAGTACAGGAGACGATCAGAGACTGCAGACACAGTACAGGAGACGATCAGAGACTGCAGACACAGTACAGGAGACGATCAGAGACTGCAGACACAGTACAGGAGACGATCAGAGACTGCAGACACAGTACAGGAGACGATCAGAGACTGCAGACACAGTACAGGAGACGATCAGAGACTGCAGACACAGTACAGGATACGATCAGAGACTGCAGACACAGTACAGGAGACGATCAGAGACTGCAGACACAGTACAGGAGACGATCAGAGACTGGAGACACAGTACAGGAGACGATCAGAGACTGCAGACACAGTACAGGAGACGATCAGAGACTGCAGACATAGTACAGGAGACGATCAGAGACTGCAGACATAGTACAGGAGACGATCAGAGACTGCAGACATAGTACAGGAGACGATCAGAGACTGCATGGTACAGGAGATGGTCCTTTAGGCATTTTTCAGGTGCTTTAGCGTTAAAAATTTTGCCTGAAAAAGCTTCATCTGCAATCCCAGTGTAAGAGCCTGAATGTTTTCACACTGGGGCACTGCACTGGTAAGACGTCAAAAAAGTTGCTTCTTTGAAGCACTGTATACACCGCTCCTAAAGAGCCCCTTCCCATGGAAATCAATGGGCAGTGCCTGAAAACCTTGTGTCAGGGAGAAGAGCGGCCCCTCCCTCGAGCACTGCCAGGCTTGATGGGCTGCCCTATGCTCACACACCAGTTCTGGACGGACACACACCTATGTTCAGAACACTAGTTCTGGACGGATACAAACAAGGTGGGAGAGGAGAACTCTGGCACTTTGGCGCCCCCACCTTTGCAGGTGCCCGGGTGCAAAGCATCCCGTGTACCCTGCCTAGGATCGGCCCTGTGAACAGGATCGGGATGACGGTGCTCATGACGGGGTATAAAATTGGACTGATCCTTACTATTATCGATATCACATCTAGGGACATCGGCATAAACAATTGACGGTCGGAATTTGGTGTGACTGTATGCAAGACAGCTTGAGCGGAAGTCCGTCGGAAAAACCATCCGAGTTTATTCATAGAAATGAGCTGGAGAAAAATGTAATACAGAGGGGTTTCCCTACTCAGATGATCAGGAACGAAAGGGTTACTTTGGTAGACAAAGGAAAGTAAGAACAGAAAAAAAAGATTACACAATATTACCCCCAATCCACTCGAGTGTAGAATATCATTAAAAAACTTTGGTCAAATCTTAGGGACCCTTTAATTCTAGAGTTTTATAGTTTCTCTTTGTCAGCATATCATAAAGGTAAGACTATACATACACAACAGACTAGTTAAATCTGATGACTATTGACCAAATATTCAAACACTAACTTTTTAGGACCATGTAATAATGGATCATATCCCTGTATTAATTGTTACAAATATTGAAACGTTACTATACCTCAATCATCCTTTGTGATTTATATAATTAAAGCGGATGTCCCACTAAAAAGGTATATTAAAAGCCAGCAGCTACAGATACTGCAGCTGCTGACTTTTAATATTAGGACACTTATCTGTCCTGGAGTCCAGCGCCGTCCGCAGCAGAGGATAAGCGATCACTCGTCTCTCTGCTGTTCCCCCCTCCATCCACGGTGAGGGAACCAGGAAGTGAAGCGCTGCGGCTTCACTGCCCGGTTCCCTACGGCGCATGCGCGAGTCCCGCCGATTGGCTCCAGCTGTGTGCTGGGAGCCAAGTGTTCCCAGCACACAACGGGGGGGGCGACGGGATGTGATGCAATGCCCGTCTTTTGCCCATGAATGCTGGGCCGGAAGTGGGTGCAGATACCTGTCTATCTGCACCCCCCTCCCCCCTGAAAGGTGTCAATTGTGACACCGGAGGGGGGGAGTGTTCGGATCAGCGGATCTTCACTTTAGGGTGGAGATCCGCTTTAAATGTCCATGCATTCTCTTCTATGTAGGAGAAACAACCCCAAAGCTAAAAGACCATATAGCTAGACATAAATTCTACTTGAGACAAACTGATCCAATTGCCGTTAGCGAGACACTTTGTGGAAATGGGTCATAATATCACAACGCAAATTTAGGGTTATCGATGCGGTTCCACGCAATAAACGCAAGGGAAACCAAGCGTTGTTATTTACAAAAATGGGAAGTCCAGTGGATACATCGTTTAGATACTTTACAGCCAAGGGGATTGAATTCTGATTTTAATTTACATATTTTTCTAAAAAAAAATCATTTATTGAACTTTGTAGTAATTAATAATATGCACAATGTTTTAAAGGGTATGGGGTGACATTCTCGGTACTTTCTGATTAAAAAAAAAAATCAAAGTTTAAAGGGAGGCCTCCCCTTCCACTCTCCAATTTGTAGAGACCTCCAGGCCCGGCTGCAACACAAGTGACCGTAATTACATAGTATTACAGCTATATTACCATATATGAACAAACCAAGGGCGGGTTATTGCTGTCCTGAAAGCCTATTGGAAAACAAGTTACCGGTAAGCCTAACTTGCATTTTTTCAAAACGTCTTTCAGGACAGCACCTGAGAGGACAGTCGAGACTTACCCCCTTAGGGTGGGACCACAGCCTGTAAGACCTTTCTCCCGAATGCCTGATCATCCGCCGTCATAAAATCTAGTCTATAATGACGGGCAAAAGTAGACAAATTTGACCAGGTAGCTGCTCTGCAGATCTGTTAGGGGGTGGCACCAGCTTTCTCTGCCCAACTTAACGCTGCTGCTCCAGTAGAGTGAGCTTGTAAATTCCCTGGACACTCCTGTCCTAAGACTGAATATGCATTTGCAATAGCCATTCTGAGCCATCTGGCAATGGTTCCTTTTGAGGCTTGATTTCCTTTTTCTCACCTCGCCTTTCAGGACAACCTTGGAGAGAGCGCAGCTCCGCCTCTTCATTAGGAAACACATGCTGGACTTTAAAACCCCTCCTCTTCCACCATGGCCTCAGTTATTGTGTTTCCTCCGCCATGGTGGAAGTGCATGCTTGTGAACCAGGGGTAGCTGCGCTCTTTCCAAGGGTGGATCGGGGTAAGCTTACCTTTTTTCTGTCTTGTTATTTCCTGCCTGGATGCAGGGGCCATCCCAGCCCCCCCCTAAGTGTAGGGGGGTGTCCTCGGAGTCTCCAGCGTCTCCCAACTCAGTGGAGTGAAGGCTCCACAGGCGGCGGCGCTGAGTGCCCGGGGTCTGCGGTGTTGGCTCAGGTGGCCAGGCGGTGCGATCGCCGTTATCAGCGTATTTTTTCCTCCGCATGTCGGTCCCGGGTGGCGGGGGACGCCATTCACAGTGGCGCGGCTTCCTGTGGGGGCGTGGCGGCGCGTGGTTCACGCTGCCTGGAACGCAGGGGTCAGGGGGCAGGCCTAAAGAGCGGCGTCTTCCGGTTCCGGCCATTACAGATGACGTCAGACCCGGGAAAATTTAAAAAACCTCCACGGTCCCAGCTGCTTCTCTGCTACAGTATGGAAGAGAGTTCAGCAGCGATGGCGGAGACAGGCGTCCCAGACGCCGCTCAGGTCCAGGTAGGAGGGGTACAGTGGTGCCTCAATTCTTTACCCTATGGACTCTTTTGGTGTTAATTTGTTCCTCCTTAACGGAGTCTGTACTGCAGGGTCAGAGGTAACCTCTCTCGGTCCCTGTCAGTTCTTTGCACTTAGGTGGTGTTTTTGTGTGTCTTTCCAAAAAGGTTTCTTCCTCAATGGTGGCAGTTTAAAAAAAAAAAAAAAGTTTTTTTTGAGAAAATTTTCTGTGTTTTCTAGGAAAAATCGAAAAAACACCACCCAAAAGGAAGTGTCCTTCTTGCAAAAATCCTTTGAGAGATACCTAGGGAAAAGCTTTGTGCAGATCCTGTATTAAAGACTTAGTGGAAGAAGAAACATCCCAGCAATATAGGGATTTGTTCTCTTCAGTGCAGGAACTTAAAAGTTCCCTGAGTTCGGTTCAAACTATGTTAGTTCAGAACCCAGTGGCTTAAACTGAAACGCAGCAGTCACCACCTAGACCTAGAGCCTCCACCTCTAAAGTGTCTGTGGACTCAGGGGATAAAGGGACAAGTACTCTCCGCTCAGTCACATCTTCAGATGAAGAGGGAGAGGAAGATGATAGCAGAAGTTCTAGATATAAAATCTCTCTAGATGAAGTGGATGATCTGCTAGATGCAATTTATGCTACTCTGGAAATTCAGGAGGAAAAGATTCAAATGTCTCTTCATGACAAGATGTATCAGGGTTTGGATGAATCCAAATGTAGAGTATTCCCAGTTCATAAGGTCGTTTCGGATACCGTTAAAAAAGAGTGGAAAGATCCAGAAAGGGGTCCTTTCTTTTCTAAAAGCCTAAGGAAGAGATTTCCCTTTGAGGGTGAGGATTCTGAAGTGTGGAATAAAAAGCCTCGGGTTGATGCGGCTTTTTCCCCAAGTATCCCGCCAAACAGATCTGGCATTTGAAGATATGGGAGTACTGAAGGATCCCATGGATAAAAGGGCGGATTCTCTGCTAAAAAAGGCCTGGGACTCTACCTCACTCAGCCTTAAACCGGCCATGGCTTCTACGGTGGTAGCAAGAAATTTGGAGTGTTGGGTGGAAAAACTTATGAGCCATGTAAAAGCGGGCACTTCAAGGAAAGACTTATTAGAGTCCTTCCCTTCGATTCTAAAGTCAATTAGGTATATGGCCGACGCATCCGCAGAGTCTATCAAGTTGGCAGCCAGATCTTCCGCCTTGGTTAACTCAGCCAGGCGTGCAGTCTGGCTTAAAACCTGGACTGGGGACACTGCGTCCAAAATTAAGCTCTGTGGACTGCCCTTTTCAGGTGACTTATTGTTTGGACCAGATTTAGAAAAAAATTCTGGACAGAACAGCTGACAAAAAGAAGGCTTCCCCTACCAAAAAGAAGCCACCCATCAAGAAAAATTTTCGTTCTTTTCAGCAGACCTACAAAAAAGAGGAAAATAAAAAACGCTGGGTTCCTCAGCGAGGTAGAGGAAGAGGAGGAATTCTGTTCAGATCCCCTCAAGACCAGTCCTCAAAAGACAAATGACAATCTGACTACAGTGGGGGGAAGATTGTCCGCTTTTTGGCCGCAGTGGAATCTTTGCACCAAAAGTCTCTATATAAAAAACATCATTGCACAGGGGTACAACCTGGAATTCGCAGAGTGTCCTCCATCCAGGTTCTATATCACGACCCTTCCAAGGGCTCAGGAGAAAGCTTTCGCAATGATGATCCTTCTGAAGGATCTGATACAACAGGGAGTCATTGTTCAAGTCCCAAAACACCAGGAAGGGAAAGGGTTTTACTCCCATATATTCTTGGTAAAGAAGCCCTCGGGAAAATTCCGCTTGATTCTAAATCTAAAAATCCTGAACAAGGCAATCAGGTACAAGCATTTTCGCATGGACACTATCCATACGATTACAAAGCTATTAACACCAGGGTGCTTCATGGCATCTCTAGATTTATGGGACGCGTACCTCCACATTCCTATAGCTCAGGCCTCCCAAAAGTTTTTGCGTCTGGCAGTCAACTTAGGAACTTCAATTTGGCATCTGCAGTTCAAAGCTCTGCCGTTCGGCCTCCCATCCTCCCCCAGGATTTTCACAAAAGTGATGGCGGAAGCCTTGGAGCCTTTGACGCTGAGGGGAGTCTCGGTTGTCCCATACCTGGACGATCTCCTATTTTTCGCAGATTCAAGAGATCAGTTAGTGACAGATCTCCAGGTGTCACAATTGCACCTCAGGTATCTGGGGTGGTTGTTAAATCTGGAGAAATCAAACTTAGACCCTTCTCAGGAGATAAGGTTCCTCGGCTACAACATCAACTCAACTCTCCAAAAGGTATTTCTCCCTCAGGAAAAAATAGAAAAAATTAACTCCTCAGTCTGTCAGATCCAGACAAATCTAGTAGTGTCAGTAAGGACAGCTATGGCAGTGCTAGGCCAGCTTACGGCCTCGATCCCTGCAGTACTATGGGCCAGGTTTTATTCCAGGCCCCTACAGAGAAACATCCTACAAGTATGGTCTCATCAGGAATCTCTGGAAAAATCTTTCAAGCTAACATCAAGAGCAAAGAGGTCCCTCTGGTGGTGGAGAGACCAGTCCAGTCTGTCAAAGGGTCGCCCCTGGGTCCTTCCCTTGGACAAGCGTCTGACAACGGACGCAAGTTCATGGGGGTGGGGTGCTCACCTGGACGGACAGATAGCACAAGGATCTTGGTCCAAGGAGGAAGCAAGGAGGTCATCAAATTGGCGAGAACTAAGGGCCATTTTCATGGGACTCCTGGCTTTTCAAAAATTACTGAGGGGTTGTCATGTACAGGTCTAATCAGACAATACAACTGCTGTAGCCTACGTGACCAAGCAAGGAGGGACTGTAATAATATTCCTTATACTTGTTGCTCTAGTGCAGCCATTCCTATAGCAGACAGATGCGCTCCGTATTTCACAAACCTCCGCGTCACTTCCGGTGCGCGGACCTTGCGTTCCAGCTTGGAACGCGGAAGCGCGCCGAGCGCACATTGCCAATTAACCGCGAGATCGGCTATTTAAACTTCCAGAGATGACGGTAGGGTGTTCTGTTATTGCGTACAGACACCCTCCGTCCTGTAGCCGCACTAACCTGCATCGAGGAAGAGTTCCCGACCACGTCCTCTCCGTGTCCCAGTTTGGATCCACACAGGCTGCTTATTATCCAGGCTTCTCGCTCTCCCCTGATTCCATTATAGATGAGTGCTGAACCGCAAGTATATGTGTCCTGATGGACTTGCTACTTTCCTTACTAGGTCTAATGTGCAGCAACATTAGCCTATAGTTATTTCATTTACTTTTAGTTCCTTTGAATCTCTCCTATTACAGATCCTACTCATAGATGAGACTTCTTTATTTTGTGTGTACCTGAACTCACCATTAATAACCTGAGCTCCTGTCAGAACAGGCTAGGGTCTCATACACCGCAGGTCTAGTACTCAGAGGGCATGATGATTTAACCCCAAACTTTCTGTGATACAGAGAGTGATCTAGTGGGCAAATCTGAGTTACCTCTGTAGTCTTACAGGGAATCTGGTTACATGTCATAAGAGGTGCGGTGGGATTATTACAGGGACCAGGAGTCAGGGTCTGATGGAACTAGCCAACCAGCTAGTAGCATGGGCAGAAAGAAACGTAATTTCCCTATCGGCAATTCACCTAAAAGGGTCCCAAAATCTACTAGCAGACCTGTTAAGCAGAAGGAGAGTAAAAGAGGCAGAATGGAGCCTAAATCAGGAGATATTCAAGATGATCACAGTAAAATGGGGTCATCCTCAAGTGGATCTTTTTGCCAGCCAACAGAATACCAAGGTCCAAGAATTCTTTTCCCTGCACAGGGGAGACCAAGCGATAGGCACAGATGCTCTAGCCCACCCATGGGATTACCATCTGTGTTATGTTTTTCCCCCCTTTCCCCTAATTCCACTAGTGTTGAGGAAATTCAGGGAAGAAAAGACCAGTCTAATTCTGATTGCTCCCTTCTGGCCAAAAAGGCCTTGGTTCGCAACACTTAAATCTAGCCATAAAGCCCCCATGGAGTCTACCAGCCAGAAAAGACCTTCTAAAACAGGACTCAGTATGCCACCCAGAAATAGACAGATTGAATCTGTGTGCCTGGTTTCTGAAGAGGACATTCTAAAAAAGAAAGGTTTATCTGATAAAGTAGTGAAAACTTTATTATCAAGTAGGAAGGAAGTAACCAGGGCTATTTACCAGAAGGTATGGAAGAAATGTAATTCCTGGTGTTCCGCTAAAAATTTCCAACCTGAAAGTCTTGTCTCAATTCTAGAGTTTCTCCATGAAGGAATGGAGAAAGGTCTTGCAGCTAGTACGTTAAAAACGCAGGTCTGTTTTTTTAGAAAGGACTCTATCTAGAGAGCCTTTGTTTTCCAGATCTTTCAGAGCACTCTCAAGAAACAGACCAGTGACTCTTAAAAATTTTCCAAGTTGGGATCTATCAGTTGTCTTACAGGGCTTAACGGGAGCACCGTTTGAACCTTTAGAAAATTCTTCTTTGAAAAATGTATTTCTCAAAACTGTTTTTTTGGTGGCAATAACTTCAGCAAGACGAGTTAGTGAGCTACAAGCTCTGGCCATTTCTGAACCTTTTTTAAGAATTTTTCCAGATAGAGTGATTCTTCAAACGGATCCTGCTTTCCTCCCAAAAGTGGCATCTAATTTTCATCGTTCACAGGAAATTATCTTACCCACTTTTTCTTTAAATCCTTCTAACGCTGGAGAAGAAGCTTTTCATACTTTAGATGTGAAAAGGTGTCTGATACAATACCTGCTAGTCACCAAAGAGTTCAGAAAAACAAATGCTCCGTTTATAGTTTTTTCAGGCCCTCGTAAGGGGAAAAAGCGTCCAAGGTGGCTTAAACTCGCAATTACGGAAGCTTACAAAACCAAAGGTGTTACACCTCCCTCAGGCATTATGGCACACTCAACTAGATCAACTGCAGTATCTTGGGCTGAAAGAGCGGGTGCTACACCCGAACAAATTTGCAAGGCCGCCACCTGGTCCAGCTATTCAACGTTCTTGAAACATTGCAGGCTGGATCTATTGTCTGCCGCAGATCAAGCCTTTGGCAGGAAGGTGCTGCAGGCAGTAGTCCCACCCTAGGGTAAGTTACTTGTTTATCCTCTCCAAGGTTGTCCTGAAAGGCGAGGTGAGAAAGGCCTAGTTAGACTTACCGGTGACGGTATTTCTAAGAGCCTTTCAGGACAACCGCTATTTCCCTCCCTAAATTTATTTTAAAGTAATAAGTTATAAATCTATCATGGTGTTGTGGTTTCTGTGCTTTATCTTCCAGGGAGTCGGACCACAATAACTGAGGCCATGGTGGAAGAGGAGGGGTTTTAAAGTCCAGCATGTGTTTCCTAATGAAGAGGCGGAGCTGCGCTCTCTCCAAGGTTGTCCTGAAAGGCTCTTAGAAATACCGTCACCGGTAAGTCTAACTAGGCCTTTTATTGCCAGAAAATAAAATTAAAAAAGCGTCTGAACGTCTATAACTTTTTGTAGCTTCCAAGTAACACAAAACTGCTCTCTTAACATCCAGGGTATGGAATTCCTCTTCCTTTTTTCCTTTCGGATTAGAGCAAAATGTAGGAAGTACCATTTCTTGAGACTGATTCTTGATCAAAAGCAACCTTCGGTAAAAATTTGGGTTTCAAAACAATTCTGTCCGAAAAAATGAAACAAAAAGGTTCTCTGACGGACAAGGCTTGTAGCTCGCTGATCCTTCGAGCTGTTGTGACAGCCACTAAAAAAACGTTTTTCAATGTTAATAATTTTAGGGAGGCTAAGCCCAAAGGCTCAAAAGGTTCCCTGGCAAATCCCATGACGGACAATCTTTTACCACTACTGGTCTAGATCTAACAAGGGCCTTAAAGAACCTTATCACCAAGGGCTCTGAGGAAACTGCTTTTTCCAGAAAAACTCCCAGCGTGGCTACCTGGACCTTAAGGGTGCTTACCACTAGACCTTTGTCCGCTCCCTTCTGTAGAAATTCTAAGATAGAAGTTTTATTTACCAACCTGCCAGATGCTGTGCATCACGTATTAAAGGTCTTCCAGACTTTGAAATAGATTGACCTAGTGACCTGCTTTCTACTGGACAGGAGGGTCGCTACTAATCTGGCCGAGAAACCTTTTTTCCTGAGGAGTTGCTCCTCAGAAGCCAAGCCGTAAGAGTTAGTTTTCTTAAGTCTCGGTGAAACAGAGGACCCTGTAGGAGCAGGTCCTGTCTCAGTGGTAGGTGCCAGTAAGGTTTGACTTGCATCAGCAGGAGGGCAGAAAACCAAGGCCTTTTGGGCCAAAAGGGGGTGATAAGAATCACCGTTGTATTCTCCTTCTGAATTTTTGCTATGACCTGAGGGATGAGCTGGAATGGGGGAAACGCGTAACAGAGGTGAAAACTCCAGCCGTGTGCTAGAGCATCCATCCCCAGAGCTGACCTGCTCCTGTCTAGGGAAAAGAAATGGGGGATCTAGGCATTTTCTTGGTTCGCAAACAGATCTATCGCTGGCTGTCCCCATTTTTCTGCTATCAGACTGAACACCTCTGGATTCAACTGCCACTCCGCTTCTAGTACTAAATTCCTGCTCAGGAAATCTGCTATCCTATTTAGAGTCCCCTTTAGATGGACCGCGGATAAGGATAGAGTACGGGACTCTGCCCACCGTAGAATATTTCCGGCTAGGTCCTGAAGCCCTTTGCTTCTGGTGCACCCTTGTCTGTTGACATAGGCCACTGCCGTGGCATTGTCCGACAGGACCTGTGCATGATGACCCTGTATCTGTTGTGAAGGCAAGCAGGGCCAATTCTACCGCCTTTAACTCTCTCCAATTTCAGGATCTCCTTGCCTCTCCTGCGGACCATGACCCCCGAGTCCAACGACTGTTCATGTGGCCCCCCACCCCCAGGAGCTGGCATCGGTCGTTATCCTTACCTGGGTTGGGAAGGACCACAACAGACCCGCCGACAGCCTTTCCTGACTTTTCCACCACCAGAGACTTCTTTTCACTTTGGTGGGAATTTCTACCAGCAAGTCTAGTGACCTCTGATCGCGGTCCCAGACTTTTAGCAAAAAATCCTGTAGCGGTCTGAAGTGGAACCTGGCCCATTGCACTGCGGGTATAGAGGAGGTCAGGGTTCCCAGTACTGACAATCCTTCTGATCGAAACTTTTTGACTGCCCTGTAACAAAGATACCGCCTCTATCACCTTCTTTCGTTTTTCTTCTGGGAGAAAAACTTTCTGCTCCACAGAGTCTATCTGGAAACCCAAAAACAGAGCTTGTTGAGAGGGGACCAGGCTTGATTTCTGGAGATTCAGAATCCATCCTATGGACTCCAAGTGAGACCGGGCCCTGACTAGATCTTTCTGAAGATCTTCCCTGGACTGGGCAAAAAACAGGTCGTCTAGGTAAGGGACCATGGAGATCCCCTCTAGACGAAGAGGTGCTAGTGCCTCTGCCATCACTTTTGTAAATACCCTTGGGGATGACGAAAGGCCAAAAGGAAGGGCTCTGAACTGTAGGTGAACTACCCTTTTCCCTTCCCTCAAAGCCAACCTCAAAAACTTTTGGGAGCTGGCTGCAATGGGAATGTGCAGGTAGGCATCTCGTAAGTCTATCGTTGCCATGAAGCAATCCTGACTCAAGACTTCTCACTGAGAAGATGGAATCCATCCGAAACTTTCTGTATTCTACTGACAGATTTAGTTCCTTTAGGTTCAAGATTAGGTGAAACTTTCCCAAGGGTTTTCTCACCAGAAAAACACGTGAATAGAACCCCTGAAAAAAATTCCGCTTTTGGGACCGGTACAACCACTCTTTGGTCCATCAGTTCCTGAATTAGGGACTTCATAGCAAGAGCCTTGGCGGGATCCCTTGGAACATTTGTTGCCAGGAATCTTTTTGGGGGTTCTTCCTTGAACTCCATCACATATCCCTTTAGAAGTCTAGGATAAACTGGTTTGAGGTACTACTGCCTCTCCACTGGGGAACTCCCGGAGTCTTCCCCCTACCTGCAGCGGAGAGTCATTGTGGCTTCTCGGAGGTTGAAGGAGGCTGAGTGGACAGATGCACGGATCCCTTTCCCCTGGAGATGGATGTCCCGCCGTCTCTTCTGCGGTAGTACAGGGCTGGGCTGTGAGTTTGTCTCCCACGGGACCTGCGGCTGAGGACAGCGAGCACGTGACCGTGACCGGGAACGGTGAATACCATGGAGCTACAGCCTAAGCTCGAGGACGGAGCTGCTAGTATCAGTGGCCCCCCTTTCCTCTACTCACGAGCGAAGCAAGGTGACTGGAGGCTAGAGGGTCGGACGGACCAACGGTATAACAGTACAGCAGGCGGAGAAACAGAGAAGAAAAGCTGAAGGGCAGTGGAGATGCAGTCGCACAGAATGAGTGAGTAATACTCCTATAAGTAACAGGACTCTGCATAATACCAGCGGGTATATAGCCTATGGTGTTAACTAATAACTGGGATGAATATTAGGGACAGAACAGCAGGAAGAGTGCATAGTGCATCGTACTCGGTTGCTGCATAGCTGACAAACGTAGCCAAAAGTGACTGTTTTCTTTTTGTTTTGTTTTTTTCAAGCAAAGGGACATCAATGTAAGAAAAGAGGAAACAAGCGTTGTAGCTTATGCACTATTGAGGACTGTTTGGCTGCTGGAATGTTTTTCTCATTTGTCTGACCCCCTCCTTGCTCAGATACACTGGTTTGCTGACCCCATGGTGGTGTTAATGATTGCGATTTAAGTGCGGCTAACTGTTATACATGCCTGTTTGCTACTAACCACTATATATAAAAGGTTAAAGCGTATTTACTTTGGGCTGTACTCTGGTGGGAAGCGCCATCAGAAGCCCCACCAGTACCATAAGAAGGATACACCATAAGAAGGAAACACTGACTCTTACTTATAAATGTATAGACCCGTTGGCTGCTTTTTGGACCTGGGGCATACCCGCCTTTATTTGTCGGAAGGACAATAAATACAGAGGAAACCGGGGTGTGCTATCAGCCCTTGTTTTGTAATTTCTCCCTGTGACGGTAGTAGAACATATCCCTGTCAAGCCTTCCCTTCTTCTCCCATAAAAGAAATCGCCCAATATTCCCCGACTTAGGAATATCCCTGGAATCACCGAATAATCCACACATGAGCCAAGGCTTAATGCTGGATGTAACAGGACACACTTTAATGGCAAAACTCTGCAGATTTATATACACAGTTTACAAGCTTGTCATCAATCAAAGAACAATGAAATCTCCACCCCCTTTTCCACACACTGGGGGTTTCCATACAGAGGCATTTCGGAACCGCAAAGCTTGACACATCACATTCTTTTGAATTGAATTAACCTTTAGAATACACAATCACAGATCTAAAAGACATTTAGTAATTATCTCCCAGAGACAGAAGCCCCCAGGGGTAATTACTACAATGAAGCAATCAGAACAACAATTAACACCTCTACACACTGGACAATAAAATGTATCTCACAAGCCCGACTCCGGTATGCCATTGAAGGGTCATTGTCCAATTATCCAGGTCTAGAGGCACACAGACATTAAAATTAGCAGGGAGAGAATTACACTGAAGTATATAGGCAATTGCATAAAAGTCCTTCACAATGGCCCCCCCTTTTCTCCCTGCTCCGGCAACTCGGTTGGACCTTTCCTGGTCCAGTAGAGTTGACGGGTTCAGAGCTTCTAGTCCGAGGTTAACTCCGTTTGGCGTGACAATCCATCGGCATTCCCGTTTTGCTTGCCTGGGCGGTAATGAATCGTAAAGTCATAGGGCTGTAAGGCCAAGCTCCAGCGTCCCCTGAAACCCGGTTAAGCCACACCAAGGGATTGTGGTCGGTGATGAGAGTGAAAGCCCGGCCATAAAGGTAAGGTGTGAGCTTTTTGAGGGCCCATATCAAGGCCAAACACTCTTTTTCAATGGTGGCGTAACTGACCTCCTTTGGCAACAGCTTCCGACTCAGGTATGCCACCGGGTGCTCTCCTCCATCCTCCCCGATCTGGCTTAGTACTGCCCCCAGTCCAAACATTGAAGCGTCGGTGTGAACAATAAATCTTTTGTTAGGATCTGGGGTAATCAACACCGGAGCATTAACCAGAGCAGTCTTTTCCAGGACTGTCTGCCAGGATAACCCATCCGCCTTCCTGGTTTGAGGCCCTGGCCCATAATCGGACGGCAAGAGGCTCGCATTCAGTCCTCTCCAAAAGCCCCTGTCCCGGCTAGGCCCGTCACACATCCCCCCTTTTGGCAGGGGACTAACCCAGTAGGAGACACCAGATGGGTTGTCTCTGAATTTAGTCAGTAGTTCCAGTCCCCCAATGCCGGTATCCATACAGTACCCCAAATCACTTGCTCCAAACCGAGCATTACTCACCCCGCCATCCTCTGCCTCTCTCAGGGAACACGTCTGCCGCTGGGGAGAGGCCTGGACTAGCCCTTCTCCCTGGAGTCCTTTCAGCCGCTGGAGAGATGACAGGGTGGCTGGGTTCAGTCCATCATGCTGTTGGGGATCTGGGCCAACTGGCCACCATTTATGGGTTATACCAGTGGAGACTGAAGTCTCATCCACTGGTGTGAGGTGAAAATCCCCCAGTGCTTGCAAAGCAAAGCCGACATCCTCCTCTTTCAGTCCTGTACCATTTTCTGGGGTCGTGCCAGTGGAGACTGAAGTCCCATCCACTACCACATGAACCCCTTCTTCTGTTAGGTGAAAGCAGAGGCCCGGGGCACTCTGCTCTGTTGCCAGCTCTTCCGCTGGGTTGCTCTGAGTGGAGACCACAGTCCCATCCACCGATATCCGCTCAAGCTGTAGTGGGGTGCAGCCGCCAGTAGCATCTTGTCCTGCTGCCAGGGATTCTGCTCGGAGTAAGAGCTTTACCACCTCAGCTGGTTGCTGGGGAGGGGGGCCAACCGCCCCGGCTCCCTGGAACTCCACAGTTGGTCCCGGTGCTGGACAGAGATGGCTGGCACTCTGCCCTGTTGCCAGCACTTCTGCTGGGGGTGCATAAGCCATAACATCCTCTGAACAGTCTATACATTCTGTAATCTGTGGCTGGGGAGTGATCGCCATCTTCTCACCCTGAGCCTCCGAAACTGCCACAGGGGTGGGGCAAAGGTCCTGAACCCTCTGTCCGGTGAACAGCGCTTCAGCTGGGGAAGTTCCTTGTAACTCCACAAATACTGCTCTTGGTGCTGGGCAGAGCACAATGAAGTTTGGCCCTGATCCCAGCTCTTCTGTTGGAGGCCCATCAGGTTGTTTTTCCTCAGCAGAAACATCTATTAAATCCCCTGTCTCTGGAACTGGTGTCTGGGGATAGGGGTTCACCATCTCATGTCCATGGAACCCAGAGGATGCTATAGATCCTGAGCAGAGGTTAGCAGAGCTCGGCCCTGCGGTCAGAACTTCAGCTTTGGGAATGGCAATCTCCAGATTTTCCACTGACGATTCACTGGCATACTGCTGGACAGGCACATTCCTCCATTCAAGATCGTCCCATGCAGAAACCGGATCAAGGTCAGTCGGCACTTTCTGCATCGGCCATAAGACCTCCTGGTCCATAGCTGCAGGGGCAGGTTGGCAAAGCACACTGTTACCCTGCCACATGGACGATTCTTCAGCCAGGATTTCAGTATTGTCCACTGGTATTTCCTGATAGTCCCAGGCAAAGGGAGCCCGGTCCTGGCGCTGAGCAGAGTCTAGCAGCTGGTTGTAGGCGATCTCAAGGTCCCATTCCCGAGCGGCCAGAAATTCCAAATCTTCCTGTGACCAGTGCGCTTCCGAGATATTCAATTTTTTCTCTCTGTGCTCCATTATGTCCTCCAAGCGCCACTCCCGATCATCCCCAAAGTCGGGATCACTGGACATCCTCCAATACAACAATCCCAGGCCATCATAGTCATAGCCGTCTGTGGGGCTGTCATCCGCTGACCACGGGCACTCTTGGGCTACATACCACCGGAGGGCTCTGTAGCTCTCATCCAGCTGCATCTCTGCCCGGAGCAGCCTGCTTAATTCTGCTATCCACTCCTGCTTCGGTTGTTCCCCCAACAACGGCAGTCGTACGTCATACTGCGGCCAGTACCTTGCATAGATGTAGGGCAGGACTTCTCCTTGGTGTTGCTGCTCCAGAGCTAGCGCTTCCTTCCAGAGTTGGCACCGAATCACATCCGCCCATCCCAGCAGGACCTCCTCTGATACTGGACCTGTGTGCTGTATCCGCATCTCTTGTAACCTTCTTCTGAATTCCTCTTCCATGGTTACTGGTATCTGTACCTCTCCTCGTCTTTCATTTGGTGCTGCTTCTTTAGGCGTTGTCACCGATCGTCGTATTTCTGCAATTCTCAGCTCATGTTGCCGCTCTCGTTCTTTCTCATCAAAAGCTTCAAAAGCGCTAAACGGAATCTTCCTCGTGTCTGCTGTGCTGTACTCACTGTTTGGAGAATGTGCGGCTGCTTGTTGAACTGCTGCCAGTTTTAACTGTAGTTCTGCGTTTCTTATTTGTTTAGCCTCCTCCGCTACCAGGGTCATCACTTTCAGCACCACATCCGCCGTTGGGTTCGGACCGAACCATGCTAATTTCTCTCTTATTAGCTTGTTAGCTGGTGATTCCTCATCCTGAATCACTGGTGTCCCCATCTTCTGTACTGCAGGCCTTGCTGCAACCGAGTTCTCATGGTCTAGCTCCATTTATTCTGCTATGATGACACGCTCGGTTTTGCTGCTAGCAATCCTTCCACAAACTTCCAGTAGTCCTTTCCGTGTATTTCTTTTAAGCAGGGTGTATCAGTCTTCCATTTACTGTTCCCAGTGTCTGCTTGGAATCCTGGTGTAACGGAAGGTAGAAGGGAAAATCCCGCTGCTGCCAACCAGTGTGACGGTAGTAGAACATATCCCCGTCAAGCCTTCCCTTCTTCTCCCATAAAAGAAATCGCCCAATATTCCCCGACTTAGGAATATCCCTGGAATCACCGAATAATCCACACATGAGCCAAGGCTTAATGCTGGATGTAACAGGACACACTTTAATGGCAAAACTCTGCAGATTTATATACACAGTTTACAAGCTTGTCATCAATCAAAGAACAATGAAATCTCCACCCCCTTTTCCACACACTGGGGGTTTCCATACAGAGGCATTTCGGCACCGCAAAGCTTGACACATCACATTCTTTTGAATTGAATTAACCTTTAGAATACACAATCACAGATCTAAAAGACATTTAGTAATTATCTCCCAGAGACAGAAGCCCCCAGGGGTAATTACTACAATGAAGCAATCAGAATAACAATTAACACCTCTACACACTGGACAATAAAATGTATCTCACAAGCCCGACTCCGGTATGCCATTGAAGGGTCATTGTCCAATTATCCAGGTCTAGAGGCACACAGATATTAAAATTAGCAGGGAGAGAATTACACTGAAGTATATAGGCAATTGCATAAAAGTCCTTCACACTCCCTTTTTTTTTTTTTTATCCGTTTATCTTCTGCCCGTTTCCCTTCACCCTCTGTCGACTGGATAAAGGGCAAAATTAGAGCTAATATTCCCAGCTACAAAATGGCGGCATCAGCAGCAAAAGGAGGGCAGCATAACACCGAGAGTGGGGGGCCTCAAGCAGCTAGGGCAAAGGAGAAAGCGTTGCAGGCAGCAGCAGTAGCTAAATTGGAGCAGTACTCGCATACCTCTGCAAGCTCTCCAGGTAAAGGGGCTCAGAGCCAACAGATGCAGGCCAAAAACCATGGGGGCACATCGGCAGACAGGAAAAGTCAGGGTCATGGACCACTGGGCCCAAAGTTAACAACTAAAAAAGACCCTATGGGTGAACCTCCAGGGGGGGGTATGTCTGCAACCACAGTAACTACTATAGAAGCTCAAATAGTAGACGGCTTAGCAGGTGAGGATGAGCCCTCTCTGAAAGAAATACTCCTCGCTATAAATGCCTGCAAGGGGTCACTAGGTGATCTATCTGTACAGGTTAAAGAAATAAAGAATTAAAGACAATGAGCCAAGAGCTACAGAAAACAGCACAAAGTAACGGCAGTAGAGGAGAGAGTGAGTCAAGTAGAAGATGAAGTGCACCCCTTGAAACAACAGATGCAAGCAATGAAGGAGCAAATTGGATGGCAGGCGTCTAAATTGGACGAAATTGAGAACAGACTGCGCAGAAACAGTATACGGATAGTAGGTCTCCCAGAACAGAAGTGAGGGCACTCACCCAGTAAGCTTCCTTGAGAACTGGTTTAGGGAGACTTTCGGGGAAAACGTGTTCTCACCACTGTTTGGGATAGAAAGAGCTCATAAGAGTTCCATTTAAAGCCTTAAAGGATGGTCATCCCCGACCTCCACTTCTGAAATTCCTTAATTACAATGACAAGATGACTGCACTGCAGAAGGCAAGAGAGAAGGGGGAAATTTTTTACAAAGGGTCACGAATCTCTCTGTATCCAGATTTCTCGCCCGAGTTAAGTAAACGCAGAGCGGAGTTTACATCAGTCAAACGTAACCTCTTAAAAAACAAAATCACATATGCATTGTTGTACCCAGCACATTTACGTATAATGACACCAAAGGGACCTCAGTTTTTTGACTCGCCAGGAAAAGCAGCACAGTGGCTGGAAGAAAACAAATCGCAAATAGACCATGAGGACTGACAGGATTGAACTTTAGTGGGGAGTAGTAGGCCAAAAGTAGGTTGGAGTTTAAAAAAAAAGCTTTGGTCCCCCCTCTCTCCCCCCTTTTTTTTTTAGGGTGGGGGGTTGCAAGTTTAAATATATGTTAAAATATTTAAGTACACAAAGGGATGGAAAGATGAACTAACTGTTTAACCACTTAAGACCCGGACCAATACGCTGGTAAATGACCCAAGGTGTTTTTGCGATTCGGCACTGCGTCGCTTTAACAGACAATTGCGCGGTCGTGCGACGTGGCTCCCAAACAAAATTTGCGTCCTTTTCTTCCCACAAATAGAGCTTTCTTTTGGTGGTATTTGATCACCTCTGCGATTTTTATTTTTTGCGCTATATACAAAAATAGAGCGACATTTTTGAAAAAAAAACACTATTTTTTACTTTTTGTTAAAAAAAAATCAAATAAACTAAATTTTAGTCAAACATTTAGGCCAAAATTTATTTAGCCACATGTCTTTAGTAAAAAAAAAAAAAAATCGCAATAAAAAAAAATAGCTACCTAGCGGGAACAGCGACACTAATACAGCGATCAGAAAAATGATCGCTTAGTGACGCTGGCAATAGGGAGTGAAAGGGTTAACTAGGGCGGTGATCAGGGGGTTAAAACTTTATTAGGGGGGGTGGGGGGGCTATCCTGAACCTAACACTAACTGTTTTTTACAGTGCCTGTCACACTGACACTAAATGCAGTGATTAAATCACTGCATTCAGTAACACTGTGACAGGGGGGTGGGGGGGCGATCACAAGGGGTTAATATGCCTATGTGAGTGTGTGTCAGTGTTGTGTTGGTGCACACTTACTTGTCATGTCTTCTCTCATCAGCAGCGCTGGGAAACAGCGCTGCGATGAGAGAATACATCATTTCCTCCTTCCTGTGTAAACACAGGAGGAGGAAGTGACAGGCTGGGAGCGCGCTCCCATTGGCTGGGATCGATCGCGGGGGGGGGCGGAAAACACGGACATCCGCCCGCAGATCCCGGATCGCTCCCAGAGGTAGGGAGACCCCCGCACGCCGCGGAGGGGGTCCCGATGGGACCCCCGAACCGCACTCAGGCGGGACGTAAATTTACGCCCTTGTGCCTGTACGAGCCATGTTGTGGCCGTATATGTGCGTGCGGGGGTCTTTAAGTGGTTAAAAAAAAAAAAAATAAACAAACAAATAGGCACCGATAAGAAACAGGGGGGCACAATCTTACAAAATATGTATATTATGTATATGTATAAAAAGCTAGGGGTTGGGGGGGGGGGGTTGGCACAGGATCACAAATGGGAATGGATGGTGCAGGGTATGAAATGGAGGGATGGCAGTTAGTGGTCACAAGCACAGCCCCAGGGGAGGGCCTTTTTACAAAAGAACAAAAACACGATTATTACACGTAACGCTACACCTAAAAAATATGGAAAATATGGAAAAGGGAAACTGGAAGTTTAAAAAAGTTTGGGTGTTTCACAAATCCTTTGTAAAGTATATTCAAAATAGATACACTTTTGATATTTTTTAGACAGACCAGGGGTAGAGATGGTGGAAAATGGCTAGAGGACGGGGATGTAGGTGTAAAGCTGTCGTCCTGGTCTTTTTTTTTTGGTTTCCCTCCTCTCTTGGGCATTGCAGAACTGCTGCTTACTTGGCTAGCAGGATCCTCTCTCATATATATATGTTCTTTTTACCTGCAGTTGGAGTTATATCCCTTACGTCTATAAACTTCCCTAGGCGATATGAGGCCGAAAACACTTAAATCGGATCCTTGAATGTTCGGGGGATGGGTGACCCAGTTAAAAGAGCCACAATCTTCTCTATGCTTGAGTGGCATGGAGTGGAGCTAATTTGCCTGCAAGAGACGCACTTAACAAGGGAAACAATGTTAAAGTTAAAAAATTGAAAATATCCATATCAGTACCATTCGGTCCACTCCTCCTATTCTAGGGGGGTGAGCATAATGGTAAAAAAAGGAGTGTCTTTTGCGTGCAAGGAGCTCAAAACAGATGAACTGGGCCGCTATGTATTTTTGCACTGTCTAATAGAGAATGCACCATACATACTGGCCAATATTTACATCCCACCACCCTTCAAAATGGAGATCCTGTACAAATTAATGGAATTTGTAATACATAAGGAAAACATCCAGGTAATAGCAGTAGGGGACTTCAATGTGACATTGAAAAAAACAAAGGATAGATTCCCACCAGGGTTGTGGGGAGATAGCAGGGGTGAGGGACACCTAAACCAATTTCTGGAAGAAGTTGGATGGTGTGACATGTGGAGAACAAGATACCCAGAGGTGCGCCAGTACTCTTGTTTCTCGAGTACACATTCCACCTTGTCCCGAATAGACATGGCCCTGGGTAATGGGGCAAGCGTACAGTTAGTAGGTGGAATTGCCTATTATCCAAGAGGTGTGTCGGACCACTCTCCACTGGTATTAACATTGAATATGGGGAGTAGGTGCCCCATAAACAATTGGAAAATAAGTCCATTCTGGCTGGAACTTATGGGAAAGCCGGAGGAGATAGACATAAAATTAAGAGAGTTCTTGGACTTTAATTCAGGGACAGCACCGGTGGGAGTGGTCTGGGACACCTTGAAGGCGTTCCTTAGGGGGCTATTGATCCAACAGTTTGCCAAGATCAAGAAAAACTGCAGGGACTGGGAAGAGAAAATGAGGAAAGAAGTTCTGGAGGCAGAAAAACAATTTGTAGAGGACCCCTCTCCGATTAAACAAAAAAGATGGCTCGAGAAACAACAAGAATATAAAATGGCAATTAATAGAAAAGTGGAGAATAAACGCCTATTTCAGAGCCAAAGTTTATTTGCAGAGGGGGAGAGTGTAGGTCATACCTTGGCACTTCTAGCTAAAATTAACTCGACCCCCTCCAATATACTTGCAATTCGGACAGCGGGGGGGGGGGGGGCATAATATCCTCACAAACACCTGTAATCTTGGATACATTTGAGGCATACTATCAGGAGTTATATAAATCAAAAAGTAGGGATGAAATGCCACAAATGAATGAATTCCTAAGGAAAATAGAAACGCCAGCTCTTTCAGAGGAGGATAGAAGGACCCTAGAAGCTCCTATAACCTTAGAGGAATTACAACAGGCATTGGGGGGGATGGCCAATCAGAAGTCCCCAGGACCAGACGGTCTTCCAGCAGAAATTTACAAACAGTATAGCGAGGTGCTGCTTCCAGAACTGCTTAAGGCGCTAAATTGGGCATTGGAAGGGGGGAGGCTACCTGCTTCAATGTCAGAAGCCATCATTATAGTATTGCAAAAGGAAGGGAAAGATTCACTGGATACAGCATCTTATAGACCAATATCCCTGCTATGCTCTGATGTGAAATTATTAGCAAGGGTACTGGCAGCTAGGATAAATAAATGTATCCAGAAACTTATACATACCGACCAGTCCGGTTTTATACCGAACAGATCAACCAGCATAAATATTAGAAGACTGTACCTGAATTTACAAACGCCAACGGTGAATGCGGGAGACAAAGCCATCTTGTCCCTGGACGCCACCAAGGCGTTTGATAGCCTTGAGTGGGACTATCTCTGGCATGTCCTGGGAAAATTTGGTCGTTTAAGCTAGAAAGGGGGACAAGACAGGGATGTTCCCTGTCGCCTCTCCTTTTCGCTTTAGCAATAGAGCCACTGGCCATCGCGATTAGAAGCGACCAGGATATACAGGGCTTCCAGAGAAGAGCAGGAGTGGAAAAAACAGCACTCTATGCAGATGACATCCTGCTCTTCCTGGGGGACTCTACAAAGTCATTAAACAAGGCACTAGAGATAGTGGAGGCTTTTGGTCGTCCTTCTGGCTTAGTGATCAACTGGGAAAAATCTGTACTTTTACGGGTGGATCCAGTGGACAACATGACATGTGCAGAAATACCCCAGTTGAAAATAGTGGAAAAAATGGAATATCTGGGTAAAGCCGTAACAATTGCTGTATGTATTTCATAATTCACCTGTGTGGATAGGAAAGGTATGGTTTCAAAAAATAGAGACCCTTTTTAGGGAACTGATCTGGAAAAAGGGGAAAGCCAGGATTAGTCTCCAGACATTACAATTACCAACAAACATGGGAGGCCTGGCAGTTCCACACCCCTACAGCTATTTTCTAGCAGCCCAACTACAGCACCTGGGGGGGTGCGGCACCATAGGAGGAGGGAATGCCAGCGGGAAAATTATGTTAATGGGGTCCCCACACAGGTCCATAATAGAAACCTTGGAGGCCGACTCCTTCCCAGTTAAGAACTCAACACTGAATCTGGTCAAGAGAACCTGGCAGGTAGGTAAGTCAGCTCTGGAGTACAAGGGGTTAACAAAATACTCCCCACTCTGGGACAATAAAAACTTGCAGGAGATTGTAAACATGGGGAAGTTGAAAGAATGGGAAAAGCTAGGCATAACCAGATTGGAACAATTATTCAAAGATGACACATTGAAGCCCTTTGCAGTACTAAGGGAAGAATATGCCATACCAAACTCCCTGTTTTACACTTACCTACAGATTAGGCATGCCCTACAGGCTCAATTCAGGACGGACCCGGTAAGAAGGCAAAACATTTCCCATCTCCAACGGTTAATCGAGTCTGAGATATCTAAGGGAACTATCTCGGATTTGTACGCAAAGCTGAGCGATGGGTTTATAGGGTCTATAGGGGAGAAAGACTGGGAAAAAATAAACAAAGGTGGGAGGAAGACATAGGTCAAATAACAACTGAGCAATGGGAACAGATACTTGCGGCAGGGAAACTAGTGTCACTCGCTCCATCGCAGAGAGTCTCACATCTGTTTTTACTTCATAGAGCCTACTATACACCAAAGAGGCTATATAAGTTTGGCAGGAAAACAGATGATAAATGCCCCAGATGTCAAAACATAGGAGATCTTATACACATGGTGTGGAAATGCCCGAAATTACATAGATACTGGGTTAAAGTGCTAGAGATTATAAATATTACCTTAGGGATCAACTTGGCACTTGAGGCCAGGGTCTGTATATTGGGGTGCATAGAGGAGAGATTTGAGCAAAAAGGCAGAAAAATAGCAGCGATAAGGTGCCTGTTTCAGGCCAGGAAACTGATAGCCCAAAAGTGGCAGGCAGAGAAAGCACCCACAGTAACAGAATGGGTAAACGTGATAAATGCCACAGTATGGAAGGAGAAAGTAACCCTAACTAGACAAGGCAACTTTAATACATTTAAAATGCTGTGGGAACCATGGCTGAATAGAATGGGTTGCCCACCTTAAGTAGAGGAGAGAAGAGGAACCTAGCTAGGTGGTTGGGGAGAGGAAGGTGTGTAAGAGCGAGGTAACAGAGAGAGATGGAGAAATCCGAGAGACAACATGGTGCTAATCAAGTAAAAAGGTATTAAGGGAAAGGAAAGGGAAATAAAATAAAATAAGGAAAAGCAGTATTCGAATGACGCGCAACGGCCCATAATTCACTGCGGATGATGATTGGCCAAGCATGCACCATGACCCCGCATGCTTGGCCAATCACAGCGCCCAAAAAACGAAGAGACCTAATTGGCCAAAGCCTGCGTGCTTTGGCCAATTAGGGCTCAGGGCTTTAGCACACGCCCCACACTATAAAAGGCCGCCTCCCGGGCGGCCTCGTGTAGTGTGTTCCGGCTTGCTTTCAGAGAGAGAAGTCAGACAGACAGACAGAGAGAGAGAGAGAGAGAGAGAGAGAGAGAGAGAGAGAGAGAGATAGATAGATAGATAGATAGATAGAGAGACACAGTGTCTTTTCAGATAGATAGATAGATAGATAGATAGATAGATAGATAAGGGAGGCTACTAGTTAGTATAGTTAAATGTACAGTTTGTAGAGAATATATTGACATCCCTAGGCGTTGTCAATATATTTATAAACTGTATAGCTTAGCTAGTTCTGCTATTAGTATCTGTCAGGCAGGAGATTGTGCTTGATGCTCTAACGTGTTAGTGTACACGTGTTAGTTAATTGCACATAGACGCTGTGACGGTCGTCGAATATCTCCGCCATCCATTCCCTTCTTCTCCCATAAAAGAAATCACCCAATATTCCCCGACTAGGAATATCCCTGGAATCGCTGAATAATCCACACATGAGCCATGGCTTAATGCTGAATGTAACAGGACACACTTTATTGAAGTACACAGCACACTTTATACAGGATTTGGAACATCCCGCCCCCAACAACCGCTTTCCTATTGGTCCATTGTAAAGTATGCAGTCTTCATTCTGGTCCTCTTAAACCATGCAAATGAGGATTTGAAAATGTCTCCGCAGAGATTGGTCCCAATGCTTGAATAGCCTGAATATGTGTGGCCAGAATCCTGTGATGTGTTTTCAGACAAAAGCCCCAAGGGGTCAATCAATGTACACAATAGCCAGCCACAGAACAATGGAGCCGTCTGGAGAATTGAGACAGGGCAGAAGTCATTTACACCTGATAATAGAAAGGCTTTAGATAGGGTTATCACACAATGGACAATGAGTCTATTGACCTGGCTGAGGTTCAGAATTAAATCTTCTGTAATACATGAATTAGGATTTCAGTATTTTTTTTTTTTTTCAAATAACAGTTTTTATTAGACACAGGGTAACCCCCGTGCCGCAGAGAGAGTTGTACAAAAACTTCAGCAGGACAGCAGAAAACACAGTGCATAACATATTTCAGCACGTTACATATGTTAGAGCATAGCACTCGTATAAGAAACTCCTGCGTAGCAGGGACATACAACACAGCAAGAGTAAGAAGAGAGGAAGGGGTCAGAGGAAAAAGAAAAAAAAAAAAAAGTGAAGAAAGATCAAGAAAAAAGAGAAAAGAGAGAGAAAGGGGGAGGGTCTGCATAGGCAGGGGGATAAGGGGAGAGGGGGAGGGGTAAGAGGGGGGGACTCGACCCATGGCTCAGGGCGGATCCTCATGACGGCGCCACTCCTCCCAGATCTCGTCGTGCATGTCCAATCTATCCTGCAGCCTGGCTGTCATTTTTTCCATGAGCTCAACATCTTTGATCCTGGCATACAGGTCAGTTTGAGAGGGGGGGGACAGGCGCTTCCAATGAAGGGCAACTAGACACCTCGCGGCCGTCAGTACATGTCTCATCAGTTTTTTGGAAGTTTTGGGAATCTGCAGGGGCGATACCCCTAGTAAAAATAGTTTCGGGGACCAGGGAACCGGCACCCCCAGGAGACTAGATAACAGTTGCTGGGTTTCCGTCCAAAACGGAACTATCTTGGGGCAGGTCCAGTAAATATGATACAAGGTTCCCTTGGCTCCCTGGCAGCGCCAGCACCTGTCTGAACTGGATGGGTAGATGGCATGGAGAACATCCGGTGTCATATACCAAAAATATAATATTTTATAGGCATTCTCCTTGTACAGTGTACAGAGAGAGCTCTTAGCTGCCTGAGACCAGATCGTCTGCCACGTCGCCTCCGGGATCTCCTCCCCGAGTGCCTTCTCCCAGCGAAGCATGTATGCATGCTTACCCTGGGTGGAGAAGGATCGAGAGTTCAGCAACTGATATATATCTGATATCAGCCCGCGGCGAGCAGAGCCCTCCAATACCAGTTTTTCGAAAGGCGCCGGCGCTGAGAATTGGAGCTTTGGGGCAAATGATTGTGCATAGTGTCTTATCTGCAGATACCCATAGAACACCAGGGGGGGCAAGTTAAACTTTTTTTGTAGATCAGAGAATGAGAGCAGTTTTCAAATCATAGGGTCCACCAGATGGCCAAAATGGAAGAGGTCACGCGTCGCCCAAGGCGAGGACATCTGATGAGTCAGACCGTCAGGCATCCTGGGGTTGAACAGAAAAGAGGTCAGGAGGGATTGCTCCGAGCTCAGATTATGAGCCCGGGACAGTCTACGCCAGAGCGTCCTGAGATGGAGCATGGGCCCTAAAAGTCGTCCCGAATCCACCTCCGCACTCGCGTTCCACAACAGGCTATTCGGGTGCACGGGGGCCAGCCACAGCTTCTCGATTTCAGTCCATTTGTTGTAGGAGCGCTGGGGGAACCAGGAGGCAACGGCACGAAGTTGGGCTGCCTGGTAGTACTTAAGCAGGTCAGGGAACCCCAATCCCCCGTCGGTGCGGGATGCTGACAAGACCGTTCGGGGTATCCTGTGCCGCCCATAATTCCAGACAAAGCGCACCAAGTCCACCTGAAGCTTGCGGAGATCTGCATAAGGGACTGGGATGGGCAGTGTCTGGAATAGGTAGAGGAGCTTGGGGAGGATGACCATCTTGACAGAGGCCACCCTACCCAAGAGGGAAATGTGATGAACTCGCCACTTCTGCAGAAGTTCTCTTATGGACCGAAAAAGAGGGGGGAAATTGGCCTTATATAAAGTGTCAAAGGACGGAGTGATCTGCACCCCCAGGTATTTCAAGCCCGCCGTAGCCCAATGGTAGGGGAAGCACTGTTTTAAGTGCCGGACCTCCTCATCAGGAACGTTGATGGGGAGAGCTACCGACTTAGTTGCGTTTATTTTATAACCCGAAAGGGACCTATAGAGATCAAGTTCTGCGTGCAGGTTAGGCAGGGAGATTCTGGGACGGGTGAGGGTTAGGATAACGTCGTCCGCAAAAAGCGACAGCTTAAATTCCCTCCCCCGCACCAGAACTCCTCGAATGTCCGGGTTCCTGCGAATAGACGCTGCCAGTGGTTCTACGCATAACGCGAACAGGAGCGGTGAAAGCGGACATCCCTGGCGTGTCCCATTGGCTACCGAAAAAGGAGAGTGGGCGAAGGGGGTCTTAACCTGAGACGTAGGGTTCGTGTAGAGATGCCGTATGGCCCGCAGAAAGGGGCCGCGAAATCCCATGTGTTCCAGTGTGGCAAACAGGAAAGGCCAGCTGAGGCGGTCAAACGCCTTTTCTGCGTCTAAACTGAGGGCCAGTGATTCTTGGCCCTCCCTGTTTACCACATCAATCAGGTCGATTACCCGCCTAGTGTTGTCCCCCGCTTGGCGGAGGGGGACAAAGCCCACCTGGTCCTTGTGGATCAAGGAAGGGAGAATCACGTTCAGGCGCAGCGAGAGGAGCTTAGTGAATATTTTTAGATCCGAGTTGAGCAGCGCGATTGGCCTGTAACTAGCGCACAGAGAGGGGTCCTTGTCGGGTTTGGGGATCAGCGTTAGAAATGACCGTTGCATATCTGATGGGATGGGGGTCGCCTGAAGGAAGGCATTAAACAACTTGCACATACTCGGGAGAAGGATGGGGAGGAACGTCTTGTAATACTCATAGGGGAAGCCATCTGGGCCAGGGGACTTATGAGCGGGGAGGGTCTTGATAGCTACCGTAAGTTCCTCCTCCGTTATGGGGGCGTTAAGAGAGAGAAGGTCGGTTGTCTGAATCCTGGGGATTCCGCTGCGCTCCAGGTAATCATGCAGACGATCCGCAAGATCAGGGGATGGGGGGCCATGGGGGATGTCGGGGGCATTATATAGGGCCGTGTAGAACTCCTCAAAGGCACGAGCTATGTCCCGGGGATGGGTCAGGAGGCGATCGGCTCCGTCTTTGATCTGGTGGGGAGTAGTCATATGGGAACGCTCCGATAGTTTACGTGCTAAAAGGGAATGGGCCTTGTTTCCCTTGTCGTAATATCGTTGCTTCAATCGGATCAGGGCCTTCTCCACCTGGCCTAGGGCCAGATCACGGAGCGTCGTTCGCAGACAGACAATTCTTTTAAGAAGGGATATAGATGGAGAGGTTTGCAGTTGGATCTCTAGGGCCCTCAGGTCCCTCTCCACCTGAACCTTAGATGCTCTTGCATCTTTTTTCATGGCTGAGGAGAGCGCCATGCAGCGGCCCCGGAGGACCGCCTTGTGGGCTTCCCAAAGAGTGGGGAGGGAGATATCCGGGGTGTCGTTTTCGACAAAATAACGTTGCAATGTCGACTCCAGCTCCAGCCTGGAGGGGCCATACTGAAGCAAAAAGTTGTTCAGCTGCCAGAGATATGGCCTACGGTTGGGGGCTCCCAGATCCAGGGTCATGACCACCGGGGCATGATCCGACCAGGATATCGGTAGTATCCGGGCCTCCTTGGTGACACGGAGGGTGGCATTGTTGACTAAAAGGTAGTCAATGCGGGAGTGCATGCGATGTGGGGCCGAGTAGTACGTGAACTGCCTATCCCCCGGGTGAAGGGCACGCCAGGTGTCAAACAGAGCATAACGTCTGGTGAGCTGGCGAAATAACTTAGAGTCCCTGTGAGCTCGGGTTTGCGGGTCAGAGGAGTTCATCACCTGGCGGTCAAGGGTTACCGACTGGGAGAGGTTGAAGTCCCCGCCAATCAGCAGATACTCATTGGGTGCCCGAAACAGGCGCGCGAATACCCTAGATAGGAAGTGTATCTGGTGGGTGTTAGGAGCATACAGGGTGCACAAAGTGAGGGGTTGAGTTTGCCAGAGGCCTCTGAGAATGATATAGTGCCCCCTTGGATCGATAAAAGACTCAGAGCACGTGAAGGGGGAGCCGCTCTTAATAAGGATGGCCACTCCCGCCCGCTTTCGGGGATTAAACGCCTGAAAAACCTGGGGATAGTGCCTCCTCGCGAATGCAAAAGCATTCCCCTTGTCAAAGTGTGTTTCCTGGAGGAGGACAATGTCAGCCCCAGATTGCCTGATCTCCCTCAGAGCAAGGTGCCTCTTCCTATTTGAGTTGAGGCCGTGGACATTAAGAGTTATTACCTTAGCCATGATCAAGGGTATATGCAAACAAGAGATTACTTACCTGATCCAGGTGCAAGGTCCCAGCAGGGTCCACTCGAGGGGGACGCCAAGATGCAGGAGCCATCCGGGTATCCGCCAGAGGCACGAGCCAAGCCACGAGAATGGGGGGGAGGGAGAAGGAAGGAGGGAGGTAGGAAGAGAGGGGGGAAGAGAGAAGGAGAAAAAAGAGAGACAACAGCATTAAACACATAGCAATCAAGGTAACATAGTACAGCGAGGGCCAGAGTGCACCGCGCCACTCAGAGCCCAAAGGGTTCCAATAAGTCCTCCCGACCAAGGCCCCCCAAAAGGGGGAGGGGCCGGACCGGGGGGACATAGAGAACAGATTCAAAAAACAGCAAACACTAAAGATACAATCAAGAATCAAGGGAACTCTTAAAGGTTGAACCTAGGGGGGGGGGGGACAAGTGAACGGGAGAGCCAGTACTCACGGATCTCCAACATTAGGTGCCCAATAAACACACGGATGAGAAGTTACGGGCCTATGGGGGACTGCCAATATAGTTAACGGGTGGTCCAGGGGGGCAGAGATACAACCAAAAAAAAAAAAGGGGGGGGGGGGAAATGCCAGAGCAGTGGACAGAGTATAGTCCGGGGTCAGCAGTGTTCAGCCGCGTCCAGGGGCGGGGAGGCCACGGGGGGAGCCCCGGTCTCGAGGTCTTTTAGACGAAGACACCCTTTGCCAGACCGCCGGCGGCGGCGGAGGGGGCGCCACCAGGTCCCATTCTTGGAGCCGGGGGACCGGGATGTCCATTGTTTCACAGAACGCCTCCAGGTCTTCTGGGTACCGGAGCACCGCCGATTGACCCTGCCGGTGGGCAGTAAGACTGAAAGGGAAGCCCCATCGGTAGGGTATGTCACGTTCCTGTAGCGACAGAAGGAGGGGATGTAGAAGCCTGCGCTTCTGCAGAGTTATCCAGGACAAGTCCGGGTACAGCTGTAGTTGAGCGTTGCCAAGGACTACCTTCCTGGCGATGCGGGCTTTGCGCATGATGTTCTCTTTCAGAGGGAAGGAGTTGATCCTGCAGATAATGTCGCGGGGTCTGGAGGGAGGACCCTTAGGGCGGAGGGCGCGATGTGCTCGATCCATTTCGATCGGCTTGTTGGGAGGTTCACCCAGGAGATCGTTAAAGAGGGTTTGAAGGGTACCATGCAGGTCTTCGGGGCCCTCTGGCTCAGGCAGGCCCCTGATGCGAACGTTGTTCCTGCGCCCCCTATTGTCCAAATCTTCCAGTTGGCGCTGCATGTCCCTAAGCATTAATCGGTGATCGGCGCTTTGCACCTGAGTGCGATGGACCGCTATTTTGGTTTCTTGGATCTCCTCCTCCGCCATCTCCACTCTGTCAGCAAGGTGTTTAAAATTGGCGTGGAGAACCTGTATTTCAGCACGGCAGGCAGATTTAACCTCCTCGATAAGCTGCCTGAAATCATCTTTAGTTGGCATAGCCTGTAGGTACGCTTGCCAGGGGGGGTGCTCTGGGGAGAAGGGAGCAGACCCCAGGTGGGGTTGGGAGAGGTGCAGAGGGGGGGAAATACCCCGCAGGGAGATCATAGGGGCCTCATGCCGGGCCGGGGCCCCATGTTGCAGCCGGGGCACTGAAGGGCTCAGACACTCTGAGAGCTGCTGCGGGGGGGAAGACGGGGGCACCTGAGTAACCCCTGGGATCCCAGCTGGGGAACCAACCACCCGGGCATATGAAGCTGCAGGCTCCATGGGCTGGGAAAGTCTCTGTGGCTGAGGGGGAGCATGGAGCAGGAGAGGCGCAGGCTGCGGCCTATGCGCACTGTGGAGCTCCGCAGATGATGACCCCAGTGTCCAGGTGTCGTCTTGGGCTGACAGGGGGGGGGAAAGTCCTCCGAGAAGGCAGGAGAGGCAGAGCGAATAGGGCCCCCAGGGGACAGGCCAGGATCGGATGCCGTGCGGAGCAGCCTGGGGACAGTCCCTGAGCACTGCATGTGCGAGGCCCCATCGAGGCCTACTAAGGCCTGCTCACACGTCCATACCAGGCAGCTTCCGGACACGCCCCCGGATTTCAGTATTTCATGGTCCATGACAGACGCATTAACTGTTACTGCACGTGTGCTATTTATTTGCTTAGAAAGGCAGTTGCTGTTAATGCAAGTGGGCTATTGAATTGCACAGAAACGCAGTCGCTCTGACTGTGCGTGTGCTGTTTAATACCACCTGAGCGCATTTGGGGTCACCGTACGTGTGCTGTGACATACCACCTGAGCGCATTTGGGGTCACCGTACGTGTGCTGTGACATACCACCTGAGCGCATTTGGGGTCACCGTACGTGTGCTGGTATATACCACCTGAGCGCAGTTAGTGCCACTGTACGTGTGCTGGTATATACCACCTGAGCACAGATAGTGCCACTGTACGTGTGCTCCTATATACCACCTGAGCACAGATAGTGCCATTGTACATGTGCTCCTATATACCACCTGAGCACAGTTAGTGCCACTGTACGTGTGCTGGTATATACCACCTGAGCACAGATAGTGCCACTGTACGTGTGCTCCTATATACCACCTGAGCACAGATAGTGCCACTGTACGTGTGCTGGTATATACCATCTGAGCACAGATCGTGCCACTGTACGTGTGCTGGTATATACCACCTGAGCACAGATCGTGCCACTGTACGTGTGCTGCTATATACCACCTGAGCACAGATAGTGCCACTGTACGTGTGCTGCTATATACCACCTGAGCGCAGATAGTGCCACTGTACGTGTGCTCCTATATACCACCTGAGCGCAGTTAGTGCCACTGTACGTGTGCTGCTATATACCACCTGAGCACAGATAGTGCCACTGTACGTGTGCTGCTATATACCACCTGAGCACAGATAGTGCCACTGTACGTGTGCTGCTATATACCACCTGAGCACAGATCGTGCCACTATACGTGTGCTCCTATATACCACCTGAGCACAGATAGTGCCACTGTACGTGTGCTCCTATATACCACCTGAGCACAGATAGTGCCACTGTACGTGTGCTCCTATATACCACCTGAGCACAGATAGTGCCACTGTACGTGTGCTCCTATATACCACCTGAGCTCAGTTAGTGCCACTGTACGTGTGCTGCTATATACCACCTGAGCACAGATAGTGCCACTGTACGTGTGCTGGTATATACCACCTGAGCACAGATAGTGCCACTGTACGTGTGCTCCTATATACCACCTGAGCACAGATAGTGCCACTGTACGTGTGCTGGTATATACCACCTGAGCACAGATCGTGCCACTGTACGTGTGCTGGTATATACCACCTGAGCACAGATCGTGCCACTGTACGTGTGCTGCTATATACCACCTGAGCACAGATAGTGCCACTGTACGTGTGTGCTGCTATATACCACCTGAGCGCAGATAGTGCCACTGTACGTGTGCTCCTATATACCACCTGAGCGCAGTTAGTGCCACTGTACGTGTGCTGCTATATACCACCTGAGCACAGATAGTGCCACTGTACGTGTGCTGCTATATACCACCTGAGCACAGATAGTGCCACTGTACGTGTGCTGCTATATACCACCTGAGCACAGATCGTGCCACTATACGTGTGCTCCTATATACCACCTGAGCACAGATCGTGCCACTATACGTGTGCTCCTATATACCACCTGAGCTCAGTTAGTGCCACTGTACGTGTGCTGCTATATACCACCTGAGCACAGATAGTGCCACTGTACGTGTGCTCCTATATACCACCTGAGCACAGATAGTGCCACTGTACGTGTGCTGCTATATACCACCTGAGCGCAGTTAGTGCCACTGTACGTGTGCTGCTATATACCACCTGAGCGCAGTTAGTGCCACTGTACGTGTGCTGCTATATACCACCTGAGCGCAGGTAGTGCCACTGTACGTGTGCCGTTATATATCACCTGAGCGCATTTGGTGTCACTCCGCTTGTGCTGTTACATACCACCTGAGCACTTCAATATGTCTGGAAGGAGAACAAAGAGAGGCAGAGAGTCACGAGGGCAAGCAGGCTCTGCATGTAGAGGTAACGCTGGTAGTGGATGTGGTGCATCCTCTTCAGCCCGTGGCCGTGGCCGCTCGTCCTTTTCGGGAGCTGGCCGTGTTGAACCTCAACATGGAGAGGAATTCGTAGAGTGGATGACCAAGCCGTCCTCATCCTCCTCATCCTCTCTCACACAGACAGATCAAAGTTTATCTGGCAAAGCAGCTGCCAAGGCGTCCTCTTCCCTCTGCACAATGGCTTCACACAATACTTCCCTAGTACCACCATGTCCTCCTGAACTGTTTCAACACAGTGTGGGGTACATGCTGCAGGAAGATGCGCAGCGTTTTGAAGACTCCGATGACGGAACACTGATAGAGGAAGGCATTGATGTGAGCCCAGGGAGAGGGGGTGGCCGAGAGGGACAGCAATTTGTCAGTGATGATGTTCCCCCAGCTGGAGCATACTGCCATGTTGTTGACAGTGATGAGGAGGGAGGGGATGATGAGGTCACTGACTCTACCTGGGTGCCTGATAGGAGGGAGGAGGAGGAGGAGGAGGAGGAGGAGGAGGACGATGAGGCACAGGCACATCTCCAAAGAGGCTGGATGCCCTCCAGGGGTCAGCTTATGGTCACACCCACTGCATTACAGCGCACATCTACAGCACTTGTGCATGGCGCTGCTGTGTGACCGGTACAGCAAAAGTTCTTTGGTGTGGGCCTTTTTTGAAACATGTCCACAAGATCGTACCTTTGCTATTTGCAACTTATGTCGCAAGCGTATCTTGCGTGGCCAAAACATCAACCGCCTGGGTACCACATGCTTGTCCAGACATATGTCGACCTGCCATGCAGCTCGTTGGCAAGCACACCAGAAAGACCCACACCAAAGACAAAAGCGTACCCCCCCTTGCCCTTCTGGGACCTCCAACCCCAGTAGACCCCCAGTCCTTTCTGAAGCCTGCAGTGAAGGTGTAGAAATAGGTGTGTCACAAGCTA
The DNA here is from genome assembly GCA_029574335.1 of Rana kukunoris. Lineage (NCBI taxonomy): Eukaryota > Metazoa > Chordata > Amphibia > Anura > Ranidae > Rana > Rana kukunoris. Next base: position 162,939,808 of record CM056057.1, read on the forward strand.
GTAGTAGCGGTCAATCTACTGATAGTACCAGGCAAATTTCCCTGCCCCAGCTGCTGTAGCGCCGAAAGAAGTACAATCCCAGCCATCCACATGCCCAGCAGTTGAATGCTAGCTTAGCGAAATTGCTAGCACTTCAACTGCTACCTTTTCAGTTGGTAGATTCTGCCCCCTTCCGTGAGTTTGTGCAATATGCAGTACCTCAGTGGCAAGTACCAAAACGCCACTTTTTCTCACGGAAGGCTATTCCGGCTCTCTACCAGCATGTGGAAGGCAATGTCCATGCCTCGCTGGACAGGGCGGTCAGTGGTAAGGTGCATATTACCGCTGACTCATGGTCCAGCAGGCATGGACAGAGACGTTAGCTGTCTTTTACGGCGCATTGGGTGACTCTGCTGGCAGCTGGGAAGGACGCAGGGCAAGGTCCAGTAGTTTTGGAGGTTGTTCCACCACCACGCCTCCAAAAAAATACTACTGCTTGTGACACATCTCTTTCCTCCACCCCCTCCTCTTCTTCTTCCTCTGTGGCCTCTTCCTGTGGGGATGTTTTCTCCGAACCAGCCGTGCTCCGTAGGCGTACGAGGGGATACACAGGAATGCAGGCCAAGAGATGCCATGCGGTGCTAGAGCTGGCGTGCTTGGGAGACAGGAGCCACACTGGGGAAGAGGTTTTGTCAGCTCTGCAGGGTCAGGCTGAGAGATGGTTGACGCCACGCCAGCTGAAGCCTGGAATGGTGGTCAGCGATAATGGCACCAACCTTCTCTCTGCCCTGCAACAGGGGAAACTCACCCACGTGCCCTGTTTTGCGCATGTCCTCAATTTGGTGGTGCAGCGGTTCTTGGGCAGGTACCCGGGCTTGCAGGATGTCCTGAAGCAGGCCAGGAAAGTCTGTGTGCATTTCCGGAGGTCATAATGCCACTGCTCGGCTGACTGACCTCCAAATGGAATACAACCTGCCCAAGAACCGCCTAATTTGTGACATGCCCACCAGATGGAACTCAACGTTGGCCATGCTACAGCGGCTGCACACGCAGCAGCGGGCCATCAATGAGTACCTGTGCCAATATGGCAGCAGAACTGGGTCAGGGCAGCTAGGTTTTTTTTCCCCACGCCAGTGGGCCTTGATCAGGGATGCATGCACTGTCCTGTCACCATTTGAGGAGGCCACGAGGATGGTGATTGGTGAGCAGTGACAGTGCATGCATCAGTGAGACTGTCCCTCTTATTTACATGTTGGAGCACACGCTACGTGTAATAATGGACAGGGCCCTTGAGGCAGAACAGAGGGAGGAAGAGGAGGACTTCCTTACCTCTCAAGGCCCCCTTTACCCAGACAGTGGTCCTGCTTGCCCACCTAGCACACAGGAGGAGGATGAGGAGGAGGATTGTATCAGCAGCATGGAGGTGGAGCCTAGCACTCAGCAGCAGCAGTCTTCAAGTGATCATTTACAGTCCCAAGGAGCCTAATAACAATTTTTGATGCAATACTTTGCACGTGGCTCCTTGTTGCGCTCCAATTACAGTATGTTTGAGGGGTGCCCTTTTTTCTAAAAAATTTCTTTCACACAACAATAATGGCCCCCCACCACCGCTAAAATATTCGACATAATGTTGCCACACAGAACTTGCGCAAGTAGTATTAATTACTTATTTTTTTGGTCCTTTCAAGTTGTGCAGGGACATTTCTAAACACGTGCCATTACTATAGACACCCAGCAGATGTGATATTTAAAGGATTTTTTTTTTTCACTTTAAGCATCATTAAAATGGCTGCTCCGCAAAAAACGGCCGTTTTAAAAAAAAAAATTTCCATTGATACATGTTCCCTGGGGCAAGACCCGGGTTCTGAACGACGTTTTCCAACATTTACTTGAATTTTGGTCTTTAAAATTACCGTTTTTGAATTCGAACGTTCGGGTCCCATAGACTTCAATGGGGTTCGAAATGTTCGCGCGAACCCGCGGTCTGTTCGAACGTTCTGGTGCGAACCGAACCCGGGGGTGTTCGGCTCATCCCTACTCCTTAATAGTGGATACTAATGCCCCGCATAAGGAAGGAGTTTTTCAGAACATTGTCTGTACAGTCAGCACAAAGTTTTCTTCCAAGCCTCGCTGAGTTTCTCTTTGCAAACAGGGCATCTCCTTTTCAAAATCAGAGCAGAGCCATTACCCTGTATAAACAGACAAGACAGAGCATGCACACTCAAAAAACTCGAACAGTATGAACTGACACCCAGGTGCACTAAGGAAACTCAGCAGTAATCCCGTGCCCCACAAGATAAAAGACCATCACCACCATAAAAAACCTTATACTAGGCATGAACTCCTCATAGCCACTGACCAGACCAGGGAGGCGGAGGGTGGGGGAGAGGGGGAAATGGGTGAAGTAACCCCCCTAGGAGAGAGATGGCTAGAGGTAGTACAGGACACATCCCTTACCTTAGCCTTGCTGGTGCCTTGGCTTGTCCCCCTGTCTGCAGTATCTTCCTCCATCGCAGAGTACTGCAGAAGCGTGCAGCTGAATGGGAAGTCCCCTTTAAAAGGCACCAGGTGACCCTACCTCCTCCCTCTGCGCCTGCGATCACGCTGTGCCGACCCGGAAGTGCGGCCTCTTCCTGTACCCAGGCCGCGTCTGAGGCCCTCCTCTGACGCCGGAGCCTCTCGCCCTGTGCTGGGGGTAACCGACCCCACTGCTCCGAAGACAAAAACCGGGCCGCAACCGCCGGGCGTACGGGGTCTCCCCGAGCACAGAAAAGGGAGAAGGAGCCCACGGGACCGACCTAAGCTAGGCAAGTGGGAGGATCAGCTCTCTGGGAAAAAATATTTTGGGGTGAGAACCATTCACATCTCCCAGGCAGCCCTGAAAGATCATGGCCCTCACCGGAGGTGTTCCTCCAGCTGAAGGAAACACAAAAAACTGGAGAGTGGAAGGGGAGGCCTCCCTTTAAACTTTAATTGGAGGAGGTGTTTCCTGTGGAGGGAGGGGCCATGATCTCAGGGGCTGTCCTGAAAGACGTTTTGGAAAATGTATATATATATATATATATATATATATATATATATATATATATATATATATATACACACATACATACACACACACACACACACACACACACACACACACATATACACACATCTAATTAATTGTGAATTAAATGCTTAATTGGTTCTTGGTGTAGATTTTTTATATATGTATATGGTGGATGTTACTTTTATGCATGTTCTACCCGAGATTTATTTTGTGATATTTATTATGTTTTATTCCTTGGCTTATTCTCTCTCCATCTCTGTGTGTGTGCGCGCACGCACACACACACACACACACACACACGCACACACACGCACACACAATTATGATCAAATACCGTAATTAACTTTTCCCAATTATCTCTATGGCAGTGTTCTGTACTAACCTACTCAACAACTGAGAGATGTCCTATGCTGCCATGGAGTTAAAGCCGTTGTAAACCCTGCTTGGTAATTTTACCTACAGGTAAGCCTATAATAAAGGCATAGAATGAATATCTCTGTGTACCGTTTAGGAGATATTCACACTGCATGCAGCCAGTGACATCACTGGTTCATGCGTTTTGAAGGTTCGGTATACCTTGCTGGAACTTCAGAGCTTTGTGCTGTAACCGAGTGCTCATGCAAATGCGCAAGAGTGCAACGTCATTGTGGCTCTGGCCAATCGCATAGCCGGAGCATGCAAACCCAGAAGAAAGACAGGGGGAACATGTCAGCCCTCTCAGCGGTGATATTAGTGCTGTAGGGCTTTGTGAGTATGTTATAATGTGCTAGTATGTGATGCATACTAGCACATTATGCCATTGCCTTGTCGGTTATTTTATTATTTTATTTTAAACATCCGCGGTTTACAATGGCTTTAATCAGGAAATGAAAATTATGGTAAGTATTTGATAACAATTTTGAGTTTTCCTGACTAACTCACATACATGGAAACTATCTAGCCATCTCTAGCTAACCGAAATAACAGGATAAAGCTGCTAGATTCACTCCACAGTGAACCAAAAAGGTATTAGTGGTGGACCATGCTGTCACCCTACAATTACTTCCAAATAGAATATTCCCACTGTATGTTTTCCTGGAGATGGCCATGTGTATGCTCCATAGCAGTTTTCCTGACAGGAAAACTGTAAGCAAAAAACTGCAAACTTTTTTTCCCGCCGCAATTTTTTTTTTTTGCTGGGCGGTTTTCCTATGGGAAACACTGCAGTGGAGCATACACACGGCCGGTTTTCCCAACCAAAGCTTTTCCTGTCGGTAAACCAACCGTGTGTACATGGGAAAAGAAACCAAGCAGATTCTCGGTTTTCCTGGCAAACTTTTGACCACCGGAAAAACGGATTGTGTGTACGAGGAATAAGACTGGGATGCCATTAAAGTTCATGTGCATGTAAAGGCAGGCGTCCCAATACCTTTGGTAATATAGTGTATGTTTGTCTTTTCCAAAATAAAAGGGTGTCAGCAATAAAATTTGGGAGCTGTAGCTCCACCCCCTCTTTTGTTCTCATTAAAGAATTAACGCATTTTTGGCATGAATTTCTAATTGTGTTTTACCACAAATAGCTCAAATGCCACCTTTCCTTGTGGACCACCACATTATAAGATGCAACAACCTATGGATTTCTGTGAATTTCACGTAAGGGTTGAAATATATATATATTGACATTGTACAGTAAATTAATCGGAGGTGTGTGTCAATGCCTTAGGAGTTAAAAAGTCTATTTGTGATCAAAGAAAGGGAAAACATTGCTTGGTAATGAAAATGGAATTTCTGGGAAAAACAAATGTGCCGTAGTCAGGCTCACAGAAGAAGATAATTTCAAAGAAAAAAAAAATGAAATCTGCTTGTGCAACAGGTTATACCACATTGCACAGTGAATTTGTTTGTTATAAAACACACTTATCAGTATGCAGACTTGTCAAGATCCAGCTGGGAGTCTCACAAATGTTTACAATTTGAATGGGAGTGTCTCCATTATATGCGATGGACATACAGTACTTGGGTCCCATGCACACTGGGCATTTTGTCCCATTGCATGAGGCTCCAGCATTTAGATCCAGTCTGAATTCTGCCCCGGGTTATTACTGCCCTAAACATTGCAACAACCAGCCACTGTCAGACACTCATGCCCCGTACACACAACCGGGTTTTCTGATGGGAAACCTGAGAGCTTTTGGCTGGGAATCCCGGCCGTGTGTATGCTCCCTCGCAGTTTTTCCGACAGGAAAAATGCCAAACCCGCCAAAAAAAAAAAAAAAGAGAACCAGCTCTTTTTTCCCATCTGGATTCCCAATGGACTTTTTCCCCGTCGGAAATACTTGGGTATACAGGGCCTTAGAGTTTGATAATCTGCTGGCATCAGGGTTAGATGGTACACCTGTGCCCTCCAACTGCAACCAAACACCATGCATTCGGAATAAAAAATAAAAAATTATTGAAAATAATTAGAAAAAAAAAGTTAAAGTCCAAGTTTCCTTTTAAATAATTTTTTCAGAGGGAAAGGAGAGGAGAGAGGGGGAAGGAGAGGAGAGGGATGGGTGGGAGAGAATGGGAGTGGAGTGGAGGAAGGGGAGATGTGGGGGAGGAAATTTGTATTAATGTATGTTGTCAGAGGTCCCCCAGTGTCAGTTTTGTTGTAATACGCTCGCACATAACCTTCCTGTGGACACGACAGATCCGTTTGCTCTTTTAACCACTTCCATACCGTAGGACATCTTATAACGTCCTGGACTTCATAAGAATGATCATAGCGGCGGGGTTCCACCGCTTGATCATTCTTATAGGCGGCGGGAGGGGACATCCCCCCCTCCTCCTGCCACCATCCGGTACTTCTCCAGGGTCTCCCATGCCATCGGAGGCCCGGAGAACGAATCGGCCACCGCCGAATGAAGATTTCCTCTCTGACCATCGGAAGCGCGGGCGCGACGTGTACCCGGAAGTAGTGTTGAGCGGAATACGCCATATTCGATTTCGCGATATTGCGCGAATATATAGAAGAATATTCGCGAATATTCGCTAATATCGAATATTCGTGATATTTTATCCAAAAAAAATTTTGCAAAATTTCGCTAATGCGAAAATGATTGCAAAATTCTCATAAACGGAGATCATTTCCTGTATTACTAAACTAATATGCACTAAACACTAACTCTACACTAACTCTACTTAAAAGAAAGGAGAATAAGGGGGCAAACGAAGGGGGGAGAAGATAATCGCGCAATATTCCTTTTGCCGAATATTCAAGTTATTCTGATTGGCTCTGATGCAAAAGAAGGGCCGAGTAGCTGATGCGATTCTTTTATGATTCTTTTTTTCTTTTATACATAAAAGAGAGTCGCATCAGCTACTCGGCCCAGGGTCTCTCTCTAATCATACCAGCAATGCTTTCAGACGTCGATGGAGATCACTAGGATGTGATCTGTTTTAAAAATAAATTTGAAAAAATACGAATATTCGCCATTGCGAATATTCGCCGCAATATTCAAGTTATTCGCGAATACTCGAATATGCAATATTCGTAGCGAATATTCGCAATGCGAATATTCGTGAGCAACACTACCAGGAAGTAAACAAAGCCGCAATCGTGCCTGAAAGCATGAGTGAATTTTTCCCGATCTCATGCTTTCCAGCCTGGAGGAGAGATGTGTGTGATTACTTCCCTCCAGACTTCCACACTTAGAAGAGTCAGGGCCCCAGCCCCTCAATCTTTACCCTCCCCACACTAATTTCTTTTTTATTTACCCTCCCAACCAGACATCTTTCTTAGTTTCTGAGCAGAGAAATTATAACATCATACACCCTCCCCATCTCTTGTTCTCCACTGTACTTACCTCTCAGAGATGGGCTGTCAGTGCCCAAGCAGGTGATGCAGCCGTTTAGGGATTTGAAATTTCATGTGGCAGGCGCAGCACTATGAAGTGCCTCATGCGCTGTGGCATTAGAAGAATTGTGATATCTGACTTTTCAGTCCAACAAGACTGTCTATTACTCTGAAAATTCCTCTAGCGCCGTTCTATGGAAGCAGTAGGTTTAAAGAGCACACCAAATGCTTAATATAACTTCTTTATTAACTTGTTCCCGACCGGCCACCGTCATATTACTGCGGGACGGTGGCGCGGTCTCGCTGGAGCACGTAGCTCTACGTCCTATCCTTTTTGGCCACTAGGGGGCGCGCGCGCCGCCGGCAGCCGGCGCGCACGCCCCCCGCACGCCCCTGAGTCCCGCGCGCGTGCCCGGTGGGTACGATAGCCGCCGGGCACCCGCGATTGTTCGTTACAGAGCGGGAGGTATGTGTGTAAACACATACCTCCCGTTCCTGTCAGCGGGGGAAACGCTGATTTTCTGTTCATACAATGTATGAACAGAAGACCAGTGATTTCCCCTAGTGAGTCCACCCCCCCCCCCCCATACAGTTAGAACACAAATAGGAACACACTTAACCCCTTCCCTGCCCCCTAGTGTTAACCCCTTCACTTTTTCATTTTTATAGTAATCCAATGCATTTTTATAGCATTGATCGCTATAAAAATGCCAATGGTCCCAAAAATGTGTCAAAAGTGTCCGATGTGTCCGCCATAATATCGCAGTACCGAAAAAAAAAAGGTGATCGCCGCCATTACTAGTAAAAAAAAAGTGTTGCCAACTATAGCTGGCAGCACTGATTGTTTTGGGAAAAACAGGCTGGTTGTACTCAAGTCTATTAATAGATTGACTTGTGTAAAACCAGCTAGCCCATACATAGATCGACTATGGCTGGTCTCTGCATAATTGGTGTCATTTCAATTCATGTATGAGCCGCTTAACCACTACGCAGTCCCTAAACATCCTTCCACTCCTGTACATAGTGCTCACCGTCATACTCTCCACCAGTGCCGGCCCAAGACATTGTGCTGCCTGGGACCAAGAATGAAATGCTGCCCCCCCCCCCAAAAAAAAAATCACGCCAAACAAAAGGCCCCCACATTCATTATTTTATGTACATGTATATAGGAGTATAAAGAGGACCTGTCATGGCTCTATACATGTATAAAGAGAACCTGTCATGGCTTTATACAAAACCCATACAAAAAAAGCTCTATAAAAAAAAAAACATTAATTGCAGTCTCACTCCCATCAAACGCAGCCACTGTGCCCATCAAACGCAGCCACTGTGCCCATCAAACGCAGCCACTGTGCCCATCAAACGCAGCCACTGTGCCCATCAAACGCAGCCACTGTGCCCATCAAACGCAGCCACTGTGCCCATCAAACGCAGCCACTGTGCCCATCAAACGCAGCCACTGTGCCCATCCAAAGCAGCCACTGTGCCCATCCAAAGCAGCCACTGTCCCCATCCAAAGCAGCCACTTTCCCCATCCAAAGCAGCCACTTTCCCCATCCAAAGCAGCCACTTTCCCCATCCAAAGCAGCCACTTTCCCCATCAAAGCAGCCACTTTCCCCATCAAAGCAGCCACTTTCCCCATCAAAGCAGCCACTGTGCCCATCAAATACAGCCACTGTGCCTATCAAACGCACCCATTAAATACTGCCACTGTGCCTATCAAATGCAGACACTTTGCGCATCAAACGCAGCCACTTTGCCCATCAAACGCAGCCACTTTGCCCATCAAACGCAGCCACTTTGCCCATCAAACGCAGCCACTTTGCCCATCAAACGCAGCCACTTTGCCCATCAAACGCAGCCACTTTGCCCATCAAACGCAGCCACTTTGCCCATCAAACGCAGCCACTTTGCCCATCAAACGCAGCCACTTTGCCCATCAAACGCAGCCACTTTGCCCATCAAACGCAGCCACTTTGCCCATCAAACGCAGCCACTTTGCCCATCAAACGCAGCCACTTTGCCCATCAAACGCAGCCACTTTGCCCATCAAACGCAGCCACTTTGCCCATCAAACGCAGCCACTTTGCCCATCAAACGCAGCCACTTTGCCCATCAAACGCAGCCACTTTGCCCATCAAACGCAGCCACTTTGCCCATCAAACGCAGCCACTTTGCCCATCAAACGCAGCCACTTTGCCCATCAAACGCAGCCACTTTGCCCATCAAACGCAGCCACTGTGCCCATCAAACGCAGCCACTGTGCCCATCAAACGCAGCCACTGTGCCCATCAAACGCAGCCACTGTGCCCATCAAACGCAGCCACTGTGCCCATCAAACGCAGCCACTGTGCCCATCAAACGCAGCCACTGTGCCCATCAAACGCAGCCACTGTGCCCATCAAACGCAGCCACTGTGCCCATCAAACGCAGCCACTGTGCCCATCAAACGCAGCCACTGTGCCCATCAAACGCAGCCACTGTGCCCATCAAGCACAGCCACTGTGCCCATCAAGCACAGCCACTGTGCCCATCAAGCACAGCCACTGTGCCCATCAAGCACAGCCACTGTGCCCATCAAGCACAGCCACTGTGCCCATCAAGCACAGCCACTGTGCCCATCAAGCACAGCCACTTTGCCAGATGTAGCCACTGTGCCATCAAATACAACCACTGTGCCCATCAAACGCAGCCATTGTGCCATCAAATACAGCCACTGTGCTCATCAGACGCAGTCATTGTGCCATCAAATACAGCCACTGTGTTCATCAAATGCAGCCACTGTGCCCATCAAACACAGCCTCACAGCATGATGAGAGTTCAGCATCACCCCTTACTGTTTAAAAAAGACCACTGACACAACCAAAGCATGCTCTCATCATGCTGTGTGTAAAACATCATTTTTTTCAGACAGGCAGGCTAGCATCACTTACTTTTTAGTAGTCTTCTCCAGGCCCTAGTATCTTTGGCTGCAAATTCACCTGTCAGACACGAGGCAGATGGCATTCCTCCAGGCAGCTCCTCCCCCTTCATGGTCACCTGACCCCTTCATGTCCTTCCCCCGCCATGAATGCGGCCTGCTCAATCACTGACTGCTCCTCACCCCCGCAACCCCCAGCCCCGCCTTCAGTGTTCTGCCCGCCCGCTCCTGTCACAGCTAACAGCAGCGGCGCCGGGCTCCTCACCGCGCCGCTCACTCACTGACTGCACCCCCCTGCGAGTGTTCTCTCAGGCAGCCCGGCGGCGCGCTCCTCACAGGCAGCGGAACGGGCAGAACGGGTGTATGCCGCCCCCTAAAGGTGCCGCCTGGTACCCATGGTACCACCCGGTCCCATCATAGGGCCGGCCCTGCTCTCCACACTCCTCTCCTGTACATAGCTGCCCACTGTCATACCCTCCACACTCCTCTCCTGTACATACTGCCCACTGTCGTGCCCTTAACGCTTCTCTCCTGTACATACTGCTCACTGTCATCCCCTCCACACTTCTCTCCTATACATAGTCATCATCATACCCTCCACACTCCTCTCCTGTACATACTGCCCACTGTCATACCCTCCACACTCCTCTCCTGTACATACTGCCCACGGTCATACCCTCCACACTCCTCCCCTGTACATTGTGCCTTTTGCCGTACCCTTTGCACTCTTCTCCTGTACATAGTGCCCAATGTTAGACCCTCCACATTCCTCTCCCTCACCTGCACATACTTCCCACTTATATACAATCCGTACTCCTCCCCTATGTTGCTTACCTGCAAAAACAGTTCTTTAAAATGATACTGAATACCCTCAATGTTACCAGCTCTAGAATGGACACACTTTTGTTAGTTCAACTAAAGGAAATCTCAGTTCTCATTAGAACTTATTTAATTTTGTGATAACTACTGTGATGTACAAAGGAACATAGGGGATCTCAGCTACTCTAAATATAGCTCTTGTGAAGAAAAGTGTCCCTTAACCGCTTGCGGACCGCCGCATGTACATTTATGTCGACAGAATAGCACGTACAGGCACATTGGCTTACCTGTACGTCCCTGCCTTGACGCTGGTCGGGAGTCCGATCGGGACCCCCCCGGTACATGCGACGGTCTCTGCGGCTCTGGGAGCGATCCGGGATGAGGGGGCGGCTATTCGTTTTTGTCCCCCCCCTCACGATCGCTCCCAGCCAATGCGCGCGCCCCCCCGCCCTGTCACTTCCTCCTCCTGTGTAAACACAGGAAGGAGGAAGTGATGTGATCTCTCCCTCTGCGGTTTTTTCAACCACCGCTGAGGAGAGATCACATCTCACAGTAAGTGTACACAACACTTACACCAGGACATGTAGGCACATTTAACCCCTTGCGATCACCCCCCACCCCCTCCCCCATCACAGTGTCACTGAATTCATTGATTATATGTATGATCACTGCAGTTCGTGTCAGTGTGACAGGCAGTCAGTGTTAGGTTCAGGGTAGCCCCCGTACCCCCCCTAATAAAGTTTTAACCCGTTGATCACCACCCTAGTTAACCCTTTCACTCCCTATTGCCAGCGTCACTAAGCGATCATTTTTCTGATCGCTGTATTAGTGTCGCTGTTCCCGCTAGGTAGCTATTTTTTTTTTGCGATTTTTTTTTTACTAATGACATGTGGCTAAATACATTTTGGCCTAAATGTTTGACAAAAATTTAGTTTATTTGCTTTTTCTTATAACAAAAAAGTAAAAAAATATTGTTTTTTTTTCAAAAATGTCGCTCTATTTTTGCATATAGCACAAAAAATAAAAATCGCAGAGGCGATCAAATACCACCAAAAGAAAGCCATTTGTGGGAAGAAAAGGACGCAAATTTTGTTTGGGAGCCACGTCGCACGACCACGCAATTGTCAGTTAAAGCGACGCAGTGCCGAATCGCAAAAAGGGGCCTAGTCATTTACCTGCATTTTGGTCCGGGTCTTAAGTGGTTAAAATATTTTTTAAATGTTGGCAACTATGCACTTATGCACTGCCCAATGGGTCAGTAGGGGGCCCCCCATGAGGTTTCTGGGATCCTGGGATAATAAAGCGGTAGTAAACTTTCCTGACATTACTACATTTTAGAGGCCCTGGGGTAGCTTATGCCACAATGTACAATATTGGCACATTAGGGTACACTTACATTTTCAGACTGGGCCCTTCATTGCTGCGCTGTGATTCCCACGCATTTATTTATTTATAAAAGGCCCCACCAAAATCCTCAGCACCAGGCCCATGATGTTCTTAATCTGGCCCTGCCTGCAGGGCACATTCACCCCCTTCCTGCCCAAGCCATTTTTTAGCTTTCAGCGCTGTCACACTTTGAATGACAATTGCGCAGTCATGCAACACTGTACTCGAATGACATTTTTTTCCCCCACAGATCGAGCTTTCTTTTGGTGGTACTTGATCACCTCTGGTTTGTATTTCTTGCGCTATAATCTTTTTTAAATTTTTTACTTTTTGCTAAAATAAATATCCTTTTTTTAAAACTTTTTTTCCTCAGTTTAGGCCAAAATGTATTCTTCATATTTTTGGTAAAATATACACACATATATATACACACACATACACATACATACACATATACATACATGGCGGCAATCAGCGATTTTTATCGTGACTGCAATATTGCGGTGGACACATCGGACACTTGCCAAATTTTTGGGACTATTCACATTTATACAGCGATCCCTGCTATAAAAATGCATTGATTACTGTATAAATGTGACTGGCAGGGAAGGGGTTAACACTAGGGGGCGATCAAGGGGTTGTATTCCCTGGGAGTGATTCTTACTGTGGGGGGAGGGGACTGACTGGGGGAGGTGACCAATGGTGTGACCCTACGTACAAGGGACACACCATAGGTCTCCTCTCCAACAGAACGTAGATCTGTGTTTACACACATAGATCCATGGTCCTGCTCAGTTACTGGCCACCGATCATACGTATCGGGTCCCTTTAGGGTAAAAGTGCCCTGTCAGAAGTGCAAGAGCACCGCCTAAACACCGGTAAAGCATCGCTAAAACGAGCGACGCTGTACGTGAACGCGCCCACGGCCCAAGTGTGAAAGGGGTCTTAGTAAGATATAAACTGACTGTTGCACTTTGGGACTGTACTGCTGAAAAAGTCCAGTAATGTTTATTAACCGTTGTAAAGCCTGGTCTGAAGTTATTCAAAGGGGTGCATGAAGGTACATGGCATATCAAAAGAACAGGGCCTGTAAAGCACAGTCAGGGTGAAAAGGAAGGAACAGAAGGAGACCATAAAGACTTAACTCAGCAGAAAAGTTGGAGAATGTGTGTAGTTGCTATGGGTAACCATGGACTGGTGAGAATGTACAGCAGCCAGACAGCTAGGAGTAGTACCAGGCATGGGTGACAGGGGTCTGTACTCTCCCTACAATTCAGTTCCCAAAAAACAATCAGGATGTAACCTGTTGGTACAGAGACCCCACAAATCTAGCCTGATGGCATGGGAGAGCTGAAGGAGTTATTTGTGTTCTCACATAAGGTCTGTGCTAGTGCATGGCGGGACCCCATTCTGTCACTGGAAATGAGGTGGCAGAGTTATGCTGGACTGGTGGAAGGGGACATGGGCTCATCGGTATCCCCCTCTAAATGTGGAATTCTGAAGGCAGGGTATTAATTTTTAGGCTTTTCCCCTATTTTTACCTGGGATGGGCTCAGGCATGTTCGCAACCCCACATGCCCGAGCCCACCAGGAAGCTTACACTGCGAATCACAGGCAGTGAGACATTTCCTGTTCTGGGCAGCCGCACATCAGGAAATGTCTCGCTACGTGTGATTAGTGCTGCACAGTTTAGGCTCCATTCACATCTAGGCGTTTTGTCGCCTGAAGCCCGACGCTGCAGCAGCCTGTGATACACTGGAGGGGCGAATTAACATTGTCGGCTATGGAGATGGTTCACATCTCCACGCCGAACGCCCAAACGCCCATACGCCTGAAGCTCAAACAAGTCCCAGACCCTTTTTTTCAGGCGTATCGGGCGTACGGGCATAGCCGGCAATGTTAATTCACCTCTTCTGCAAAAAATCAATAGGCGTTTTCGCGGGGACAAAACGCCTATTGATTTGTCGCCGCAATACGCCGCTACAGTGTACGCCTAGGTCTGAATGGAGCCTTAGGCTTCATGGCAGGAGCAGGCATGCTAACACGCCCAAGCCCATACTTACTGGTGATCTGACCAGTAACAGAATTCATGCTTTAGGTTGCCTACACTCTGGATGTGGCAGGCACAGCACTATGAAGTGCCTGATGCACTGTGGCATTAGAAGAATTGTGATATCTGACTTTTCAGTCCAACAAGACTGTCTATTACTCTGAAAATTCCTCTAGCGCCGTTCTATGGAAGCAGTAGGTTTAAATAGCACACCAAATGCTTAAAATAACTTCCTTATTAACTTCACTTTTCTTTATATATAATACTGCTGCTTTGCAGCAGACAGTCCATGTACAAAAACACGTGATGAAGTATAACAAAACGGTGGTTCGAATATTCAATCTTGTCATTTAACATAAGATGGTGAATATATTTCTTTCAATATTTACTCTCTCTCTGCAAGTTATCAAAGCATTCTCTGATTTTTTCTGAAAGGTATAACTGTGGTTTGCAACTTGGTTTGCAGGGTTGCTTTTGCAGGGTTAGCTTAGTTGGGTTTGGTTTGAAGGTATGGTATGAAGGTATGGTGGAACTACAAGTGAACACACAACTAAATCAGTATACAGTTCTAACCACACTATTTTACAATAAGAACATATATATATATATAACTTACACATACCTATTTTTAGCCCCTGGCTTCCATAAAACAAGACACTGGCCTTGCATCTGTTCTGCGCTCTGTCTCTATGTGGCTCTCTGTCTCTGTGGTGGAATAATCTAGCAGCACATGCTGTGTATTAGGAACCTCCCAGACAGAAATGGATGCAAAGGAGGTTGTGATAGGTCAAAACTCTGCTCAATGTGTGATTAGCTGTGATTGGGCAAGGCTACCAATGAGTCACAAAAGCTTAACTCTATGCTTGATGGCATGAATTCAACTGTGTTATTCCTTACCTCCTGCTGCCATACAAATAAATGACTCTTAAAAGGCATATTTTTTTCTTTTCGTTCTGCGAACACAACATACAACTGTTAAATGACTTCCAAGCACAAAATCACAGCGAATAATCTTTGTCTCACATATAAACATGTGCACTACATTACGTTCTTAGCAAGCTTAGCTGTATATACATGTAGGTTATATTAGCTACCTAGGACAGGTTCTAGCTGGCCAGCTACACTGGATGAAGGAGCAACAGAGACACCTTTGGACAGCATTGTCAATCTGATGTTAGATATACTTGCAGATTTAGATACACTACCACATTAAAGCCAAACTCCAGCTGACCCCTTTACATCAGTCACAGCAACAGTTTATTATTTTTGGGAAAAAGTGCATGCACTACTTTTGGTGCGATTTCAACCTGTTCACAATCAATGGTCTGAAATTGCGCCACGCAGAACTGCATGTGAACCGCACAGGGATGCACAGCGTGTTCCTGTGCGATTCCTAGTGTGAACCGCCCCTAATAGTATTTCTTCCAGTTTGATTACAAGCACAGGTCTTGTCAGCAGCTGGTTAGGCAGCAAGCTACATATTATGCCCTGTACTGTCATGCCACTAAATACTGGCCACTGCCCTGGGCTCAGGTCTCTGCTGTCTAACAGCTCTAATGACCAGTTAATGTGAGCAACTGTCACTTCACCTTTGAGACGCTCAGAGCGGACAGCGGATGCAGACCAAGATGGGCGAAATATATTACCGCTTCTTTTCTGAGATATATGTAGAAAAAATCTCAATTTCTGGTCAGTCGGTGACGGTCACAGAACTGCACACCCTTCTAATTAGAAAGTATAGGTTGAAAACCTCCAAACTTAAAATTTTCACCCCATGGATGGAAGGTAAGTTGCTGTGTGTGTATACACACAGTATCTATATATAGTGAGTGTGTGTGTATTGGGGGAGGAGTTTAGTTGGTCGGGTTGGTTTACATCACATATAAGATTTTTTGTCCTCCTATGTGATATAAGCCCTGAGCTCCCCTTCAGTTGTCCTATGGAGATAGTTGGGGGGGGGGGGGGGGCAACTTTCATAAAAAATTCCAGGTATGCATATTTTTACCCAATTACATTGACACTATTAACTGTGTAATCCATACCATTTCAGAAGCTGAAAATGTATTTAGTATGCACAGCTCATACCATGATCACTAGTAGATTCCGGGTCCTGTGCCCTGCTGCTTAAAAACACAGAAAGTGATGTTGGGTGTTATATCAAGATTTGTTGGCACCCATGTGATTTAAATATAA
Organism: Rana kukunoris; assembly: GCA_029574335.1. NCBI lineage: Eukaryota > Metazoa > Chordata > Amphibia > Anura > Ranidae > Rana > Rana kukunoris. The sequence continues at coordinate 162,956,025 of CM056057.1, forward strand.
TTTTAGTGTCAAATATTGGAAGTTAAACCCCAGCACTTGGGAACCCCCCCCCCCCCCAAAAAAAAATGTTGAGTCCATCCTGCCTCTGCACACATTAAAAGTAACACAAAAATTGGAACTAGCACCATTTTATTCTCCAGCGTGTCAATTTTCATAAAATATATAATGTTTGAGGGTTTTTAACCACTTGCCGATCGCCGCACGCCTATTTATGTCGACAGAATAGCACGGGCAGGCAGATTGGGCGACAGGTACGTCCCTTAAAATCTGTTACCCAGCGAGCGCACCCGCCGCGTGCCTCACGAGTGCGGCCGCGGGTCACGATTGCGCTCAGCAAGAGCAGAACAGGGGAATGCCTTTGTAAACAAGGCATTCCCCTATTCTGCCTAGTGACACTGTCACTGATGACCCTTCCCCGTGATCGGGAATGGTCATCAGTGATGGTCGCGTGTAGCCACATCCCCCAACAGTAAGAATCACTTCCTAGGGAACACTTAAAGCGGAGGTTCACCCTAAATTTGGACTTTATCTCAATCAAACTGCTAGGCATTAACAGTAACTAATACGTTTTTATTTTATTTTTTTTCTTCATCCTTACCCCTTTTCTGCTTCAGTTTATGCCCTGTCAATCACAATCCACTGCGGGGAGTGGGCGTGTATGTGTATTCCCCCCCGACAGCGTTATGTCTCCTGGGTGTCAGTCCTGACAATCCCAGGAGACGCGCTGTGCTCAAATCGCGTAAGATCTCGCCGGTCACGTGACTCGCAACGGCTGGCGTCATAATGACCCGCCCCGTTGTGACGAGTTACAACATGTTTCCTCACGCTTGCCGAGTCACGTGACCGGCGAGATCTTGCGCGATTTGAGCCCAGTGCGTCTCCTGGGATTGTCAGGACTGACACCCAGGAGACATAACGCTGTCGGGGGAGAATACACATTGATTGGGCACAGCGATTGGCACACGCGATTGGGCACAGCGTGTACATCCCCGGAAGTATACAGTGGTGGGCTTCAGGAGTGCCCACACACAAGATGGAAACTTCCATCTCTCCGTTTTATAAAACATCCTTTTTCTGAAAATCGGGACAATCGTGGCAGCAAAGACAGGACTGGTGATTGTAACATTAGGTATATTAACAGAGCCCGAATCACCGTAAAAAAAAAAAAAAACATTCCCGCAGAACTACCGCTTTAACCGCTACAGCGCCATTTAGTGGTTAACCCCTTCACTGCCAGTTTCATTTTTACAGTAATCTGTGCATTTTTATAGCACTGATCGCTGTAAAAATGACAATGGTCCCAAAATGTTTCAAAAGTGTCTGCCATAATGTAGCAGTCAACATAAAAATCGCTGATCGCCGACATAACTAGTAAAAAAAAAAATTATAAAAATGCCATTAACCACTTAAGACCCGGACCAAAATGCAGGTAAAGGACCTTGCCCCTTTTTGCGATTCGGCACTGCGTCGCTTTAACTAACAATGGCGCGGTCGTGCGACGTGGCTCCCAAACAAAATTGGCGTCCTTTTTTCCCCACAAATAGAGCTTTCTTTTGGTGTTATTTGATCACCTCTGCGGTTTTTATTTTTTGCGCTATAAACAAAAATAGAGCGACAATTTAAAAAAAAATGCAATATTTTTTACTTTTTGCTATAATAAAAATCCCCCAAAAATATATAAAAAAAAAATCGCAATAAGCGGTTATCGGTTGGTTTTTGCAAAATTTATAGCGTTTACAAAATAAGGAATAGTTTTATTGCATTTTTATTAATTATTTTTTTTTTACTACTAATAGCGGCGATCAGCGATTTTTTTCGTGACTGCGACAATATGGCGGACACTTCGGACAATTTTGACACATTTTTGGGACAATTGTCATTTTCACAGCAAAAAATGCATTTAAATTTGCATTGTTTACTGTGGAAATGACAGTTGCAGTTTGGGAGTTAACCACAGGTGGCGCTGTAGGGGATGTGTGCCTATGTGTTTTGTTTACTACTGTAGGGGGGTGTGGCTGTAGGTGTGACATCGATCGCGTCCCCCTATTACAGGGATGACGCGATCGATGCTACAGCCACAGAGAAGCACGGGGAAGCCGTGTGTACACACGGTTCTCCCCGTTCTTCCGCTCCAGGGACGGATCGCCGCACTGCAGCGGCGATCGGGTCCGCGAATCCCGCGGTCCCGGAGCTTCGACCGGGTCACGGGCGAGCGCCCGCGACCCACGGCTGGGTACTAAAGTCATTGTATATATACGTTGATGTGCCCAGCCGTGCCATTCTGCCGACGTAAATGTGCAGTAGGCGGTCCTTAAGTGGTTAAACAGTCCCCTATTTTGTAGAAGCTGTAAATTTTGCGCAAACCAAACGCTTATTGGGATTTTTTTTTTACCAAAAATATGTAGAATACGTATCAGTCTAAACTTTTTATATTTTTTGGTGATATTTATTATAGCAAAAAGTAAAAATGATTGCATTTTTCTTCAAAATTGTCGCTTTTTTTGTTTATAGCGCAAAAAATTAAAAAAATCGAGGTGATCAAATACCACCAAAAGAAAGCTCTATTTGTGGGGAAAAAAAGATAAAAATGTCATTTGGGTACAGTGTTGCATGACTGCGCAATTGTCATTCAAAGTGTGACAGCGCGTTAAGCTAAAAAATGGCTTGGACAGGAAGGGAGTGAATGTGCCCTGTAGGCAAGTGGTTAAAGGTGCTATTTCTAGCGCTAAAATGCCTGAAAACTGCCTCAGTGTGAAAGGAGTCTACCTACCTAATTTTGTTTGGGAGCCACGCGCAATTGTCAGTTAACGCAATTGCAATTGTCAGTGCCGATTCGCAAAAAGTGGCCCGGTCTTTAACCACCAAAATGGTCCAGGGCTGAAGCGGTTAATCAATCTTCAGCCCTAAAATATCTTTTATCAGTATTTTATACCAAGCATGAATTTTCCAATGTCTAATCAGATACCTGGACAGTCAGAGATGATTAGTGTGTCAGATGGGGGCTGTTACAAGCACCGATCTCCCTGTATAGATTTCAATAAAGCAGCTTTTGGTCACTTTATTGAAAGCTATGCAGGGGGGGGATCCTCCTCCTCCTCCATTAACCACTTGCCTACTGTGCACCTACACCCCCTTCCTGCCCAGACGAAATTTAAGCTTCCGGCACTGCGTCACTTTAACTGACAATTGTGCGGTCGTGCGTCATGGCTCCCAAACAAAATTGGCGTCCTTTTTTTCCCACAAATAGAGCTTTCTTTTGGTGGTATTTGATCACCTCTGCGGTTTTTATTTTTTGCGCTATAAACAAAAATAGAGCGTCAATTTTGAAAAAAATTCAATATTTTTTACTTTTTGCTATAATAACCCCAAAAATATATAAAAAAAAATGTTTTTTTCCTCAGTTTAGGCCGATACGTATTCTTCTACATATTTTTGGTAAAAAAAAAAATACAATAAGCGTTTATCGATTGGTTTGCGCAAAATTTATAGTGTTTACAAAATAGGGGATAGTTTATGGCATTTTTTTTTTTTTTTTTTACTATTAATGGCGGCGATCTGCGATTTTTTTTATTGGGACTGCGACGTTATGGCGGACGCTTCGGACACTTTTGTGACATTTTTGGGACCATTTACATTTATACAGTGAACAATGCTATAAATATGCATTGATTACTGTATAAATGTGACTGGCAGTGAAGGGGTTAACCACTAGGGGGCAGGGAAGGGGTTAAATGTGTGTCCTATGAGTGTTCTAACTGTAGGGGGAGGGGGGGTGACTGGGGGAGGTGACCGATTGTGTCCCTATGTACAAGGGACACAACCGCTCTCCTCTCTCCCTGACAGGGACGTGCAGCTCTGTGTTTACACACAGAGCTCCACGTCCCCGCTCAGTTACTGGGCAATCGCGTGTGCCCGGTGGCGATCGTTGCCGCCGGGCACTTGCACTGGATCCCCGCAGAGCGGCGGGTGCGCGCGCCTGCCCGCGGCTTTAAAAAGACATCACGTCATATGACGTGATGTCAGAACAATGGAGTCCTCCGCCCGCCGTCATTTGACAGTGGCCGGTGGACAGGTGGTTAATTACCTGCTTTTCCCGAATGTACAGAGTCAGTGATCACTGACTGTCCATTCATGACGAACATCATAAACTATGTTTACGATGTTTCAGTTTGTGAATGAACATGAGCCTCTGTCTCCTCTCCATTCATCCTCCATGCAGCTGAGGCTGCAGAGAAAGGGACTAGGCAATCTATGTCCTTAGTCCTTTATGTGTCTCAAATGGGAGATGTGAGGGGTTTAGACCCCCAATAGCTCAAAGCCCCTTCAAACAGCATTGATAATAAATAATTATAATAAAAATAAAGGGAACATTAATATTTAAAACTAAAAATTTAAAAATAATAAAAAACACTGACACCACCCCCCCCCAAGACAACGCATTGTAAAAAAAAAATGTAAAAAAAAAAATTGTAAATCTATATATAAAAAAATACTCACAGTCCACGCCATATTAGTGCTACTTTTTTGTCACATAAGAAAAAAAAAAAAAAAAGGAATTGGTACTGTCTTAAAAAAAAAAAAGTGGTATCAGTGCAACCCTAGTTAAAACCCAACTCTGAGACAAAATTAAACCCTCATATTTCTGAATGCTGAACGATAAGTTACCAAAAGTGGGGTCCTTCAAGTGGTTGTATACTGCTGGATTTTTTTTTGTTTACCCTGCAAGATAAAGTCATAAATGTGCCAACATGCATCACATTATGTGAAGCTTACCTTAAAACAAAGCTTTTCCAGTGCCGAGATGCAGGGGCTCTCCTCTTCACCCCTCTTCCGGGTTCGTGGGCTCCGGCTCTGTGACTGGTCAGAGCCGCGATGTCACTTCTGCACATGCACGCGGGAGCCACCATTCACAGCATAGGGTTCTGAAGAAATGGCACGGGCGGCCGTTTCTTTAGAGTAAATGCGTTAGTAATTTCACTGGCTGCATGTAATGTAAATACCTCCTAAACGGTGCATGTTTACGTAGTGTAACAGAGTAACATAGTTACATAGGCTGCCTAAATGCAGCTTCAGCCGCAAAGGTGTACGTAGCGCAGCCTATTGCAATAGGGTGTGCACCCCAAAGCTCAAACACACTTGGTGAATGTATAGGAAGTGCTCTGTGATGAACGGCTTCCTGTTCATTCACAATCTGAAGTATAGTAAATAGTTTACTGCCCAGCCAGTAGGGAGAATCTGCAATGCACACAGTGAATAAGGTGTGTCAAATGGGAAGAGGAGATATGTATGGCAGTGCAGTGTCCTCTACTGGGTTAAGTATAATGAAGTGAAAGGTATTTACCAATGTTGTATACCGGAATCCCCCATGGATTTAAAGTGGTTGTAGGTTTTTTACCTTCAAAAATTCTATACATGAAAGTAAAAAACCTTCAGTATGCAGCCCTCCCACCAGCTCCCCCTAATACTTACCCGAGTCTGATCATGATCCAGCGATGTGCAAGAGAGTAGCTGCTCTCTTGGGTCTTTGCCTTCTTCATTGGCTGAGAGACAGCAGTGGGAGCCGCTGCTGTCAATCACAGCCAGTGAGGCGGGAGCAGGGGGGGATGGGGCTGAGCCTAGTTCTGCGTGTCTTATGGGGCACTCGATAGGGGAAGAGGAGGATCGGGGCTACTCTGTGCAAAACCATTCCTGCAGGCCTAAGCTTCCTTCTGTGATCTGGTGCCATCTTGTGGCAGACATTGGCATTACAAGTAGTTACATTACAAGTAGCAAAACAGCAGTTCTAATGTGTTTTCCACCGTTTTCACTGTCATCTCCTTCCCTCCAATTAGAACCCCCGAAACATATATATATTTTTTATTTTAACACCCTAGAGAATAAAATGGCGGTCATTGCAATACTTTGTCACACCGTATTTGCGCAGCGGTCTTACAAGCACATTTTTTGGGGGGAAAAATACACTTTAACCACTTCCATACCGGGCCTATTTTGGCACTTCTCTCCTACATGCAAAAATCATAATTTTTTTGCTAGAAAAAAACTCAGAACTCCCAAACACTATGTTTTTTTTAGCAGACACCCCAGGGAATAAAATCCCGGTCATTGCAACGTTTTATCTCGCACGATATTTGCGCTATAATTTTTCAAACTCCCTTTTTTGGGGAAAAAACGGTTTCATGAATTAAAAAAAACAACAAAACAGTAAAGTTAGCCCAATTTTTTTGTATAATGTGAAAGATGAAGTTACAGTAAAAAGATACCCAACATGTCACGCTTTAAAATTGCACCACATTTTAATTTCTCCATAGGCATTGTTTTTTTTTACATTTTTTTACAAGTTACAAATTTAGAGTTACAGAGGTCTAGTGCTAGAATTGTTGGCACTCACGCACGCGGTGATACCTCACATGTGTGGTTTGAACGGCGTTTACATATGAGGGGGGAACTTACGCGTGTTCGCTTCTGAGCACGAGCTACCGGGGGATAGGGGCGTTTACATTTTTTTTATTTTTTAAATTACTCAATTTATTTTATTTTTACACTTTTTTTACATTTTTTTATCACTTTTATTCCTATTACAAGGAATGTAAACAACCCTTGTAATAGGAATGGTTCGTGACCGGTACTCTGTATGGAGAGATGCGGGGTCAATAAGACTCCACATCTCTCCTCCAGGCTGGAAAGCATTAGATCGTGAAAAAAATTCACAGATCTCATGCTTTCAGCCGCGACTGCTGCTGCGTTTACATTACGGTACCCGGGCGTGACGTCATAACATTGCACAGGGCCTCCGACGATCAGAGATGACTGGTGACCATCTGGTCACCAGTCTACTCTATGCTTTCCATCCGAAACCTGGGGATCGTTTCTACGGGTCTCCGATGGCAAGGGAGAGCCCGGAGAAGCACCGGATGGCGGCGAGAGGGGGGGGGGGGGGGGGGACATCCCCTCCCGCCACCTATAAGAACGATCAAGCGGCGACTTTCAGATATCCCCAATGAAAGCCCAGAATGTCATACGACGTCCTTGGTCAGGAAGTGGTTAATTAAAAAGACAACAGTAAAGTTAACTCAATTTTATTTTATATTGTGAAAGATTGTTACGCCGAATACCCAACATGTCACTTTTCAAAATTGCGATCGCTCGTGGAATGGCGACAAACTTTTAATCTTTAAAATCTCCATAGGGGACATTTAAAAAAATTCTACAGGTTGCATGTTTTGAGTTAGAGGAGGTCTAGGGCTAGAATTATTGCTCTCACTCTAGCAATCATGGTGATACCTCACGTGTGGTTTGAATACAGTTTACATATGTGGGCGCTACTCGCGTATGCGTTCGCTTCTGCGCGCAAGCTTGGCGGGATGGGGTGCGTTTTTGGCTCCAACTTTTTTAGCTGGCTCCTAGATTCCAGGCAAATTTGTCAAACCCTGGCCTAGTTGTCACCTAAGGCTGCTCTCCTGAACTAGCCCCACTGCATAGAGGGAATGTTTTATAACTCACAGAAGATTGCATTGGAGAGCAGAAAACATTGAGATTTGTGTTCAGTACACAGGAAGTTACAGGATACTGCATTTCTCGTAGGACCAAGCAGTATTTTTCAGTGCTTGATATAAAAAAAATGTACTTGGCCTGAAAAGAGAAAAATGAATGCAGCCACCATATCTAAAGACTGGCTAGCTTCAACATATTACATTTTTGTTCTTGGGTTTAGATATACATTGACTTATCTGTTCCAAAAGTGATCCCACTGTATTTGTTTCTGTTTTTCTTACAGAATACACAGATGGAAAAACCCGATTAGGGATCGGAAGCTTTGTCATAGTAAAAAGGGTTCCATTGTGACAATGTAAGTTCTGCTGTGCTTACCTACTTTGTGAATTCTAACAACTTTAATTCTTCTTGCCCTTTAAATAGACTGGTGTTCTAAAGGTGAAATGTAGATCTGCTCAAGATGGATCTTTCTGTGGTTTTACTTGGTGATGACTGTCATAGGTGGATATTTTTGAACTTCCTGTTGGGTATACACAGGAAGTACGAGTGAACAGGTTTTCTCTACATGCAGCAATGCCATGTGGGTTGGCCCCGCATCGCCCAACATCTACCCACCTCGCAGGGGATTCAATACCTGGAGGAGCGCTTTTTTTTTTTTTAAACTGGGCAACCATTAAGAGGCACTTTGCTGCTTACATCTTACCGTTTGCACACGTGTGCATTTTTTGTTCTTGACCATAATGAACCATGCACAACAAATGTCCAGACATCATGACATGTTAAGGACCAACCTCCCTTTCTTGACCACCCACTTGAGTGACACCACCTCCCACTTTTTCCAAACAAACAACTGACACCGGTGTGGAGTAAAATTGTCCTTACGGCCTATTTAACACAACTAAAATTAACATAAATAACCATTTAAATAACTTTTTACAAAATTTTAAAACATCCTGGTGGTCTGAGAGACCACAACTCCAATTGGCCACTGGGACAATAACTATTTAACTTCGGCCTCAGTCGCAAGCCCCCGACTCAGGCAGTACACCTGTCCGCAGTGACCTACATGTTAACTCCTTCCTGTCAACCCACGTTGACCGAAAGGTACCCATATCACCTATGGGTACCACCATTTGTCTTAAAACTTCCTTTTTTTCTCTCCAGAAACCCCAACACCACCACCACCACCCCCATCTGCCGCCTACCACATGGGAGGGTGGGGACGCTTCTTTGGAAAATGGGAGGAGTGACGCTATGTCACCTCCTCCCTCAAGGCCAATGCTATCCGCCCCTCCTTTCCCCAGCCACTCCTCCCTTAAAGCTGCCACTGACTCCCACCTGCTTCCTTGCTGTCCGTCCCTTTCATGGTGTCCCTCCTACCGGTTCCCTCTCAGCTCCGGGACTCTGAAGCTGCAATCTGGGCATGCAATAGAGGCCCCTTTGTAAACATCATCCTGAACTGAATACATTGCATGGATACACATCTTTAAAAAGGATGAAGACACCCGACCACACACAAGCGTTAGACACACAGTATGATTTTTTTTGAGTCCTGTATTTTTGTATTGCTTGGTGCATGTGCAACAAATTCTAAATTGAAATGTCTGCCTTCCTAGCTGAAGAGATGCAAACAGCCACTAGGTGTCATGGAGGAGTTGATTTTAAGGTGCGATTGTCACTATCAGCCTCTAGGTGTCAGTTCTGCATTAACTTTGAATTGGTTCTATTGTGTTGTTTTCTATCACTAGAAAATACATAAAGTTTTTATTGATTAAAAAGCATTAAAAGTTCAAAGGTCAGTAGAAAACCACATCTGTACAATTTATGATTTGGGTTTAGAGGCTTTGGGTCATTTTTTGATTCAATACACCAAAATTACTTTAAATCATAGGTGTGTGCCAAGACACACCCAAATCACCCCATGTGCATTAGCATTATCCAGGAGCAGCACCTAGAGGCGACTCTAGAGGGGCCAGAGGGGGCCCTGACCCCCCCCAACATTATGCTGTGCCCCACTTAGGCCGCCCCTGGAGTAACAGTCTCTCCTGAGAGGAAGAGCGACCCCAGTCAGCTCTGCGGGGCATTCCTCCCCCTCCCTCTGCTCGCTGACACTGCATAATGTAAGCGTTCACACAACCACAGCCGCCCAATCTGCTCCTTCCCCTGCATCCTCATTGGCACTGAGAAGAGTGAGTTGCAGAAAGGACTCCATGAGCACTTTGGGGGAGGGGGGGGCCAAGCCTTCATCTCAGTTACTGAGAAAACAGACTGATTTCTCCCGTCCTTAGGACAGGAGAACCAGCCTGTAAATTCCGAGAGTGGTGACTGCAAGCTGAGCAGAGTGTTAGTCTGACACTCTTTTACAGCCCAGCGAGTCCAGCTACCTCCCCCCCACTCTCCTCACATACGAGCAGGGAGGAATACAGCTCCTCCTCCTTTCAGTCCCGCCCACACTATCTCAGTGTGCTGTATCTGAAGAGAGGGGATGTGTGTTCAGGAAATATGAAAATCAGCAGCATGTGTGTGAATGATGCCTGAGATTCTAGCCTGAACCGTGGGTAAGTGTCTGCACTGCAGACTGCAGTACACTGTAATCACTGAACTGCATTATCTCCATCCCTTCTCTCCCCCATATGTCTCCCTCCCCTCTCCTGTTCTTTCACGACATTCACAATTTACTTTCTGTAACGGTCAGCACCGTTTACGATATTCCATCTCCCCACGACAGCTTATCCGACAGTCCGACAGACATCAGACACGACCCATTTCATTTCCCAGAATAACCGAGACAACACAAGCTCTGGTACTGGTTCCAAAATGAATGAATGAATGAAACCTTTAATGGTAACTTAGCTTTCTGATTGTGTATATATATATATATATATATATATATATATATATATATATATATATATATATATATATATATATATACACATACACATACACACACACACACACATATATATATACACACACACATATACACACAGTACAAGCATGTTCCACTTAATCACAGGGACAAAGACACACTCCACCCACACATCACACAATGGGGGCTTCATACACATTCTTTTAGATAATGACATTCCGATTAGTTAATTACTACTCATTACTCAGACGGTCTGGCTCTGCATTTAGAGGGGTCAATTACTACAGCTTGACAAGTCACATTCCACATCTTAACAGTGTCATTAGCAACACAATAAACAGGTCTTAGGAGCAGACCTAATTAGCACAATGGACACAAAATAGTATTAGCATCACACAATGGAATGTCTAGGAGCAGACTCAATTAACACCTCAAAAGCATGTGTCCCCCACATTGAATGAAAACACTCTATTGACCTGTTGGAGTCAGACTTTAACTTGTAATATTTCAAGGTATCCTGCAAAACATGAATTATCAGTAATGTTCCATCCCATGTAATTTATCATAATTTCTCAGTCACCCTATGCCCAAAAGGGGCACAGGATGACCCTAGACCCAAGAGTCATTAGTGATGCTGGCACAGGAGTATCCCCCATCCTTCAAAAGTCTCTGGGTGTCACGGGCCATTCTGTTACACTTTCACTTTCAGCTAGTGCAAATTTCTTTCCTACATCCACAGATTGCAGGAAAGAAACTTGCATGATTCCCCCATCAACAGACAGTGCTGACAGGGGAATATCCCTCCTGCCCAGCAATTGTATTCTCCCGACAAACAGTGATTCTCACTAGTGGCTATACAGCAACCACTAGTAATAATCATAAGAGAATCTGCTCATTAATGGTTCAAATCTCAGCCAGTTCCTGCTGAACCAGCTGAGATTTAAACTGTCTATGGCTGGTCTTAGCTCTTAGGCAGCCCATACATTGATCACTTTTCATTCAACTATTAGGTTGAATGAAAAAAAAATGATCCAATTCCCCCATCTACACATTATAGGTGGATGGGGGAATCCTCCCAGTGTGGACCAGTGCTGGAATAACCAGAGTTGCTGTCCTGTCCCGGCTATTCACAACCCTGGTCTCTGTCTCCTTGGCAGCAGTGGCAGCACATTGGAACCCAGTGCTGGTTACTTTATGGGGCTGATGTACAGGAGGGCCAGCAGTTTGTTAGAGATGGGCATGTTCAAAAATCCACATGCCAGAGCCTGCCAGGAAACCCACACTGCACAGCGCTAATCACAGGCAATGAGATATTTCCCGGTCCGCAGCTCTGCACAGATCAGGAAATGTCTCACTGCCTGTGATTAGCACTGTGGAGTGTTGGCTTCCTGGCGGGATTGGGCATGTGGGATTTCAAACACACCCGAGCCCATCTCTATTGGTTGTAGACAGTTGAGCTCCCTGCATGTTGCTTAGCAGCAGTGGAGCCTTCTCTGACATGCTGATCGGGATGCAATCCAGGTGATGCTCCCAGTCAAATCCTAGTGTTAAATGTCAGATTTTATTGATCAAAGCCCACACTTTACAGGCATAGTGCCCACACGGCTGCGGAACATACGTTTGAATATATACTCTTGATGCTAATACTGTATTTATTAGATCTGACTGGGAGCATTACCTGGATCACATCCCGATCAGCATGTCAACAGAGAAGGTTATACAGCATTACTGCTGCTAGGTGACCAGCTGGGGGCTCAGCTCTCTATAACCAATAGTGCCAGCCTTCCCCTGCATGCAACCATGTCACCAGCACTAGGTCCTAATGGACTGCCACCGCTGCCAAGGAGATAGATGCCAGACCAGCGCTGTCAATAGCAGGGACAGGACAGCTGGGGAACCCCACAGTGGCAGAACACTAGGGCTCGGTGGTAAGACAACCTTTGCAACCCTGAAAGTTCTCCCACTGCTTTGGACCCTTATATTTTCTTGGTGTGCTGGTGACATATCTCTTGTTTTCTGCCACCCTGGGGGGCCCCATTATAGTAGGAAGGGAGCTCACTGCAGAACATTTAAAAGGGCCCGTTGTGGGATCGTACTAAAGGGCCCCAGGAGATGTATATATATATAATTGCATTTTATAGTTGGCCCCCTACATTTGTCACTGTCCCTCCATGTGCCCCCCCTAAATATGAAAGCTGGAGACGCCACTGGCAGCACCAGGTGTGTGGTTGGGGGTGCCAGTGTAAATGCCCCCATTATAGTAAAGTCTAGGTTCAAGGTATTTAGGGTGTACTGTAATATTCCCCCAATCAACTGTCTCCCACCACCAGAGCCCCCTTCCTGTGACAGCAGGTGGCATTAGACATGTGCACGGCCAAAAAAATTGTTAATTTTTCGTTTAGCTTTTTTGGAAATTCTGAAATTCAAAAGATTTAATTCAGAAATTTAAAATTTTCCAAAATTTGAATTTCCGAAATTTAGAATTTTTACATTTCCGAATTTACAAAATTCCAAATATGAAAATTAGACATTTCTGAGAATGAATTTGTCAAAATTCTTTAAAAAACTAATTCGGAATTAAACGAATTGCACGTCTCTAGGTGGCATTCTTTGAATATTTCTTTAATTATTATTTGAATTGCAAGCTTTAAAATATTCTTTATTTTCACAATTACAGAAAAAGACGATATCTTGCCGAACGGTTGTGGATTTTACCTCAACATATGTTGCATACAAAAGTATAAAGAAGATCTGTTATTTCTTTTAGAATAAAGATAACTTGTTATGTGTGAGAATGAAACTTGAACCTGTTGTGCATGGTATAATTGCACCCATAATGGGAGAGTAAAGAGAACCTGTTATGTATGGTATCAAAACAATAGCCTGGTATGTATGGGAGCCTAAAGGTGAATGGAGGAGAATAAAGAGTGTTGTATAGGAGATCTTGTCATGTATGGGAATATAAAGAGGACTTGTCATGTACATCAGTAGTTCTCAACCCTATCCTCAAGTACCCCCAACAGGCCATGTTTTGGGAATTTCTCCCAGATACAATAGCTGTCCAAAATACCAAGCCATTGACTCTTATTTAACCACTTGCTTACTGGGCACTTAAACCCCCTCCTGCCCAGATCAATTTCCAGCTCTCACTCTTTGAATGACAATTGTGTGGTCATACAACACTGTACCCAAAATTTTTATAATTTTTTCTTACAAATAAAGCTCTCTTTTGGCGGTATTTGATTACCTCTGCAGTTTTTATTTAAAAAAATTACCAGTTACTTACCGGTAGCTGGATTTCTACGAAGTCTTACAGGACGGCACCCTGAGAGTAGACTGGCTCACCTGACAGGAAACAATAAAAAAATGAGGTTTAAAAGGCCCCACCCCTCCTGTGTGCCTCAGTTTAAGATAAGTAACCGCTCTTTAGAACACGGTATAGAAAGAAACCAAGAAAAGGAGGAATTTAGATAGAAGTAAAAGGAAGGGAAGTAGGTCTGCCGTCCTGTAAGACTTTGTAGAAATCCAGCTACCGGTAAGTAACTGGTAATTTCTCCCTCGTCTTCCAGGACGGCACCCTGAGAGAAAAGCAAGTAACCTCAGACCTACTTTAGGGTGGGACCACCGTCTGTAAGACCTTCCTACCAAACATCAGGTCTTGTGGAGACAGCAGTTCGACTCTAATGTCTGAGGAACGTATTCTGGCTTGACCAGGTCGCCGCTCTACAGATCTGCTCTATGGAAGCTCCTGCCCTTTCTGCCCAGGAGGCTGCCAGAGAACGCGTGAAATGAGCCTTGATAATAGGAAGTGGCCTACCTGCCTGTGTGTAGGACAAGGAGATAGCCTGCCAAATCCATCTGGATATAGAAGCCTTAGTTGCCTGTTGACCCTTTCTCTGACCTGAGAAATTAACTAAAAGGTGAGGGGAAGTTCTGAACTCACTAACCCTCTCTAAGTAAACTAAAAGTAGCTTCCTTTTCATTGCTGGGATTTGCGCAAAAAGAAGGAAGTATCACTTTCTGAGATCTATGGAACCTGGTTGCCACCTTGGGAAGGTACAGAGGATCCCGAGTCAAAATCACCTTATCTTCAAAAACCCGAAGAAAGGGTTCCTTGATAAAAAAAGCATGCATGTCTCCAACTCTTTTGGCAGACGTGATGGCTAACAAAAAAGTAAACTTAATTGTAAGAAATTTAACAGAAATGCTGTCTATAGGCTCGAATGGTGCCTTAGTCAGCTGATCCAGGACCAGGGAGAGGTCCCATGAGGGAACCCTAGAAACCTGCACAGGAGAAAGTCTGTCCCTAGCCGTCAGGAATCTCTTGATGAGAGGGTCCGCTGAGAGGCTCTTGTCCAAAAAGTATGATAAGGCTGCCACTTGGACTCTTAGAGTCCTGGTAGCTAAGCCTAGTTCCACGCTATCCTGAAGGAACTCCAAGACGGTGGGAGTTTTGAGAGAAGAGATCTGCTTAGTGGTGCACCAACGCGAAAAGACTGTCCAGACCTTTGTGTAGATGTGTCTGGTGACCTTCTTGCGGCTAGACAGTAGGGTATCTATGACTCTGTCCGAGCAGCCCTTCTGCTGCAAGTTTCACCTCTCAAGAGCCATGCCGTCAGGCTGAAGAACTCTGGGTTCAAATGAGAGATCTGCCCCTGCTGCAGGAGATCCGCTCGGAGAGGAAGGGGAAGCGGGGGAGCCAGAGACCAGTGCTTCAGAATGGGAAACCAGGATCTCCGGGGCCACCAAGGAGTGATTAGGATTAATTTGGTTTCCGAGGAGCCCAGATCAGATTCAGGGTAGGCCAGACGGAACTCCCAGGACTGGGCCAGCGCATCCACCCCCTGAGAACCCTGTCCCAGGAAGAGGGAAAAGAACCTGTTCACGTTTCTGTTTTCCCTGCAGGAAAAAAGGTCTATTTCCAGATTCCCTAACCGCTGACAAACCCAGTCGAAGGTTTCTTGGCACAATTCCCACTCCCCCTGAAGAATGGGTCGGCGGCTCAGAAAGTCGGCCTCCAGATTGGTGGCTCCCCTTATGTGGATCGCCAGAATAGAGGGTACTCTCTGCTCCACCCAACCCAGGATCTCCAGGGAGAGTGTCAGGAGAGAGGACCAGGACATCTTTGCCCTGAATTCTTTCTTCGAATGCCCTCAGCTTCTCCCACTGTCAGTAATTCGATAGTTGGAAGAAGTCCGCCTTTGATGGGGATTCCAAGATCCCTGAGCCCGCAGTTCTTCTACATGGGCTCCCCACCCCCAAGCACTGGCATCCGTAGTGACCTTGACTGGATTGGTCGGACTCCACGGACGGCCCTTCAGGAGGTTTTGGTGGTGAAGCCACCAACTTAGGGAGTCCTTAACTGGGACCGGGACCCTGACCCGGGAGTAGAGTGTCCTTTCCGTTCCAGGCGGAGATGAGGAACCTCTGAAGAGGTTTTGCGTGTAGTTGGGCCCAGGGGACTGCCGGAATGCAAGCGGTCATCCGACCCAACAGCTTCATGATCTCTGAGGGAGGGATTTTCTGCATCTACTAGGGACCCGATCGCCGTCACAAGCCTCTGGATTTTCTCTTGGGGAAGAAAGAGCTTCTTCTCTCGGGAATCTATGAGAACCCCCAGGTATGCCTTCCGCTGTTCCGGCAGGAGGGAGGATTTTTGCTTGTTGATTATCCAACCAAGCGACTCCAGAGTGGTCATGATGACGGTCAGGTCCGAAAGGAGCCGATCCTGACTTGGGCTGAAGAGCAAAAGGTAGTCTAGATAGGGGACGAGGGAAACCCCCTTCAGATGTAGATGAGCCATTACCTCCGCCAGGACCTTCGTAAACACCCTCGGGCTGGAGGCCAGACCGAAGGGGAGGGCAGCAAATTGCCAGTGCTGAATTCCTTGGGTGGAGGTGAGGGCGAATCTCAGAATCCTCTGGTGTCCCGAAAAAAAAATCGGGACATGAAGGTAGGCATCCCTCAAATCTATGGTCGCCATAAAGACGCCTTCTAGCAAAAGACCCCTGAGGCTGTAAACACTCTCCATCCGGAATTTTTTGTAGAGGAGATGAGAGTTCAGGGGTCTCAGATTGATTAATCTGAACTTGCCGTTCAGCTTGGGAACAACAAAAATGTGGGAGTATACTCCCTGACCTTGCTGGTCTGGGATTATGACCCCCTGTTGTGCCAGATTTTAAATATTCTGGGAGAGGCCTGCAGCCTTGAGGGGGTCCTTGGGGAGGTGAGTGAGGAGAAATGTCGGGGGGGGGGGGGTCGGGGGAAGTTCTCTGAACTCTAAACAGTAACCCTCCCTGATTATTTGAAGGACATGGGGACTCTGGGTTATGCCCTCCCAGGCAGGAAGAAACCTGGAGAGCCTGCCCCCCACCTTCCCGTCACTTGGTATCTTTCCCAGTGGGCCTAGAAAAAAGGATCTCCCCTTTGGGTCTATCCTTTCCAAAGGTCCAACGCCGGCTGGTGGACGTTTTTTTGTCCGAGGGCGAATTCTTTCTCTGGTTGGGAACGAAAGGACCGCTTCCTACTCTGCCTGGGTTTAGAAGGGAATTTATTCCCCTTCTCAGACAACCTGGACAAAGCCCGATCTAAGGCAGCCCCAAACAAGAGGGAACCCTTAAAGGGGAGTGCACATAGGTGGCATTTAGAGGCGAGATCACCCCTCCAGGTTTAGCCAGACGGCTCTCCTTGAGGCATTAATAAGGGCCCCAGTCTTGGCTGAGGCGCGAACGGTTTCAACCGCCGTGTCTGCCAAGTAGGCCACTGCACCGCAAATAAGCTGGAGGGAATCTCGTATCTCCTTTGTCTTGGAAGAACTAGGGAGATGGTCTAGAAGTCTGGAAGTCCAGGCGTCGGCATTTCTCGCTACGCAGGCTGAGGCCAATGCAGGACCAAGGGCGGCTGCATTGGCTTCCCATGCTCTACAAAGAGAAGTGTCGGTACACCTGTCCATGGCATCCCTTAAACTGCCTGTATCCTCAAATGAAAGGTCCAACTGTCTGGAGACCTGGGCCAAGGGAGCATCAAGCTTAGGGACCTTAAAAAAGGTGTCTACCTACCTCCACCTTAAAGGGACAGCGGCGCTTCCAAGTTTTAAAACTTGGTAAGCTCTTTTCAGGTTCTGCCCACTCCCTGAGGATAATGTCTTTTAGTGACTGATGGACAGGAATGGTCTTGGTTTGAGGTTTTATTAAGCCCATGTACATCCTGTCCTGAGCCGAGACCTGCTCTGCTGGTTCTTGAATATGCTCAGTAGCATAAACAGCTGCTAGGAGGCCTTCCATATCCTCAGCGGGAAACATGTATTTCCCCGTCCTGGCATCCTCCTCCTCCTCCTGGCTGTCCACCAGGGTCACATTTCGCAAGGTCAACTCGGACTCCTCAGAATCTGAGGGGTACACTCTACTAGCCTGTAAGGCTACCAACAGACGAGAGGCAGGAGGAGGATTCCTGGGAGGAAGGGCCCGGTACCGGAGTATCAACGTCTCTCCTACTTAAGGAAGATCGAAACTCCTTGAGGGTAGATAGCATTTCGGTCTGAACCGAGAGAAATTGCTTCATAATCTGAGAGGTCCCTTTCCCTGTTAGTTTACAGATGCACTTAGAACAGAATAGCTTGCTATGCTCAGCTGGTAACTTGTCACCACAATTGCCACACTTCCCAATACGCTTAGGGGGCTTAGCCACTCTGCTGGATTCCCCCTGGGCAACAGGGTCTTCACCTAAACATATCAGGGAGAAAAACATATGCCCATTAGCCCTCAAACCTCCATGAAAGTGGGGGAGGGGGGGTGTCTAGCAGAAAACCCCTCTTAGAAAAAGGAAGGACTCACTCTCCTGTTCCTCCCTGGACTGAGATGAAGGGGGAACCCCCCGGGGGGGGGGGGGGGTAGCAAGCTACACCGGACCCAACGGCACCCAGTACCTGCGGTCCGGGCTCCGGGGGGGGGGGGACCACCAGCCCCAGGCTTTAGGTCACAAGAAAAAAAAAAAACGTTTCGCTGTAAGGGAAACACAATCAGAACTGAGGCACACAGGAGGGGTGGGGCCTTTTAAACCTAATTTTTTTATTGTGTTTTCTGTCAGGTGAGCCAGTCTACTCTCAGGGTGCCGTCCTGGAAGACGAGGGAGAAAAATAAGACCAAATTTAATACAAAACTGTTATATTGTTATAAAATTTTGCAAAACAGGTAATTTCTCCTTCATTGATGTACGCTGATGAGGCTGCCCTGATGGGCACAAATAGGCGGCACTAATAACCCATTTCTGGCCTCAAATATCTGTGTGCCAAGTATACTTTTTTTCATCATCATAGGGGAGAAAAGACTCAAGACATTTGAGGACACCAGGAACCCCCACACCTCACAAAGAAGGGGAACTGATGACAACAGAACCTGAGGATGTGGAGGGGGGGAGAGGTGGTTTAAAGCGGAGCTCCACCCTAAAGTGAACTTCCGCTGATCGGAACCCTCCCCCCTCTGGTGTCACATTTGACACCTTTCAGGGGGGTGCAGATACCTGTATAAAGACAGGTATTTGCACCCACTTCCGGCCACACGTCTCGGGCAAAAGACGTTTTTTCCCACATCCCGTCCGTCCCCCGTTGTGTGCTGGGAACACTCAGCTCCCAGCACACAGCGGGAGCCAATCGGCAGGCGCATGCGCCGTAGGGAACTGGGCAGTGAAGCTGGAGCGCTTCACTTCCTGGTTCCCTCACCGTGGATGGAGGGGGGAGCAGCAGGGTGACGAGCGATCGCTTGTCCTCTGCTGCGGACTCCGCTGGACTCCAGGACAGGTAAGTGTCCTAATATTAAAAGTCAGCAGCTGCAGTATTTGTAGCTGCTGGCTTTTATTTTTTTCAGGGGGACATCCGCTTTAAATTGTCACAACAGGTCTGTCTGACACTAAACCTTCAGGTAATAGATGTAGGCCTGCATATTTATAAGACATAGTTTTTATTTTATTTTTAGGCGATGTGCATGTTATGGATGAACAATCTCCTCATTTTACAAATGCTAGTGCACAAATCCTAATCCAGGACATCATGGTGTGGAATGGGGAAATAGACATAAGGAATAAACTCAATGTTCTTGAACAAAAAAAAACAACATAATTGATGCATTAGGAAGAATCTAAATAATCACAAAATCCCCCCCCCCCCCTTTGTTTTTGCCCTATTTCCACGTATTTTTCTACATTTTTAAATACCAAATTTTGAAGATGCAGTGTCAACATGTGCCATCTGCCATCACAATATCAATGTACACGTTTTGTGGGTGCATGCCCTTCCTTGCAACTCAAATAGGTGAGGGGAAGTGGTTGCACTCCCAAAACACGTCCATTGATCCCCCATGATGGGAGATGGCACATGTTGATATTAGGCATGGGATCAGGAGGGAAATCCCAATTTTGCCTTAATTTTTGTGCATCTTTAAAATTTGTCTTTTTCAGGGGTGTCATCACACCATCTGATGAAGGTTTTGACATACTATAATGTCTGATATGACCTTCAGTTTTTTCCATGTTGAACTTGTAAATTCCAGATTTGTGTATGTTATTTTTTGTAACATGCCTGTTTATGCAAAAAAACAAAAACTTAATGTAAGCTTTATAACACAAAGGTTTGACCAAAAAAATGTTAGACAGCACGAAGTAAAAGTTTATACTCGGTGTAGCTTCTTTCAATGCTCAATACAATTTTTTGTAGTAATTTGGTGTTTACATAGACAATGGTGGTTATTTAATAGAAAAAACACTTGGCACAAAGTGCCCCAGGAGAACCTAAGAGACAGCTAAAAGAACACAAGCAGTAAACCAAATGCAAGATGATTTCAGATATATTTTTTTTATTTAAAAAAATGTATCAAATTCTGGCATAGCAATGGGCCCCTACCCATAAAAAAGTCCTGAATTTTTGGCGCACATCGTGGGCACTTTGGGGGGGGGGGGGGGGGGGGCAAGCCAGGATGTCCAGCTTCCAGGGCCATCAGGGGAGTTTCTGGAAGTCCAGCCTCAGGCCCAACTGAGGACACGTAATTATGAGAATTTTTCCTTCAAAAATTGTGAATACAGCATACAAGCATGATGTGGTTCAGTTTATACTCCGCCATATTTATAGCTGTAAGGAACAGATGGAAGCCGGTAGTTAAAAACCCTCTTCTCAGGGGGTGAGGGTCCCCTGGGGGAATGGCCTCATCATATGTTCTTCCAGACCAAATGCTTCATCTGTGACGAACACAAATGGAGTCCTTCAACATTGTCTTCGACAGGTGGCAATCCCAAGCCACCACTCTTGAGATGGCCGGTAAAATCTGTCTGGGCGAAGACTCCACCATCAGACATCTAGCCATTCTTCCCCACGTCCACATAGGAACTCATTGTGGAGACACTGCCGCCATCAATACTATGAAACCCCCTTATAGTTCTAATAGTATGACCACGAATGGGGTGGTGGCGCGATGGACGTTTCCCATCTATTGCCCCTCCACAGTTGAAGTCCCACCGCTCGGCAAAATGGGAAGCTAGTCTGCCATTCCTGTGGTGAAGGAAACTGTGGAGTCAAACCAGAAATAAAAATTAGTACTTTTGCACATAACATTGCAAGCAGATTATACAAAAACATTCTTGGCCAACATCAGTATAACATTTATTTAAAGGAATATTAAAAGACAAATATAACGGCCACTTAGATTCCTCACACCCAATGGCCCATTGTAAATTTTTTAGTGGG
Source organism: Rana kukunoris (assembly GCA_029574335.1). Taxonomy (NCBI): domain Eukaryota; kingdom Metazoa; phylum Chordata; class Amphibia; order Anura; family Ranidae; genus Rana; species Rana kukunoris. The sequence continues at coordinate 162,977,117 of CM056057.1, forward strand.
GTTCTAGCCGAGTTTGGGACCCCATAAAAGCCTCTGGCGCTCTGCCTGATTTTATTGAGAACAACAACATTTGTACACATTTTAGCGGGTGTTTAGGGTAAAGCACTACAATGGAGCTGACAAAATACATTAAGTGACTTGGCTAGGTGGGCCCATGCTGGAGAGGTTAGCGAAGGCAAATATGCATGTAGGCCAAAAAAAGGAGCATTAAAAGCTTAAAGCATGCATGAGGACAAAGGGGACATTCACAGCACATTACAATTACGGTAATTAGGGAATTGATGAAATGCAATACATAGAATGTGATAAAGGAGAAAACTTGCCTCAATATAGTCCTGCAGAATTTGATTGATGGCAGAACAGGTCTCTGGGATAAGGATCCCCAGAGTCTGGCGGGAGATGTCCATCGTAAACTTGAGGTCCTGCAGACTTCTCCCTGTCGCCAAGTAACGCAACTAGCCTCTGCTCAGGAGTGATGTCTTGCCACATGCAGATGTCCCGCTTCGTGATATAAGGGGACAGCAAAGTCAACAGATGGTGAACAGGGTCAGTCATCCGGAGACCATTCCTGAAATCAGGATTATTCTCCTGGATCTCCCACAGCAAAGGTATATGACAGAATTGGTCATGCTGGAGCAACCAATTCTTCATCCATGAACTTCTCCCCACCCTGTTCATAGACTGAGCCAGGGCTGGACTGGGACAAAAATTTGGCCCTGGACTTTATCCAGACCGGCCCACTTTGACAGGTCTCTCCCATGGCAGCCGAACTCCCGCCCCCCCCCGGCCACCCAAGCCCCATATCCCCCTTCACTAGCCACTAGCTGTTCTACTTTATTAGAGAAGAACGGCTGGTACTGGTACTCTTAAAGGCAGTACCAGTGGGGAAGCTAGACATTATTTCACCTGGGGGGGAAAGAATCAGTTTGGTGCCCACCCTTATGGGACAAGATTAGGCAGAAGTGAGAAACTCCCAGGCCATAGCTGTTGAGTCAGCTGTCTGCCCCCTCCCCCATGCTCCTCTGTCATCCCTCCTGCTCCTCTGGTCCTCCCCCTGCTTCTTTGTTCCCCCCAGGTGAGCGCTGCGGGGAGAGACAGGAGGTGAGCGCTGCGGGGAAGGGAGAGAGAGAGAGAGAGACAGGAGGTGAGCGCTGCGGGGAAGGGAGAGAGAGAGAGAGACAGGAGGTGAGCGCTGCGGGGAAGGGAGAGAGAGAGAGAGACAGGAGGTGAGCGCTGCGGGGAAGGGAGAGAGAGAGAGAGACAGGAGGTGAGCGCTGCGGGGAAGGGAGAGAGAGAGAGAGACAGGAGGTGAGCGCTGCGGGGAAGGGAGAGAGAGAGAGAGACAGGAGGTGAGCGCTGCGGGGAAGGGAGAGAGAGAGAGAGACAGGAGGTGAGCGCTGCGGGGAAGGGAGAGAGAGAGAGAGACAGGAGGTGAGCGCTGCGGGGAAGGGAGAGAGAGAGAGAGACAGGAGGTGAGCGCTGCGGGGAAGGGAGAGAGAGAGACAGGAGGTGAGCGCTGCGGGGAAGGGAGAGAGAGACAGGAGGTGAGCGCTGCGGGGAAGGGAGAGAGAGAGAGAGAGAGACAGGAGGTGAGCGCTGCGGGGAAGGGAGAGAGAGAGAGAGAGAGAGACAGGAGGTGAGCGCTGCGGGGAAGGGAGAGAGAGAGAGAGAGAGAGACAGGAGGTGAGCGCTGCGGGGTCGGGAGAGAGAGAGAGAGAGAGACAGGAGGTGAGCGCTGCGGGGAAGGGAGAGAGAGAGAGAGAGACAGGAGGTGAGCGCTGCGGGGAAGGGAGAGAGAGAGAGAGAGACAGGAGGTGAGCGCTGCGGGGAAGGGAGAGAGAGAGAGAGAGAGAGACAGGAGGAGAGCGCTGCGGGGAAGGGAGAGAGAGAGAGAGAGAGAGACAGGAGGTGAGCGCTGCGGGGAAGGGAGAGAGAGAGAGAGAGAGAGACAGGAGGTGAGCGCTGCGGGGAAGGGAGAGAGAGAGAGAGAGAGAGACAGGAGGTGAGCGCTGCGGGGAAGGGAGAGAGAGAGAGAGAGACAGGAGGTGAGCGCTGCGGGGAAGGGAGAGAGAGAGAGAGAGACAGGAGGTGAGCGCTGCGGGGAAGGGAGAGAGAGAGAGAGAGACAGGAGGTGAGCGCTGCGGGGAAGGGAGAGAGAGAGAGAGAGACAGGAGGTGAGCGCTGCGGGGAAGGGAGAGAGAGAGAGAGACAGGAGGTGAGCGCTGCGGGGAAGGGAGAGAGAGAGAGAGACAGGAGGTGAGCGCTGCGGGGAAGGGAGAGAGAGAGAGAGACAGGAGGTGAGCGCTGCGGGGAAGGGAGAGAGAGAGAGAGACAGGAGGTGAGCGCTGCGGGGAAGGGAGAGAGAGAGAGAGACAGGAGGTGAGCGCTGCGGGGAAGGGAGAGAGAGAGAGAGACAGGAGGTGAGCGCTGCGGGGAAGGGAGAGAGAGAGAGAGACAGGAGGTGAGCGCTGCGGGGAAGGGAGAGAGAGAGAGAGACAGGAGGTGAGCGCTGCGGGGAAGGGAGAGAGAGAGAGAGAGAGACAGGAGGTGAGCGCTGCGGGGTAGGGAGAGAGAGAGAGACAGGAGGTGAGCGCTGCGGGGAAGGGAGAGAGAGAGAGACAGGAGGTGAGCGCTGCGGGGAAGGGAGAGAGAGAGAGAGACAGGAGGTGAGCGCTGCGGGGAAGGGAGAGAGAGAGAGAGACAGGAGGTGAGCGCTGCGGGGAAGGGAGAGAGAGAGAGAGACAGGAGGTGAGCGCTGCGGGGAAGGGAGAGAGAGAGAGAGACAGGAGGTGAGCGCTGCGGGGAAGGGAGAGAGAGAGAGACAGGAGGTGAGCGCTGCGGGGAAGGGAGAGAGAGAGAGAGACAGGAGGTGAGCGCTGCGGGGAAGGGAGAGAGAGAGAGAGAGACAGGAGGTGAGCGCTGCGGGGAAGGGAGAGAGAGAGAGAGAGAGACAGGAGGTGAGCGCTGCGGGGAAGGGAGAGAGAGAGAGAGAGACAGGAGGTGAGCGCTGCGGGGAAGGGAGAGAGAGAGACAGGAGGTGAGCGCTGCGGGGAAGGGAGAGAGAGAGAGAGACAGGGTGAGAGCTCGGCGGGGAAGGGCGAGAGAGAGAGAGAGAGACAGGAGGTGAGCGCTGCGGGGAAGGGAGAGAGAGAGAGAGAGACAGGAGGTGAGCGCTGCGGGGAAGGGAGAGAGAGAGAGAGAGACAGGAGGTGAGCGCTGCGGGGAAGGGAGAGAGAGAGAGAGAGACAGGAGGTGAGCGCTGCGGGGAAGGGAGAGAGAGAGAGAGAGACAGGAGGTGAGCGCTGCGGGGAAGGGAGAGAGAGAGAGACAGGAGGTGAGCGCTGCGGGGAAGGGAGAGAGAGAGAGACAGGAGGTGAGCGCTGCGGGGAAGGGAGAGAGAGAGAGAGAGACAGGAGGTGAGCGCTGCGGGGAAGGGAGAGAGAGACAGGAGGTGAGCGCTGCGGGGAAGGGAGAGAGAGACAGGAGGTGAGCGCTGCGGGGAAGGGAGAGAGAGACAGGAGGTGAGCGCTGCGGGGAAGGGAGAGAGAGACAGGAGGTGAGCGCTGCGGGGAAGGGAGAGAGAGACAGGAGGTGAGCGCTGCGGGGAAGGGAGAGAGAGACAGGAGGTGAGCGCTGCGGGAAGGGAGAGAGAGACAGGAGGTGAGCGCTGCGGGAAGGGAGAGAGAGACAGGAGGTGAGCGCTGCGGGAAGGGAGAGACAGGGGGTGAGCGCTGCGGGAAGGGAGAGACAGGAGGTGAGCGCTGCGGGAAGGGAGAGACAGGAGGTGAGCTGCGGGAAGGGAGTGACACTGTCACTGAAGCCGGCCCACTGATCCATCGGCCCACCGGGAAACTCCCTGTAGTCCCAATGGCCAGTCCATCCCTGGACTGAACTTGGGTCAAAGCAAGAAGTCCAACACCAAGCCCCCGCACAGCACAAACTCTACGACGAGTACTTAGCCGCAACATGGCTGGAAAACAGTCAGCTGGCCAGAACAAAAAACGCACTGAAGAACAAAGGCCTATAAAGAACAACCTGAAAACCAGAGACTCTCACCGCGCAAACAGACTCTCACCGCGCAAACAGACTCTCACCGCGCAAACAGACTCTCACCGCGCAAACAGACTCTCACCGCGCAAACAGACTCTCACCGCGCAAACAGACTCTCACCGCGCAAACAGACTCTCACCGCGCATCAACACAAGATTAGCAGAAGCAACCCAAACTGAATGGAATTTCCACTTTATAGTGCAGTTGTACGTCGGTACGTTCTTGGCAGGCGGAATGTGGTGTGACAGTGTGTATGCAAGACAAGCTTGAGCAGAATTGGAAAACCAATTGTGTGTACGCAGCATTAGTCAAGTTAAAAAAGTTCTAGGAAAACCGACAAAGCTGATTTTTTTTATAGTACAGCTGATTGCGCAGTATGCATCTGGGTTTGGAACAAAAACTGAGCATATAGGCAAGTGCAATAACCACAGCAGCCAATCAGCAATTGACCCATGTGGTTTTACAGTAGTCATGCAATTGTTTGTTATAAGGAGTATTACATGTACTGTTTAGTAAAAAAGCACCAAATATCATTGAACTATTAATGCAACAATCCCCCACAAAAAAAAAAAAAATGTAATCACTTTCCAATGGCAAAGGGAAGGCCTGCCAGCCTGTTATCCCCCCACATGGCAAAGGAGAGTCCTGCCATTCCCCCCACCCCCAATGGCAAAAGGAGGGCCTGCCAGCATCCCCACCCCCCAATGGCAAAAGGGGGTCCTGCCTGCCATCCATGCCCAATGGCAAGGTGCTTCCCACTCACCAGCAATGGCAAGGTGATGCAAGCTTCCCATTCATCACCAGTGGATTGGTTTTAGCAGTTTTCCCCTGGAGTTGAAAGATTAGTTTACATAATGCAAGAGCTTGCCGGTTTAAACACAAACCATTAATGCAGACCCCAGCATAACACAATTGACTGTAAATCTGAGATTATACATTTGCATTGTATTTGTCACATTTAAACAAACTGTAGATATTAAGACAACATTGCAAACATGCTCTAACACAACTTACCAAACCACCATAGCAGCAACAAGTCACAACTGTAGGCCAAAACAGAGACCATCTCACATGTGGGCGTATTTAAATGTAAAGCAGACATTTTTTTTCACCCAACTTTATTTATGACAGTACCAAACTGACAAAGCTAAAAAAAACTCTCAAAAAAAGTTTAAAATAACTATTTTTCTTTTGCAATCAGGGTTCGGATGTGTATCGCTGTTCCTGGAAAGACACAGAGAAGGGGAAATAAAATAAAGTAAGGATTAAAAAAAGAAAAAGGAAAACTGCATGCTGCATGGTGGATTAGGAAGTTAAAGGTCAGCTGACACAGCCACACATCTTCAACTTTAACCTCTTATTGCCCAGATTCGGTGTTGCTTTTGCATTGCACTGCACAACTTGCCTAAGGATTTTTTTGATGGTTTACGGAAGAAAAAAAGGTTTGTCACTTTTATTTGGTCAAATTCAACAATCAAACTAATCAAATAGGTTTATTCAGTGGTGCATTAGGGTCCGTTCACGATCATCTGTCAAACGCACATGTGTTTTTATTGCTTTTTTAATGTGCTGTGTCAAAATTCAATGCAAGGCACAATGCGTTTTTCATGTGTTTTCCTCCATGGTCCCCTGGGGAAATATTGACATGTGACTCAAAAAACGCACTAAAAACAAAGTGTATTTTTCATGTGTTTTTCCACAAAATGCACTAAAGATGCAGCACACAGGACTTTTCAAAAGGACAGCCCACAGGTACACATCTGATACATAGTATTTAAAGGGGACATGCACCTCTGGCACACTGGAAAACTGCCAAAGTGCGGCAAAAGCGTGCAGATGCGAACAGGCCTTAACGTATAGAATTAAGTCATACAGAGTTCTCTATAGTAACCTGAAATGTGATTGGTTGGTATGGGTTACTACATGGCCCAGGGATTGTGAACGCTGTTTGAAAAGGTCCACATCCTGCAGGGTGTTCTTTTTCTCTCAACACTGATGATAAGGGACTTATTTTGCTTCTGTTGACACCAGCAATACAGTTTATTTTCCTGCCATTGATGCCAGCGATGGGGGGCTTATTCTATCCTCACTCACACCAATGATGGGGCTTATTCTATCCAATCACTAATGATGGAGCTTATTCTCTCCCCACTCACACCAATGATGAGGCTTATTCTCTCCCCACTCACACTAATGATGGGGCATGTTCTCTCCCCACTCACACCAATAATTGGTCGTATTCTCTCCCCACTCACACCAATGATTGGTCATATTCTCTCCCCACTCACACCAATGATGGAACTTATTCTTTCCCCACTCACACCAATGATGGAACTTATTCTTTCCCCACTCACACCAATGATGAAACTTGTTCTCTCCCCATTAACACCAATGATGAGACTTATTCTCACCACACTCGCACCAATGATGGGGCTTATTCTATCCTCACTCACACCGATGATGGGGCCTATTCTCACCCCACCAATGATTGGTTTTATTCTTACCCCACTCACACAAATGATTGGTCTTATTCTCATACCACTCACACCAATGATGGAACTTATTCTATCCTCACTCACACCAATGATGAGGCTTATTCTCTATCCACTCACACCAATGACTGGTCTTATTCTCACCCCACTCACACCAATGATTGGTCTTATTCTCACCCCACTCACACAAATGATTGGTCTTATTCTCACCCCACTCACACCAATGATGGAACTTATTCTATCCTCACTCACACCAATGATGAGGCTTATTCTCTCTCTACTCACACCAATGATCAGTCTTATTCTCACCCCACTCACACCAACCATGGGGCTTATTCTCACCCCACTCACACCAATGATGGAACTTATTCTCACCCCACTCATACAAATAATGGGACTTATTCTCTCCCCACTCACACTAATGATGGGGCATATTCTCTCCCCACTCACACCAATGATGAAACTTATTCTCTTCCCACTCACACCAATGATGAGGCTTATTCTCTCCCCACTCACACCAATGATGGGGCTTATTCTCTCTCCACTCACACCAATGACTGGTCTTATTCTCACCCCACTCACACCAATGATTGGTCTTATTCTCACCCCACTCACACCAATGATGAAACTTATTCTCTCCCAGTCCCCACTCACACTAATGATGGGGCTTATTCTCTCCCCACTCACACCAGTGATTGGTCTTATTCTCTCCCCACTCACACCAATGATGGAACTTATCCTTTCCCCACTCACACCAATGATGAAACTTATTCTCTCCCCATTAACACCAATGACGAGGCTTATTCTCACCACACTCGCACTAATGATGGGGCTTATTCTATCCTCACTCACACCGATGATGGGGCCTATTCTCACCCCACTCACACCAATGATTGGTCTTATTCTCACCCCACTCACACCAATGATTGGTCTTATTCTCACCCCACTCACACCAATGGTGTAGCCTAATCTCACCCCATTCATACTAATGATGGGGCTTATTATCACCCCACTCACACCAATGATGGAACTTATTCTCTCCCCACTCATACAAATGATGGGACTTATTCTCTCCTCACTCACACCAATGATTGGTCTTATTCTCTCCCCACTCACACCAATGATGGAACTTATCCTTTCCCCACTCACACCAATGATGAAACTTATTCTCTCCTCATTAACACCAATGATGGGGCTTATTCTATCCTCACTCACACCGATGATGGGGCCTATTCTCACCCCACCAATGATTGGTCTTATTCTCACCCCACTCACACAAATGATTGGTCTTATTCTCACCCCACTCACACCAATGATGGAACTTATTATATCCTCACTCACACCAATGATGAGGCTTATTCTCTCTCCACTCACACCAATGATTGGTCTTATTCTCACCCCACTCACACCAACCATGGGGCTTATTCTCACCCCACTCACACCAATGATGGAACTTATTCTCTTCCCACTCACACTAATGATGGGGCTTATTCTCACCCCACTTACAGCAATGATGGAACTTATTCTCTCCCCACTCATACGAATGATGAGACTTATTCTCTCCCCACTCACACCAATGGTGTAGCCTAATCTCACCCCATTCATACTAATGATCGGGCTTATTATCACCCCACTCACACCAATGATGGAACTTATTCTTTCCCCACTCACACTAATGATGGGGCTTATTCTCTCCTCACTCACACCAATGATTGGTCTTATTCTCTCCCCACTCACACCAATGATGGAACTTATCCTTTCCCCACTCACACCAATGATGAATCTTATTCTCTCCCCATTAACAACAATGACGAGGCTTATTCTCACCACACTCGCACTAATGATGGGGCTTATTCTATCCTCACTCACACCGATGATGGGGCCTATTCTCACCCCACTCACACCAATGATTGGTCTTATTCTCACCCCACTCACACCAATGATTGGTCTTATTCTCACCCCACTCACACCAATGATTGGTCTTATTCTCACCCCACTCACACAAATGATTGGTCTTATTCTCTCCCCACTCACACCAATGATGGAAACTTATTCTATCCTCACTTACACCAATGATGAGACTTATTCTCTCTTTACTCACACCAATGATTGGTCTTATTATCACCCCACTCACACCAACCATGGGGCTTATTCTCACCCCACTCACACCAATGATGGAACTTATTCTCTCCCCACTCATACGAATGATGGGGCTTATTCTCTCCCCACTCACACCAATGGTGTAGCCTAATCTCACCCCATTCATACTAATGATGGGGCTTATTATCACCCCACTCACACCAATGATGAAACTTATTCTCTCCCCATTTACACCAATGATGGGGCTTATTCTATCCCCACTCACACCAATTGTGGAGCTTAATCTCACCCCATTCATACTAATGATGGGGCTTATTATCACCCCACTCACACCAATGACGGAACCTATTCTCATCCCACTCACACCAATGATGGGACTTATTCTATCCTCACTCACACCAATGATAGAGCTAATTATCTCCCCACTCACACCAATGATGGAGCTTATTCTCTCCCCACTCACACCAATGATGGGGCTTATTCTCTCTCTACTCACACCAATGATTGGTCTTATTCTCACCCCACTCACACCAACCATGGGGCTTATTCTCACCCCACTCACACCAATGATGGAACTTATTCTCTCCCCACTCACACTAATGATGGGGCATATTCTCTCCCCACTCACACCAATGATTGGTCGTATTCTCTCCCCACTCACACCAATGATTGGTCATATTCTCTCCTCACTCACACCAATGATTGGTCATATTCTCTCCCCACTCACACCAATGATGGAACTTATTCTTTCCCCACTCACACCAATGATGGAGCTTATTCTCTCCCCACTCACACCAATGATGGAGCTTATTCTCTCCCCACTCACACCAATGATGGAGCTTATTCTCTCCCCACTCACACCAATGATGAGGCTTATTCTCTCCCCACTCACACCAATGATGGGGCTTATTCTCTCCCCACTCACACCAATGGTGAGGGTTATTCTTTCCCCACTCACACCATTGATGGGGATTATTCTCTCCCCACTCACACCAATGATGGGGAGTATTCTCTCCCCACTCACACCAATGATGGGGATTATTCTCTCCCCACTCACACCAATGATGGGGATTATTCTCTCCCCACTCACATCAATGATGGAGCTTATTTTCTCCCCACTCACACCAATGATGAGGCTTATTCTCTACCCACTCACACCAATGATGAGGCTTATTCTCTCCCCACTCACACCAATGATGGGGCTTATTCTCTCCCCACTCACACCAATGGTAAGTATTATTCTCTTCCCACTCACGCCAATGATGGGGATTATTCTCTCCCCACTCACACCAATGGTGGAGGTTATTCTCACCCCACTCACACCAATGATGGAACTTTTTCTCTCCCCACCCACACCAATGATGGAGCTTATTCTATCTCCTCCCACACCAGTGATGGAACTTATTCTATCCCCATTAACACCAATGATGGAGCTTATTCTCACCCTTTTTCCATTTTTGGATGATGGATTGAACAGCGTGGGATTTGTTTTATAACCTAAAGCATCTAAAGGCTTTAAACTTCTCCACAACTTTATCCCTGACCTATAATAGAAAAAACGGGGTGGATAGCAACGTTTCCCAGATCGATTGGCAGTAACTCACAATCCCATCAATAAATACATATAAAGAAAAACAGAGAGCATATAAGGTTGAGGGAGATCCTCTTCCAAATATAGGGATTTTTACGTGAGATGTCAATCGTTATATTAAGGTAAGCATACCAAACACAAAGGTTGTAAACATATCAAAAAAGGTTTAATTTACATATAAAAAAGTTATACATATAAAATAATTGGGTTAAAGGTTGACCACAATAGTTACAAAGAACAGAGGAAAAGTATGTTATGCAGGTTGCCGACTAGTTTCACATTATCATGCTTCATCAGAGCTTTGCAACTTTAGTCTTTCTGAGTTTAGTGGTCTGTGTGTGACATAAAAATGCCATTAGTACAACATAAGGTAATATAACATAATCCATTATCAATTTTTTAACATCGAGAATAAAACAAAATAAGACAAAATATCCGTGTGCTTACCAATTCCATTAGCCGCTGTGACAAGACAAAAAGTCAGAATACCTCTCAAAGAGAACACGGGAGCGCAAGTGGTAACGAGGATGGACACAGGCTGGTGGAAGCCAGATCCAACCAACTGTTTGATGTGTGGATGTTAAGGTGATGGGATATCCAGCTTACAATGAAATAAATTCTGCAAATTATTAAAATAGATAAAGAAGGGGGTAGTATATAGGGCTACAAGAATAATAACTTTAGCAAACCTAAAGACAAATAATTATTTATGACTACTACCTTACACCCCTGGATTCGATTAAGGGGCCAAAGGGTGATTGAAAAATGATCGAAATATACAGTAGTTAGTTTGTCATATAGGGACCATATCTTATGCTCCTAGTTAGGAGGAGTTAGCAAATTAGTGTGGGAGGTATCAAACAGAGGGAACATCCCATATCTCAGTAGTCAATGAATCCCGCAAATGTCCCTAGATCGGGTAAGCCAAGGGACATTATAATAGTAAAGTTATGCTTAAGTAAATTCTATATATAATAGCAATTGTAGATTATTTAAGACAGGCAGAATAAGGCGGGATATCAAGAGAATGTTTTTATATAATAGAGAAGGGTTCTCTTTGAGAGGCGTTCTGACTTTTTGTCTTGTCACAGCGGCTAATGGAATTGGTAAGCACACGGATATTTTGTCTTATTTTGTTTTATTCTCGATGTTAAAAAATTGATAATGGATTATGTTGTATTACCTTATGTTGTACTAATGGCATTTTTATATCACACACAGACCACTAAACTCATAAAGACTAAAGTTGCAAATCCCTGATGAAGCATGATAATGTGAAACTAGTCGGCAACCTGCAAAACATACTTTTCCTCTGTTCTTTGTAACTATTGTGGTCAACCTTTAACCCAATTATTTTATATGTATAACTTTTTTATATGTAAATTAAACCTTTTTTGATATATTTACAACCTTTGTGTTTGGTGTGCTTACCTTAATATAACGATTGACATCTCACGTAAAAATCCCTATATTTGGAAGAGGATCTTCCTCAACCTTATATGCTCTCTGTTTTTCTTTATATGTATTTATTGATGGGATTGTGAGATATGCTATCTTTTTGGGTGTAAAACCCGTTATATTGTGGTGAACTGTTTCCCAATTTAAGGTTATACCAAATTAACTATTAAATGAAAATTTGTACTGTATAAACTTTTGATTATTTGTGGTGCTCGAATAATCCTGCACAATCTAGACAGGTATAGATAGGGGGGCGTGTCTTGAGGGGGGAGAGTCTAAGAGAAAAGGGGTGGGAGGTGGGTGTTGTGTGTCAATGCGAGTTGGGAACTGTTGTTGTGTTTGTTTGTTTTTTGAGATGTCACAATTTTCGGGCCCAGACTGGGAAAAATTTCTAGATTCTATTCAGAGTTCCTGTACATCCCAAATTAAAACTGAGGTTGGACTTGATGTTTTCTTCCTTAAACTTAGACTTATGGAAAATAAATTCAATTTGAGGTGGCATATCAGATTTTTCGATCGCTACCTAAGGGAGCGAATTAACCCTCAAGGGCTTAGAGTCCAGATATTTCCAACCTTCGAAATAGCGGAACCTGCGCTCAAGGAGAGGTGGGAAGCTAATTTAAATCAGTGCTCTGCCAACATGATGGTGATCCTGCGGGACAAACATCTTGTAGATTTGGCAGAACTAGATAAAGAAATTGAGGATCTACGAACGTCTGGCAATCACCTTTCATCAAGTGCCGATTTCAAAAAGAAGGAATTGGAATTAATACAATACCTGGAAAGATATAATAAAACTGTTATCCTGAGAAAGGATCAAAAGTTTTATAAAGATCAGCTAGCCTTTTCAGGAGGCTATGCGTATAAGTGGCTAAAAAATGTCCATAATAAAGGGAACAAAACATTTAGACAAAATAACTACCAAGACAATACAACATATAAATCTGATTCTGATACATCCATGTCATCTTCTTCCATCTCTTCTCAGAAACTTGCAACCAAAACTTCACGAGGACCATCGGGAAGAGGACGTTCACTGAAACGCGGTAATGGTGGTGGGCAGAATGCACAAGGGGGGACAAACAAGAAACGTATAATTTCACCTCATTTACAAAGTAATCAGTCCAATACGAGTCAAGAACAAGGTTTGGACACACATGGTGACCTGGTGGTGGGCAGCACTCCTCTTCCAATGTTTACTACTGATCGGGAACCTATTAACCAAGAGAGTTAGGAGCAACTCCCCAAAAAATAGTAGACTTATCAACCCGGGTCCCGCCCCTTTAGGCCCATGCCTGATTCCATCAACACCCATTCCCCAGATGAAAATGGGAAAATGGATCTCTTTGTAGTGAAGCAAATGCAGACAAACCAGGACTAGATGTAGTGAACCTGTCCTCCTATACCCTCACCCCTGCTGAGATTGAGGTCCTAAGATTGGGACTGTCCATCACAGAAGATAGACAAATTCACACTAGCCAAAGATGTGCATCTCTTAACGAGAAACCTCACGTATAAATACATATTCGATACATATTCGATACTGATAAGGGACGAGCTGTAAGGAGAGAGGAAGAACTTTATAAGGACTTTAAAGTACAGGATTTCAGGGCACTCAAAATCCTCATTCAACTACTTGATGAGAACGAGGGATCAGGTGAATCTATTGATTATGTAAATGATGATGACGATTCAGAAACTGAACAGGCACCCGAACCATGCAAATTTAAACCCAAGTCTCAGAAATTTCCTAACCTGCAGACCTCACCTGCGGTTTGGGCTTTTCTGAAACAGACCAAAAAACAGATCGAGAACTTGGTTCTCCCACAAACAGCGGACAACAATCTATCTCACACACAACAACAGGCGTTAACCCATTTGATGGCTAACAATGAACTAATCATAAAACCCTCCGACAAGGGGGGGAATGTGGTAGTGATGGATAGAGTACAATACGTTAAAATGTGTAATAAGACAGGGCTCAAAATTTCAAGTCCTGAGCTACTAGCCAGGCCTCAAGAGTTACTCGCCACCAGTTGCCCCACCTAATTCATACACAGCCCTGCGCCTAATTGCACCCTGTAAACACATCCTCGTAGATTATCTCATGGAATGACACTGTTAAATGTTTTATGCAGAATCAAGTTACAAAATTAAATATTACCAACAACAACTTAAACAAAATGGAACAGGGCACTGGGGGCAGACCAGAGGGATAGGGCACTGGGGGCAGACCAGAGGGACAGGGCACTAGAACTGGGTCTCCTCCCTATTCTCTTGCTGTCTCCTCTGCAACTCTCTCTCTCTCTCCCTCTCCTATTCATCTCATCATCAGGAGCCTGTGTGTGCGGCTCCATGCTTATATGTCCCCACTTCCCCCTTTTATTCAGGCTGGCAGTGAGGAGAGGAGGTCCCATGGCTTAATGAGAATTGTAAGGAGAGCACCTGTGTACTGCTATGCCTGTGCGCCGCTCACCAGACTACTTTTCCCGAGCATGCATCTTTCCTCTTTGGCCGCCAATCTCATCGGGACTCTAAGTGAAGGCACAGATTGGAGGGAGATTGGTCATGCAGCCCTGTCATCATTAGCCCCCAGCCTAAATACACTCGCCAAATGCTAGTAGGCGAGTGGAAATTTTGAGGGCTGTAATAAGATATTAAATAATAAATTCTGGTACAGAGCAATACCTGAAGATGATGTTCCAAAAGCTAGGTCTAACTATTTGTCAATTATTACAGAAGCATACCAACGAAACCTTATAGATAAGGACCTACTTTCTACGCATTGTCAAAAGTGCACAAAAACATGAAGGATCCCACTGGCAGCCCGATTATATCCGATATAGGGAGTCATACCGAGACAGCAAGCAAATATGTAGATACCCAGTTGAGACCCCACGTAATGGGCCTATCCTCTTACCTTAAGGACACTCTTGAATTGCTGAAGGTTATTGAAGGCATGGTGGTACCACCAGGTGCCATTATGGCGGCAATAGACATTGAAGCACTTTACTCAAGTATCCCCCACGAAAAAGGCGTTGAAGTAATATCCTGCTTCCTTCGTGAACAGGATCATAACAACTGGAAACTATGCAGTTTTGTTACCACACTGCTGGAACACATCTTGACGAACAATATGTTCGTGTTCAACGGCTCCACTTACCTCCAGGTACAGGGGGTTGCGATGGGGACTTCTTGTGCCCCATCGTATGTCAACCTGTACCTGGGGGGGTGGGAAAGGGCCGTGTTCTCAGATGACGCCACCAGGATATACCTCCGCCATATTCTTCTATGGCGGAGGTATATCGGTGATGTGCTGGTCATCTGGACAGGGTCCACAGGGTTACTATCTGTATTAATGCAATACTTATCCGTTAATGAATTTAATTTAAAATTCACTATTCAGTCAGACACCAAAAGCATCCCCTTTCTGGATCTAAGACTATTTATAAATGAGGATGGAACACTATATAGCAATCTGTATAGAAAAGAGACAGCAGGCAACACCATCTTACACTATTCAAGCTCTCACCCACGACCTCTAGTACAAAGTATTCCATATAGTCAGTACCTCAGGCTACGTCGTAATTGTACAAGAAAAGAGGACTTTGAACAGGAGGCACATGTCCTATATCTACGCCTACTCAAAAGAGGTTATAGCAAAAAAATACTGAAGAAGGCATATGCTAAAACTAAAATAAGTACACGAGAGATGTTATTATTTAAGAATAAGAAAACAGAAACTAAGTCAACTACCAAACTCATTACAACTTTTAGTACCCATCAAAATATCTTTCGCCAACGAATCAATAATAATTGGCACTTCCTTTCAGAGGACCCCATAATTTCTAAATACGTATCAGATAGACCGCAAATTGTCTATAGAAAATCAAGATCTATAAAAGATGGTCTAATACATAGTCACCTTACCCTGGATACGGTAGCTATAGAAGCATCTGGGGGATGTGGAACGTACAAATGTGGGAACTGTTACCAGTGCCCCTGGAAACAGGAGGGAGACAGATGCTCACTACCGAGAGGTGGTTTTTTAAAATCTAAGATGTTTGCCGATTGTACCACTATCGGCATTGTCTATCTAGCCAAATGCCGATGTGGAGCATTCTACATCGGCAAAACTAAGCGGCCATTCGCCAAGAGGATTCAGGATCATCTATATTATCTGGATGCTGGCCTCCTGTACACGCCAATTTGCAAGCATGTGGGCCTTAATCACAGCTATGACCCATCATACATATCATTCTTTGCCCTAGAGGTCATCCCCTTTCCAGAAAGAGGGGGTGACTTCGACAAAAGAATATTACAACGTGAGGCACGCTGGATATTCGACCAAAGGGCTACTTATCCCCCAGGTCTGAATACCTCACTGTCCTTCAGACCATTTCTCTAAAACTAAGCATTAACATATTAACATATTGGAGTTTCCATACTAAATGCAATGCATGAGGCTAGGAACTAGCACTGTATTTTGTATTTGCTATTCATTGAAATTTTCTATCAATAAGATGGCCTCTATGGGTCCACATAGGTTTATGTCATAATCATAATCATTAAATCTTAACTATCATCCTAGCAGCCTAATGTGTTTCTCATGTCTTTTATGGGTATTACGTTTATTCATCACATATTATTATTTTTCTTTGTTTTTCACGTTTTTCATGTTGTTTTCACTTGCCTATGCCTTGCCTCTGAACCCCCTTCCCCTCCCCCTCCCCCTCCATGATAAATGCCTCATCTGTTTTATAGATGTTTTTAGACATGCAGATTACCTTGGCTTTTTCTCGAGCCCACCAAATATGAATGCCAATTGTCACATATTTTGATTATTTGGATCTATTTTATATTTGTATTATTTTATGATATAATAATTTAAAACAATGTAACGAAATAAAAATGCAATATCTCATTCCATCTTGGTCCCTGTGTCAAATGCCTTTCGATTCTCCTCCCGCTGGCGATATGGTTATATGAGGCTGGACATTAAATTGTGTGGATGTTTGTGAGTCCCACAATGGAGGTGAACCCCACACAGAACACCTCCACATTTCTGTCATATCCATATGACAGAATGCGCGCTCCGCATATTGCGATCTGTTTGGCTCATTGAGCCAACCAATGCCTGCTGAGAGGTGGGGCGCGTTGCGCCTCACGTGCGTTCCACTCCAATGGAGGCACGCATTAAACGTGGTATGTGCGCGCGCATTTGCTGGGACACATGGACCGGAAGTGAAGTCAGAGGTCATTCATGACCATTCACTTCCGGTGAAGGTGAGTACTTAAGACGGCGCTGACAATTCACATGTCAGACGCCGTCTTTGGTATCAGGAGATAACATAACTAGCAGCGGAGTGGTATTGGACGTCTGTGAGGACTACTCATCTGCCTCTGTAGACTACGGTCGTGTACCGTGTTCTATCAAAAGGTATTAGCTATGTAATGTATGCAGTTAACAAACTTTCCAATGAATTTGGGGACCTTGCTGTCAGCATTGGACCCATATATTGTTTACCTTCTTTATTATATAAAAACATCCTCTTGATAACCCCGCCTTATTCTGCCTGTCTTAAATAATCTACAATTGCTATTATATATAGAGTTTACTTAAGCATAACTTTACTATTATAATGTCCCTTGGCTTACCCGATCTAGGGACATTTTCGGGATTCATTGACTACTGAGATATGGGATGTTCCCTCTGTTTGATACCTCCCACACTAATTTGCTAACTCCTCCTAACTAAGAGCATAAAATATGGTCCCTATATGACAAACTAACTACTGTATATTTCGATCATTGTTCAACCACCCTTTGGCCCCTTAATCGAATCCAGGGGTGTAAGGTAGTAGTCATAAATAATTATTTGTCTTTAAGTTTGCTAAAGTTATTATTCTTGTAGCCCTATATACTACCCCCTTCTTTATCTATTTCAATAATTTGCAGAATTAATTTTATTGTAAGCTGGATATCCCATCACCTTAACGTCCACACATCAAACAGTTGGTTGGATCTGGCTTCCACCAGCCTGTGTCCACCCTCGTTACCACTTGCGCTGCCGGGTTCTCTTTGAGAGGCGTTCTGACTTTTTGTCTTGTCACAGCGGCTAATGGAATTGGTAAGCACACGGATATTTTGTCTTATTTTGTTTTATTCTCGATGTTAAAAAATGTATAATGGATTATGTTGTATTACCTTATGTTGTACTAATGGCATTTTTATGTCACACACAGACCACTAAACTCAGAAAGACTAAAGTTGCAAAGCCCTGATGAAGCATGATAATGTGAAACTAGTCGGCAACCTGCATAACATACTTTTCCTCTGTTCTTTGTAACTATTGTGGTCAACCTTTAACCCAATTATTTTATGGGCCAGATTCAGGAAAGGTTACGCTGGCGGATCGAGTGATCCGCCAGCCTAACTGTGGCTTTGAGCCGGCGTTTCTGTTTTCTGTAACCAGAAAACAAGAAACGCCGGGTTGAAGTTCCGATGCGAGCAGCGTAACTGAGTTTCGCCATCGCATCGTTACTTCAACTTAAAAATGGCGCCGGGGGCGTTCCCGCCGATTTACGCTCAAAAAATATGTTAATGAGCGGAAATCGGCAATTCACGATCGAAATCCGGCGCGACGCAATGACGATACGACGTTTCCGGACGGGATACGCGGCGCATAGATATACCTACATGGGGCTGGAGTATCCTATGTTAGGTATATGGAGCATGCGCACGGGGATGTTTTGACACTCGACGCATGCGCAGTACGTTGGCGGCGGGATCGCGCGTAGTTAGCATACTACACGCCCCGTACCCGCGACATTTGAATTCCGCCGGCTCATTTGTGATGCGCTGCCGCAACTTTAGGAGCAAGTGCTTCGTGAATGACAGCACTTGCTCCTAAAATTTCGGCAGCGCAACGCAAATCAGAAGCGTTACTCCAGAGCAAAGATGCTCTGGAATACGTGAATCTGGCCCTATATGTATAACTTTTTTATATGTAAATTAAACCTTTTTTGATATATTTACAACCGTTGTGTTTGGTGTGCTTACCTTAATATAACGATTGACATCTCACGTAAAAATCCCTATATTTGGAAGAGGATCTCCCTCAACCTTATATGCTCTCTGTTTTTCTTTATATGTATTTATCCCTGACCTGTTTGGTGTGTTCATTGGCCTTCATGAGGGTTTTCTAACAAACCTCTGAGGGCTTCACAGAACAGCTGTATTTATACTGAGATTAAATTACACACAGGTGGACTCTATTTACTAATTAGGTTCCTTCTAATTGGTTCCACCAGATTTTAGTCAGGGGTATCAGAGTAAAGGGGGGCTATATTCAAATGCACACCACATTTTTCAGATACGTATTTTTAGACATTTTCCTTCCACTTCACAATTATGTGCCTCTTTATGTTGGTCTATCACATAAAATCCTAATAAAATGCATTTACGTTTTTGGTTGCTAAAATGTGAAGAATTTCAAGGGGTATGAATACCTTTTCAAGGCACTGTAGATAAGCTGCAGAAAAGCGTTGATATGGGCTAAGAATTTCCTCCATCATCCGCTGGAATGTAGCGGGAGCTCCATTTAACCCACAGAGCATCCGCACATACTGCCATAAGCCCTCTGTCAGGGTAACCTGCCAATACCCTCTCAGGGCCGGCGCTAGGCATAGGCAAGTGAGGCGGCTGCCTAGAGCGCCAGGGTAGGGGGAGCGACAAAATCCAGATCCCCAGCCACTCGCTGGGGATTCGGATCATTAAAATACCTCCTGGACCTGCATTTTTTTTAAAACATGCCTTATGGCGCCAGCCGCCAGGCTAGGGGGCGGTTGGGCCTGTGGAGACATCACCTCCACAACGCTTTTCTCAGCCTGCAGTGATGACCGTAGCAGCGGCAGTGAGATGAGGGGAGAGAGCCGGGACAGCAGCTGCTTGATTGATGGTGGTGGGTGCAAGATAAAGCAGCCAGGGCGGATGAGATGGTGTCTGAAGCCCTGCATGCAAATCCGGGCTTGCCACGATGTCCGATTCCCCCTCCCCCTCCTCCTGGTTGCTTGGGGATCTGTAGTGAGAATGTGAGAAGAGGAGACAGACGGGCAGCAGCGCGGTTCATTAGGTACATTAGTGTAAGCACAGGCAGGACGCTCAGTGCTGCAGCATCCTGCACCTAGTCACAATAATTAAAAAATGTACTTTGCTAGTTTACTGTGCATTGCACTGTGTACAGAGGGGGAACTGGTTTGTGCGTGGGGGGGGGGGGGGGCAGATATATATATGTGTGTGGGGGGGGCAGAGCGGAAACTGGTGGGGGGCAGAGATGTGCAGGGGGGGTACATTGGGAACTGGTGTGTGGGGGGACATGTGCAGGGGGGTACAGAGTGGGAACTGGGGGGGGGGGTACAGGTGTGTGTGGGAGGGAGACAGGTGTGTGTGTGGGGGGGGTGGGTACAGAGTGGGAACTGGTGTGGGGGGGGCAGATAAGATGTGTGTGTGTGTGGGGGGGGGGGTACAGAGTGGGAACTGGTGTGGGGGGGACATATATAGGGGGTACAGTGGGAACTGGTGTGTGTAGGGGGGTACAGAGTGGGAACTGGTGGGGGGCAGAGATGTGCAGGGGGTACAGTGGGAACTGGTGTGTGGGGGTACAGAGTGGGAACTGGTGTGGGGGGGACATGTGCAGGGGAATACAGTGGGAACTGGTGTGTGTGTGGGGGGACAGGTGTGTGTGTGGGGGGGTACACAGTGGGAACTGGTGGGGGGCAGAGATGTGCAGGGGAGTACAGTGGGAACTGGTGTGTGGGGGGACAGGTGTGGGGGGGTACAGAGTGGGAACTGGTGTGGGGGGGCAGATGTGCAGGGGGGTACAGAGTGGGAACTGGTGTGGAGGGGCAGATGTGCAGGGGGTACAGAGTGGGAACTGGTGTGGGGGGGCAGATGTGCAGTGGGGTACAGAGTGGGAGCTGGTGTGGAGGGGGGGCAAATGTGTGGGGGAAACATATGTGCAGGGAGGTACAGAGTGGGAACTGGTGTGTATGTGGGGAGGGGGGACAGATGTGCAGGGGGTACAGAGTGGGAACTGGTGTGGGGGGGAGACAGGTGTGTGTGTGGGGGGGGTACAGAGTGGGGGGAGACGGGTGTGTGGGGGGTACAGAGTGGGAACTGGTGTGGGGGGAGACAGGTGTGTGTGTGTGGGGGGGGGCGTACAAAGTGGGAACTGGTGTGGGGGGGAGACAGGTGTGTGTGGGGGGGTACAGAGTGGGGGGGAGACGGATGTGTGTGTGTGTGGGGGTACAGAGTGGGAACTGGTGTGGAGGGGAGACAGGTGTATGTTTGGGGGGGCGTACAGAGTGGGAACTGGTGTGTGTGGTGGGGGGACAGATGTGTGGGGGAAACATATGTGCAGGGAGGTACAGAGTGGGAACTGGTGTGTATGTGGGGGGGGGCAGATGTGCAGGGGGGGGTACGGATGGGGAGCGAATGGCATGTGTGCGGGGGGGCATCAAAATGAGGCTTCGTCTAGGGTGTCAAAAATCCTTGCACCAGCCCTGTACCCTCTAGTGAGATCAAGAGTGGTTATGTACCTGTCAGAGCACAACTTCTCCACTAATTCATCAACCTGGGCATAGGCAGGGGCGGCAACGGGCAATTGCCCTCCCCAGAAAATATTTGACTCCAAGGCTTTCTCCCTCCGCCACCTCACCATATTTACGTGGCAGGGACTTTATTTCTGCTTCCCCCGCTCCTCGCGGCTCCTAGGTGACTTAAGATATATTCAGGGGGGGCCCAGGCAGTGGCGTTGCTATGGGTGTACAGACCGCAGTGATACTGTGGCCGCCGCTACACTGCTACACTGTGTAGTGTTATTGGCAGAGCCGCAGCAGAGCGGTGCACGTGTGCTCAGCGGGCCCCTAGCTTTCTAAGCAGTTACTGTACTTCCCTGTCAGGCAGAGTGATCTCCACCCTACAGGAGCTCTCTAGTCCCGGCTGGCGTGACGTCATGACTCAGAGGCCGGGATCGCGAGATTGAAGACAAGATGCTGCCGACCTGTAGCCAGAGCCCGTCTGCACTGTCTGCAAGTAAGTGATCACTTAACTGCCTTAAAGGGTAGTTCCAGGCATTTTTAATGTTTATTAAAAGTCAGCAGCTCCAAAAAGTGCACTCACCTGCTCCACGTTCCAGCGACGCGCCGGTCGGAGCTTCGCTCCTCTCCCCCCTCTCCGGCTGGCGTCCTCATTGTTACTGTGGGCACCCAGCCGTGACAGCTTTCGGCTTCATGGCCAGGCACTCACTGCGCATGTGCGAGCGGCGCTGCGCTATCTGATTGGACAGGCGATCACCTGGGACCTGTCACGTGTCCCAGGCGATCGCCTACAGGGAGCCAAAAGGCCATATGACGTATGGCCTTAGCGGCCCCTTGGCCGAAGGAGGAATTGGGACAGGATGTCCCACTCCTCCTGAAGCCACCCACTCCCTGCAGACATGCGTCTAACATGCAGGCTGTCTTATACTGGCTTGGTGGTGAATAAAGTGTTGCACATATCCCTGTTCCGGCATACCAGTGTGGGTCCACGAATGCATGCAGGGTCAGGGTTCAGGGACCCGCACCAGCATGTCATATTGAGACATAGCGGCTGTGTCCGTTAAGCCATGTGTCAGAATACTAAAAAATGGGATGCCGGCATGGGAATGCATGTAACACTTTAAAACAGTGTCACTGTTTTAAACAAAGTTAGGACTGTATGATATGTTAAATAAATATATGTTAATACAAATACTGTATGTTCTGTAAGCAACACCTTATTTTCTGTCAGCGCCCCTCCCGAGACTAGATTCTCAATCCGCCCCTGGGCATAGGTGTGTGTCAAGTGTGTCAAGCGTGTCAAGCGTGTCTGGACACACCCTAATCACAATGTGCTGTTAAGATTCCCCTCTACGGCTCAGGCTTTGCCCCATGTTGGCCCCGCCCTCCCTGCCCCACAGTGCTGCTGGCTTCTCTCTCCTCCCAACTGCTGCATGGGATGTTTCTGGATGGAGCGGGGAAGGGGCGCTGTTATTATATACTATACACTGATTGCACTATATTATATACTGTACACCGCCTGAAGTGTATTATATACTATACACACTGTATTATATACTGTGTACACCGCCTGCACGGTATTATATACTGTACACACTGTATTATATACTGTGTACACAGCCTGCACTGTATTATATACTGTACACTGACTGCACTGTATTATATACTGTACATGGCCTGCACTGTACACCGATTGTAATATATTATATTCTGTACACTGATTGCAATGTATTATACACTGTACATACTGTATTATATACTGTACACCACCTTCACTGTTTTATATACTGAACATCGACTAACTAAATTGCCTAATCGATCTCAAGTTCTCCACAACACACTACATACGACCGCCGTGTAAGCAGCCTTATATAGTGTGGGGCGTGGACTTAGCCCCCGAGCCATTATTGCCCAAAGGCACCATGCCTTTGGCCAATCATAGCTCTCACAGCACTTTTCACATTGATTGGCCAAAGCATGTAGGTCAGGCGCATGCTTTGACCAATCAGCAGCCGTCAATGCACTGCGATCTCACTGGGAAATTGGGCGCTCTGTGTTTTCTATTTCTATTTTATTGTGTTTTCATAAGACATAACAAAAGTCATAATTATAGTACCGTTCATATTTGTACAATTCAATGAAAAGAATAAATTACAAAAATAAAAACAAGCAACTATAAGTATACTTCTCTCGTTAAGTACACTAAGGAGTATTTCTTATTGTAACATTTCAGTTATCATTACAATTTAGTGATGTAATTCTAGCTATTAATATTAACAATCATATCTAATCAAGATAGGAGAATATAAAAAGTAATATTTAATTATAGCGAAAAAGAAGATGATGTTTGCTCGATATAGTGGGTATTAACCTAAAATAGGAGAAATGAGAAAACTTTTCTAGAGCCAAGTTCCTGCTAATTGGCTTGGCATTATCTGGAGATTAAGTTATATTCCCAACTATTCCAGATGACCTTTGTTTTTATTGGGTAAACTTGTAAGAAAATAAACGAAAACTAAAACTAGTTTTAGATAAGGGTACGATAAATTGGAGAATGAGGAATATTTCCAGAAAGGATATTTATAGGACAAACTCCCTCATGGAGACAACAATGTTTTATCAAAACCGGAGGTAGGAAATGCTCAAACCACGGTCTCCATATGTCTTCATATTTGGATATTTTGTCAAGAAATATTGCTTCTGTTTTTGCATGAATCACAGATTGAGTAATCCTGTTTTTGACTGATAAAATACATAGTGAATCAGATTTCCATGCTGTCGCAATAGTCTGCTTTGCTGCTGTGGTTACAAAGAGTATTAGTTTAAATTGAGGATGTGATAGGGTATTGGATTTACTGTTCAGGAGTGCTATAGATGGACCAGGTGGCAGAATAGAGTTTAAACATTGTGTTAAGAATTTGAAACACTTCTGACCAAAATGATTTGACTATTTTGTATTCCCACCAAATATGCATTTGTGTACCCAGTGTAAGGCAGCCTCGGAAGCAGTGGGAAGTATATTGTGGAGAAAAGTTTGAAATTCTGGCATGGACCAGGTTCCACCTAGTGAGCACTTTGTAGTTTCTTTCAAGAGCCACTATATTCATTGAGGCTAATTTAGTGTCTTGACAAATTTGGGTACAATTTATGTCATTTTGGTTGTAACTAAAGGTCTCTTTCCTATTTGTTGGTATAGGTTAGGGGAGAGGAAGCGATGTGTGAAAGTAGTTGGTTATATAACTCATAAATGAGTACACACCTATGGGGATCAGTTTTACAGGCTTGTTCATAGGTGTTGAGATCTGGGGATTTCGCGTATGTTGGTGCATTATCTGTAAAAAAAAAAAAAAAAGTTTTTAATTTGCAGATATCTAAATGTTTCCAAGATAGGAATATCATATTTTTTTGTAAGGTTGGGAATGAAGTAATGGATGCGGATGTATAAAAATGATGTGCACAAGTCAATCCTCTGTTTGACCATGCTGAAAAGGAGGCTGGGGAGGACCAGGCTGGATAGAATGGTGGGTTATGAAAAAAGGAAAGTAGAGGGTTATGGCGAGATTGTAGGCCAAATCTCATTTTTAATCTGTCCCAAATAGACAGGCTGTTTGGTTATGTTTTTTTTTAACCATCTTTCTTTGAGTAGAAGAGAGCCATAAAAGATTTGCAGTAGAGAGAGGGTCACATTCAACTGATTCCAATGCCACCCATAGTGGGGTTTCTGCCGTATTTGGGTAATTGGGACAATTGGGCTGCATAGTAATATTTGGTAAAGTACTCCCAAACCTCCCCAGATTCTGGGAGCATATAAAGTAGGTTTGGGTAATCTGGATTTCGTTTTAACCCAGTTATATTGCAAGGTTTTCCTTTGTAATATTCATACGAAATGTGATGGCATCGTGACAGGAAGAACTCTAAAAAGGTATAGAATTTTTGGGAGGATAGACATTTTTATCGCTGCAATTCTGCCCATCCATGCTAGAATTAGCTGTAAGGTTAATTCCTAAATATGTAAGATAGGTCATTGTCCATGTAAACGGTAAGAAATTAACTAATTGGGTTTAAGTTTCGAGTGGTAGCGATATATTTAGGGCTTTGGATTTTTGTGGATTTATCTTAAGGCCCGATATTTCTTCAAATTTGAAGAGGATATACAGAAGAGTAGGTATTGATGTTATTGGTGAAGTTAGGAATATTAGGACATTGTTTGTAAAGATGCCTAGTTTATGATGATAACTACCTAATGCTAGTCCTCTGATATCTGGATTAGATCTAATAAGCAAAGAGGAAAGGGGAAAGGGGACAGCCATGTCTAGTACCCCTTTCAATGTTAAAATGGTCAGATTTAAATCCTGAGTAGGTAATATATGGCTTAGGATGCTGATACAGAGTAGTGATCCTTCTCAGGAAATTAGGACAGAACCCCCATCTACTAAGGATAGAGTGTAAGTAAGGCCATGACAATAAATCAAACGCCTATCGTATGTCTAAGGAAAGGAAACATGTTGTAATTTGGCGAGTACAAGCTACATGAGCTAAGAGTGTAGCTTGGGATATTCGCTAAGGTACTGGCGACTCGCCTAAATACGGTGATACTTTCTTTGATTCATGGGGACCAGACTGGCTTCATGCCGGGTAAGGGGACGGACATCAACTTGTGGAGGCACTTTACAGTTATTGACCGGGTGGCCGGGGGGGAGGGGGAGGAAGTGGTGGCCTTTTTGGACGCTGAGAAGGCCTTTGACTCGGTGGAGTGAGAATACCTGTGGGCGGTTCTTCAGAGGTTTGGCCTGGGTACGTGGTTCATATCCTGGCTTCGGATGCTGTATGCCAACCCAACCGCTAGAGTTCGCACAAACAGTGTCCTCTCCGCGCCTTTCCCACTCCACCGGGGAACAAGGCAGGGGTGCCCCCTCTCCCCGGCACTATTTGCCCTTGCCATCGAGCCGTTGGCGATGTTGCTCCGATCCTCTCCGGAAGTTGTAGGTATACCGGTTGGCCCCATTGTCGAGAAGGTGTCTATGTATGCGGACGACACTCTCCTTTACCTTAATGCCCCCTGTAGTTCCCTGTCAGCCGCCTTACTCCTTATTGATGTCTTTGGTAGGTTCTCGGGTATAAGGATTAATTGGGACAAGTCGGTCCTCTTCTCTCTGCGCGCCCCCCCCCCTTCTCACCTGCCGGCCCCCCTTCAGTGGGTTGAAGATTTTAAATACCTGGGCATTCGGGTCAAGCGACGCCTCCATGACTATGTTGAGTCTAATTTTTCAGCAGTTCCTCCTAAAGTGTGCGACCTGGAAGACCCTGCCCCTTACGCCGGTGGGTAGAGTCAACTTAGTTAAGATGACCTTCCTCCCCAAGTTTCTATACGTGTTCAGGCCGATGGGTATCCCCAGGGCATTTTTTTCTAAGCTTGATCGGGCGGTCGGCTTGTTTATCTGGCAGGCCTCGGTCCCACGGGTGGGTAGGCCGATACAGCAGCTCCCCTTGTCGGAGGGGGGTCTGGCCCTCCCTAACTTTCAGAAATACTACTGTGCGGCCGTCCTGGTGTCGGTCCGGTGGTGGTTTGCGCAGGACTGCGCTAACCCGGCAACTACCCTCGAGGCAGCGGTTTTGGGGTCTTATACCAAATTGAGTAATTTGGTATATCGCGGTGTCAGGGCTAGCCCACTAATTACTATGCCTATGAAGACCACGGTGACGGTGTGGGGACAGGTTTCAAGGCTTCTGGTTCGGCCCGGAACCTTCTCCCCTCATGTCCCCTTGTGGGGGAACCCATCTTTGCCCCACCTGAGGACTGTGTCGGACCCACAGCTGTGGGCAAGACACGAGGTCAAAACACTCCGAGATATCATGCCGAAGGGACGATTGCTTACTTTTGCGACCTTGAAAGGTAAGTTTGGGCTACCTCCCTGGATGTTTTTTTGATTCCTCCAGCTCCGCCATGCAGTTCCCAGACCCTATTCAGGTAGAGCCCCACTCGGTGGAGCGAGTCCTCTCCTCAAGCTTCACAGATAGATCGCTTTCGTCTATCTATTTTAGACTGACCTGTGCGACGGGCCCTTGAATGAATGAACGAAGAACTTATATAGCGCAGCACATGCAAAGTAAATCGCCTCTGGGCGCTTGTTGTTCCTGTCTCCTTTGAGATCAAAAGAGATGCGTCTTAATCTTTCTCCTGAAGACTAAATAGTTCTCCTCCAGCCGAATGCTCGCTGGTAAGGCGTTCCATAGTCTGGGACCTTGGACAGCGAATCTCCTGTCTCCTTTGGACTTGTATCTGGCTTTCGGTATCTGAAGCCGATTTTGATTGGTGGATCGTAGAATACGATTGGGATTGTGGACTTTTAATTTTTCGCATAGATAATGGGGAGCATTCCCATGGATACATCTATGCGTTAGACAGAGAGCTTTAAAGGAGATTCTGTCTTTAACTGGTAGCCAGTGAAGGGATTTCAGTGAAGGTGAGATTGATTCCCAGGGTTTTTTCCCAGTCACAAGTCTGGCGGCCGTATTTTGAACGACTTGAAGACGAGCGATCTGGTACTTGGGGAGTCCGAGGTAAAGGGCATTTGCATAGTCCAGTCTGGAGTTTACAATCGCTCCCACCACGACCGCTATGTCTTTCTTGGGAATATGTGACTTCCTATAGGTAAATAACAAAAATATGAGCCAACAAATAACACAAAAATATATCAATCATGTGACTTGTGAAAAAAGTCCTGCGACAAGAGAGTGTCTAATGGCACAAAGAGTCCACTGTGGGTAATGTGGGGTCGCTGAACGTGTAAGGATTTTAATCCCAGCATCTAATGGGAGTGACACATACGTCTTCCTTCAAGATCAACTTGGATGCAGTATATAGTTCAAGCAGTACTCTCCACACTTTGCACAAATATAGATGGGTAACCTTACCGGATAAGGTGGACCCTCATCTCACCATATGGCGGGGGGTCTTAAGAGCTTTCATAGACCGATTGTCTAATCCGGATAACACCAGGCTTGTGGTCCTAGGTATGAGTGGTTTCCCAGGGTGTATCTGTGTCCACAGGTTGGAATTTCACACTAGGGTAGTGCACAGCAGTAACTCTCAAATGCAAAAAGGACAAATAAAAAAGAAGAAAAAAAAGGAACAAGGGCTTCTCATAGCGTAAAAAAGTTGAGTTTTAATTAAAAACAGTCCAAAGTCACACACAATGTGATAGGGATCAGACAAAAAGATTTTAAAAAACCACACACGTGTAGAAGTATAACAAGTAAATAAATTTAAAAAAGGACAAAAGCAGCAATTCTCCCCCTTGATGGAAGGACAAGAGTGTTTCTTATCCGGTAAGGTTACCCATCTATATTTGTGCAAAGTGTGGAGAGTACTGCTTGAACTATATACTGCATCCAAGTTGATCTTGAAGGAAGACGTATGTGTCACTCCCATTAGATGCTGGGATTAAAATCCTTACACGTTCAGCGACCCCACATTACCCACAGTGGACTCTTTGTGCCATTAGACACTCTCTTGTCGCAGGACTTTTTTCACAAGTCACATGATTGATATATTTTTGTGTTATTTGTTGGCTCATATTTTTGTTATTTACCTATAGGAAGTCACATATCACTGATTTTGTCACTTACCTTATTGATTGTTTTCCCATTGTCTGCCCGGACCGATTGTTTTGAATATCCAATAGTCTCAAGGACATACATAGGGACCACCCCAAGGTTAATACATTTTCATTTCTGAGTGTGAATGTTTTCACATCCCCAAAAAGGAGAAAAATTATTTTCTGACTGGCATGGTTTGATTACTTATCTCTCATATCACATGGGGACACCTTGCAAGTGACCCCCTTACTAGCGCTACACTTTTCACTCATTTTTCTCCACAAATTATCCAATTTTGTTGTGTTGGCGGCTTGTTTTTTACCTTTTGGTATATTTGGGTTAGCGCAATATATCACTATATTTTATAATTTCTTGGGAATAAAAGGCGTGAGTCTGCGCAGTAGGCGCAGCAGATGGTGAGATCCGCTGACTACTGACCCTATTTGTGCGTTCATTGTCATGTCGGAGTCAAAGATGACCCCAAGACTTTTGACTTTGGCGCTAGGGGTGATGATTTTGCCCAGAATGGGCGGTGGGATCCAGGTTGTTGTCGATAAATTCCTACGCTTGGCGTGAAACAGAAGGAGTTCTGTTTTTGATCCGTTGAGTTTGAGATAACTCTTTGTCATCCAGTCCTCTATCAAAGAGAGACAGGTCTCTAGATTGAGGTGGTGATCCTTTTTATTGCAAATGCGGAAGTACAGTTGCGTATCGTCTGCATATGAGTGATAAAGCAGTTTTTGGCTGCTGATGATTTCGAAAAGAGGTCGCACATAGATGTTGAATAACATCGGCGACAGGGGAGATCCTTGAGGGACCCCGCACGATAATGTGCGTTGTTCAGAAGTGAAGGGTCCTAGCTTCACTATTTGCGATCGGTTTTCCAAAAAAGAGGAGAACCAGGATAGATCGCTTTCTGCGACTTTAGCTATTTTAGCCAGCCGAGTCAATAACAGCTTGTGATCCACTGTATCAAAGGCTGCGCTTAGGTCCAGCAGAACCAGAAGAGAAGATTCTCCTTCGTCTGCGGCCTCGAGAACATCGTCCCATATCTTAAGCAATGCTGTTTCCGTCCCATGTCCGGGACGGAATCCTGATTGAAATGGGTCGAGTAAGTTGTGGGTATCTATATGCTGTTGCAGCTGCTGTACCACTGCTTTCTCCATTACCTTGGAGAGAACATTTAGGCCTGTTATGGGGCGCCAGTTGAGTGGATCCTTAGGATCCAGGGTGGCTTTCTTCAAGATGGGTTGAATGAAGCCCTCCTTCAACTGGGAGGGCATTTTGCCCTCCCTGAAGGATTGGTTGATAAGCTGCGTGACCGGAGGTGCCAAGATGTCGGCGCATTCCTTCAGCAGTTTGGTGGGGATAATATCATTTGGCGCAGTGCTGTTGCGCAGAGTGCCGATGATATTTTTAGTGGTCTGAATGGAGATGGGTTCCAGCGTGAACTCACCTAACTGTGGTGAATTACTGCCGGTGCAGTGTAAATGACTACGGGGGGGGGGGGCTTGAAGAGCAATTGTTTTGCTGAATGCTTTGCCGGATAGCCCCAATTTTGTTAATGAAGCAATCCGATAACTCATCGCAAAATTCTTGTGTGTCCAAGTTGGGGGCTTCAAGACATCCTGGATTCATGGTCTGAGTGACCAGCTTGAAGAGTTCGCGGGGGCGATTTAGGGCACCGTTGATAGCCTCAGAAAAATAGTTTTTCTTGGCTTCAAAGATTTGCTTGTAGTATTTTCTAGTTATTACCTTGTAGATCGAGAGGTTCTCATCTGAAGAGCTTCTTTTCCAGGCTGCTTCTGCCCTTCTACGCTCTTGCTTCAGTAACGCCAGCTGGTTGTTGAACCAGCCGGAGTTATTTTTCCTGATCTGGGTCTTTCGTTTCGGCGCTATCAAGTCAGCTGACTGCAATAGTGCTGTGTTTATGGCCTCCAGTGTTTCTTCCGCTGTTTGGTGCGGCTGAATTGTGTTTATTTTTTCCCCTAACGTGGCTTTGAAGAGTTCCGAGTGGAGCTTCTTCTGACATCTGGTCCAGTGTGTTGTCACTGAATTTGATGTTTTTGTTAAGGGGGGGAATTCGGAAATAATGAATTTAATTGCATGGTGATCTGTCCATGGCAATGGTTCATTTTCCAAGATTTTTATTTCCAGATCTTGTCTGAAAATAAGATCGAGCGTATGACCTGAAGCATGTGTGGGCCCACATACTAGCTGCTGAAGCCCTAATCCTTCCAGGTGGTCGATGCAGGCGTCGGCAATGGGGTCTTGCGGGGAGTTGGCCCAAAGGTTGAAGTCCCCGAGCAGCAAAAGGTGTTTGCTATTCAGGGTATAGGTGGAAACAAAGTCTGTCAAAGATGGGAGCAGCTGCGACTTGGGGCCAGGTGGCCTATAGCAGAGTAGAATCCGGATGGTCTCCTGACCGTTTGCTTGCAGTTGAAGAGTAAGGGTTTCCATGAATGGAAGAGGGTTTTGGAGGCTTGGTTTTGTGATCGCAAGACGCGTCTTATGGATCACCGCCAGTCCTCCTCCTCTTTGCCCTATTCTGTTTCCGTTATAATACGGTAGTTTTCTGGCACCAATTCTCCTAGAATGGTGTTACAGTCGGCTGTGAGCCAGCTCTCTGTAATAAAGAGGCAGTCTAAGTCATGTTGCAATAAGAAATCATGGATTTCTAATCAGTGTTTTACTGCCGATCTAGTGTTAATCAAAGCACATGATATGTGCTTCGGCTGTGGTAACTGCCTGCGATTTTTGGTAGTCGATCGTCGCTCGATCCTCAAAAGTCGCAGATTTCCTAGGGTCTTTTTGGTAGCGGCCGACAGAATTGCGGCAAATCGCTACAGATCCCAAATGTTCTCCGCCGAGTATTGCCGATTAACCATGGCGGGGGTGGGGGGGTGTATTCTCAAGGATAACTTAATCCTCTGATCCTGACTTGGTCCAGAGGAAGGCAAAAAAAACCTGACCACGCTGCGCCAATATGCTGTGGTAGGGAAAAAAATTCCTTCCTGACCCCTAAAGAGGCGATCGGGTTTAGCCCTGGATCAAGTTTTAAATGAGTTTGAAAGGGGGGAGATAGGGCTGGGTGGAGCAAACTGGCCACCGACCTGGCAGCAGGATCCAGGCTGGGGGGGTACCAGGCTAAGTAGACCACTGTCTGTGCCGCCTGGGGGGCTGAGAAGGATGGTCGGGGGCAAGGGGACTCTGCAGGGGTAGGGGGGGGCTTCCTGGCTCGATTAGGGCAAAAGGTACCGATGGTTGGGGGGTGGGGAGCGGCGCGCCGCTAGGCCGCGGATGAAGCCGCGGCCTTTCCTGAGTTGCGGCTGCCGCGATCGGAGGCTAGTAGGGATGGATGGCGAAAAGGACGCCCGAGCGGTGGTAGCGGTGTGGGGATGCTTCTGGGGTAAGGGGTTTCTTGGCCTATAGCAGCGTGTGGGGATCGGCGCGCCGTTAGGTCGCAAGTGAAGCCGCGGTCTTTCCTAGATCGCGGCGCCCGCGATTCCCCACAGGCTGGCGCGGTTGTCGGGAAAAAGCACCCGGGGGAGCAACCGAGGAGGGGAAGAAGGGCGACGCGGGCCTTTTCGGCCTGGCAACGAGATCTGCCGGCCTTCACGGCTGAGGACTGGTCTGAGGGTATGCAGCAGTGCATCCCCCTTATGATTTTGGCGAGGGAACGATTTATCCAATTGAAATTCATCCTTAGGGTCTACTATACGCCACAGAGGCTGGCGGTGATTTACCGCACCTCTGAAGATAAATGTCCTAGGTGTAGGTCAGAAGTGGGAAATTTTATACATATGGTTTGGCTCTGCCCGCAGATTCAGGAATTTTGGAAGCAAGTGGTAGCTGATATGGCCTCGATTTGTGACATGGCTGTTGCGTTGGACCCCTTGATACTGCTGCTAGGTATCACTGATAACCTGCCCACCACGACCCAAAAAAACCTGTTTATTTTCTACTCTGCCTTTTATGCCAGGAAGGCGATCCTGCTCCAGTGGAAGGCTTCAGAGCCCCCTGAGCTGTCCCTTTGGCGTAAGCTGATTAACGACACTCTGCCCCTATACAAGCTAACATACATGGGGCGTAACTGCCCTCAGAAGTTCGAAAAAATCTGGGCGGCATGGGTGGCGGCCCGACGCCTGACGGTTTGATGTGACCTGCTGTTTGCTAGTCCTTCGCCCCCCTGGCAGGGGCGGAGGACCCTTTTGGCTCCCCCCCCTCTCTCTTCCCCCCCTCCTCCTCCTGATTGATGGATATTTTATGATACTGGGGGTGCTGTGCTGCCTCCCCCTCCCTCCTTTCCTTCCTCCCTACTCCTCTCCCCCCCTCCCCTGCCCCTCCCCCTTTTAAATTTAAATTACTTATTAGGAATGCTGATTGTGTGACTAGCCTGTACTTCCCAATGTGAATACCTCTGGATGTCTTGATGCTCTGAGTTGTAATACCTGTACTGTATAAGCCTGTAATAGTGTGATTATTTCAATAAATATTCCTTCTGTTAAAAAAAAAGAGTGTAGCTTGGCGTATGTTGTTACCAGCTTGTCGTAAAGGAATAAATCCAGTTTGGTCTTTAGGCTCCATTCACACCTAGGTGTAGGCGGTATGCGGCGTATTGCGGCGACATGAAATCTGCGTTTTGTCTCCGCGATTTGCGGCGACAAGTCGCTCCTTGTTTTTCCCTGGATGTAAATTCGCCTCTCCAGCGTATTTCAGGCTGCTACAGCGTCGGGCGTAGGGCGACAAAACGCCTAGGTGTGAATGGAGCCTTATGCATTAGAGAGCCTATAATGTGGTTAAGTCTGGAAGCAAGAACTTTGGCTAATATCTTGATGTCTACATTAACCACTTAAGGACCGCCTCCTGCACATATACGTTGGCAGAATGGCACGGCTGGGCACATGCACGTACAGGTACGTGCTGTGCTAGTACCCAGCTGTGGGTCGCGGGCGCGCGCCCGTGAAGTGCTCCCGCGACCCGGTCCGAAGCTCCGGGACCGCGGGATTCGCCGACCCGATCGCCGCTGGAGTGCGGCAATCGGTCCCCGGAGCTGAAGAACAGGGAGAGCCGTGTGTAAACACGGCTTCCCCGTTCTTCACTGTGGCGGCGTCATCGATCGCGTGATCCCTTTTATAGGGAGAAACAATCGATGATGTCACACCTACAGCCACACACCCTACAATTGTAAACGCACATTAGGGAATACATAACCCCCTTGTGGTTAACTCCCAAACTGCAAATGTCATTTCCACAATAAACAATGCTTTTTAAATGCATTTTTTTCTGTGAAAATGACAATTGTCCCAAAAATGTGTCAAAATTGTCCGAAGTTTCCACCATAATGTCGCAGTCACGAAAAAAAACGCTGATCGCCGCCATTAGTAGTAAAGAAAAAAAAATTATAAAAATGCAATAAAACTATCCCCTATTTTGTAAACGCTATAAATTTTGCGCAAACCTACCGATAAACGCTTATTGCGATTTTTTTTTTACCAAAAATATATAGAAGAACACGTATCGGCCTAAACTGAGGAAAAACATTTTTTATTTATATATTTTTGGGGGATATTTATTATAGCAAAAAGTAAAAAATATTGAATTTTTTTCAAAATTGTCACTCTATTTTTGTTTATAGCGCAAAAAATAAAAACCGCAGAGGTGATCAAATACCACCAAAAGAAATCTCTATGTGTGGGGAAAAAAAGGACGCCAATTTTGGGAGCCACGTCGCATGACCATGACCGCGCAATTGTCTGTTAAAGCGACGCAGTGCCGAATCGCAAAACCGGTCCGGGTCCTTTAGCTGACTAAAGGTCTGGGTCTTAAGTAGTTAAGGATTGATATTGGTCTGTAATTAGACCAAGATGTATCATCTGTGTTAGGTTTAGGGATCATGGAAATCGAGGCAGTGAGTGGTTATGTTTAGAAATAGAGTCCTTTAAGGAGGGAGAGATACTTCAATCATGAGAGGAGATAGTAGGGGCATGAAACGTCTATACGTAACTTGAGCGATTTTATAGCGGCTTGCAGTTCTATTTCAGTGACAGGAGTTTCTAGAGTTTCCTGCTGGGGTGGGGTGAGTGAAGGAAGATGAATTGTGGATAAAAGTGTAGTCAGATGAGATTGAATGTTTTAGTATCCTTGTATAGTTCAGAATTTTTTTTGGAATACATTAACAATTTTTAATGGATTACTGGTATAGGTATCTTTAGTTATTTTTAAGCCAATAAGTTTTGGTGTATAATTGGTCCCTCTCAATGCCAAGGCCAAAAAGGTGTCAGGTTTGTTAGCTTTCATATATAAAGTATGTTTAGATCTACAAAGTGTTTTTTCAGTGGATTCCGATAGGAATATGTCAAGTTTCAATCGAGTTTTGTCATAAATAAGTTTATTCGATGGTGAAGGTGTAGTCTGAAATTTTTATAAAATGTTTCCTCCAAACCTTTTGTGTATATGTTGTTTTTTCTTGCAATGATTAGTGTTGCTCACGAATATTCGTATTGCGAATATTCGGCTCGAATATGGCATATTCGAGTATTCGCGATATATTCCGAATTTCGCGGTAAATATTCGCTATTTCGAATATTCGTATTTTTTCAGTTTTTTTTTAGAACAGATCACATCCTAGAGATCCCCATCGACGTCTAAAAGCATTGCTGGTATGATTAGAGACCTTGGGCCGAGTAGCTGCAGCGATCATTTTATATTGCCGAAAAATCGCAATGCGATTATTCGGCAATAGCGATATCGCACGATTATTTTAGAGAAATTCGCAATATTGTTTTTAGCTAAAATAACACATATATTCGATTTCAGAGTGTTACTGTCGAAATTCCGCAATCAATTTCTCATTCGCATTTTTGCGAAATTACGATACAATATCAAGAATATTCTGAGCCAATCAGAGTGCTCCTTCCGCATTTGCCGAATATTCGCAATTATTTTGTATTGTAATATATCACGAATATTCTGAGCCAATCAGAGTGCTCCATTCCGCATTTCTCGAAATTTCGCAATTATTTTGTATTATAAAATATCACGAATATTCTGAGCCAATCAGAGTGCTCCATTCCGCATTTCTCGAAATTTCGCAATTATTTTGTATTATAAAATATCACGAATATTATGAGCCAATCAGAGTGCTCCATTCCGCATTTCTCGAAATTTCGCAATTATTTTGTATTATAAAATATCACGAATATTCTGAGCCAATCAGAGTGCTCCTTCCGCATTTGCCGAATATTCGCAATTATTTTGTATTGTAATATATCACGAATATTCTGAGCCAATCAGAGTGCTCCATTCCGCATTTCTCGAAATTTCGCAATTATTTTGTATTATAAAATATCACAAATATTCTGAGCCAATCAGAGTGCTCCTTCCGCATTTCTCGAAATTTCATTCGCATTCGCAATTCGCATTCGCATTCGCAATAGCGAAATTTCGCAATCATTTCATTTACAAAAAATATCGCGAATATTCGCATTTAACGAATATATCTTGAATATTCGACTATATATTCGAGATATATCGCGAAATCGAATATGGCATATTCTGCTCAACACTAGCGATGATGAGATGCTTGACTAATACAAACCCCTCTAATATAGGGTTTGAGAGCTTCCCACTGAGTTATGGGGACTGTATCAGTAGCATTGTTGTGGATAAAAAAATCCGTTATGGCTTTCTCTAACTCCAATTGATATTAAGAATTTCCAGGAAGCTATCATTGATGTACCAAGTTCAGTGATTGGGCTTTGGGACCAAGGAAGAAAGGATTGTTACTACCGCATTATGATCTGACCAAGTGCATGGAATAATTTGTGAGTCTAGAATAAGATCCGAGGTACTAACAGCAACAAAAAGATGATCTATGCTGGAAAATTGTTTATAAGGATACGAATAATGAGTGTATTGTCATTTTGCAGGGTTATGTTCTCGCCAAGTATCAAGAAGAACATATTGGTTTATAAGCTTCTGGTAAGAATTTTTAGGTGCATTGCATGGGGTTAGAGATTTGTCAAGGAATGGGCATAATCAGTGCCTATCCTGACCTCCCTGGGGCCCTAAGCAAAATGACATGGCACATTAAAAATGAGAAGCGGGGGGCGCTGACGACAGTGACATGTCACATTAAAGAAAGTTGAGAAGCGGGGGGAGGGGGCGTTCTGCTGTCAGAAATGACTCAGCCAGCGAGTTTAGAAGCGGGGTGAGGGGGCAAAAATGACTTCTCACCAGGCGGGGCTTCTAGTAATTTGGGCGGCCCTTCGCAGCTTTGCGGGGCCCTAAGCGGCTTGCATAGTGAGCCTATAGGGGGGATCGGCCCTGGGCATAATACTAGCTTTGAGTCACCACCAATAACAAGAGTACCTGTTTTATGTGTTTCAATAACTGAAAACAGATGGGAAAGAAATGATACAGGATTTTTGTTAGGAGCATAATAGGAGACGATCATAATTTCACTATCCATTAGTAATCCGGATAGGATCAGGTATCTACCTTCAGGGTCTTTGAGTTCTGTTTCGGGGGTAAACGAGGAGGATATATCCAACTAGTAGCTACAATATATAATTATTAACAATTATAATATTAATTTAATTTAAAAGAATAAAAACAAAATGATAAAATTAAACCTTTTGAGTAGATTTGATATTGTAACAATGTATAGATAAAGCTATCTATCAAATCAACTCATCAATGGTAATCAACTTTGTACCTAAGAAAAATAGAATAACTTCTCTAGACCTTAAAGCTATTCTTCTATGGTATATCTAGAAAGAGTCCAAATATCAATAATAGGCCCCATTAATGAAAATGCTTGAAGGAGCCCTTATAATTTAAGAAACTTTTTATTGAATATATAAAGTAATAAAAAAAATATAAAAAAATGACAAAATAAATAAATAAATATATATATATGTACATATATATATATATATATATATATATATATATATATATATACTGTCATAGAAATTATTTAAGTGCATAAACTCCACTCAGTATCATCTCCAGGACATCAGATGTGTTACCATATGCAATGCAAGAATTATGGCAAACATCTTAACCACTTGACCACTGGGCACTTAAACACCCTTCCTAACCAGACCATTTTTCAGCTTTCGGTGCTCTCACATTTTGAATGACAATAACTCAGTCATACAACACTATAACCAAATGAAATTTTTGTCCTTTTTTTCCCACAAATAGAGCTTTCTTTTGGTGGTATTTGATCACCTCTGCGGTTTTTAGTTTTTTCGCTATTAATGAAAAAAGAACAAAATTTTGTAAAAAAATGAATTTTTCTTCATTTCTATCATAACATTTTGCAAAAAAATATTTTTTCCTCATAAATTTGGCCTAAAATGTATACTGCTACATATTTTTGGTAAAAAAAAAAAAAAAAATTGGGAGTTTATTTAGTCTGGGTGAAAGTTATAGGGTCTACAAGCTATGGTACCAATTTCTGAAAATTGAACAATTTGATCACACCTGAAGTACTGACAGCTTCTCTCATTTCTTGAGACCCTAACAAGCCAGTAAAGTACAAATACCCCCCAAATGACCCCTTTTTGGAAAGTAGACATTCCAATGTAGTTAGTAAGAGGCATAATTAGTTTTTTGAAGTTGTCATTTGTTCCCACAATTCTTTGCAAAATTGGGATATTTTTTATTTTTTATTTTTTTCATACCATATTGTCATTATAACAGGTTATTTCTCTCACATGGCATACTGTATATATTCCACCAATGACCCCACAAAATATATTCTGCTGCTCCTCCTGAGTATGGCGATACCACATGTGTGAGACTTTTACACAGCGTGGCCACATACAGAGGCCCAACACCGAAGTAGCAACTTCAAGCATTCTAGGAGCATAAATCACACATCTAATCTCTCAACCACCTATTACACTTTTGAAGGCCCTGGAGCACCAGGACAATGGAAACACCCACAAAGTGACCCCATTTTGGAAAGCTAACACCCCAACGTATAATCTATGAGGCATAATGAGTCTTTTGAACAGTTCATTTTTTTGCCGATGTTTTTGGAAAATGTGGAAAAAAAATGAAAATGCATTTTTTTTACACAAAGTTGTCCATTTATAGGATATTTCCAACACATAGCATGTACATAGCAAAAATTACACCCCAAAATATATTCTGCTGCTCCTCCTGAGTATGGCGATACCACATGTGTGAGACTTTTACATAGCGTGGCCACATAGAGACCCAACATCCAAGAAGCACCATCAGGTGTTGTAGGTACACAAATTACACATCCAATTTCCTTACAATCTATCACATTTTTGAAGGCCCTTCATATTTCTAACACAGCATGCACATACCAAGAATTACACCCTAAAATACATTCTGCTGAGTAATGGGTAAAAAAAAAAGATTACCTGTGGTTTTAGTAGTACAATTATCCACAGGAGGAGAGCCCTGATCCAGGCAGCAGGCATCGACGTGGTCAGCAACAGTGAATGGAATTGTCCAGGCAGCAGGCAGGAATATTGTCCATAGTCAGTGCAGGCAGGGATACTGTCCAAATATACTCCAGGACCAGTGCAAGAAGAAATATTGCCAGCAGTGCCAAAATATTGGTCCTGGTAGTAAGCAGGAACATGGTCCAAGTAGCAGGCCAGGAAAGAATGGGGACAGGGGTAGAGGCTTCTCCCACCCAAATCTCTTTGAAGCCTCTGGGCAACCAGACCCTAATCTGGGAATGAGAAAACTAAAAATTTAGTTTTTTCATCCAGAAAAACAATTCTGGAGCCCCTCACATATGTGAGACCCCTGTGTTCCCACTAGCATAGCAGGGTAAAAGATCAATCCAAGGGGCAGGCAAAAAACATGGTCAAACAGTCCAGGGTCAATTCCAGAGCAGGCAGAAGTAGGTACAGTTTAGCGTTGGGCAGAAGCGTAGTCATATAACAGGCCAGGGTCAGTTCCAGAGCAGGCAGAGGTAGGTACAGTTTAGCATTAGGCAGAAGCATAGTCGTATAACAGGCCAGGGTCAGTTCCAGAGCAGGCAGAGTAGATATAGTTTAGCGTTGGGCAGAAGCGTAGTCAAATAACAGGCCAGGGTCAGTTCAGGAGCAGGCAGCGGTATGTACAGTGGCATAAGAGGTGTGGCCGTAAATGACAATTACGTTTACCATACTTTCCTAATAATCTAGAAAAGTATGGTAACGGCGGAAACATTGACTCACACAAAGGCCTGGTTGGGAAGGACAATCAGGGCAATGATATGTAGTGTCTCTTCTAGTTCCTTCTTTGGTGCACACCCGGCATCTCTTTTGACGTTTTCGGCCTGATTCATTGGGGGGGATTTTTTCAATAAAGTGGCGTTCATGCAGTCTGCTCACGCAATCAGAGCGAATGTCATCTGGTGAGTCTACAAGGCAGGAGATAATTTCTTCTTGGTACTGAAGGTAATATAAGGGGGTCTTTGTGGATTTACGGTAAATGACATACGTGTTGTAAATGGCCAAACTGAAAAGATATATGGAGACCTTTTTATACCAAAAGCGTCTTTTTCTTGTGGGAAGGTAGGGTTGGAGCATTTGATCATTGAAATCGACTCCCCCCCATGAACAAATTATAGTCTTGAAAACACAAAACCAACTACTACTCTGTGTTCTATTGTGGCACAATAATCCTTTATCATTCCATTCACATGCTGTCAGTGACATGTACTTGCTGATTACCTGGACCTCATCTTCATTCATATGGTGCCAATGTTACCCTCTTGATGGTGGGATCATGCTTCATTTACATGGTGCCAATGTTATCCACTGGATGGCTGGATCGTGCTTCATTAACATGGTGCCAATGTTATCCACTTGATGGCTGGATCGTGCTTTATCATGGTGCCAATGTTATGCAGATAACTCATTTCTTTTTAATTTGTTTTTATTGAAAATTTGCTTTCTCAAAAGAGACATATATATATAAGCAATAACATCAAAATTCAATATACGGACAACGCAGGTCCTCACATATTCTTCCACTGGACATAGTGTGGACAGTGGTATACAAAGCAGGGTTACAGCATGTTTGCCAAGTGCGTAAACAAGGTTCGGGGGCTGTGCGTCCTACTACACAATGTGGAGCCACAGCTCCCTTTATAGGGAAGCAGCGGTAACCCGGCATTACCGCAAAGGTTGCCTACCTTATTATGCAGTTCGGTGCAGTATGACAACATCTGTTTAGGTGGGAAGCCTCCCATCTACTAGGCCACCCATAGGGGCACGTCGCGTGCGCAGGGCCATATGTTGCATGCAAGCAAGTTGTCAGTATAACCATAGTGTTCATATATCGTAAACAGGGAGAATAGCAAATTTTAACGGTGTAAATATACAACAACGTACAAAAAGGACAGAGAAAAAAAACAAAAGATAAAAAAAAGAACAAGAGGAAAAAAAAAAAAAAAAACACATAAAACAGAACTTTTGTACCAAAGGTTCATAGTAATGTCCATTAAACGTTGGAGGGGAAGCTATGGGTTGGGATATTTAGAGACCCAGGGCAACCATTGTGCAAGAAAGGTCTGGGAAGTCCCGGATTGGTAGGCGAAGTGTTTCTCGTATGAGTATTGGGTAGAGACCCTATGTATCACTTCGTTAAGGATGGGGATCTGGGTGGTTTTCCATTTAGCTGTCAGGGCCAATCTGGCTGCTATCAAAATATGTACCACAATGCTCCTCATGGAGGCTGGGATAGGGGCAGTAGTGATGTTCAGTAAAGCTAAAGGCGGAGCAGGATGCACCGAGATACCTATGACAGAAGTTATTAGTTTAAAAACTTCATCCCAAAATTTGCGAATGTGTTTGCAGGTCCATAATATATGGAAGATATTGCCCCTATCTCCACACAATCTCCAGCAAAGGTGTGATTCTGAAGGGAAAATCAGCGATAGCCTAACTGGAGTGAGGTAGGACCTATGTACAATTTTCAACATGTTATCCCAATGATTGGTACAGTGGGTGTATCTGTAAGTCATCTTGATCGCTCTCGTCCACTCACCAGTTGAGAAGGAGATGCCCCAGTCTTTTTCCCAGTTTGTCATGTGTGAGGTCTTAGAAAATCGCTTAGTGCCATGTAATAGTCTATAAAACCAAGAAAGACCTCCGGGTTTATTATAGGATGAGCTGAGGTACGTCCATATGTCTATGGGCATGTCAAAGGTAAGTGTAGAATGTGACCTTTGGAAGTGTTGCAGTCTCGTGAGAGAGTATGCATGGGTACGAGGTTGTTTGGACAACACCTCTTGGACAGTTGTTAAACCTTCCTGTTTCCAAGCCGTAATTTTTAGGTCTGGGATGAGGTGTTCCACGGTCGTGAGGTCAGTGAGTCTGCGCTTATTTGTAGTCGAGGGGTCTAGATAGGGTTGGATATTTCCCCACGCTAATAGGGTAGCGTCAATAGAGGGTAGACTGATATGTTGTAGGGGTAGGTTCGTCACCTTAGCTAAGAGTAAAGCTGGGAGGTCTTTC
Source organism: Rana kukunoris (assembly GCA_029574335.1). Taxonomy (NCBI): domain Eukaryota; kingdom Metazoa; phylum Chordata; class Amphibia; order Anura; family Ranidae; genus Rana; species Rana kukunoris. The sequence goes on from CM056057.1 coordinate 163,019,511, forward strand.
CCTGTAATAATTGCCTTCTCAATCTTAACCCATAGTTTAGATGGGACAGGGTCAAACCAGGCCTTCATTTGATCTAGGATCGCTGCCCTATAGTAGTTGCGGAGGACGGGGAAGCCCATTCCCCCCTCCGTTCTGTGTCTTTGAACTGTAGCGAATGTTACTTTAGGCATTCTACCCTGCCAAATAAATTTCCTAAACATCTTGTCTGTTTGTAAGAAGAAGGATTCTGGAATTCTGATTGGGAGGGTTCTAAAGTAATAGAGAATTTTGGGCAAAAGAATCATTTTTAACGCAGCTATCCTGCCCAGCCACGACATCTCAAACGTTGTGATATGGTCAAGATCGGTTTTAATGGTTGCCAGAAGGGTGTTAAAATTCACCCTATAAGTATGGGTGGATGGAGAGACTAATCTAATGCCCAGGTAGGTGAGGGAGTTAGCCATCCATTGGAATGGGAATTTTTCTTTGAGGTGAGTAACCAGGGATTTGGAGAGGTTAATTGGAAGAATACAGGACTTAGTAATATTCAGTTTATAGTAAGATACTGCACCGAACTGCTGCAAGATTTCCTGAGCCTTTGCCAAGGAAGAAGCCGGATTTGTTACTGTCAGAACAACATCATCTGCAAAGAGACCTATCTTGTGGGTATCACCTGCAACCTCAATCCCCGAAATCTCCTTGGCCGACCTGATAGTTTCGGCGAGGGGCTCCATCATCAAGGTAAAGATTATGGGAGATAGTGGGCAGCCCTGGCGGGTGCCATTGGTAATATAGAATTGGTCGGAGATGGCACCGGACGAGAAGACTCTAGCTGATGGGCATGTGTACAATGCAGATATCGCTGACAGGATGGTGCCCTGCATGCCAAATTTCCTCAGGGTAGCCCTGAGATATCCCCAGTGCACCCTGTCAAAGGCCTTTTCGGCATCTAGTGCCAAAAAGGCCGCTGGGGCCTTCCTATTTTCCAGTATATGTATCAAATTGAGCAGCCTCCGGGTGCCATCTGGGGCTTGGCGCCCTTTTACAAACCCTACTTGGTCTGGTTTAACCAGGTGAGGGGTGACGTTGGCCAGCCTATTCGCTATAATTTTAGCATAGACCTTAAGGTCTGTGTTCAGGAGCGATATTGGTCTAAAGTTCTGTGGAGTATCCGGCCTCTTCCCTGGTTTGGGCAGGGTGACAATAGTAGCCTGTAACATTTCTTCAGGGAACTTAGAGGAGGAGGCAATACCGTTAAACAAGTCGCATAGAGGTGGGGCAAGAATGTTAGAGAACGTCTTATAGTACTCTGACGAGAAACCATCTGTACCTGGAGACTTATTATTGGGGAGAGCCTGTATGGTGTCTGAAACTTCTGTGAGAGTGATTGGGGAGTTAAGCATAGATAGCTGGTCAGTGGTTAAAGAGGGCAAGGAGACTGCGTTAAGAAACGTATTAATACTTAACTCCGTAGGTTGTGTAGTGTCTGAGTCTTGTTGGAGGTTATATAGGTCTTTGTAATATTTCATAAAAGCATTGGCAATATGTGTTGGGTGGGTTACCATTTTGGCAGTGTGCGGGTCTCTAATGTTTATTAAGCGGGCCTGCTGCTGTCGTCTAGTAATGTATCTCGCCAGGACCTTCCCTGCTTTGTTGCCGTGGGCATAATACATCGCTTTTAATCTCCTTAAATGTGTTTGATGAGTGGTAATTAACAATAGACGGAGGTCATGTCTACATTTAAATAGGGAATCTTCTATCGTTGAAGTAGGTTGTGTTTTGTGTTGGGCTTCTAATTGTTTAAGTTTCTCCAGCAAGTCGTTTAGCTGTTTTGCCTTCCCCCTCTTTTGTCTAGCTGCAGCTTGAATTAACATTCCCCTGCTAAATGCCTTATGCGAGCACCATATTGATGCCATAGAGGCATCGCTGTTGTTATTAAAGGCAAAAAATTCTTTAAGTTGCAGACCAATCCTATCCGTTAGGACAGGGTTAGAGAGCAGTCCAACATTGTTCCGCCATAGGTAGGTCGGGGAAGAAAATAATTCATCGCGTAGGAGAATAGACACAGGGGCATGGTCCGACCATGTTATAGAGTGTATAGTGACCTCTGAAGTCTTCTGCAGCAAAGGTAGGTCAGTGAGGATCAAGTCAATCCTGGAGTATGCCCGATGGGGATAAGAGTAGTGAGTATAATCCCTCTCCGAGGAATGCAGGCATCTCCAAGCGTCATACAAGTTGTGGTTATGGAGAAGCGATTGAATTTCTATCCTGCGGGAGGCCTGTTGTTGTGAGCAGTCCAAGGATTGATCAGGCACACAATTAAAGTCACCACATAGAAGCAGCGAACCTTTTTTGAGTTTGGTCACCTTCCTGAGCAACGAGTTTAAAAATCTTGGCTGGTTCTTGTTGGGTGCATAGACGTTAACTAGGGTGTAAGTTGTATTATTTAGATCACAGATTAGTATTATATATCTTCCGTTTGTGTCGCACACTAGCTCATGCATCTTAAATGCCACAGTATGCTTGATGGCTAGCAGGACCCCCTCTTTTTAACTGGAGCAGTAGATTGGAAGATATGTGGGTATGCTTTGTGCGTACATTTGGGTTGTTTGGAGGTCATAAAGTGCGTTTCTTGGATGCATAATACATCTCCTCGAAGTCTGGTCATTTCGGACCACATTGAGGACCGTTTAAAGGGGCTGTTGAGCCCATGGACGTTCATGGAGATTATATTTATCGACATTGTGGCAATAGAAGGATATGCTTCACATGTGGCAGAAAAGTCTCTGTATGCAGATGTAAGGAGGTAAAATTACCTGAAGGTGGCGCTGTTGCTCCAAAATTCGGTGGTTGTAAAGATCCTGTGGTATTAGCAATGCATGAGGTTTGTAGAGTTGCACAGAAGGGATCACATCCAGAACAGGGTTCCTTTGGTACATTGAGAGAAAAAGAAAACAACAAAAAAAAGAGACAGGTAACATGAGTCAAAACATAAAAAAAAAAACGAACAGTTCCATTAAGTGCGATAATTCCGCAAGAGAAACAGGGGGGTACGTCTCCCCGAGACCCAGAGCCAGCCACTCTGGTATTGAATTCAGTAAGGCAACAGGGTTAGCTGTGTCAAAAAGGAGGAGAGGGGAGCCAGATTGTGCTCCATAGTGAAAGGTACTGAATGTCATTTCTTCTGCCATTCAGGTGACATCCTCTGTACATCCTGGTTCTGCCATGCGGCCTCTATATCCTCCGGGATCAGTTTCCATTTTTTGGCCAGGGCAATCCCATCCTCAACGGTGGTGATCGCAAACGTGCGACCCTCTCTAGTAACTAGCAATTTTGTTGGAAAGCCCCAGGAGTACGGTATTTTATGGTTCTGCAGGATCTTGGTCAGAGAGGACAGGTTTTTGCGCGCCATCATGGTGTGTTTAGATAGATCAGCAAAGACACTAATGTCCGAGTAAGGGCCTGGTAGCGGTTGATTCTTCCGCGTAAATCGCATGAGGTCATCTTTAACGTGAAAGAAGTGTATGCGAGCAATGACATCCCTCGGTACCCCTTCAGGTAGGTATTTAGGTTTAGGGAGGCGATGGGCTCTGTCTACTATGATTTCATTAGCAGAAGTATCAGGGAGCATGGCTGCAATGAAGGTTTGTACATAGGGCCTGAGTTCTGCGGGGGTCACCGTCTCCTCCACCCCCCTCAGTTTTATATTATTCCTTCTTGATCTGTCTTCTAAATCACTTAATTTTTCTCTCAAGGCCTGAATGTCACTTTCTGTATCATTATGTGCATCTACTAGCTCATTGTGAGCTGTTGTGAATTCGCCCATTTTGTCTTCAACATGGCAGATCCTATCCCCTATGGCAGACACATCTCTCTTCAGCTGAGTCACACATAGCATCATATCTTTATGCAGGGAGCCTCTAAGGGTGATCAACATATCCCTCATCACTGTATCACTGAGGGGCTGACCGGTGGTGGGGAACTCATTGATGTGTTCCACAAAGTCACTGGTGCTGTTCTGTGAGTTACACCCATCCCCCAGCTCACCTGCATACTTGTGGGTTGAAGATTTCTTTTGCGCCGACTTCTGTGGGCTGCTGATGGGCGATGCCCCGGGAGAGGACCCTCCGCTGGCGCTGTGATGTGGTCGGTTGTCCGTGCCAAATTGTGGGGACGATTCGTTGCTGCCTCCGTGGCGCAGGCCGAACCGCGAGTCCGAGGCTTCGCCGCCATCTTGCGGCCTAGGTGTGCTCGCGGACGGATAAAAGTCCGTCAGTTTTTTCGGGCCCCTCTCCTTTTTCCTTTTCCCCATCGTAATCCAGGGGTTCTCTGGAAGGTAGGTAGGCTGTATGGTGCCTCAAAATGCTGTCGCAGTCGCTGGATGGAGCTGGCTACAGGTGGGTCTCGTGGAGCTCACTCCTCACACAGCCATCCGCCTCGGCTGCCGGCCACGCCCCCGATAACTCATTTCATAGACGGTTTGTTTACATGGTGCCAAGGTCTGCTCCTTAACCTGTAATTACACAGAGATGCCCATTTCATAGTAGCTGTTGTGCCCCAAATACATTCACTACCAAGGTTACTTACTGGTTACGTGGCTGGACCTCACTTCATTGAGGGTTTATTCATACAGTTTCAAGGTTCTCCATTTGTTTGGTGCTCCAACAGCTCTGTTCTGGTATGCTTTGGGAATTGAACTCATGGCCTTCCGATGTCACATTCACCGCCCTGCGTGCTGCACCACAGACCAGGATGCTTAAGCCTGACAGCAGTGTATATACATACTAAATTCAACCAAGATTCAAGCTGCAAAGTGTAGTAACCCATAGCAACCGATATGAAGAGGCTTCAAAAGAGGATTGGTTGCTGTTGGTTGCAGCAGTTTGTATAACATTAATAAATATGCAAAAACGATCACCTAAGGATTTGAACTCTCAAACAGCTGAATGAGAGTTCTCCAACATATCCCCAAGGCTATAGTCTCAGATGGGTATTTATAATATCATGAAATACGGATCAGCGGATTAATGTACTAAATTGCCATCATCTAACATAAACTAGTCTCCCAGTTGACCTTCCAAAGACTAATCTTAATTGCTGCTTGCAAAGTACAATAACCAACCATAATGAAATAATACTTAAACTGAAGAAGCCCATAATAACCAATCAACTTTCACACTATGTAACTTTAATAAATGAATCATGAAAAGGTGGTTGTTTGAGGATTTGAACTTGCAAACTTATCGCTTGTGAGATCAGCAGCATACATGCAGAGCCACTGTCTCAGAGGGTGGGTGGTGCATAAAAGTAGAGCTTTAATATAATGAAATAACACATGACTAGGGGCTTAATATTTGAATATTAAATAAGTTGCTACCATCAGACCTTAGCCTACTCCGCTACTTGGCCTAGAGGAAATTCCCATTTAGTAAAACTGTACTTTCCATTGTCCACTGCCATGAACCACAGGACACCATTTCAGCTACTGCCTACAAAGGATAAGTCCTCTGAAAGTTGATGGATTGCTTTAGGTATTTGCAATCTTAATAAATCTTAATAAATTAAGCTGAAAAGGTGGTCACCTGGGGATTCAAACGTATACTTACTAGCCCAGTGGCTTACATACAAGGCCTCAGATGGTGGACGGGGCTAAAAACTAGACCTTTAATCCAATAAAATACCATATGACTAGTGGATTAATATTCACATAATTTACTAAACTGCTACCATCAGTCCCTAGACTAGCCTGCCACTTGGTCTAGAGGAAATTTATATTTGGTAAAACTGTACTTTCCATTGTCATGAACTACAGGACACTATCTCAACTGATGTCTTCAAAGTGCAATTAATGAGCCATTGCAATTTAAATACATGAGTCACTTGGGGATTCGAACCTGCAACCATTTTACTTGCTATTCCAGTGTCTTACATACAAGGCCACCACCTCAGATTGTAGATGCTGTTCAAAACTAAATCTTTTATCTAATAGAATACCATGACTGGTGCATTAATATTTGAATATTTTACTAAATTGCTACCATCAGACTGAGTGTAGACAAATCTCTCACTCTGCCTAGAGGAAATTCCCATCTGGCATAACTGTACCTTCAAGAGTCCGTTGCCATGAACCACAGGGTACTATCTCAACTACTGCCTACAAAGTGCAGTAATCCATATACATTAATAACAAAGGATAAGTCCTCTGAAAGTTGATTGTTGCTTTAGGTGTTTGCAATCTTAATAAATTAAGTTGAAATGGTCACCTGGGGATTCGAACTTGCAACAGTTTTACTTACTAGCGCAGCGTCTTACATTCAAAGCCACTGCCACAGACAATAGATGGGCCTCAAAACTAGACTTTAAGCCTGCCACTTGGCGTAGAGGAAATTCCCATTTAGTAAAACTGTAGGCAGTAGTTGAGATAGTGCCCTGTGGTACATGGCAATGGACTCTAGAAAATATCAAGTGCAGTAATCCATAGAAATAAATCAACTTTCAGAAGATTTATCCTTTCCTATTGATTAATTTGTTAAAATGTCAAAAACTAAAGCAATGTGAAAAGGAGGTCATCTGGGGATTCAAACTTGCAACCCTTCTACGTCCTAACCCAGTGTGCTACATACAAGACCATTGCCTCAGATGCTAAGTGGAGTTTAAAACTAGATCTTGAATTTTATGGAATGCCATATGACTAGTGGATAATTATTCACATAGGGCCAGATTCAGGTAGAGTTAGGCTGGCGGATCAATGGATCCGCCAGCCTAACTGTCACTTTAAGCCGGCGTTTTTGTTTTCTGTAACCAGAAAACAAGAAACGCCGGGTTGGAGTTCCGATGCGATCGGCGTAATTGAATTTCGCCATCGCATCGTTACTTCAACTTAAAAATGCCGCCGGGGGCGTTCCCGCCGATTTACGCTCAAAAAATATGTTAATGAGCGGAAATCGGCAATTCACGATCTTTTTCGGGCACGACGCAGTGACTTTACGACGTTTCCGGAAGCGATACGCGGCGTATAGATAAAGCAGCCCCCTAGTGGAATATCCTATGTTAGGTATAGCCGTCGTCATCGCGTCGGAAAAAAAAACCAAATCGCGTCGTTTGCGTAAAACATTCATGAATGGGGACGTGACGTCATTGACGTTCACTGACAGAACTTGGAGCATGCGCACTGGGATGCATTGACACTCGACGCATGCGCAGTACGTTCACCGCGGGATCGCGCTTATTTTAAATAATACGTGCCCCGTACCCGCCCAATTTGAATTCCGCCGGCTCATTTGCGATACGCTGCCGCAACTTTAGGAGCAAGTGCTTCATGAATAACAGCACTTGCTCCTAAAATTTCTGCAGCGTAACGTAAATGAGATGCGTTACTCCAGAGCAAAGATGCTCTGATCTACCTGAATCTGGCCCATAGTTTACTAAACCGCTTCCATCAGACCTAGAAAAATCTCTCACTCGGCCTAGAGAAAATTCCTATCAGGCAAAAGTACCCATTCATGTAGCTTAAGGTGTAGAGTGCTTGTCTTGTAGCTAAAAGGTTCTGGGTTCAAATCTGCGTATTAAAAACCCCAGTTTTGTGTTTCATGAGCCACCACATGTTTTTCAATTGTTCACACCATGTTGTATTTGGTATCTAGTTCTACAGAGAAGTGGAAAGGCTGGCTAGAGCCTGTGGTGTGTGCTGCGGTTGTATGCTGTAAAGCCTTGGATTTCTTAGTTTGAATCTGATGTGGTGATAATTAAGTGTTTTATGGGCCACAAAATGATGGGAACAATTGAAAAACATTTAGTATATATTTCTACAGAAAAGTAACATTGCTGGCTAGAGCTTGTTATGTACATTGTTGGTAAGTTCCTGTTGAATGTAGAAAGCCCTGGATTTCTTAGTTTATATCCCTGACGTGGTGATAGTTTTATGTTTCAAAGGCTTAAAGAGTAGATCCATGATATAGGTGCACTAGTAACTACTTCTGATGTCTTCCTGTTCTGTAGTGCAGCATGTAAGCTCCTGAAGTTTGAATCAGAGGGCTGTAGATTTGATTCCTATGAGTGAACAAAGATAGTTCTTCACACAACCCCCAAAGTCTTATTGCTACTTTGAAGGGTGGATGAAATTGTAAAGACTGTGATAAAGTGATCAGGACTAAGTTGGTGGTGCGGACCACCATTTGTTGGGTTACAGTGCAGGAGAAGTGCATGCTAAAGAAATATAGGAGGTTCATTGGTAAAATTCTTTAAAAAAATAAAAAAAAAGAATTTCTAAAGATGCTTACAACTCATTACTGACTTTCAAGGTTGTGGGTTTGTTGCCAAGCTTTTAAAACCCATTGTGCCAATTCTTCTGTGCTTTCTATATTCAAGGTGCCCTTTGTTCCATTTTGGCACAGTATCCAGTGCTTGTGGCTTTCACTCACATGATTTCAATGATACCCCCTTGATGGTTACATGACTGGAACTCATTTCATTGAAGCTTCACTCACATGGTACCAAGATCACCCACATCATGGTTACACATTGAGAAGGTCTGCTACTTAACCTTTCATTACACATAGTTGCTGTTTCGCCCCAAACAGCTCTGAGTAGACATTTGCTTTGGGAATCAAACACATGAATGTCTGATTCCACATTCACAGACTTAAATGCTCAAACCTTACACTAGTGCCTATACATCCAAGATTCAAGCTGCAAAGTGTAGTAACCCATAGCAACCGATAGGCAGAGGAATGGTTGCAGCAGTTTGTACAACGTTAATAATCTAAAAAACGAATCTGGAAAGGTGACTACCAGCAGATTTGAACTCACAAACACTTAATTTGTGAGCTCAATTATCATCAGCCATTATTTAATAAATACTAGTCTCCCAGTCGACCTTCCAAAGGATATTACCATCTGGTAAAACTGTATTTACAAGAACATGTTACCTTGAGCGATATCCTAATTTGCTGCTTGCAAAGTACAATAACCCAAAGCAACCATAATGAAATAATACCTAGCCTGAAAGAAGCCCAAAATAACCAGTTATATATGTTATATAAACATATAAGAAATTAATCATGAAAAGGTGGTTGCTTGAGGATTTGAACTTGCAAATGTTGGCTCCCCAAATTATCATGGACTGTGGAAAGTTTTGCAGTTTTGGCACATAATCCAAGTTGCATGAGGTCCAATGTGACATTTCCTTCAACAGTGATGATTTAGGGAGCCATGTCATCTGCTAGTGTTGGTCCACTGTGTTTTACCAAAATCAGTGAAGGCCTCTAAAAAAAAAATTCTATAGCACTTCATGCCTCCCTCTGCTCAAAGGTATAACTAGAACCTTCAGGGCCCCGGTGGGTTCCTCTACCCCTCCCCCTCTTCTGGGACTTGTAGTTCAACCTTCTTTGGACTCTCTTCCCTATGACATGTCCTCTTCCCCTTCCACTGACTGGTGTATGGCTCAGGAACAGGAAGGCAGGGCTGGCTCAGTGATGGGATGAAGTTATCAATTGCTAATGCCTTCTCCAATGACAGGTCCTCTTTGCCACTTCCACTGGTCCATGAAAGGTTCGGGGACAGGAGGGCAGATGAGGCTCAGTGACAGGGGGTGTGAGTACCAGTATCTAATCTGCTCCCCCATGACAGTCCTCTTTACCCCTCACACTGATTGGTATAAGGCCCAGGGACAGGAGAGAGAGAGTGGGTTCAGTGACGGGGGGGGGGGGGGAAGGCTACCAGTCTCTTAATCCTGTCCCCATGACAGGTCCTCTTGGCTCAGGGACAGAAGGGCAAAGCAGGATCAGAGACAAGGCACAGGGTTATAATTAACATAGCCTGGCGGGAGCACACAAAAGCCGGGCTGGTGTAACTGTCCAGAGGGGCTTCTATCTGCTCCTCTCCCACACTACCACACCATCATATCTCACTCTCCACCTCCTGCCGCACCTCCATCGATGATCCCTTGCACTGTGCTGGATAGTATGGATCTCGACACAGGGGAGAAGCATGGTGCCGAGTCACAATTGAGACCCCTATAGCTATGCCCCTGCCTCTGCTAACCAGCTTTATGGATATGCTGATGTTTTTAATGCCTCAGCAGTGCCACAGGCTGATCGCCTCCATGCCACGTCACATTGATGCAGTAATTCATGTAAAAGGACCCCTGACCAAGTATTGAGTGTATACTATACTGTACATAGACATACTTTTCAGTAAGCCAATACTTCTGTATTAAAAAATCTTTTTTTTTTTTTTATTGGCTTCCAAAATTCAGTATCTCATGTAATGTTCGATTTTTGTGTTTTCACTAGCTTTAAGGCATAATCATCAAAATTAAAAGAAAATAAATGCTTAATATATATCACTATATGCAGCAGAGCTGGAATGTTGGATGGACACCAGTGAGCAGGAGGCAACAGCAGACAGGCACAGAACGTCGGTGAGCTGACACCAGTAGAATGTAGCCAGAGGTTTGCAGCAGGCAGTCCAGCAACTATTGAGAGAGGGTCCTCTTCCCCACAGTCCTGTGCGGTGGTTTGGGAGGTCTGCGGGAACGGGGCTTATCAGAATCTTAAAGCCCCCTTTAACAAGGGGCCCCCAGATCCCGCCCCCCATGCCGACCGGCTCACGACAATATAAATCGGCAATATGGAACAGGTGCGCAAAAAACTACATATGGGTAAGTCATCACTGGCAAGAGTGCCATAACAGGGATTTGTGTGTGTAAACACACAAATCCCTGTTCTGTTAGGCGAGAGAAGACAGATCGTTTGTTCCTAGTAAGTAGGAACAGTGATATGTCTCCTCCCCCAATCAGTCCCATCCCCATACAGTAAGAAACACTAACTAGGGAACACATTTAACTCTTTGATTGCCCCCTAGTGTAAACCCCTTACATTCCAGTGACATTTACACAGTAATCAGGGCCTTTTTTTATAGCAATGATCGCTGCATAAATGTCAATGGTCCCAAAAATTTCAGATCTGTCTACCATAATGTCGCAGTAACACTAAAAAAACGCAGATCACCCTCATTACTTGTAAAAAAAAAAAAAAAGACATAAATCTTTCTCATAATTTGTAGACGCTATAACTTTTGCGCAATTCAATCAATATACGCTTATTGCGATTTTTTGGGGGGGATATTATATCAAAAAGTAAAAAATTGTTTATAGCGCAAAAAATAAAAACTGCAGAGGTTGTCAAATACCACCAAAAGAAAGCTCTATTTGTGGGGAAAAAAAAGGACATCAATATTATTTGGGTACAGCATTACATAACAAAGTGACGCAGTGCCAATTGCGCAAACTGGTGAATTATAAAAAGTCCTCTGGTCAGAAAGGGGGTAAAATCTTCTAGGGCTGAAGTGGTTAAAAAAAAAAAAAAGGTCCCCCCCATGTAGATCTATTGTCTATCACAACGCCCACCAAATAAACCTGAAAAAAAGCTCCACCTGTGATAAAGTATACTTCCGTCTGCCTGCTCTGCAGTCTGATAGTTCTAAATAGGTAAGGGGCAGAGCCACCTGATGACTTTACCTGATGACAATGCCCCCCGTATGATGTCACCGACCAGCTTCTGGGCCCGCTCTTCAACAACCAGCTATTCACTGTGTACTGAGTGGGCAAAGCCATGCACCTGACCAGCTGTCAGGTGCATTGCTTTAGCTAATCAGGGCTTAGAATGCACTGTGCATCATGCAGTGATGGTCAGGACGGTCTCTACTTTGCAGACAGAGAAAAGAGCTGTGTGTTAGTGGGCGTCCTGACACTCCTGCTCGCCCCCTCCCCCCTCAAGAGGCTTTCTCCACACCAGGAACAAAGTCTTGCATTACTTTGTGAAGTTACAGACAGAAGAACAGGAAGTGAGCATTTCTCAGAAGAAATAAGGACATTTAAAAGCAAAATTGAAGGATGAGGTAAGTGAAGGAGGACTGCATTTATGTAAAGGAAGAAAAAAAAATCCTTTACAACCCCTTTAATAATGTAATCTTAATTTTTATCCAGTATTTCATCTAGTATCTTAGAATAATTGTTTTTTTTTCATTGTATCAATCCCCCATCCTGTCCATGAGGGAAACCATGCCCATGCCATGTCCTTTTCTGAAAATAGTTCCCTTTTATTTCTATGCTTAACCACTTAACCCCTGGACCATATTGCTGGTCAAAGAGCACTTTTTGCGATTCGGCACTGCGTCGCTTTAACTGACAATTGCGCGGTCGTGCGACGGATCTCCCAAACAAATGGCGTCCTTTTTTCCCCACACATAGCTTTCTTTTGGTGGTAATTGATCACCTCTGCGGTTTTTAGTTTTTGCGCTATAAACAAAAATAGAGCAACAATTTTGAAAAAAAAAATATTTTTTATTTTTTACCATAATAAATATCCCCCAAAAATATATATAAAACATTTTTTTTCCTCAGTTTAGGGCGATACGTATTCTTCTACATATTTTTCGTTAAAAAATCGCAATAAGCGGTTATTCATTGGTTTGCTCAAAAGTTATTGGGCCAGATTCAGGTAGATGGGCGAATCTTTAATCTGGAGTAACGTTTCTCATTTACGTTACTCCGCCGTAACTTTAGGAGCAAGTACTGTTATTCACAAAGCACTTGCTCCTAAAGTTGCGGCGGTGTAGCGAAAATAAGCCGGCGAAATTCAAATTGGGCGGGTAGGGGGCATGTATTATGTTAACTATGCGCGATCCCGAGGCGAACGTACTGCGCATGCGTCGACTGTCAGTGCGCATGCTCCAAATTCTTTCAGGGAACGTCAATGACGTCAATCCCCATTCACGGACGTTTTACGCAAACGACGCAAATTTTTTTTTTTTCGACGCGATGACGACGGCCATACTTAACATAGGATACTCCACTAGGGGGCTGCTTTATCTTTGCGCCACGTATCTCTTACGGAAACGTCGGAAAGTCACTGCGTCAGGCCCGAATACGATCGTGAATTTCCGATTCCCGCTGATTAACATATTCTCGGCGTTAATCAGCGGGAACGCCCCGCGCGCCATTTTTAAACTTGAAGTTACGATACGACGGCGAAATACAATTACGCCGCTCGTATAGTAACTCCAACCCGGCGTTTCATGTTTTCTGCTTACAGAAAACAGAAACGCCGGCTCAAAGTGAGAGTTAGGCTGGAGTATCACTGATACTCCAGCCTAACTCTACCTGAATCTGGCCCATAGTGTTTACAAAATAGGGGATAGTTTTATGGCATTTTTATTAATATTTTTTTTTTACTAATAATAGCGGCAATCATCGATTTTTATCAGTACTGCGAAATTATGGCGGACACTTCGGACACATTTTTGGGACCATTGGCATTTTTATATTGATCAGTGCTATAAAAAAAGGATTTTTAATAAACAGCTTACCTGTAAAATCCTTTTCTTGAAGTACATCACGGGACACAGAGCGCATAGCCATTACACTTGGGTTATATGGGTACCTTCAGGTGTGGACACTGGTGTAATCAATTTCACAGGAAGTTTCCTCCCTATATAACCCCCTCCCACTGGGAGTGCTTCAGTTTTGTAGCAAGCAATTCCTCCGAGGTTACACAATGTTCCCCAAAAGAGGGGTGGGAACTCTGTGTCCCGTGATGTACTTCAAGAAAAGGATTTTACAGGTAAGCTGTTTATTAAAAATCCTTTTTTCTTTATCATACATCACGGGACACAGAGCGCATAGCCATTACACTTGGGATGTCCTAAAGCAATGCTCTATGAAGGGAGGGAGACCGTAAGGCCAAGAATAGCCAAATAAAAACATTATCAGGAGAAAAAATAGCTCCACCAACAGAAAAACAAGGGGGCGTGAACCGGGCCAGAGGATTCTATACTGCTGCCCGTAGGACCGCCTGCCCAAATGCTGCGTCCGTAGCTTTTGCGACGTCCAACTTATACAATTTAATAAACGTGTGTAAGAAGACCAGGTTGCCGCTTTGCAAACCTGTGCCATAGAGATCTGATGGTGTGCCACCCAAGAGGCACTCATGGCCCTCGTAGAATGGGCCTTAACTGATAAGGGAGGTGAAATGCGTTTCAGACCATAGGCCTGAAAAATCAGCTGCTTAATCCACCTAGCCAAGGAAGACTTGGCAGCCGGCTGACCCTTTTTGGGGCCATCCGGAAGAAGAAAAAGCACATCTGTTTTCCGAATCTTCTCTGTAGCCCTGAGATAAACCCTCATGGCTCGGACCACGTCCAAAGTATGAAGCAGTCTTTCCTCTCTGGACTGGGGAGTAGGAAAGAAGGATGGTAGGACTAGGTCCTGATTCAAGTGAAAACTGGATATGACCTTAGGAAGGAAAGAAGGTTGAGGCCGCAGAACCACTCTGACCTTATGCCGAATCAGGTACGGTTCCCTGCAAGACAAGGCTGCCAGTTTGGAGACCCTTCTGGCCGAAGCCATAGCCACCAAGAAAACCGACTTTCGGGTTAGCAGCACAAGAGGGATTTCTATCAGAGGTTCAAACGGTTGTCTTTGTAAAGCTGACAAGACGAGTTTTAAATTCCAGGGGCAGAGGGGAGCTCTAATAGGGGGATTTACATGCAAGACCCCCTGCAAGAAGGTTTTCACAAGCGAATGCGCGGCCAAAGGCCTTTGAAACCATATCGATAAGGCAGACACCTGCCCCTTTAGAGTACTAAGAGCTAATCCCTTATCAACGCCAACCTGGAGGAATCGCAAGATCCTGTCGATAAAACTTACGAGGATGCCCTCTTTGAGAATCGCATCACTCCCCATAGGTCCTCCAGACTCTGTAATAGATATTTCTAGAGACTGGTTTCCTAGCCAGAATCAACGTAGATATGATCTGGGCTGAGAGGCCTCTGCCCTTAAGAATTAGGGATTCAGCCGCCAAGCCATCGAATCTAGCTGCTGTGAAGCAGGGTGGCATATCGTGCCCTGAGATAACAGGTCTGGGCGCAGGGGGAGTGGCCCCGGTGCCCCCACTGACATCCTCACGATGGGCGCGTACCAAGCCCTCCTGGGCCCGGCTGGGGCCACCAGGATCACAGGCCTGCGCTCCACCCTGATCCTTCGTAGAAGGCGGGGAATCATCTGCAGTGGAGGGAACGCATACAGGAGAGACAACTGGTGCCAGGGACAAACCAACGCATTGGTCCCGTAGGCCGAGGGATCCCTGGCT
Organism: Rana kukunoris; assembly: GCA_029574335.1. Classification (NCBI taxonomy): domain Eukaryota; kingdom Metazoa; phylum Chordata; class Amphibia; order Anura; family Ranidae; genus Rana; species Rana kukunoris. The sequence goes on from CM056057.1 coordinate 163,034,639, forward strand.
CAGGATACGAATTTGTCCAATTCCTTGTTGACTCTCGTTGCCATGATGTCTACATCGGGAACTCCGAATCCTTGGCAAATGTCTTGGAATACCTGGGGGTGAAGAGACCAATCCCCCGGGAGCAACTGTTGAAGATTCAAAACTCTGCTTGAGAATTGTCTATCCCTGGGATGAACACTGCCGAGATGCAGGGTACATGGGCTTCGGCCCATGAGAAAATCAGGTTTACTTCCCTTTGAGCCACTAGGCTCCTTGTGCCCCCTTGGTGGTTTATGTATGCCACCGCCGTGGCATTGTCGGACTGTACCCTTACTGGTAGACCCTGAAGGGGGAGAGTCCAGACGACCAGGGCCAACCGAGCAGCTCTGATCTGTAGGATATTAATGGGAAGCAGTCTTTCTGCCTCCTATCACTGTCCCTGCTGGGTCAGTCTTCCTAAAATTTTCCATGTGATGGGGCAAAAGGATTTCCCCTTTGACAAATATTGAGGGACCAGCCACCAGAACAGGCTGCGCCGGACCCCTGACAGAATTAACGGACTAGTGCCTGCATGGACTTGTTTCAAGCAGAGAGAATGGCTGCCTGGAGAACTCTGGTATGGATCTGGGCATAGGGCACTGCTTCGAAGGCGGCCACCCTCTTCCTCAGCAGTCGTATGCCTAGGCGAATAGTCGGCCTCTTCTTGCCTAAGACTATTTGAACTGTTTGAGTCAATGACCTGACTTTTGCTTGAGGAAAAAATATCCTCTGGCCGACTGTATCTAGCCGAAGGCCTAGAATTCTAACTGTTTTGTGGGTTGCAACCTCGATTTTTCTTGGTTCAAAATCCACCCAAACTCCTCTAGATGCCGAACTGTGCGGACTACTGCATGATTGAGGTTGGAAGCTGATCTGTCGATAAGCAGGAGATCGTCCAGGTATACCAGGACCAAAATGCCTTCTGTCCTTAGGACGGCCAGCACCGGGGCTAACACCTTTGTGGATACCCGCGGAGCTGTTGCCAACCCGAAAGGGAGGGCTACGAACTGGAAATGACGTTGATCTATCATAAAATGAAGAAACTTGTGATGTGCCGGGTAGATTGGCATGTGCAGATAAGCATCCTTTATGTCTATAGATGCTAGAAAGTCGTCATGATGTAGGCTGGCTGCCACCGAACGTATGGATTCCATACGAAAGGTCTACATCTTAGAAAGCGATTTAGGCGTTTGAGGTCTAAGATAGGCCTGACGTCACCATTGGGTATTTATAAAAAAAAAGGTTGGAATAGAATCCCAGACCCCATTCCTGGGTTGGTACTTCTACAATTACTCCTTGGAGCCAGAGGCGATTCAATGCCTTTACGAGAGAGGCCCTCTTTAATGGGCCGCTTGGAAGACTTTGACCCCCGAAAATGAGGAGGGGGGACTTCTCGAAACTCTAGTTTGTAGCCCGTGGCTACCACGAACCGAACCCAAGAGTCGGGTATTCTGGCTTTCCACACTTCGGAGAAAAACCGAAGTCTTCCGCCCACCCAAGAGAGTGGGGGCGCCCCTTCATGAATCTGACTTGATGACAGGTTTAGCCGGCTTGCGAGACCATGGCCTCTTGTTTGCCGCGGCTTGTCCCTGTGGGCGGCTATTAAATGTTGAACGCCCGGGAGGCCGTCGATACTGACGGGAAGCTGAAGGGGCCGAGCCAGTAAAAGGCCCGTCGCTTAAACGCGGGCCCGCGCGGTCTTTTCTTGACCGGTAAGGAAAAACTTTTACCACTTGATATGGTTTGGATATATTTATCTAGGTCTTCACCGAATAGTCTTCCACCCTGAAAGGGAAATCCTGCTAAAAGTTTTTTGCAGGGTGCCTCTGCTGATCAGTTCTTTAGCCACAAAAGACGACGCATATGAACCAACAGCAGAGATAGACGGGACGCCCGTTGAACGGAGTCCTTAATAGCATCTATTGCAAAGCAGAGAGCCCTTGGGAGGTCTGCTAATTCACGAGTCTGCTGAGCCGGCATGTCCTTTTAACAACTGTTTCTTTAAAGCCTGACAAACGCCAATGGCTGCCACTGCTGGCTGAACCACGGCACCTACTGTGGTAAACGAAGCCTTCAGTAGGGTCTCCAATTTTTTGTCGGCCGGATCTCTGAACATCTGGACATTTCCAACCGGACAGGTCAGGGATTTATTCACGCAGGAAATGGCCGCGTCCACAGTAGGGAGTGCCCATTTCTTTGCAAATTTTTCTTCCATAGGATAGAAAATAGTGAACCTTTTAGGAGGGAAAAAGATCCTATCAGGTCGAGCCCAATCCTGAAAAAAACACGCTCTCCAGAAGGGGGTGAATTGGAAAAGACACCCAAGTTAATGGTGCCTTTAAAGAACCTAATGAGGATACTGCAGGGGCTAATAGTTCTGACACTGGAAGTTTTTTAAAAACAGTGCGAACAATATCTGTCAGAGACTGGATCCACAGGCTCTCCGCTTGAGAAGCCGAAAAAATTTATCTAGAGTGGAACCCTCCATGTCTGACCCGTCGGGACTCTGGTCCGCTTGATCCCCTTGTGGGTCCTGTTCCTCCGGCGAGGAGACCCCGCATCTGAAAACACCAATCTAGGTGACGGGGATCTAGCCCGTTTGCCACCTGGCAAAGAGCGGGCAATCAAAGCCGTTAACCTTTCCTCTAGCCCACCCAGGGTGGTCGCTAGCATTTCTTCCGTTACGTAAACGGGAATAGGTGGATTGGGGGCCGCCTCTGCCCCCAGCACCCTCAATGGCTCCTGTAAGATGCTACTCGGTGGTCTATCTAGCGAGGGTAGGACCATCCTGACCCAAATCCTCTGACCCCGATGGAGACTTGTTCTTTGGCACCCTTTGCAGCCTTAGCTGGTCCTGATCCCTTGGGAGCCATTGCACAACCTTGAGACACCCCTGTAGCCAACACCCGACTGTTGTAGCTAGGAGTGAACAAATAAGAACAGGCTATGGAAAAAAAATGTTTTTTTTTTTTTTTTTTTTTTTTCCACGCTCTAGAATGTGGCAATACCGAGGAAAATCTGTGAGTATTGCAACACCAATGCCCGTTAGCTGGAGCCCAAGGTAGACTCGGATGCTGCCGGATCTAAGGCTGAGTCCCTTTAAGAAAAAACCCCTTTTTTTTTTCTTGGTCAAAGTGGACTTTAAGTCCAGACCTGAAGATCCACCAACCGCCACTAGGTGTCACTGCATGCCAAAAAAATGGCTCAGCTGTGCGCTCTGTGTCCTTTCTCCACCGCTCTCAGAAGGGAAAGACCAGCCGGCCCGCCCCCCCTATGCACGAGGACGCCATAAAAGACGGCGTGCACGCGCGCGCGCGCACACGCGCGCGCGCACCCTCCCCACGCTGAAATCAACATGGAGGAAGCAGGGAGCAGAGGAGAAGCATGGACCAACGCCAGCAGCCCAAACTGACACCAGGTAAGCACTAATTCTCAATGTAGTGCACACATAGAGGAAGCTGTCCCCATAGGCTTCCTAAGAAACAGGAGTTCCACCAGCATTCCCTCTTTATAGTACGTGGGGGCTGCAGTATCCATGCTAACAGGCAAATCTGGGGGGAGTAGCAAAATATATATCTTAAACAAGCATACATATATCTACATGTTATCTAGGTAAACATTGGTATATCCCATCCTGCCTCAAAAGACATAGTGGAGATAGTGGCTGATGCACAAGCATACCATTAGCCAACCCAGAACCCCCAGGGGGATACCTACTGTCGAACCAAGTCCCGCAGGTTCCCTCTTACCTGCTCCACGCCGCAGGGTATTGCAAACTGCAAGAGGCCCAGCCTTCCCCCATCTCCGTGGGTATTGTCTTGGACCTTCAGGGACCGGGGTCCTGTGTTTAAGGAACCCACACCCCTGGACCTATATAGCATCCTGGCATCAGTGGCGTTTAGTTCTTGGAAGAGACTAAGGCACTGGAGCCCAGAATCCAGCCCTCCAAGGAGAGGCATTATAGGCAAAACCCCACTCCAGCAGGGCCCGGGTACCGTACACCTTGGCTTTGAAGCACTTCGGACGGATCCGGCTAGCTATCCTGGGTCCCAAGACCTCCGAGGGACAGCTAGACGTGACCAACACCTAAGACACTGGCGAAAAAACTGAAGCACTCCCAGTGGGAGGGGGTTATATAGGGAGGAAACTTCCTGTGAAATTGATTACACCAGTGTCCACACCTGAAGGTACCCATATAACCCAAGTGTAATGGCTATGCGCTCTGTGTCCCGTGATGTACGATAAAGAAAATGCATTGATTACTATAAAAATGCTACTGGCAGGGAAGGGGTTAACACTAGGGGGCGAGGAAGGGGTTAAGTATGTTCCCTGGGTGTGTTCTAACTGAAGGGGGGGTGGACTCACTAGGGGAAATGACTGATCACTGTTTATCAGTGTTGCTCATCTTACTTTAAAAAAGTAATTAGTTACAGTTACAAATTACTTCTCCGAAAAAGTAATTGCGTTAGTGACTCAGTTACTACATTGAAAAAGTAATTAGTTACTCAGCAAAGTAACTGAATTTTTTTATAATATTCTACAATGCTTTGTTGAGAAGCAGGTGACGGGCGTTTGCCAGGGAGCAGTGAGTTAATACTCCAAGACAAAAGAATGCCGGTACTTGAGAGAAGAAAACCGGAAACAAATGGTGATCTCGTGTATATCCCAGCCTAGGTGCATCTGTCCCACCATGTATGTGCAGCTAATAGGACTTAACCCCTATCCATCTGCTACATTCTACATCCAAATTATAAGCTGGATTAAAATGTATGTTAATAATTTACATTCCCTTGACGTTTACAGAGTCTGTAATGTAAAATCTTATATTAGGCTTTATTAGAATTTTCTATAGTTTATTGTTTATTATTTTATTTATCTTATATAAGTATTATTAGATGCAAGGGATCTGGAATAGGGATGTCAGATTTTTCTTTGTTGTCTGATGAAGAGATGAAATCACTGACCAAAAATAACCTGCTGATCATTGGTCTGTATAGGTGTCCTGCACTTACCATGTTGACCACGAGATGTCGCTGTGTACACTGTGTTGTATAGGGAACGTTTGTTCTGTGGAACATTTTGTTTCCGGCCATGTGTTCCCCCGGATCATTGATCAGGTTGCACACACAGTGTGTGTGATCGATGTGAGTTGTTTCCTGGTGATAGGTCAGTGTGAGGCGGGTGGGGCTCATTGTATCCAGGGCTCCTTGCGATTGGGAGTTTTCAGACCGCTGTGACAGGCCATCACAGCGGTCACATGATTCTAAAGCAGAGTTCCACCCATATTTATGCTCACAGGGTCGGCAGAAGCAATTACTCTGCTGCCATCTAGTGGCGGTAGATGTAATTGGGGTAATGCCGCCCAAGTAATGGGAACTGCGTTACCGTGAGGGGAAGAGTAATCAGGTAGATTACTCGTTACCCTCAAAAGGGGCTGCATTACTGTGTTACTTACAACACTGCTGTTTATACATTGTATGAACAGAAGATCAGCATTTCTCTCCCTGACAGGACCTGGAGCTGTGTGTCTCCGGTCCTCACTCTGTAACGAGTAATCGCGGGTGCCTGGCGGCGATCATGCCCGCCGGGCACACGCATTGGAGTCAGGGACAAGCGGGGAGCCTATTGGCTGCTCGGCGTGATGACGTATAGCTACGTGATTTTGCCCAGCAGAGCTGACCTGCCGCCGTAAAACTGCGGCAGCTGGTCGGCAAGCAGTTAAAGGGGTTGTAAAGGTAATTTCCCTAAATAGCGTCCTTTACCTTAGTGCAGTCCTCCTTCACTTACCTCATCCTTCCATTTTGCTTTAAAATGTCCTTATTTCTTCTGAGAAATGATCACTTCCTGTTCTTCTGTTTGTAACTACACACAGTAATGCAAGGCTTTCTCCCTGGTGTGAAGAAAGCCTCTTGAGGGAGGAGGGGGCGAGCAGCAGCAGGTTCTCTTCACACCAGGGAGAAAGCCTTGCATTATGGTGTGTAGTTACAGACAGAAGAACAGGAAGTGAGGATTTCTCAGAACAAATAAGGACATTTAAAAGCAAAATGGAAGGATGAGGTAAGTGAAGGAGGACTGCACTAAGGTAAAGGAAGCTATTTAGGGGAATTTTTTTTTTAACCTTTACAACTCCTTTAAGGAGGTATCTGGGATGTATACTGACCTTGAGTAGGTGATCTCCCTTATTGTTACCCATTACTCTCATGATTGTAATCAAAGAAGCCATATAGCTCCAGCCCTGGGCATGGAGAGGAATCCAGGGATAACATACCTTCCCACAACACACATAGATACTTTGTCCTAGGGAAAATGGTTTCTCAGCAATAAGCCTGTGAGTGTCCTTGTTCTGTGCTGCGATTGTAAATTGGTGTAGTATATCATTTACATTATCAGGTAGGGAAGAAAATGTATGCAAGGTGTTGTTTAAATCAGGATCAGATGTGTGGAACAGTGATCAGGCAGAGTTTCCCCTAGGTTTACATGTGGAAATGTTAAATATTGACCTACTGCATGTAGAGGGGTTAGTCTGTGTCTCATTCCCTAAATAAAACACCAGTCATTGGAATGACTTCTACCCATTATTGGAAAACTGAGAGTCGGTTCACACTGGGGCGACTTGGGATCAGACTTGAAGTCGTCTCAAGTCGTCCCAAGTCGTGCTGTCCAGAAAAGCAATGTAAGTGAATGGGAGTGGTGTTAATACACACTACTCATGTCGCTCCGACTTCAGAAGAGGTTCCTGTACTACTTCAATCAGACTTCTAGGCGATTTGTACCCATTGATTTCAATGGAAGTCGCTTCCAAGTCTGATCACTGTTTTAATTGAAGCTACTTTCAAGCAAGATAACATACATTTATCAGGCAAACCTCTCCCTCCCCCTCCCTCTCCCAGAGCTGATTGTTATTGGCCACTGGAATGTCTCCTGACCTGAAAAGGACTTCAAGTCGTGTTGTAAATCGCCCCAGATCGCCCTGTGGTTCATGCTCAAGTAGTATTGAAGTTGCTTCTGAAAGTCGTGCTGGAAGTCGTGTCGCCCTAGTGTGAACCGACTCTAACTGTGTTGTTTACTTATAAACTTGATATGCTGGTTAAAACAAAGGTGAGAAGTTCCATTTAAAAGAAGAAAAAAAGAGGGCGATATTTAAGGGTACAGCCCACTGGTGTAGCGGGGGGGGGGGGGGGCCGTCGCACCGGGCGAATCCGGGATTGCCCGGGACAGTCCCTTATTGTGGAGCTCTGTCCCGTGTCCCCGATGCATTCAATGCGGAACAATACATTGTCCCAAAATGGAATGGCCCCGGCCGGCCGATGCAGCCGTTCACAATTCTCTGTGGCCATGTCTGTCTCCTCTCTTTCTGGTTCTCCCCTCTCCTGCCCTACCAACTATTTCATCCTATCAGCAGAGCAAGGGGGCGGGAGAGCTGCACAGTCAGCAGGATTGGAGGAGTCTTTTCACAACAGCTCCTCCCGCCCCCCTGCTCTGCTCTGCTGATAGGAAGGTAAGACTATAGGTGGTGATTGGCTGGAGGAACGGGGCAGGCAGTGGGTTATTAGTACAGTGGATTGAGGTATAGGTTGGGGATAGTGGTGCTGGCTCCCTACTAGACGTGCAGTGTAACTTAAAGGCTGATCACTGTGATCTGTGTCCTGGCACTGCTTGTCTCTTGTGACAGAAATGGGGGCGAAGAGCTGCCTGTGTCTCCGAGTCCCTCCCGTGCTTCCCAGTCCTCAGGTCCCTCCTAGGTGCTCGTTCACCTCCAGCTGCTCTCACCCTCCCCCTATGTGCAGGATCCCCTCTAACACTGTCTCATGCTCCTCCATTGAACCCCGTATGAGATCTCTCTCCTTCCTGTACCTCCCATCTACCCTGCACCCAGCCCCCTCTACTCCACAGAACCCTGCCCCCAATTAATCCAATGTAATGCATCCCTCAGGGCTTTCAGCATGTAAGGGGTTAAATGATTATGATTGCAAGATTAATCATTTAATCCCTTACAGTAAGGGGTTAAATGATTAATCCTGCAATAATTTAACCCCTTACATGCTGAAAGCCCTGAAGGCTGGCTGCATTACATTGGATTAATTATTTAACCCCCTACATGCTGAAAGCCCTGAGAGGGATACATTACAGATCCTTATAACCAGAGTGGATGATTATACAAGGGGGGGGGCGAACAAAAAATGCTGCCCCGGGCACCCATAACTCTGGTTACGCCACTGGTACAACCATAAGGGAAATACGGGCTATACTAGGATACATACAAACAACAGAGACAGCGCACAGTGGGTTAAAATTTAAAATGACACTTAATAGTCCAAAACACATATAAAAAAATATTTTGCACAGAAGGCATGAATTAAAAAAAAATATATAGTAGAATACCACAGTTCACCTAGGGAGAAGCTACCTATGATGGAAGGGTTAAATATCCCGCTGTAAAGGAGTAGCAAAATAGCAGGCCAAAACCGTAGGTAATGGGCTGGAGGGTACAATACCTCTATGGAAAGCTCTCCTCTGAACGGCTATGAGTGGACACTGGATGGATAAGTGTGACAGGAAAGAGTATAGATGGGCAGAGGTTTAGCCGGTACCGACAGGTCCAGATGGTAGTTCTAAGCCGATGGGAGAGATGACCATTCTCATCCTGTCATAATGTAAGACAGTGAGTAAGCCTGAGCGCAGAGCTGCAAAAGCTTCAAAACAGCCGCGTTACCAGCCAAGATGGAGGGCGGAACTTCCACGGCGTCACAGGAAGGGGCAAGGGTTAACGTCCGGACACCAATCCTCTATGATCATGTGACGGAGCGGGCCAATACGGAATGTAAACAGCGCAATTTGTTCAAAGCTCACACAGATGTCGTTGCGAGGGACGCTGAAACGTCAGCACGAATGAACAAATGTGCTACTTGATACTCCGAAACTCCTCACGGACATCTGAGGTGTAAGAAGGGGGAGCCGCAACTGACATGTTTCGCGTCACAGGCGCTTTGTCAAAGTCACGGCAGGGCTTTCCCAAGAGGCTAATGAGAGCACATAGGCTCAGTGATTGGATAATGAGGGAAGGGGAGGGATTTCCAAATTTAAATCAATTTAACCCTTCCATCATTCCAACTAGAGTGATATGATGCAGATAGCAAATAATAATAATAATAATAATAAAGGTAATCTGATATATTAAGGACATTTAAAAAATATATATATAGAAGATAAGAAAGATATATAAAAAAATATATAAAAAAAGGAAAATAAACACATAAATTACAAAATCCAAAAATCAACCTCAATGTATACTTGCATACATATAGGTGATGTAACTAAGGCAAATAAATGCAAGTATAGACATATGGATGTATATATCCAAATACAAGAAAAAATGATAATAAATGTTTAAGAATTTCATATTAACATTAATATTAAAAAAGATAGTGGTTTAGTTGGTGATGCTTAAAATGTCCAATTCTTCGTTCAACCCACCAGGCGTAAGGAAACCGAACTGGAATATCCAAAAGGTCTCCCTTTTACAAAGAAGGGCAAACCTTTCGTTATCAGTAAGGGTCCCTATGGGGATGGACTCTATAGCGAGTACCTCTAATGCCCCATAATCCTTGTTGTGCGCATGGAGAAAGTGTCTAGGGATACTGTGTTCGTCATTGCCCTTGTGGATGAGACGTCGATGCTTACCGACTCTTATACGGAGGGTACGGATAGTCCGTCCCACATAGTATAGATTGCAAGGGCAACGTAGTACATAGATAAATGAGTGATCCGCTGCTGGATTGATCAGATGAATAAGGAGGTCCTTGTTACTACATGCTGTTCGACCTTTTTGGTCTAGGCAACAAGGTGAGAGGCCATTCTTACCTTTCTCGGTGGAGTTTTCTTCTATTTTCATCAATCACACTTTCGATTTGGTTCCTCGTACTCACTTTGGATTATTAGGCTCCATTCACATCTAGGCGTTTTGTCGCCTGAAGCCCGACGCTGAAGCAGCCTGACATACGCTGGAGGGGGGAATTTACATTGTCGGCTATAGAGATGGTTCACATCTCTACGCCGAACGCCGATACGCCTGAAGCGTGAAACAAGTCCCGGCCCTTTTTTTCAGGCGTATCGGGCGTTCGGCCATAGCCGACAGTGTAAATTCTGCCCTCCAGCAAAAAAGCAATAGGCGTTTTGTCGCCGCAAATCGCGGGGACAAAACGCCTTTTGCATGTCGCCCGAATACGCCTGCTGCCGCCGACGTCTAGATGTGAATGCAGCCTTAGTGCACTTTATGTTTACCCTATATTATATACTAATTATTTTTTTGCGCTGCACTATCTATTAAACTATTACTGTTGGGGTGTTTTATTTGAATTAACCTTCAGTGCTGGCTTGCATTAGTCTTTATTGTGTTATGTTTATTTTCTAGTGCTGAATAATTTACTTATTTGCAATGTAGTACATAAACAATATATTCGGTTGAACAGGTCAGGAATTGTTTGATGTGAAACGTATCATCGTTAGTTTTAATGATGTTTGTGCCACCTTTAAGGATAGATTGGCATGTCAAACAGCCCCTTTTGCCACACCTAAAAATACCTGTCTTGTTGTTAAAGTAGGATCGAATATCTAGGGGACGTGAAGTACTGGACTTGGCTATTTTGCTAGGGGCAATAATATTGCGTATGGTACGAGTTTTTCTAAAAGTAATCTGGGGTTTAGAGGGAAGAAGTGGCGCTAAAAGATGATCTAATTGAAGAATACTAAAATGTTTATTAACCACTTCCCGCCCGGCCAATAGCCGATTTACGGCCGGGAAGTGGTTATGAAATCGTGACAGGCCGTTCTCAAACGGCCTGCACGATTTCATGCCGCACGCGCCCGTGCGGGCGCGCAGCGCGGCGATCGGTGATGCGGGGTGTCAGTCTGACACCCTGCACCTCCGATCTCGGTAACGAGTCTCCGGCGGAGCCTCGTTACCACGTGATCAGCCGTGTCCAATCACGGCTGATCACGATGTAAACAGGAAGAGCCGCCGACGGCTCTTCCTCACTCGCGTCTGACAGACGCATGTAGAGGAGAGCCGATCAGCGGCTCTCCTGACAGGGGGGGTTCGCGCTGATTGTTTATCAGCGCAGCCCCCCCTCGGATCGCCACACTAGACCACCAGGGAAATAAAAAAAATAAAATAAAAATGACCCAAAAAAATGACAAAAAAAAAAAAAAAAAATGACAAAAAAAAAAGGGGGGCAGTAAAAAAAAAAAGGGGGGCAGTAAAAAAAAATGATGCCAATCAGTGCCCACACATGGGCACTGATTGGCAACATTGATCCATCAGTGCCACCCCTCAGTGATCATCAGTGCCACCCCAGTGTCTGTCAGTGCCACCCCACAGTGCCAATCCATGCCCAGTGCCCACCTACCAGTGCCCACCTGTGCCACCTATGAGTGCCCACCTGTGCCGCCTATGAGTGCCCACCTGTGCCGCCTATGAGTGCCCACCTGTGCCGCCTATGAGTGCCCAGTGCTGCCTATGAGTGCCCATCAGTGCCGCCCATGAGTGCCCATCAGTGCCGCCCATGAGTGCCCATCAGTGCCCAATACCAGCGCCGCCTATCAGTGCCCATCAGTGCTACCTAATCGGTGCCCATCAGAACTACCTCATCGGTGCCCATCAGTGCCACCTCATCGGTGCCCATCAGTGCCACCATATCAGTGCCCATAATTGAAAGAGAAAACATACTCATTTACAAAAAAATTAACAGAAAAAAATAAAAACTTTATTTTTTTTTCAAAATCTTCGCTCTATTTTTAGTTGTTGCACAAAAAAAAAAACCGCAGAGGTGATCAAATACCACCAAAAGAAAGCTCTATTTGTGGGGAAAAAAGGACGCCAATTTTGTTTGGGTGCAGTGTAGCATGACCGCGCAATTGTCATTCAAATTGCGACAGTGCTGAAAGCTGAAAATTGGCTTGGGCGGGAAGGTGCGTAAGTGCCTGGTATGGAAGTGGTTAATGATGTTGGAAATGTGTTTATATTTTGTATTAAACATAGAGATGAATCTGATGGGATTAGTTGTCCCATCTCTGGTTTCTTTGCCATTTTTATTCTTTGGATTCATATTTAAGCAGAGGGCATTGTCTACTAACTCATGTGGGTACCCCTTCTCTTTAAATTTTGACTTCAAGATCATCCCTTGGGTCATGTAATCTTGAGTTTTTGTACAGTTTCTCCGTAACCTATTGAATTGCCCATATGGAATGTTTGTCTTCCAAGATGGGTGATGGCAGCTATTAAAGTGTAAATAGGAGTTGCCACTTGTAGGTTTGATATAATTACAAGTGGTAATGACATTTGAATCATGGGAAAGAACTAAATCAAGGAAAACCAAGTTATCAGAGTCAAAAACATGCGTAAAGGTGAGACCCTGCTGATTGCCATTGCAGTGATCTACAAAAGAGGAAAAAGTATCAGGACTCCCGCTCCAAATGAGGACAACATCGTCGATATAACGTCCATAAAAAACGATGTGTTCTAAAAAAGGGTTATTGTTCCAAATCTGCAATGTTTCCCAAAATCCCATTGTGAGGTTTGCATACACAGGGGCGAAATTAGCCCCCATAGCTGTGCCCCTTTTCAGCAGAGCAAAGAGAAAAATAGTTGTGTTTCAAACATAAATCAACTCCCCTAATGATGAACTCAGACTGTAAGGAGTTAATATCATTACTTTTACTTAGAAAATGTTGTATAGCTGCCAAACCGATATCGTGGGGTATGGAGGTATATAAAGAAGCTACATCTAGTGAAGCCCATGCGTAACCTTCCTCCCATCTATAGTTTTGGAGAATCTCAATGATTTCGCTAGAGTCTCTGATGTAGGATGGTAATGCACACACAATGGGCTGCAAGACATGGTCAATATAAGTAGAAAGACCACTGGTGAGACTATTTGTACTTGCCACTATGGGCCAGATTCAGCAAGACTTGCGCTGGAGTATATCGATATGCGCCGCGTAACTGTAAAGATGCGCCGTTGTATCTATGTGGCCGTACCCACCAACCTAGATGCGCCAGAAAACGGGCCTTTTCCAATCGGCTTAACTTTCCCTCTCCAGAGTATCTTTAGCGCATATTTTCGCTTGTCGCATCCGTCGCGCCTATTGATTTGCCATGCAAATATGCAAATGAGGGAGATTTCCCGATTCGCGAACGGATTAGCACCATAGGCTGGCTACATGCGCCGCGCATATGTCGTCCGTCCGGCGCAAAGTTATTTCTACAAATAGCTGCTTTATCTTTACTCCAGATGGCCACAGGTCAGCAGGAGAGCAGCTACAGCAGCAGCGTTACCGACGAAACTAGCAAGCTGAACAACCACACGTGCAAGGACAACACCTCTTTGTGCCAACATGCCAGGGGCAGTCGCGGTCCTAGCACTACTGATGGGTCCCCCGGAACGAAGGAGGCGGGCACGTGAGAGGATATACCGCACACGCATGAGCCTCTTTGGCATGGGGGATGAGGAGGTGTATCGCCTCTTCAGATTCAGCCCTGATGCAATACTTGAACTAACCACAACCCTGCAGGGTGACATTACCAGCAAGACACACCGCTCACAAGCAGTGCAGCCAATGGTGAAGGTACTGGCAACACTTCATTTCCTTGCCAGTGGATCATTCCAGCGTACAAGTGGAGTGGTGGCTGGGATGTCACAGTCCTCCATGAGCAGATGTGTGCACCAGGTTGTCCCTGCAATCCTCAGACGCATGTCCAACCAGTTCATCAGACCCACCACTGAGGAGCTGCGGCTGAAGGCAATGACAGATTTCTACAGCATTGCCAGATTCCCACGCACTGTGGGGGCCATTGATTGCACACATGTGGCCCTACAGCCCCCCAGTGCCACAGAGCACATATACCGCAATCGGAAGCATTGGCATTCCATCAACGTACAGGTGGTAGCTGATGCCCAACGCCTCATATGGCACGTCCGTGCCAAACACCCCGGATCCAGCCATGACAGCTTCATATACAATCAGAGCCCCATCCCAATGGAATTCGAACAGAACATGTATGGGGACAGCTGGCTGGTTGGTGAGTGACATGGGTGGCAGGCATGACTGTCCCCCCCATGATGCACACATCACAAGGGCCACATGCATGACTAACATCCTCCTGTCTTTTCCCTTACAGGTGACTCTGCATATGCACTGGGACCCCATCTTATGACTCCTTTCCGGAACCCCCAAACCAGAGGAGAGAGAAAATACAATGAAGCACACATCAAAACCCGTGCAGTGGTGGAGCAAACATTCGGGCTCCTGAAGTCCCGTTTCCGCTGCCTGGATAAGTCCGGGGGGACCCTATTGTATTCCCCTACCTTTGTGTGTCAGATCATCGGTGCATGTTGCATTCTGCACAACTTTGCCATGAGAAAAGGCCTGCAGATTGACATCCGTGATGACCTGACCCCCCAACCAGACAGCCCCCCCCCTGCCAGAGGAGACCCATTCAGCTGATGGAAGAGCAGTCAGGAGGGTCCTCGCCGTAGGCATCTTTGGACACTAAACAAATACAATGATCACACGGACAATGCACGCATGCACACCACTGATGTCCCTAGATCACACACACCACATCCACATCGCATTGGATTAGCCCAAGTCCAACATGTAGGACTTGGGAGCAGCAACGCCAGCGTCAAGGCCCCAATGATTTCGCTGTCCATTCATACACCTTTCACACGTCATTCACACAGCCGTGGGGATAACTTCTCCACCACGGCCGAGGGTGACACCCCTTACTGGCAGGAGTGCCACCCCCTCACATTCACACACCATTCACACTGCAACGTGTGCAGTATCAATAGAATAAAAATCTCATGTCCTGAGCATTAAGAACAAATAAAATAAAAATCTCATGTCCTGAGCATTAAGAACAAATAAAATAAAAATCTCATGTCCTGAGCATTAAGAACAAATAAAAAAAAAATCTCATGTCCTGAGCATTAAGAACAAAAAAAAATATCTCATATCCTGAGCATTAAGAACAAAAAAAAAAAAAAAAACATCATCTGGGATGCGGGGGGCTCCTTCTGGTGGCCCCTCTCTGGCTCCTCAGCTGCCTGGATGGAGTGGGTGGGGGCGGGGGGGCATCTGGAGGTGGCTGATCCCCGGGTGGGCCACTCCTGGCAGGTGTGGCCTGCATGCCCTCTAAGGCCATGGCTATCCGGCCGAGGTAACAGTTTGTCTGGGCCTGCATCCTGAGCTGCTGGGCCTGCATCCTGAGCTGCCGGGTGACCTGGTATTGTTGGGCCCGCCGACTCTGCCTCCCCTGGTCCCAGATGGCAGCAGTGTTTGCCTGGACGGCTGCAGTGAGGTGCCTTATATCACCCTGCACCTCCCCCAGACTGGTCACCACTGCAGCGCAGTTGCAGCTGAAATCCTGCACTGCATTGGATATCTGGGCCACGGAGCACAGGTTGTCAGCCACTCTGTCCAGGTGCCCAACTATGTCCCCCATTTGCTGGGTCTGCCTGGCGTGATCCCTCGCCACCTGGTCCTGGACCAGATCAGACACCCCCCTGGTCTTCCGGGTGGCCTTCCTGGGGCCAGGAGATGGTTGTCCCCGGGGGGATGGAGTCGCCCTTGAGGGGCTTCCTAGGATGGGGGAGGGTATTACAGAGGGCCCTGCAGAAGAGGACGACTCCTCCAAAAATAAAATAATGTCCTGCTCTGCCACAACAGGTTGCTCCTCAACCACCTCTGCAGGTGAGGTGTGGGCACTCTCCTCCTCCACCTTGGTCTCTTCACCACCCAGGGGCTCGGGCACAGGATGCCGTTGGGGGGATGGGGTGGACTGGCCGCCAACAGATGATGGCCCAGCTCCATCATCTGTGGATGACACAAAGCAGACACATGTTGGGTGGTCCCACACACTTGGCACATGTACCCTCCCCCCCCACATGCAACACACCAAAAAGGAGGTAAAAATCACTTACCTGTCCTGGAGCCTTCCTCCACGGAATCATATCCCGGGACCCCCTCCAACTGCTCCCTCTCCAGGCAGCGGGCGACCACCTCCTCCTCCGTGGTCAGGCTGACCGCACATGGGGGTCCACCACCCGTGCCCCTCTCACGCCTTTTTTTTGTATATCGCCAGCAGTCCGGGTGGAGTACCCCAAAACATTCACCCTGCCAGCAATGGTCTCCAGGATGGCTTGCTTCCTATCCCGGCTGGTCTTCCGACTTTTTTTGCCGTGAAGGAAGTCATTAAAAGTCTCCATAGCGGAGATCATAACAGAGACCTCCTGTGAATTGAAATTATGGTTTCTCCTCTCTTTGGGGGGAGCGGGAGCAGCCATCTCTTTGCAAAAGTAACTTCCCTGGGGTGGGGGGAAACGGAAATTCTTTTGCGCCGGAATGGCGCTTCCGCTAGCGCTTTTAAACGCACAACGGAACACATTGCGCTGACGTTTACCGTGAAGTGGTGCCGACGGATGTTGTGAGCATGCGCACAGGGGGCCGAGTGAAGCCTCACTCACTGCGCATGCTCCGTGGATGATGCGCTGAACGTAAGCCTCTGCGCTGGGCTCCGCCCATCATTTACATATGATCACACCCACTTCCACTTGCGTCGGGTTACGCCAGCGCATTTCCGTTACTCCGGCGCAAAGTAACGGACAGGCGCTTGGTGAATACTGTACTTCACTCGCTAGTTTGCGTCAGCGCAGCGTATATGTGCTGCGATACGCTGGCGAAAATATGCGCGCATCTACCTGAATCTGGCCCTATAGGTCTGCCGGCTGGATCAACTAAAGATTTATGTACCTTAGGAAGATGGTAGAAATGAGGGGTACTAGATGTTTTTGGCAACAAAAAAGCCTTCTCACTTTTATTGATCACACCTTTACTAAAGGCAGTATCCACTAATGTTGCT
Organism: Rana kukunoris; assembly: GCA_029574335.1. Taxonomy (NCBI): domain Eukaryota; kingdom Metazoa; phylum Chordata; class Amphibia; order Anura; family Ranidae; genus Rana; species Rana kukunoris. The sequence goes on from CM056057.1 coordinate 163,051,578, forward strand.
AATTCTACTTGAAAAACAGAAAAGGGGTCAGTATTGAGTTTCAAATATGTCTCGCTATCCGAAAGCAATCGATGTGCTTCCCGAAGATAATCAGTTCTATCCTGGATAACGAGGCTCCCACCCTTGTCCGCTTGTTTTACTATAATATTCTTATTGGTTTTTATGTCCTTGAGTACCTGTCCGGCTGAGTTCAAGTTCGGAGTTCCTGAATGTGTTTGATTATCACACAACATCATAAAATCCTTATACACTGCTTGATAGAATGTTTCAATATAAGGCCCTTTAGAATGGGTAGGGTTAAATGAGGATTGTGGCTTAAACTTAGTGTGGATAATGTCGGGGTCCATAAAAGGGCAAAAAGTTTGACTTTCTATGTTACCCTCAGTCCAATACGAGGTGATCCTGCGGTTCTTTCATTTCAGTGACAATGCACTTTGTCGTCCACTTGGAGACCCTGAATTTGACCGGCTCTACAAAATTCGGCCCCTCATAAACCATTTCAACAAACGTTTTGCAGCCTTGTTTAATCACCAGCAAGTTGTCTGCGTTGATGAGTCCCTAATTAAATTTTCTGGCCGCTTGTCTTTCAAGCAATACCTTCCCAGCAAGCATGCCAGATACGGGGTCAAGCTCTATAAGCTCTGTGACAGGGCAACAGGCTACACATGGAGCTTTAGGGTTTATGAGGGCAAAGATAGTGAGGTAGACCCGGAAGGATGCCCAGATTACATGGGGAGCGCTGGCAAGATTGTTTGAGACTTGGTGTCACCCTTATTCGGAAAGGGGTACCACTTATACGTGGACAATTATTACAGCAGCGTGCCACTTTTTAGTCACTTGTTTGATCGTCAGATTGGAGCATGTGGCACCGTGCGACCTAATCGCCGGGGCTTTCCCCAGCGGCTTGTAGATGCCCGTATTAGGCTGTGGGTGAGAGCCTGCTGCAGATGTAATCATTTGCTCGCTGTGAAGTGGCGGGACAATAAGAATGTTTTCGTTCTTACCACCCTTCACGCAGACACATGAGTAAAAATTCGTACGGCCACTGGTGTTGTGGAGAAACCCCTCTGTGTCCACGAATATAACCAAAATATGGGAGGGGTGGACCTCAACGACCAGTTGATGGCGTGTATCATATTGCCCGTAAGACGAGACGCTGGTACAAAAAAGTGTCTCTACATTTATTTCTACTGACTCTGAATGCTTTTGTCTTATACAAAGCTGCAGGACAGATTGGATCCTTTCTTGCATTCCAGAAGGCTATCATCACAGAACTCCTGTATCCAGACGGTTCTGCACCTCACCATCCCCTACCAAATGCAGTAAGCCGACTGCATGAGAGGCATTTTTCGTATGCCCTCGAGAGTACCCCTACCCAACGAGCCCCCCAAAGAAAATGTCGTGTCTGTAGCAAGCGCGGATTTAGGCTTGACACCCGTTATTTTTTTCCCCGATGTCCTGCCGATCCTGGTCTTTGTATTGGTGAATGTTTTGAATGCTTCCACACACTAGTGAAGTATTAGCGTAGGGGAAAACATTTCACAGGCGAGGCACACGTACACAGGGTCTCCCAAGATGCCATCGCATTTTGAGAGACCCAAACCTGGGACCGAAAAGTTGAACAGTTGCAGTTACAAAAAAAGTGTTAAAAAAAAAAAACACAAAAAATATATAAAAAAAAATAGTTGTAGTTTTATTGTTCTCTCCCTCTCTATTCTTCTGCTCTTTTTTACTCTATTTTATTCTGCAAAGTTTTATTGTTGTTATGTTTTTTCATGCTTGCTTTTCAGGTATGTAATTTACTTTACAGTTTTCAGGTACGCCATTCAGCTGTTGAGCGGACTTATTTATCTTGACAGCAACAGCGTTTGCTCCCACGATATATAAAACCGCGACTCCAGTGCTGTAGGAGGTGATTTCACCACCACAGTTAAAGAGCGATTTTGCCCCTAATGCCGCGTACATACGGTTGACATTCCTACAGAGGCTTTCCCGTGGAAAAGTCTGACAATGTGTACACGGCATAGAAAAGTCCGACCATGTGTACACGGCATAGAAAAGTCTGACTGCGTGTACGCAGCATAACTTTTTTGCGGGAGGATGCCCCCATGCTTTGGCATATATATATATATATATTTTAGGCACAGGTTGCGTTAAAAAATGTTTTATTTTTTACTATGTTTTTTATTGGTATTTGCTTTGCAGGTATGGTATGATCTTACTATTATAATGTAATGTTACTTTGTTTTAATGTTAACCATCATTTGCTTAGCAGGTATGCCATTCAGTTGCAGCGCAGATTTATTTAGCGTGACAGCAACAGCGTTTGCTCCCACGATATATATAAAGCCGCGACTCCAATGCTGTAGGAGGTGATTTCACCACCACAGTTCAAAAAAGAGCATATATGCTGAAGCATGGGGGCATTAGGGGCGGAGGAGCGATTTTTCTCCTAATGCCGCGTACATACGGTTGACATTCCTATGGAGGCTTTCCCATGGAAAAGTCTGACCATGTGTACACGGCATAGAAAAGTCAGACCGTGTGTACGCGGCATAGAAAAGTCCGACCGTGTGTACACGGCATAACTTTTTTGCGGGAGGATGCCCCCATGCTTCGGCAAATATAAATGGTGCATGTATGCCCATCATTAGAAGTGGGTGGATGAAGGGAGGTATTCTAATGGTGGGCATACCCACCGATCAATCCATATGTGGAATTACACCCCAAAATACATTCTGCTGCTTCTCCTGAGTACGGGGATACCACGTGTGAGACTTTTTGGGAGCCTAGCCGCGTACGGGACCCCAAAAAACAATTACCACCTTCAGGCTTTCTAAGGGTGTACATTTTTGATTTCACTCCTCACTACCTATCACAGTTTCGAAGGCCATAAAATGCCAAAATAGCACAAAAAAACCCCAAATGACCCCATTTTGGAAAGTAGACACCCCAAGGAAACTGCTGAGAGGCATGTTGAGTGCATTGAATTTTTTTTTTTTTGTCCAAAGTGATTGAATAATGACAAAAAAATATATAAAAAGTTGTCACTAAATGATATATTGCTCACACATGCCATGGTTATATGTGGAGTTGCACCCTAAAATACATTCTGCTGCTTCTCCTGAGTACGGGGATACCACATGTTTGGAACTTTTTGGGAGCCTAGCCGCGTATGGGGCCCCAAAAACCAAGCACCGCCTTCAGCATTTCTAAAGGGCGAAAATGTTTGATTTCACTCCTCACTACCTATCACAGTTTCGAAGGCCATAAAATGCCAAAATAGCACAACCCCCCCCCCCCCCAAATGACCCCATTTTGGAAAGTAGACATCCCAAGCTATTTGCTGAGAGGCATGTTGAGTCCATGGAATATTATTTTTTTTTGCCCCAAGTGATTAAATGACCAAAAAAAAATGTACAAAACATTGTCACTAAATTATATATTTCTCACACATGCCATGGTTATATGTGGAATTGCACCCCAAAATACATTCTGCTGCTTCTCCTGAGTACTGGGATACCACATGTGTGGGACTTTTTGGGAGCCTAGCCGCGTACGGGACCCCAAAATCCAATCACCGCCTTCAGGCTTTCTAAGGGTGTAAATTTTTGATTTCACTCCTCACTACCTATTACAGTTTCAAAGGCCATAAAATGCCAAAATAGCACAAAAAAACCCAAATGACCCCATTTTGGAAAGTAGACACCCCAAGGAAACTGCTGAGAGGCATGTTGAGTCCATTGAATTTTTTTTTGTCCAAAGTGATTGAATAATGGAAAAAAAAATCAAAAAGTTGTCACTAAATTATATATTGCTCACACATACCATGGTTATATGTGGAGTTGCACCCTAAAATACATTCTGCTGCTTCTCCTGTGTACGGGGATACCACATGTTTGGGACTTTTTTGGAGCCTAGCCGCGTATGGGGCCCCAAAAACCAAGCACCGCCTTCAGCATTTCTAAGGGCGCAAATGTTTGATTTCACTCCTCACTACCTATCACAGTTTCAAAGGCCATAAAATGCCAAAATAGCACAACCCCCCCCCCCCCCTAAATGACCCCATTTTGGAAAGTAGACATCCCAAGCTGATTGCTGAGAGGCATGTTGAGTCCATGGAATATTATATTTTTTTTGCCCCAAATGATTGAATAATGACCAAAAAAAAATGTACAAAACATTGTCACTAAATGATATATTTCTCACACGTGCCATGGTTATATGTGGAATTGCACCCCAGAATACATTCTGCTGCTTCTCCTGAGTACGGGGATACCACGTGTGGGACTTTTTGGGAGCCTAGCCGCGTACGGGACCCCGAAAACCAATAACCACCTTTAAGATTTCTAAGGACATAAATTTTTGATTTCACTCACACAAATCTTGAAGGCAGTGCTTGGATTTCAGGGCCCCGTACGCGGCTAGGCTCCCAAAAAGTCCCACACATGTGGTATCCCCGTACTCAGAAGAAGCAGCAGAATGTATTTTGGGGTGTAATTCCACATATACCCATGGCATGTGTGAGAAATATATCATTTAGTGACAACTTTATGCAAAAAAAAATCAGTTTGTCATATTCCTGCAACTTGCGTCAAAATATAAAATATTCCATGGACTCAACATGCCTCTCAGCAAATAGCTTGGGGTGTCTACTTTCCAAAATGTGGTGGGAGTTGTGTGCTATTTTGGCATTTTATGGCATTCAAAACTGTGATAGGTAGTGAGGAGTGAAATCAAAAATTTTGCGTCCTTATAAAAAATGCTGAAGGCGGTGCTTGGTTTTTGGGGCCCCGTACACGGCTAGGCTCTCAAAAAGTCCCAAACATGTGGTATCCCCGTACTCAGGAGAAGCAGCAGAATGTATTTTGGGGTGCAATTCCACATATAACCATGGCATGTGTGAGCAATATATCATTTAGTGACAACTTTTTGTAAATATTTATTTTTTTGTCATTATTCAATCACTTGGAACAAAAAAAAAATATTCAATGGACTCAACATGCCTCTCAGCAGTTTCCTTGGGGTGCCTACTTTCCAAAATGGGGTCATATGGGGGGGGGGTTGTACTGCCTTGCCATTTTAGCACCTCAAGAAATGAGATCAGTCATAAAAAAAAAGCTGTGTAAATTCCAGAAAATCTACCCTAGTTTGTAGATGCTATGGGCCAGATTCACAGAGCGATTACGCCGGCGTTACAGGAGATGTGCGGCGTAAGTCTAAATTTGCGCATGCGTTTCAATGCGCCGCATCCCCAAAACGAGATACGCAAGAAATCTACTTTTTTTTGACCGGCGTAATTTCGATAGACAGGCGCATCCGTCCGCGCAAAACTGCGCGGTCTTCTGGGACGACTTCCTGCCTCCAGCTGAGGCTTGTGGCTGGGGAGAAGGGTAGCCCCTTGGGAGGGGAGCCCTGTTGGGGGAGCAGTGGGAGGGGCTAGCCCTTATGGAGGGCTGGCTGCTGTCAGCCAGAGAGGAAAACTCCTCCTAAAACAGCAATCGACTGTCTGACATGACATCCTCCTCCTCCTCCACCTCCTCCGAGGACTCCGGCCTTGTCGGGGGGTCCTCATCAGGCTGCTGTCCTGGGGATGGTGCGGTCAGCCCAGATGGCCCACCACCCTCCTGCACATCTGTGGATGACACAAAACATTCACAGGTTGGAGGATCCACACACTTGCCATATATTCCCTTCCCCCCCCACATGCTACACACCTGATAGGGCAAAAAAACCTTACCTGGCATCACGGCTTCATGACTGGAGTCATAGCCAGGCAGGCCCTCCACCTGTTGTCTATGAAAGGTCTGGGCCACTGCACGCTCCTCCGCTGTCAGCCTAACAGGGCATGGTGGGCCCCCTCCTGTGCCCCTGGCATGGGCTGCCATTTTGGACAGCTTATTTCGGACCAAACGCCGGAGATCATTGATTTTCTTTTCGATCCCCTCGCATGTCCGGGTCCCCCCCCCCCGCTGAATTCACCTGGTCAGTAATGTGCAGCAAAATCTCCCGCCTCCTGGCCGGGGTTTTGTTGGCACTCTCCGGGGCGGTGGAGGAAACGCCCATATTGGGTAATGGCCCGGGCAATTATTTGTTTCTCCCCCAAAGTAAAATTCAACTTCCTCTTCCTCACAGTCATACTCATACAACAACTCTCTCCCAAACAATCAACAAAAATCACTCACAAAAACAAGCACGAAAAATCAAGCAACAAAACAAACAAACCAAAATCTATCAACCAAAAAGTCTCACTACCAGTCACCAAAAAACTCTTTTCAAATATATTCTACAAAACACTAGATCAAACAGTCAACAAATATAACAAAGACAAGTCACAACGCAACAAATAACAGAACAAAAGCACCTTGCTGTATAGGAAGGGATACAAAGGGATGTACTTTTGCAAAGGAAGTGCGTTTGTGTCTGTCTATTTATGCTGTCTGCGTAGTTTACAAAGTTGCCCGGGTCCACTTCCAATTTCACTGATTGCGCCGTTCCCGAGTTGTGAGCATGCGCACAGAGGTGCTGACCATGGTCTGCTTCATGTGCGAGCCGGCCGGCCCTTCATTTGCATGGGGTCACGGCTCATTTCAATGTAACACGCCCACGTCCTTCCCAATTTGAATTACTCCGCCTTACGCCTCTGAAAATACGTTGCACCGGCGCTAATTTCTGCGCAAATCAAACGAGAATACGGTGATTGCGCCGCTACATTGCGGCAGTCTAACGTAAAGGAGGTGCGCTACGCCAGTCAAAAAATGCGCCGATGTACGTGAATCTGGCCCTATAACTTTTGCGAAAATCAATAAATATACGCTTATTGCAATTTTTTTTACTAAAGACATGTGGCTGAATATATTTTGGCCTAAATGTTTGACTAAAATTTAGTTTATTCGATATTTTTTACTTTTTGTTATAAGAAAAATAATTTTTTTCCGTTTATATCGCAAAAAATAAAAATCGCAGAGGCAATCAAATACCATCAAAAGAAAGCTCTATTTGTGGGGGAAAAAGGACGCAAATTTTGTTTCGGTACAACATTGCATGACCGCGCAATTACCAGTTAAAGCAGCGCAGTGCCAAATTGTAAAAACACCTTTGGTCTTTTAGCTGCATATTGGTCTGGTCCTTAAAGAGGAGTTCCACCCAAATTTGGAACTTCCTCTTGTTCCACTCCTCACCCCCATACATGCCACATTTGGTATGTAATTTTTTTGGGGGGGGAGTGGGGGCTTCAGTAGGAGTGGGACTTCCTGTCCCACTTCCTGCTTCCGCCGAGGGGCTGGTTAGGCCTTAATCGCCTACACCAGCCCCTCCCTGTAGGCGATCACATGGGACACTGACAGGTCCCATGCGATCGCCTCTCCAATCAGCGGCGAGCCGCTCCGCGCGTGCATGCGCAGTGCGGCTCGTGCATGCGCAGTGGGTGCCCGGCCGTGAAGCCGAAGGCTGTCACGGCTGGGTGCCCACAGTCGAGATGGAGACGCCGGCTGGGGAGGGGGGGAGAGGAGCGGAGCCCCGGTCTGCGCGTCGCTGGAACGCAGGAGCAGGTAAGTGAGTGTTTATTAAAAGCCAGCAGCTACACTTTTTGTAGCTGCTGACTTTTAATAAACACAATTTTGGCAGGAACACCCCTTTAAGTGGTTAAGCTATATTGATCTGCATGGACAACATTGCCCTGTATTACATCCAAGGGTTCACACGCGATCTGTTGGTCAAAAAAGAAGAAAAATTGGCACGGGACAAATTGGCGTTTGCGGGCCAGTACGCTTTTATCTTAGCCACCAACCAACGGCCCAAGATTGGGACGCAAAAATCCTGGCCAATTTAGGGAAAATAAAAGGGGAATGAACAGTAGAGACAAAAATAATGACTCTGATTCATCTACCAATTCTTATACCTCACAGCACTCCAGGGCAGGCGACAGAGGACAACGAAAAGGACGAAATAGAAAACTACCTCAACAAGGTGGTGGGTACCAAAACGGCACACAAAATAAGAAACGTATGACAGATAACAGTGACATACAAAATGTGAATACCCCGTTAGAGGGGTCTATCTCTGACCAGGCACCCCCCACACCCAGACCGACTTCTATGTTTCCCACTCCTTCACCGGGTGTCTGAACTGAGATCTCTACTAGTTCTTTCTCTACTTTTTCCAAAACAGACTCCAATCTATGACAAATTATCCTAGAATCAGCCCAGGTACTAGCTTAAACACACAATGTAAATCAACCTGGAGCTATCCCCAAGGATACTAGAAAATTACGGATTGACCACTTCTTTAGACCTTTAGTGAGAAATGTTTCTAATGATAAAGAAGTTACCGATGCTCTTAATACACAAAAAACACCTCACCTTACCCTCTCGAGACCCCTGTAGTGACCAACGACAATCCCAAACTGGAAATTATCAACCTGTCGTTGTATGCCTTAAACCAGTCCGAGGAAGAACTCCTCAGCCTAGGTTTAAACTTCTGCCCTAATCAAGTCACTAATAAGTTTGATGTCATTAAAGATTTATACCTATTTTCCAGAAAACTGACTCTAAAATTTATGTACGATAAGGAAAGAGGGAACAGAGTGAGATTGTAAACCAGGAAATCTGGAAAAACTTTACGGTAGCGGATTTCCGGGCCCTAAAAAACCCTTACCTCATTACTAGATGAGAATGAGGGACCTTTGGACCAGGAGGAAATACCTGAAACCTATGAAACTAAGGGGGAAAGGGTACAACTATCCATATATAAACAGGATATTGAGATGTTGGAAAAGGCCGTCAAAAAGAAGTCACTTAATTTCCCTTCACTTCATACGAATTCCAATATATAGGCGTTCCTTATTCAGACCATCAAGGAAGTGTAATCTCTTCCGCTTGTTAGACTTGAAAATCATAAATTCAGTTCTACACACTATCGGGCCTTAGATGTACTAAGTAAAAATGCAGAGGTGATTGTCAAACCATCGAGTAAAGGGGGGAACCTGGTATTTATGAAAGACTTAGAGTATAGAAATATGTGTTGGGACATATTAAAAAACCGTACGTGGTATATACCAATCAATGAAAAAGTAATTGTTAAATGTAATCAACAATTTAACGACATACTACAACTAGCTCTGTTTGATGGCTCTATCACCAAACCCATCTTTGATGGTATTCAAGTCCCTCAACCTAGAACACCTACGTTCTATGCATTACCTAAGACGCATAAAAACTTAACACACCCTCCGGGACGCCCTATAGTGTCCGGAATGGGCTCTAAGACGGAACGCGCCAGTAAATTCATTGATCAATACCTGAGACCCCATGTAATCTCACTGCCTTCGTATATTTAAGATACACCCGATTTATTGAGGACCTTGGATGGCCTTACTGTACTGCCTGGCTGCCTCCTAGTTTCCATAGATGTAGAGGCCCTTTACTCCTCAATCCCCCATATGAAAGGTCTACAGGTTATCTCTACCTTTCTAGCAGAGAAAGGTCCAAAATTTGACAAATTAAATAGGTTCGTACTAAAAACTCTATCTCACATTCTTACTAAAAATGTCTTTTCTTTTGATGGGTCCCACCTCCTCCAGGTACAGGGTGTCGCAATGGGCACATCTTGTGCACCATCATACGCGAACCTGTACCTGGGGGGTGGGAACGGGAACTTTTTTCTTCGGATCATTATTTGCTTTCGTCAATATTAGGTTGGTTTCGATACATTGACGATGTACTTCTGTTATGGACAGGGACAGTGGAGGGCCTTAATACCTTTATGCAACTCTTAGATATGAACAGTTATAACCTTAATTTCACCATGAACTTTAACGATTCAGCTATTGCTTTCCTTGACATTTTGATATATGTTGATGAAACCAATAATATCCAAACCTCACTGTACCGCAAGCCAACTGCTGGGAACACCCTCCTACATGCAGCCAGTGCTCACCCGGCCCCGCTTATCCGAAGTATACCATACAGCCAGTATCTTTGATTACGCCAAAATTGCTCCGATAATGAGAAATTCAAAATGGAGTCAGACATGCTGTACACTACACTACTTGGCCGAGGGTATAGCAGGTCCTGCCTCAAGAAAGCATACAATCGGGCCGCAGGCAGAGAAAGAGCTATCACGCTACTAAAGAGTGACAATTAAAAATCTGATAGTGATGTGACACGGTTTATTACCACATATTCAGATCAGCACGCTCAAGTTTGAACTATAATGCAAAAACACTGGCATCTAATTACAGAGTCCAAGTATTACTTTTAGGCGCTCTATTTCCATCAGAGACCGCCTAATTAAAAGCAACTACTGTAAACCAACATCAGGTATGACAGAAGCGCCAGGCTTATTTAAATGCGGCCACTGTAACTACTGTTATCTAATAAGTGAACGCCCAAACATCCACCTTCCCAATGGTCAGATACATAAGCTACACAAACACGTAACCTGTCAGACTAAAGGAGTGATATATATTATCTTTTGCCCATGCGGCAGCTTCTACGTGGGCAAGACAATCCGCCCACTATGGAAGTGCATGAAGGATCATATTTATTATATCACCAATGGGCTGCTTAACAAAACCATGGGCCACCATGTGGCCTTCACACACAAATATGATATTCCTTCCTTGAAATTTGCAGTCTTAGACTGCATATATGAGGACACAAGAGGTGGAAACTTTGACCAAAGGGTCTTACAACGAGAGACCCAATGGATTTATCGTTTAAAGGCCAACCAGCCCCCAGGCCTCAACGAATCCCTGAGCTTCAAGTCCTTCTTGAATGTTTGATTACCTCTTGTTGCTTTTCGGTACTAACATGTAATGTTATATTTATCTGTGTTCTGTTGTCCCACTCTTATTGTCATCTTAAGGTTGGTCTACTCTATTACTCTCGTATGACACTGTAGGGGTTGCAGGCTGGCGCTGGTTGACCTCAGGCAGTCTCAGTGTGTTAATCCGGGTGGCCACCCTTTGAGAGAGATCTCAGCACAGGAAAATAAGACACACACGCGATGTAGCTGAAATCATCTCTAACTTTACTGATAATACTATTCACGATATATGGATTACAAAAAGGGGAAGGGCCGTATAATGTAAACAATATGTGATTGGTTAATACAGTTCTTCTATCCAATAGAAATAAACTTATTAAGTCAAACACTTGCATGAACTAATTGCAAAGGGAGGAAAGTGTAACATAGAGAGAAGTTATAGATAAGAGTGTACAACATTAGTTAGTTTTAACAATTACTAAGGACACCTGTAAATATAATTGGAAGAAAGATACATTTTTACCAATTACTAAAAAATGCTGCATGTGTAATGCTTTGCTCAGAGATAAGAATTAACAAGCAATTATATGTGTGCAAAGTCATTTTAGAATTATACCAAGAAAGAAATAATATTCACTCTGAAAACTTCAGCAGCACGTTCCATTATGTGTAACAGTTAAGGAAGCACCCTAGCTTCAGAACCTTAACCCCTTACAGTTCCCCTCTTAAATCAAGTATTTGATTTCTCCTAAAGAAGTGGGACCAGGGTTACTGAGGGGCCTTTTTCACCCATCTTAGATAATGGGATTCTTCTCCTTTCATTGTATGTATTTCTTAACATATTCAGCGTAGCTTGATGGGGTGGGATCAAAAGGGAACATTTGATCAGGGAGTAAGGAAGGGTACATAGAAAGATTATCAATTCCTTTGCTGAGCATCTTCATTAGACAAGGGAAGATGCAGCACACTATTGCCTCGTTTCCACTGAGCGGATCGGTTCGGCACAGCTCGGCACGGCACGCTATTTTGGGTGTTTCCATTATGAAAGCGTACCGTAAAACCGAACCGCACTGCACCAGCAAGGGTCCTGCTTCAGATGAGGGACCAGAGAGAGTGGAACGGTTCGGTCAGGGCGGACCTACAAATGCATCTCACTGATTGGTGGATGCGCTAGGAATTTTTTCTAAACCCTGAATGGTCCCTCACGGTCCGATTTGCAGTGGAAACGCTCACGCGAGTAGACCGGCCCCATCTGAACTGCTCCAAAATCACTGACCCGACCCGATCCGTGCAGTGGAAACGAGGCATATGATACCTATAACTGTAAGTATGATCACTATAATGATCACCAGCTGGATAAGAGCTCATTTCCAGCTGGTGTGACTTTGAATTCATCTGGGACCCCTCTTTGCACCCCTATTGTATCTATGTATACATGTGGGTCAAAGCTACCTATAGGGGCTCCTTTTTTCCTTCTTAATGGGGAGTCTGAATGAGACTCAGCCTGTCCTTTAGAAAGGATGTGTAGGGGCATAATAATTTTAGCCAATGTACACTCTCCCTTCCAAGGAGTATCTAGCTTAGTTCGGATTTTCATATCACCACATATCCAGCAAATGTCTCCCAATGATCGGGTCTGATTGGCTATGATTGTTTTTGTATATTCGAAGCAGAACCCTGAAGGAAAAGACTTAAGGTCTCTGCCCCTCGTTGTGTTACTCACGTAGCAGGTGTAATTTCCTGGATTTATGGTGATTTCATCCCCTGGATTGGAATTTTTTGATATGATGGGGTACTCTGTGTGTCTGTGATCAGGGTTAAAAAACATTTTTCCTGGTCCACTGGTATGTGTATGAGCACAATTCCCAGGTGAAGCCTGGCCTTACCATACACATAGTAGTTAGACTTATTATGTTGCTTCCCACATATTCCCTGTATCACCCCCAACTCTTCTGGGTGATATATGTAGTGAGCTGTAATCCAGACAAGGGAAAATACTGAAAATGAAATCAGTCCTATCAGTAGCCACAGTTTGCCAGAATACGGTGATAACAGGATTGTCCTTTTTTACAGGGTCAGGGCTATCTGCCCCCGTTAATACCCCCTTTTCTTGACTGTCCTGTTCGAGATCAGAGCTGTCCGCCCCCATTATCACCTCCTTTCTTGACTCTCCTGTTCGAGGTCAGGGCTGTCTGCCCCCGTTAGCACCTCCTTTCTTGACTCTGGTTCCTCTGACTCAGGTTCCCTGCGTACCAGCAGCATGGATCCAGGTAGGACTGTGTTCAGTTAGTTAGTTTCCCTTCTTCAGCTGTTCTATCACCACTACATCTCCTTCCTTGAGAGGGTATGTGTTGCCCTGTGGAAGAAACGGAAACTTGCGAGTAACATTGTCTTTGACTTCTATTAAAGTTTCAATCAACTTTCTCATATATTCATCCCTAATGTTGTCAAGATTGTCTTGTGTCATGAATGTGCGTCTGGCCCAAGGTGTTGGAGAAGGCCCACCCATCAGGATTTCAAAAGGAGAATATCCTAGGGTTGCATTTGGTGTCATTCTTATCTCAGCAAGGACAGCTGGGAGGTATCTTTTTCACTTTTTAAACGTACCTCTCGTAGCTTTCCTCGGCTTGTCTTTGATTTGGGAAGTAAATGCTGGGCCTTGGTCTGAATTTATTTGTAGTGGTATTCCCCACCTGGGGATGATTTCCCTTGTGAGGATTCCCACTACCGTTTTAGCATCTTTCCTCTTAGTGGGAAACATTTCAGGCCAGCGGGAGAACACGTCTGTAATCATACAGACTGGTTGTTGTCTTCCTTTCTCTGTGAAATGTGGGTGAAATCAATTTGAAGGTGTGTGAATGGGGTTGTGGGGTGGAGCAATCCGATGTGGGTTATTGGGATTACTCCTGATGCATGTAATGCACCTTTTGACATAACTTTCTACCAATTGCCTGGCATCTGTAACATAAAAATCTTTTAGTAGTTGTTTTAGAGTGTGTTTCCAACCTAGGTGTCCTATCCCATGATAGTGTGCAATGTATATTGGGGCACTACACTGTGGGATGCATGGTCTCCCCTCTTTGCAGATCAATCCTGTTTTAGGATTGCTCTGCAAAACAGGATAACACCAGTCCTTTAGTTCTGTATGGGACGCTGAGCGCTGGAGATCAGCGACCAGTTGGGCTTCTTCTGGGAGAATAGGGACCAGGGTGGGCATTTGTAACAAGGTCTCCCCTCTTTGGGCCACTCGCTTTGCTTCCTGGTCAGCCAAGGCATTCCCTTTGCTGATCTCATCAGTACCCCTAGTGTGTGCTCTGCAGTGTATAACGGCAAGTTTACTGGGAAGGGTGATAGCTCTGAGAAGTTTGTCAATAAGCTGTGAGTGGGAAATTCTTTTCCCATCAGCTGCTACGTATCCCCTTAGGGACCACAGTACCCCATGATCAAAGACAACCCCATGTGCGTATTTCGAGTCAGTGTAAACAGTCACTGGTTGGTCTGTGTAAATTTCACATGCCCTGGTAAGAGCAATGAGTTCAGCTGCTCGAGCCGACTGGCAAAGGATGGACTTGGCTTCTAGAACCATGACAGGTAATTTAACTACTGCATACCCTGTCAGGCAGGCGTTGTCATTGGGCTCGGTACATGAACCATTCACAAAGACAACATCTGCACCCGGGATGGGTGTGTTCATCATGTCCAGTCTGGGGGAAGTAACCATTTCAATTGCCTCCAGACAGTCATGACAGTCGGGTCCTTTATCCTCAGATGACTTTATGCCTAGAAGTGCATCTAGGATCATGGCCGGGCCCGAGTTACTGGCACTATACTCAATGTACAGCTGTGGATTACCGAGGAAAATAAACTCATACTCACTTAATCTCCTAGCTGACATGTGTTCAGTGTGTGTGCCTTTAAGTAGGGTTACTACATCATGTGAGGTATGTAAGGTTGTAGGATGTCCTAATGTGAACACCGATGCCATTTCTACCACCATAGCGCATGTTGCCAGAGCCCTAAAACAGGACGATAAACCCTGGACCTGTAGAGGCATGACCTTTGAAAAATAAGCTACAGGTCGTAGCTTGCCCCCGTGTTCCTGGGCCAGCACACCCGCCAGGGTTTTACAATTGTCTCTAGCATCCTTTGACCTTTTGAGAAGACAAAGCCTAGGTATTAAACCTTCTCACTGCACCATTGTAACTTTTGCTTAGACACTTTATGACCACATTTGCATAACCATAACATCAGTGATTCACTGTCTTGCTGACAGGACTGTATACTGTAGTACTACCGAACCTTGGGGAGATTGCCATGGCCCGAGTGTGGACTGAAAAACAATACTGTATACCACGGGGAAGTCCACAAATCCTTGAGGCACTTTCATCCAGTTTAACTGGCGTTCGCCTTCAGGGGAAAAAGAAAAAAAAAAAAAAGAAAATAAAAGGTCTGGTCTCCTTGTCAACAGGGACACTAAGAAAAACATTCTTTAAGTCTATAACAGTAAAATGTGTGGCATCATGTGGTATGTTGGCAAGCACGGCATGGAGGTCAGGTTTCAGAGTGACCCTGTAAGGGGCACAGGAGATAAGGCCAGTGTCATACTCTCCTGTGGCCAAAACATCTTCAGACAGGTCCGGAGGATCCAGATATGCCTGCATGTTATACATGGTCACAATGTATGATTCAGTGAAAGCATCAATGGGTAACACTGAGGATTCAACAATTAATCCTCCTGTCTCCTCTCTTGGGAATGGGTTACAACTGTCCATTATTGGGACATAAAACTGGTGAAACAATCAATGAACAGTTGCAATCAACCCAGAGTCTGCCCAATGTAATCTTTAATTGGTACAGAAAAATAACAATTAAGTTTATATAATACTTGGTTCTTGCAACAGCGCCTTGGGCGGTCTACTGCAGCAAAAAACATGGTGTAGGTTATATGGTCTCTCACTAATATGTGGCTGTTAATGTGCAAAAAAAAAAACAGTTTAAAAAATAAAATAAAAATAAACCTCTTGTTAAGAAAAATACACATTTGGCATAATGCCAACTATTTTATTGGAACCACATTGGATGAGTCCTATATACAGTCAGGTCGCAGCTCATATAAACAATACAAATAATAAATGCACAAGTTCCTTTTAATATTCCGGCATGCTCATTCACCTCGGCCACACAGAATACTTTTAATTCGTTCACAGAGAACCCTAAGGGTCTTCTGCGAAACTTCACTCACACTTAACCTTTTTTCAAATGTTTTGTTTTTGTATTAGCCAATGGACTCCAGACACCGATTAGTTATTGACCACTGATAACAAAATGTAATGACAATAACGGTTGTCATTGCGGCCGCTCTTTTGCCAAAAGCGGGGTTCACTCATCTTTTCGGTCTGGGATGTCCATTGACCCTCACTATCAGAATTTGTAATTTTTTTTTTTTTTTTTATTACATTAACTCATAGAACACCATGGAGGTATAAGACTTTCATGTACCTTCACATAATCACAAACAATCACTTCATTCACTTCAATTGTCTAACAAGGTGTAAGTTATTGTCAGATTTAGTATGCTTAAGTTCAATTACACAAACACAATATTCCACAAATACAGTATTCTCAAAACATAAATTTCTATGTCATGGAACGCTCACAGTGCTTGACTGCCAAAATTCAGGTTTTACGCTGAATAATGTGTCTTCCCAAAACGTGAGCTAGTCACAGAGAAATGTTTCAGCCAAGCAGCCAAGCTGACAACATGGAGCGGGTCGAGTGAAGTGTGACCACTTTTTCACTCTCATCAAAGGGATAGAAGAAGAACAACAACAAAAGAACAACAATTTCAATGATCCTGATCTGTACACTCACCAACCAGACATTTGTACCATACAAACAAATTATCTTATAGTTTATGCGATAGAAAAGAAAGCAAAGGTTTTAAACACACCGAGGCTGCCAGTCATATTTCTTTCCCGGAAAGAGATCAAGTTCCCCTGGAACTTGTGATGCCTCCCGGAGACACAGTTGCAAGATTAAGTTTCCCGGAAACTTAACGTATTTCCCCGAAATACAATTGCAATAAATAGGTTTCCCTGAAACCTTTAAAAAATGTTTCCCTGAAACACAAATGTTAGCCGGCTATGAAGGTGCCTCCTCGAAACTCAATTGCAAGATTAAGTTTCCCGGAAACTTAACGTATTTCCCTGAAATACAATTGCAATAATTAGGCTTCCCTGAAACCTTTAAAAGTGCTTCCCTGAAACACAAATAGCCGGCTATGCTTTTGCGCCCCTCCCCCAAATTAACACACACTATCCACTCCCGGAGTGGATCCCCATGTGTGTTAATTTATTTTAGCTCGAGATCGGAAAAATGATCAGAGCTCCGGTGATCCCGGCAGACAAACAGCAAAAGAATGTGTATATCTTACCGGGAATTCCGGAGATGATCTTCCGATCTCGGTAGGACCTCCAAATTGTAGGGGTTGCAGGCTGGCGCTGGTTGACCTCAGGCAGTCTCAGTGTGTTAATCCGGGTGGCCACCCTTTGAGAGAGATCTCAGCACAGGAAAATAAGACACACACGCGATGTAGCTGAAATCATCTCTGACTTTACTGATAATACTATTTACGATATATGGATTACAAAAAGGGGAAGGGCCGTATAATGTAAACAATATGTGATTGGTTAATACAGTTCTTCTATCCAATAGAAATAAACTTATTAAGTCAAACACCTGCATGAACTAATTGAAAAGGGAGGAAAGTGTAACATAGAGAGAAGTTATAGATAAGAGTGTACAACGTTAGTTAGTTTTAACAATTACTAAGGACACCTGTAAATATAATTGGAAGAAAGATACATTTTTACCAATTACTAAAAAATGCTGCATGTGTAATGCTTTGCTCAGAGATAAGAATTAACAAGCAATTATATGTGTGCAAAGTCATTTTAGAATTATACCAAGAAAGAAATAATATTCACTCTGAAAACTTCAGCAGCGCGTTCCATTATGTGTAACAGTTAAGGAAGCACCCTAGCTTCAGAACCTTAACCCCTTACAGACACTATATGCAACCCCAATATCTGACAGAAGGTTACGGTAAGCGCGTAACGCGTGAGGACTCTGTTCTAAGGTACAGATGACTAACCAATATAGGTGAAATATATGGAAGGAGAGTCTCCTTCTCCTCTCTTTTTTGACTATATATGTGCTAAGAGTAACCAAGTCTGTATTTTAAAATAATGTACGTTTTATTATAATTATTTGATATATCTATCTAGGAAGTAAAAAAAAATTTTTTTTTTAAAATTGTATTTTTTTGATTTAAGTTTTCTTTTAACATGAAAAAAGCTTGTGACATTGCGCGCGTATCGTTCATTCTGATGATCATCTCTGAATGCATCCTGGGCACATCATCACAGCAACAGAATATTATTGATATGTAGGATTATGTATTGCTTTCTTATTGTCAATTTTCACTTTAGTCCCATCATTGCAAAGAATCACTCAGCTCCATCCTAGGTGGCTGCACATATGCCCATATGCAGATACACTAATTGATCATTTTTTCTTATCCCCAAATACTAGATATTTGGGACCTATCTCAAACTATACATAATTGTTTGTACTTTAACCACTTAAGGACCCCCGCACGCACATATACGGCCACAGAATGGCACGTACAGGCACAAGGGCGTAAATTTACGTCCCCGCCTAAGTGCGGTTCGGGGGTCCCATCGGGACCCCCTCCGCGGCGTGCGGGGGTCCCCCTGGCTCCGGGAGCGATCTGGGGGCGGATGTCGGCGAATACCCGCCCCCCCGCGATCGCTCCCAGCCAATGGGAGCGCGCTCCCAACCTGTCACTTCCTCCTCCTGTGTTTACACAGGAAGGAGGAAATGATGTATTCTCTCATCGCAGCGCTGTTTCCCAGCGCTGCTGATGAGAGAAGACATCACAAGTAAGTGTGCACCAACACAACACTGACACACACTCACATAGGCATATTAACCCCTTGTGATCGCCCCCCCCCACCCCCCTGTCACAGTGTCACTGAATGCAGTGATCTAATCACTGCATTTAGTGTCAGTGTGACAGGCAGTGTAAAAAACAGTTAGTGTTAGGTTCAGGATAGCCCCCCCACCCCCCCTAATAAAGTTTTAACCCCCTGATCACCGCCCTAGTTAACCCTTTCACTCCCTATTGCCAGCGTCACTAAGCGATCATTTTTCTGATCGCTGTATTAGTGTCGCTGTTCCCGCTAGGTAGCATTTTATTGCGATTTTTTTTTTACTAAAGACATGTGGCTAAATAAATTTTGGCCTAAATGTCTGACTAAAATTTAGTTTATTTGATTTTTTTTTTTAACAAAAAGTAAAAAATAGTGTTTTTTTTTCAAAAATGTCGCTCTATTTTTGTATATAGCGCAAAAAATAAAAATCGCAGAGGTGATCAAATACCACCAAAAGAAAGCTCTATTTGTGGGAAGAAAAGGACGCAAATTTTGTTTGGGAGCCACGTCGCACGACTGCGCAATTGTCTGTTAAAGCGACGCAGTGCCGAATCGCAAAAACACCTTGGGTCATTTACCAGCGTATTGGTCCGGGTCTTAAGTGGTTAATTTATCACTGTCCAGGTTTTTGCCCCTCTTTTTTGTTGTGTGCGCTTTGGTGACTCTGTCTGGCGTTTTGCATGCACCGGTTCTGGGGCTTGGCTGTTCTGCCCATGTTGCAGTTGACCGCTCGGCTGGCCCTCCCCGTTTCCCTGCTGTGACGCTGAATGGACTGTTTATGCTCCGCCGGGTTAGGACGGCACACATTTGTGATGTCACTATTATCTATGTTTCCCTTCCATCTGCCGGTGCTTTCCAAGCAGGGGGTGTGTTCTGTGGACGTGTCCATTTGCGTTCCCTCCCTCCCTCTTCCCCGACCGTCTAGACGCTAATTTGTTTATGCACCGCTATTTCCAAGCGGCGCATTACGTTGATTGGGTCGGAGGTACGTCCTATGGACACTGGATAGTATGGCTTTTTCTTTCTCCACCTCCCACACGCCGTAATGTTTATGCGCCGCCATTCGTGAGCGGCTCACAGCGATGACGCCATCACGCTGGACGTTAATGCAGCGTCTTATGGGGTATTTAAAGGCTTAGCTTACACCATTCTGGTGTGTGTCATACAGATGTACACCCTGGGACACTGGCCTGATCTCTGGACAACCATTCGGTAAGATGCTCTCTGCATGTTTTATGTTTATCTTTGCTTCTGAGACTTTTGGTCTCATTGCTTTGTCTCCAATTAAGGACTTCTATTTACTGACGGGGCCTCTTGTTACTATACAGATAGCACATATATTGGCTCAAATTTTGAAGCTCAACACAGGAACACAGGAATGATTTTGACGCATGCGCGGAAGTGTTTTACTTCCTGGTGCGGTGACGTGGCGGCGTCAACGTCACCGCCACGTCAGCGCGCTGTCTGCTGGCGGGGATTTTGGTTTGCTCGTGTGTACACGCGAGCAAACCAAAATGCCAGCAGACAGATTTGTTCAAATCGGTCGGACAGACCGTTTTGAACAAATCGATTGACTCGTGTGTACGAGGCCTTAGTTTCCATGCTTATACCACAAAGTAACCTTGCTAGATAGATGCAAGCAAAACACTGGTGTACGGCATAATGACCAGCAAGAAGATCTATCTCGTCCTTGCTTAGACTAGGATAGCTCTGACTGCTGTATGGTGGTGGGGATACATGAGAGCAAAGGTGAGGCCGTGGGATCGGGTCTCTTGACTTCAGATTCCTGATTATGTTTAAGGTCATACTCTTCCTTAAACAATTCTTTGCTTTCTTCTGTTTCTTATTATCCCTCTGAAACAAGTATATGGGCAAACTTAAGCCAATTTTCCCCTCCCTCTTTCATGTATTTCATATCCCACTGAGGATCTCCTGAAAAACATGGGAAAGCTTTCTTGTCACCAAGACATAAACCTTTCACCATATCCATATGAACTTCATTATTATCTCCATCTCAGGGGAAGGGATCACTACAGCCATGGCCAAAAGAAGCCACTTCTCTCCAAAAAAAAACACATCAGGGACAGATTGATCTTCTGCAGAAAATATGGTGAATGGACTGCTGAGGACTGGGGCAAAGTCATATTCTCCGATTAAGCCTCTTTCCGATTGTTTGGGGCATCAGGAAAAAGGCTTGTCCGGAGAAGAAAAGGTGAGCGCTACCATCAGTAAAGCATCCTGAGACCATTCATGTGTGGGGTTGCTTCTCATCCAAGGGAGTGGGCTCACTCACAATTTTGCCCAAAAACACAGCCATGAATAAAGAATGGTACCAAAACACCCTCCAACAGCAACTTCTTCCAACAATCCAACAACAGTTTGGTGAAGAACAATGCATTTTCCAGCACGATGGAGCACCGTGCCATAAGGCAAAAGTGATAACTAAGTGGCTCGGAAACCAAAATGTTGACATTTTGGGTTCATGGCCTGGAAACTCCCCAGATCTTAATCCCATTGAGAACTTGTGGTCAATCCTCAAGAGGCGGGTGGACAAACAAAAACCCACTAATTCTGACAAACTCCAAGAAGTGATAGTGAAAGAATGGGTTGTTATCAGTCAGGAATTGGCCCAGAAGTTGATTGAGAGCATGAACAGTCGAATTGCAGAGGTCCTGAAAAAGAAGGGCCAACACTGCAAATGCTGACTCTTTGCATAAATGACATGTAATTGTCGATAAAAGCCTTTGAAACGTATGAAGTGTGTGTAATTATATTTCACTACATCACAGAACAACTGAAACAAAGATCTAAAAGCAGTTTAGCAGCAAACTTTGTGAAAACTAATATTTGTGTCATTCTAAAAACTTTTGGCGACAACTGGACTATGCATACTTTTAGTCCATTCGTCTAAATTTGACACACAGGGATTTATAAAATCATAATCAGTAGCACAAATTCTAGCAACATAATCATTACAAGTATCTCCGGGCATTACAAGTATTAGGGGGAGGCGGAGCCTCTTTACAATGCTCTTGACCCATATTACAGTGAAGGAGAGAGTTTTTTTTACCTTGCAGTTCCTTTCACACAACAAATTATCTTATACTTATATGCGGCAGAAAGAAAAAGCAAACAGAAGTTTGGGTTACAGTGGTGGTTACCTCATTAACACTTTCTCTCCTAAGGAGTTTTACAGTACCGTTTTGTCTAATATTAATGAATCCTCGCTTTAGAATTCTCAGGTCCCCCAAAGACCATTCACACTTAGGTCTTCCAAGGACCTCTTACACTTAGGGCGTGGTCAGTCTCCTTTTTATATCAATTTATGGGTTTAAAGCTTTATCAGAGCCAAGGCAAGAAAATTATTTGTCAAATAAGACAAAAAAGATACTCACCACTGGATGATTGCTTTATCCCAGACGAGCCCCCAGTTTCTGAAAGGAATTGTACCAGTGGCGGCTGGTGATAAAAAAAATTGGGGGGCGCAAACCCCTTCAGGTCCTTACCTGTCCATCTTCGACTGTCATGGCTTCCAATGCCTGGACACACTATACACAGAGAACACATTGTATATTATACACAGAGCACACTATACACAGACCGCTATACACAGAGAAAACATTGTATATTATACACAGAGCGCACACTGTATATTATACACAGAGCGCACACTACACAGAGCGCACACTGTATATTATACACAGAGCGCACACTACACAGAGCGCACACTGTATATTATACATAGAGCGCACTATACACAGAAGAGTGCACTATACACAGAGCCCACACTGTATATTATACACAGAGTGCACACTACACAGAGCGCACACTGTATATTATACACAGAGCCCACACTGTATATTATACACAGAGCACACTATACACAGAGAACATTATACAATGGGGTTATTGTTTAGGGTGGAGAGGCAGGAAGGGGGGTTATTGTTTAGGGTGGAGAGGTGGGGAGGAGGTTATTGTTTAGGGTGGAGAGGCAGGATAAGGGGTTATTGTTTAGGGTGGAGAGGCAAGAAGAGGGGTTATTGTTTAGGGTGGAGAGGCAGGCAGGGGGTTATTGTTTAGGGTGGAGAGGCAGAAGAGTGGTTATTGTTTAGGGTGGAGAAGCAGGAAGGGGGTTATTGTTTAGGGTGGAGAGGTAGGAAGGAGGTTATTGTTTAGGGTGGAGAGGCAGGAAGAGTGGTTATTGTTTAGGTTGGAGAGGCAGGAAGGGGGGTTATTGTTTAGGGTGGAGAGGAGGTTATTGTTTAGGGTGGAGAGGCAGGAAGAGTGGTTATTGTTTTGGGTTGAGAGGCAGGCAGGGGGGTTATTGTTTAGGGTGGAGAGGGGGGGGGGGGAAGGAGGTTATTGTTTAGGGTGGAGAGGCAGGAAGAGTGGTTATTGTTTAAGGTGAAGAGGCAGGAAGAGGGGTTATTGTTTAGGGTGGAGAGGTGAGAAGGTGGTTATTGTTTAGGGTGGAGAGGTGGTTATTGTTTAGGGTGGAGAGGTGGGAAGGAGGTTATTGTTTAGGGTGGAGAGGTGGTTATTGTTTAGGGTGGAGAGGTGGGAAGGTGGTTATGGTTTAGGGTGGAGAGGTGGGAAGGAGGTTATTGTTTAGGGTGGAGAGGTGGGAAGGAGGTTATTGTTTAGGGTGGAGAGGCAGGAAGAGTGGTTATTGTTTAGGGTGAAGAGGCAGGCAGGGGGGTTGTTTAGGGTGGAGTGGCAGGAAGAGGGGTTACTGTTTAGGGTGAAGAGGCAGGAAGGGGGGCCGTTTTAGGATGCAGGAAGGGGGCCGTTTTTGGGTGGAGAGGTGGAGGAACATTTTAGGATGTAGAGGCAGGAAGGGGGGCCGTTTTTGGGTGGAGGAACATTTTAGGATGTAGAGGCAGGAAGGGGAAGCGTTTTAGGATGCAGGAAGGGGGCCGTTTTGGGTGGAGAGGTGGAGGAACATTTTAGGATGTAGAGGCAGGAAGGAGGCCGTTTTTGGGTGGAGAGGTGGAGGAACATTTTAGGATGTAGAGGCAGGAAGGGGGGCCGTTTTTGGGTGGAGGAACATTTTAGGATGTAGAGGCAGGAAGGGGGGCCGTTTTAGGATGCAGGAAGGGGGCCGTTTTGGGTGGAGAGGTGGAGGAACATTTTAGGAGGTAGAGGCAGGAAGGGGGGCCGTTTTAGGATGCAGGAAGGGGGGCCGTTTTTGGGTGGAGAGGTGTAGGAACATTTTAGGATGTAGAGGCAGGAAGGGAGGCCGTTTTAGGATGCAGGAAGGGGGCCGTTTTTGGGTGGAGAGGTGGAGGAACATTTTAGGATGTAGAGGCAGGAAGGAAGGCCGTTTTAGGATGCAGGAAGGGGGGCAGCTGCCAGTCACTGCTCGGCACCACAACAGTCTCAGCAGCCTCAGCCTCTCCCCACTCCATGAAGTTCTGCAGGAGCTGGGGAGGGGGAGAAAGGCTCACACAGGCTGGCATGCAGCATCGCTCAGCTTACCTGTTCCAGGCGCGCTGAGCTCAAGAGTCCCGACGTCACTTCCTGTTGTTCCTGTGACGTTGGGACTAGCACAGAGACAGGCGGGTGCACACAGAAAGTGTGCACCCGCCCAGCCATAACAAAACAGTCCATCGCGCCGGAAATCAGTGGCGCGATGGAGATCGCCACAAAGGTGTTTTTTTTACTGCCAATGTAGCGCCACGTTTGCAATCCCGTGTTTGCACAGACGTGGCGCCCAGCGCTCGGATACAGTGCACCTAAGGACCTTTTTTGGAAAGAAAATTCCCTTAAAGGCACATGTTTAAATAAAAAAAAATTAGATTCTTTTTTTTTTACTGACTGGGGGAGGGGGGCGGCGCCCGGGCGCCCCCTATGGGCGGGCTGCCACTGAATTGTACACCGACAAATTCATGCTGGTTAAGTAGGCCACAACTGGGACAACCCGGATTTGTGAGAGACCAAAGACACGCGAGAGGCTTGTGTATTAATAAGTTCTCTTTTCGCTTTAATAAGGAAGACAATCGTTTTTTTAAACAAGGAAAACCAATAAGGGAGGAGGGGCTGAATATAAAGCACACATGTTTTAAAGGAGTTGTAAAGGAAAACATTTTTTTGCCTAAAATTTATGTCTGCAAGGTAGACAGACAGAATAGTTTAATGATTTTGTTAACAAACAAGTAAATACCTATTAAATCCGTTCATCTATATAATCTCCGGCGTTCTAGTTTCTGTTCTCTCATTCACTTCCTGGTTTGCATCATTTGTTCATGTAAGAACTACGTTTCCCAGTATGAATTGCGGCATGCCCAGTATTTCACACCTCCTTGAAGTCTCTAACACGTAGAGAGCGTCCTGCCACACAGATGTAGCTCCCAGGAGGGGGCAAGCACGTTACTGACCACCACAGTAAAGTCTCCCTTCACAGTGGTCAGTAAAATCAGACAAGCAGAAAGTGAACAGAACAGAGAAGAAATATAGCAACTTCTGAGCAAAAACGAACAATGAGGAAGTAAAAAGAGGAATGTCTGCAGGTAAAGCATGCTTATTATGATTTTTTTTTCCTTTACAACCCCTTTAAGCTTAAATTGGGTTTACACACTCTTCCAGATCGAGTAACGACTTGTGGGGCTTGCGAGTGTGAAACCTCTCACCTGTCACCATCATAATTTTGTTGCGGTTGTGTGTTACATCCGTTATTAAAAGTGTCAATTGGCAAAGCAGCAGATGGCTGTGCTTGGGGTCCTGAAGTGATCATGGGCACATGGGCAGGGGCAGTACAGTATAAATCAGCTACCTGTAGAAGGTGACATCGGTTCCTTACATAGGTCTTACCATCAGAATGGACAATATAGCTGTTTGGTTGACAGGCCTTTCCATGAACCGTGGCCAGTTTGTCAAACCCACGGGTTGTCTCCTTTCTTACCACCTTCTCAGACGCCAGAGGAGAAAGGCGTCTGGCCAATTTGTCATGGCTTAACTTTCCTTTTAATAAATTCAAAAAGTACAATGCTAGGCATAAATCATATTGCATGTAATATTATGAACATACAATAAATAAATGTGCAAGCCAAGCTTATATGTGCATATATATGAAGCAGTGTGAACTTTATTATTGGCATATGGTAATATTACTTAAAGTGCTAAAAGCCTTTGAAGATAAATGTTGAACAGTCCACATATGAAAACCATAATGCAAAGAAAAGTTTAGCCCATGGGACTTTAAATGAGTTGATCATAGAGGTCATAACAAATTAGTGGAATAAATTAATTCGAATTTTATTGAAATTCCAAATACAATTATAAATGAGCATAAAAACATCATTAAGGATATAACTTATGGCCAAAAAATGTTTGATAAAATATTGGAAATACATATACATCTTTTTTACTCTACGCGTTTTAAGAGCTCTGCTCGCTTCCTTAGGAGTTAATGTATGTACAAGATATTTAAAAAATAGTAAATATCAGTAAGATATAACATTCAATGATGGTTGGGGTTAGAGAATAAGCATGTGACCTCTGTAATGCACTCCATACTCACATTATGGCAGATGTGCTGGTGGCACCGAGTTTTTGTTGTGGTTGTCTTGCTCCACTTTTTATTTGTGGCTTGCTGCCTATGGCGACTATTTTGGTTCCCGCCCTGTTTTGGCCTCCCTCTCTGTTCTGTCCTTCTCCCTCCCTCTTATGGATGTTTATAACTGTTGGAGGATTTGGGCTTTGCTGCTCCAAAAGCGGAACTCGCCACGAATGCATCATCGCACCGGCTACCCCCGCCCATCCCTACTACACTACTCTTGTTTATGCGCCGTTTGAATTTAACGGCACACACGGATGACATCACTACATCAGACGTCAGTGCTATACGCCCACTGCATTCTTTTTTGAGCTATAAACAAAAAAAAAAGCGTCAAAAAATATTTTTTACTTTTTGCTATGATAAAAAAAAATTCAATATATTTTTTCTCAGTTTAGGCCGATACGTATTCTTCTACATATTTTTGGTAAAATAAAAAAAAAAAAACGCAATAAGCGTATAGTGATGGTTTGCGCAAAAGTTATAGCTAGGGTTGTCCCGATACCGATACTAGTATCGGTACCGATACCAAGCATTTGCCCAAGTACTTGTACTCGGGCAAATGCTCCCGATGCTTCACCCGATACTTGTACTGTCGGCGGTGATCAGTGCATGGGGAAGTTCCAAGCACCGATCACCGCTGATTTTAAAGGAGCTGGTATATCTGGCTCCTTACTGCTCCGCATGGACAGAGTCAGTGATCACCGACTGTCCATTCACATAACTGAAACGTAATTTGAGATTTTCCTACCCTCGGTGACGGAAAATATGGATTTTATTAAAAACAGGAGGCGAATATTATGCTATGATCTTTCTTTTACTGTCATCCAGCAGCAAGAGGGTTAATAAAAAGAAAAAACGTTACACAGGTAGGTATGCAAATGAACACAGGTAGACTGTCCAATCAGGTAACGGGAGTATGTTATAAAGGTGAGGTACAGGTGATATTCTTCCTCTTTCTTGATGATAAAACTAGACTGGAAATAACTTGAACTGGAAACTAATTGGAACAACTTGAACTGGAACTCATTCTTCAATATGTCATGAAGTCAGCAGTAGAATAGGCGTATTAAGCTGAAAAAGAATATATTATGTAAGAGCAAAAGAAATCTTAAAGGGTAGGGTATTAGGGTGGGATAATATTTGCCTCCTGTTTTTAATAAAATCCATATTTTCCATCACCGAGGGTAGGAAAATCTAAAATTTTATGGCAAACAGGAGGCTCATATTATGCTTGTTCAAAGCTGAATACACTAGAGCAGGGGTGTCAAACAGGCGGCCCTCCAGCTGTTGCAAAACTACAAGTCCCATGAGGCATTGCAAGGCTAACAGTTACAAGCATGACTCCCACAGGCAGAGGCATGATGGGACTTGTAGTTTCGGAACAGCTGGAGGGCCGCCAGTTTGACACCCCTGCACTAGAGCATTAAATAAACGTACAACCTATAGTTATAATACATTCATAGACACATGAGATTCCGGTCTAAAATAGAAATTCTTAAAAGTGGATTCTGAAGACCAGTTCGCATTAAATCTGATAGAGAACCCCCTGATTGAAATACCTTAGTGGCCATTGCACCTCTGGTGGAGTGGGCGCCAAATATGGAAATGTCAATGCCTGCCAAATCCATGGTTTGTCTCACCCATCTAGCCAAGGTGGGTGAGGAAACTGGATGGAAGGGTTTGCAGTAGGAAATTAGTAATTGAGATGTCAGGGTCTCTAAAAGATTGAGATTTAGTTTCATAGGTTTTTAGACATTGGACTACACAAAGGTTTGGATTGAATGGAAAAACCGGATAGAAGACCGAATGTAAGTTGGTCTTTGTGCATCTGAAAATGGAAAATTGAACACCCTGGGGAAAGAATTGTCTACGGGATATATCTAGGGCTTTTACATCCGCTACTCTTTTAAGGGAGATGAGACAAAGTAGTACTGTTAGTTTGAAAGATAGATGTTTTAAAGACAGATTCTCATTATCGCCCCAGAAGTTAAGAAAATTTAAGAGGATGGATACATCCCAAGTAGAAAGATATTTGGGTTTAGGAGGTCTTTTGAATTTTATGCCTTTCATTAATTTGCAGACCAATGGGTGTTTCCCTATTGGTATAGAATCTATGGGTGAGTGACTCGAGGAAATGGCTGAACGATATACGTTAATAGTTCTGTAGGCCTTGCCGGAAGAAAAAGCGTCAGATAGGAAATTTAATATGTGAGGGAGAGGTGCATGTAAGGGATCCAGATCCCTTTGCATGCACCAATTAGACCAAAGTTTTCCGGCTGATCTGTAAGCTGTTTTGGTTCCTGGAGCCCAGGCTTCTGACAAGATGTCTCTAGATGTCTGCGAAAGTTCTGAGATAATTCCCGATCACCTGATATCTTCCAGGCTACTAGGGAAAGAACTCCTGAGATTATTAGAGGATGAGGATTCTGAAATGGGTCTAGTAGAATAGAAGGGAATACTGGGAGTAATCGTGGGCAGTCTATATTCATCTCCAGAGCCTGAGGGAACCATGTTTGGGATGGCCAGTAAGGGGTTATCAGAACTATGTTCGATTCTAGGTAACGTGTCAGAAGGAGAACCCTTGATATTAGAGCAAAGGGAGGGAAAGCGTAAGATGTTCCTTTCGGGCAAATTTGTAGAAGGGCATGTGTCCCCAATGCTTCTGGGTCTGGACACCAACTGAAATATGTTGGAATTTGTCTGTTCAGGCGTGATGCGAACATATCTATCTGGAAAGCACCCCACAGGGAGTTGAGATGTTGAAAAATTGTGTGGTTCAACATCCAATCGCTGGAATCTGTTAGATAACGGGAACTGAAAGGTAGGCATCTTTCAGATCTATTTTTTCCAACCAGTCTCCTTGTAATAAAAGGTCTTTTAACAGGTGAATACCTTCCATTTTGAAATTGTGGTAATGGACGAAATTGGTCAGATATTTCAGATTTAATACTGGTCTGAAACCTCCATCCTTCTTTTTGACCAGGAACAGGTTGTTCACAAAACCTGGAGTTTGCAAGGGAACTTGAACTATGGCCCCTTTGTTGTAAAGCTCTTTTATCTCCAGTGAGATGAGCTTTTTGTCCTCTTCTGAGAACCTTATTGGAATAGGATCCTGACTGAGTCGGAAAAGAGGTGATATCTATCTGGTAACCTAACACGGTGTTCAGAATCCACGCCTCTGAGGTTATCATATTCCAATTTTGGAAAAAATACATTATCCTTCCTCCCAAGGGAAATGGGGAAAAACACCTCGGATGGGGACTTACCAGATGAAGGTCTTGACCTGGGAAAACCACAATGGCCTCTTGCTCTCCAAGGTCTACCTCTTTGTGGGAAGAATGGGGATTGTTGATAGGTGTTAACTGGTTGGGCAAAGTGATCCGATCTGGGAGGGCCTCTGGGGAAATGACCTTCGGTAGAAGATCTGCTGGGAAATCGGCCCTTGCGTTTCCCAGCTTTGGGAAAAAATTTTGGTTGGAAAACCTTTTTGAGTGATGACTGGGCCTTGTCTAAAGAAGTAAAGAGAGCTACGTATTTGTTGATCTCTTTAATAAAAGAGTCACCAAAAAGTAGACCCTCGGTGATGGAAGATGGTTGAGATGAAGCGAGATGCATAAGCTGTGGATCCAGCTTCATCAGAATCGATCTTCTCCTTTCGCTAGAGATGGCTGCATTGGCGTTGCCAAATAGTATAATGGCTCGCTGAGCCCAACCTTTCAGGACATTTAAATCTATTGGGGTGTTGGATGAAACTGCTTCTTCTATTAAATCTAGAATTTTAGCTAAGGGGCCTAACATGTCCAATAATTTATCTTGACAGAAACTATATGATCTGTCCACTCCTTTTTGGGTGTTTTCCTGATTTTAGAAGGAATTTAACTAGTGCGGGGTCTAATTTGGGTGTATTGGCTAACTTCTTTGGGAGGGACAGTCTCTGGCACTCTGCTCTTAACTTACTAGCCTCGTTCCTATCTAATGGTTTCTGGATCCAGAGGCTTAAAAATTTCGTAACTAGGGAATGGGTAACCCATTCCCCTGAACGGGGATGTTTAATTTGACCTGGGTCGAAATACGGATCACCAGAGCCGTCTATAATAGCATCCTTGGATTCCTCCTTTTCAAGGGGTATTCCTTCTTCCGCATCAGAGACACTCTCATATTCAGAGTCTCTTCCTTCTTCTGATAAAGATTCCTCATCAGAAGAAGAGTTGCTGGAAGAGGTACGGTAAGAGTCTGGTTTTTGACTCTTTGAGGCCATTTTTACCCGTTGTAAGATCAACTCCTCCCGGGCAGAGGGTATAACGTGTGACCTCTTGTCACTGACAGTAGCCTTTCCTTTACTAGGAGGCTTAGAAGATTCACCCTGGTTCTCCATCAGGACCATTTTAGAACGGGAGGGACCGGTATGAGATATATGTCGTTTTTGAGACACTTTACCCGCTTTTTTCAATCCCTGAATCATGTGGGATGTAGAGTCCTCCGCTGACCAGTAAATGTCAGATGGGGTAATAGGTAAAGGTTGAGGGGTAACCTGAGGTTTACATTGAGACAGGGCTATGACTACCGATTGTGCAATGGAGTCATGCATGGAAGATATGGCTGTCTGCATAGCAGATTGGATGGATTTATCTACTATGGATTGGATTTTCTGGTTTTCCTCAGGGATATCTGAAGAGATAACAGTCGTGGAATCTTTATTAGACATAGTGAGGTGTGAGTAAATGTGATTGACTGAAGACACATTATTCTGAAAGAGAAAATATAATAGAACAACTAATTAATATATGCAGCAGAACTATATATATTTTTTGTATCAGCAGATAACATATATGTCAGCAAGAGGGCACATATATTATGAGTGTATACCCAAACATACATACAGTGCAGAAAATAAGTATTTGAACACCCTGCTATTTTGCAAGTTCTCCCACTTGGAAATCATGGAGGGGTCTGAAATTGTCATCGCAGGTACATGTCCACTGTGAGAGACATAATCCAATTTTTTTTCCCCAGAAATCACAATTTATGATTTTTTAACTATTTATTTGTATGATACAGCTGCAAAGAAGTATTTGAACACCTGTCTATCAGCTAGAATTCTGACCCTCAAAGACCTGTTAGTCTGCCTTTAAAATGTCCACCTCCACTCCATTTATTATCCTAAATTAGATGCACCTGTTTGAGGTCATTAGCTGCATAAAGACACCTGTCCACCCCATACAATCAGTAAGAATCCAACTACTAACATGGCCAAGACCAAAGAGCTGTCCAAAGACACTAGAGACAAAATTGTACACCTCCACAAGGCTGGAAAGGGCTACGGGAAAATTGCCAAGCAGCTTGGTGAAAAAAGGTCCACTGTTGGAGCAATCATTAGAAAATGGAAGAAGCTAAACATGACTGTCAATCTCCCTCGGACTGGGGCTCCATGCAAAATCTCACCTCGTGGGGTCTCAATGATCCTAAGAAAGGTGAGAAATCAGCCCAGGACTACACGGGAGGGGCTGGTCAATGACCTGAAAAGAGCTGGGACCACCGTTTCCAAGGTTACTGTTGGTAATACACTAAGACGTCATGGTTTGAAATCATGCATGGCACGGAAGGTTCCCCTGCTTAAATCAGCACATGTCAAGGCCCGTCTTAAGTTTGCCAATGACCATTTGGATGATCCAGAGGAGTCATGGGAGAAAGTCATGTGGTCAGACGAGACCAAAATAGAACTTTTTGGTCATAATTCCACTAACCGTGTTTGGAGGAAGAAGAATGATGAGTACCATCCCAAGAACACCATCCCTACTGTGAAGCATGGGGGTGGTAGCATCATGCTTTGGGGGTGTTTTTCTGCACATGGGACAGGGCGACTGCACTGTATTAAGGAGAGGATGACCGGGGCCATGTGTTGCGAGATTTTGGGCAACAACCTCCTTCCCTCAGTTAGAGCTTTGAAGATGGGTCGAGGCTGGGTCTTCCAACATGACAATGACCCGAAGCACACAGCCAGGATAACCAATGAGTGGCTCTGTAAGAAGCATATCAAGGTTCTGGCGTGGCCTAGCCAGTCTCCAGACCTAAACCCAATAGAGAATCTTTGGAGGGAGCTCAAACTCCGTGTTTCTCAGCGACAGCCCAGAAACCTGACTGATCTAGAGAAGATCTGTGTGGAGGAGTGGGCCAAAATCCCTCCTCCAGTGTGTGCAAACCTGGTGAAAAACTACAAGAAACGTTTGACCTCTGTAATTGCAAACAAAGGCTACTGTACCAAATATTAACATTGATTTTCTCAGGTGTTCAAATACTTATTTGCAGCTGTATCATACAAATAAATAGTTAAAAAAATCATACATTGTGATTTCTGGAATATTTTTTTTTGATTATGTCTCTCACAGTGGACATGCACCTACGATAACAATTTCAGACCCCTCCATGATTTCCAAGTGGGAGAACTTGCAAAATAGCAGGGTGTTCAAATACTTATTTTCTGCACTGTATATATATTTATTACTAATATTCTGACTGCAGTTTAAAGTGTGTAAGTATATATGTATATATATATCTATATCTATATAAGTATATATACATATATCTATATGCACATATCCATATGAACAAACGGGTTTCAGGGTTGTTATGTGGCAGGCCCACACCCCCACAGGAGAACGGACTTCCTGCCTGTGTCTTCTGACAGAAAACTTTCTGTCAGGGAATGGCGGTATAGCAACGCTGCAGCGCAGTGAAGAGATACACTGCGTGTCGGGCCGCAAATTCGCGCGGGGCCGCGCCACAGCTGAGCACCAGCTGTGAGGAAACGATATCCCGGACTGCCGGGATACCGTCGAACAAGTGAGTGTGCTGTAAGCGGGGGTAATGAAATGGTGAGGAGACCACCTGGGAAGATAATGAATAGAAGGGGGGTGGGTAATGCTGGGACTACCGTTAAGGATAAAAAGTATGGCCCTGCAAACTCTGACAAGCGCAGGGTTGCAGGGAAACTCTGCAGAATATGAATATAAATATATATACAGTATATGTAATGATTTTTATATATATATATATATATATATATATATATAAAATATAATAGCACCTGAGGAAAAAATTTCAATGTACTTATCTTGGCTGGAGCAGCAAGAAAGAGGAAGAATATCACCTGTACCTCACCTTTATAACATACTCCTGTTACCTGATTGGACAGTCTACCTGTGTTCATTTGCATACCTACCTGTGTAACGTTTTTTCTTTTTATTAACCCTCTTGCTGCTGGATGACAGTAAAAGAAAGATCATAGCATAATATGAGCCTCCTGTTTGCCATAAAATCTGTGATTACAAATGTTTCAGTTTATGAATGACGAGAAGACACTGTCTTTCATTCATTTTCAGCGCAGCTGAGAAAGGGACAGGGGAACATGTGTCCCTAGTCCCTTTCTCTGTCTCAAAGGGAAGATGTCAGAGGTCTGTTAAGACCCCTGATATCTCACCAAAGAGTATCGGTACTTGTACTCTGTCTTAAAAAAGTGGTATCGGGGCAACCCTAGTTATAGTGTCTACAAAATAGGGGATAGAATGAATTTTTTTTTTTTTTTACTAGTAATGGCAGTTATCTGCGATTTTTGTCAGGACTGCGATATTGTGGTGGAAGGGGTTAACACTAGGGGCGCAAGGAAAAAGTTAAATGCGTTTCCTAGGAGTGATTCTTAATGTGGGGGGAGGGGGCTGACTGGGGGAGCTGACCAATCTGTGTCCCTATGTACAAGGGACACAGCATCGGTCTC
Organism: Rana kukunoris; assembly: GCA_029574335.1. NCBI lineage: Eukaryota > Metazoa > Chordata > Amphibia > Anura > Ranidae > Rana > Rana kukunoris. The sequence goes on from CM056057.1 coordinate 163,085,689, forward strand.
CTCTCCCTAACAGGACGTGGATCTTTGTGTTTACACACAGAGATCCACGTCCTTGGCTGTGTAACAGCCGATCGTGGGTACCCACGCACGTGCCCCCCAGGATCTTAGGACATCAATAGCTGTCCTCCCGGACCTGTAGAGCCACCTCGTGGCCTTCATTTGACAATGGCCCGTGCTCCAATTAGTTAATATCATCAAGTCACTCTGGGGAAATTGCAAATGTGCGGTTTATGCAAGATGACCAAAGAATTTGTATAAATACCACCTGCAAGAATTTAGAGCCTCAGACAACTATTCCAAATCACTGTCATCGATGCTAAAGTGGGAACACACAGTATTATGAACTAAGGATGTGCCGACTATTGAACAGGTGTAATTCCATTTGTTTAGCCATTGCAATGTTTTGTTTTATGATTGGGCCTGTTATGACCTACAGTTGAATATGAATCCCATAAGAAATACAAGAACTGTGTTGTCTGCTCACTCATGTTTTCTTTAAAAATGTAACATATTGTATATTACCAATTCTCCAAGGGTATGCAAACAGTTGAGCACAACTGTACGAAGCAAAGCCTCAGGCAGGTACTCATGGAATAGCTAGTAACAGAAAAGGAGATGATGGCCAGTGTTGACCAAAGCAGGAATGCATCAAAATATGTGGCACCAAGTGACTTTTCCAAGCTGGAGCAACAGCTGGGAAAATGCTGTATGGTGGGAAAGAGCATAAAGCATGCTTGCGACACTCCACCCAGTGGATGCCGGCCCTTTAGTTCCAGAGCATTACTCCTTCTGCAGTAGAAAATAGCAGGAAAAAGTAAATTCCAAAAGGTGATCCATGACCTTAGTATACAAGTTAGATCCCCATGTTCTGTCTGACTGGCATACTCAAAAAACGATTTTTCAGAAACAAGGCATACACTGTGGCAATCGCTACTTTTGGACAGTGATACTTTAAAAGCCTGGCTGAGGATGGATTGCTCTTCAGGAGGACACCGCAAACGTAAAAGACCTAGGAAAAAAAACGATAGGGTACTGGCCCAATAGAACAAATAAAAACAAACAAATCCATGAGGGAAGCTTGGACAACATAAATTAATGACAAATACCAGCTGTTCACAAAAGGAGAGAAGGCCTAGGTCTTGTAGTCTTATGTCACGTACGCACGATCATTTTTTGGAATGAAAAAAAAAAAAAAAACATTGTTTTTAAAAAATGTCATTTAAAATGATCGTGTGTTCACATAATTTTTCAGGTTCTGAAAAACGACAAAAAAAATATTCGAACATGCTGCATTTTTTAACGTCGTTGTAAACTATGTCGTTTTTCGAGTTGTAAAAAATTATCGTGTGTGGGCTAAAACGACGTTAAAACCCGCACATTCTCAGAAGCAAGTTATGAGGCGGGAGCGCTCGTTCTGGTAAAACTACCGTTCATAATGGAGTAAGCACATTCATCACGCTGTAACAGACAGAAAAGCGTGACTCGTCTTTTACTAACACAGAATCAGCTAAAGCAGCAAAAAGGCAAATGGAACTTCCCCTTTATAGTGCCGTCATATGTGTTGTACATCACCGCGCTTTGCTAGATAATTTTTTAAATGATGGTGTGTGGTCAACGTCGTTTTAATGATGAAGTTGGAAAAACGTCGCTTTTTTTCTACATGCTGAAAAACAAAAAAAATGTTCATGCTGAAAAATGATTGTGTGCACGCGGCATTAATCTTAGAAGCAAAGTAAGAGGAAAGGGCAGTGCAGCTAGGCAACCAATCTGGTATTAAGACCGCTAAGTTGTGAGTGCCCTCACAACATGCACCACATTAAATAGATAGGCAAAATAACTTACCAAGCCTGGAGGAGTTTCAGGGAAACCAGTCCTGAAACAATTCTAAAAGGAAAAAGTATAGCAGGTGAGTGGAACCCTTAAAAGACAGATTGTGCATAAAGCATTTAAAGTGTACCTGAGGATAGCAAGATAACACGTCACACCTGCTGACCTGATTTTAGGAATCTGCAAACCTGTTTTGAACCCATGCCTCATTCTCTGCCAGGGAATTATGGTTGGGCATCTCAAACTCCTTACTAGGAGCACTCTCCTGATTTGGAACAGGAAAGAAACAAAAGGAAATTCATCAGGGGGCTGCAGGGCAGCTGTAGAAGAATGAAACATGTCCTAGATGTCTCTTTTGACTAACACACTTTCTTTGAAAATAAAAGCATGACAAAAAATCCTAGATATGAGGTTCCACAAAAGCATCAGGATAAATACTATCCTCTACAGGTGGTACGCTAAAAGACTATAGGCATGAAATATGAGGATTCTCTAGATGCAGGGTAACATGTACAGAATCAATCACTTTGTAAATCCAAGTCTTCTGCAGGTGGTACAAAACTCTCTAGGGGTAGAATGAGAGGACGTGGGATCAGGGTAACCAGCGGCCTCGGGCATGGTTTGAGTTTGGGGCATAAACAGGTCAAAATTAGACTACCAGGAGCACATTTCAAACCTCTAAATTTGCCCTAACAATTTGGCACAAGTATCCTCACTCATAGAAGCTTCTGATGGTGGAGACTATAAAAACAGGAGAGACAGGTTCTAGATTACAGGTGTCTTCTGGGGGTCACACATTGCACCAAGACTGCCTCCTTTTTGTCTTTGAGAACACGTTATACCACGTAGTGGAGAGCAACCATACCCAAAGCGAGCAAGGTCTGGATACTCTTGAAATCTACCGGCTATGTGCTGATGAGGGTTGCAGGCAGCCAAAGGTGACCAAGTCACTGTTCTTTGGCAGTGGATCAAGATTAGATGATCCATTTGGTTCTATTAGTAGGAGGGATTATCTTGGGCTGGACTAGTTTGCAAGAGTCCAATCAGAAGGTGAATAACCTCCCGTGTCCCTCAGTAGACCAGAAAGATACTTGCTGCAGTAACACAAGCATTAAATACTTTTCATCATCCCTACATTCCTAAACATTTTCCAGTCCCCCTTTTTATCCCACAGCTAAATTCCTTCATTACTGAAGGTTCCATGTAGATGGAAATGCATACATTGAATACCTACCCTGAGCATGAGTGGTGTTGAAAATAATCAGCGCATCTATGCATCACGATTCTGCCCTTCCCGATTCGGCATCAATGTGGTAGCCAGCGTAATCGGTTAAGCATGACGTCATTCCAGCTCTTCCCCCTCCCCCGCACAGCAGTGTCTTTGCTGGTGATGACAAACTACTGATCAGCTGGCTGAGCCTGGCTCCGTTCCCCCATCAATGGATGATGTAGCCTCCACTGGATTTGTACCTGTGGACAGTGACACCTGTCATCTCCCCGATGGGAGGGCACAGAGCCGCACAGAGCTGCGAGTTAGATCACTGTAGCTGTCATCACATTTGTGGGATGAGGCATAAAGTCAGCTTCAGGAAATGAGCTGCAAGGAGGATGGTAGGAGTGATCCTGAGGTGAGAGATCAGCCTATCATGCTTGCTATATGTGTAGGTGAGTGTATAGAACTGGCACATACCCCACCTCTGCTACACCTATCCAGTATGTACTGGGTGCCCAACACACTGGGGGCTAAAATTAAAATGTTTCACCAGTGCTAAACTGCAGATCATGCAATGATGAGAGATGCAAAGACAATTGAATTGATGTAAACTGAACCCAGGGCAGCTGAACACCAACTGTTAAAAGTGACATGCAAAAAAATAACTCCTGTGTTACCGTAGGCTGTTAATCATTCCTATTACATTCAAACGTGTCCTGGTCATCTAGTTCAGTCCTTCATGTTTTTTTATGAAATAATCTTTGTTTTTCTTTATTAAGCAGTATATTTCTTGCTGATAGGAATGTATTTTTTTTTTTGCACCGATGTTGACCCATTTACTATGCAAGTTGCTGCCAAAAGACTCTATTGATTTGTTAGCGATACTAAAGGGCATTATTTTTTCATAAAAATAAAAAAAAGATCTACCTGCTGACTGTCTCCTGTAGTATTGTCTGTAGTCTCTGATCATCTCTTGTATCATGTCTGCCGTTTCTGATCATCTCCTGTATCATGTCCGAAGTTTCTGACCATCTCCTGTATAGTGTCTGCAGTCTCTGATCATCTCCTGCATCATACCTAATGCCGCGTACACACGATCACTTTTTTGTGATTGAAAAAAACGACGTTTTCAAAAAAGTCATTTAAAATAAACGTGTGTGGACAAAACGTCGTTTTATGTCTTCAAAAAAACGACCAAAAAAAATTCGAACATGTCATTTTTTGTGTCATAAAAAGTGATCGTGTGTGGGCAAAACGACGTTTAAAACGACGTTTTTAAACCCGCGCATGCTCAGAAGCAAGTTATGAGACGGAGCTTCAATGGAACAGAGTGCCGTCGAACGAGCAAATTGGGGACTAGAAATCAAATTAGGGTTGTCCCGATACCAGGACCGATACCGAGTATTTGCGGGAGTACTTGTACTCCCGTAAATACCCCCTATACCCAAATAGAATACTCCCCCCCGCCAATGACGCCGCCGTATAAGCAAATCCGACCTGCCGCCGTATATACAAAGCCGCCGTGAACATTATAGGCACCTTTGAATACCTGTTTTTCCACTGCGCGTGTATAGACACTCCCCCTTGCTCGGATCTGTCCAATCCCAAGCAAGAGGGAGTGTCCTTAACATGGCACGCGGCAGGGAAAAGAGCTATTGTAAGGTGCCTATAATGTTCACGGCGGCGGCGGCTTTGTATATACGGCGGCATCATCAGGTGGGGGGGACATGGCTGCAATATGGGGGGGACATGGCTGCGTATATGGGGGGGGGGGACATGGCTGCGTATATGGGGGGGGGGGGCATGGCTGCGTATATGTTGGGGGCATGGCTGCAATATGTGGGGGACATGGCTGCGATATGTGGGGGACATGGCTGCAATATGTGGGGGACATGGCTGCAATATGTGGGGGACATGGCTGCAATATGTGGGGGACATGGCTGCAATATGTGGGGGACATGGCTGCAATATGTGGGGGACATGGCTGCAATATGTGGGGGACATGGCTGCATTTGGGGACACGTTTAAAAAAAGTATCGGTATTCGGTATCGGCGACTACTTGAAAAAAAGTATCGGTACTTGTACTCGGTCCTAAAAAAGTGGTATCGGGTCAACCCTTAATCAAATGTTAAATCAAATAAAAAAAATAATAATCTCTGCTACATTTTCAAAATCTGTCTCTAAATCCACCCACCTATCTTGTTTATAGCTGCAGCAAGTAATAAACCTCCACCATAGTGGAATTATTGCAATATAAAACAATAGAATACCTAAATGCTAATTTCAAGCACGCAGTTAAAATGCATGTATCCAAGAGCATTTTAACCTCCCAGAGGAATCGTATCTCTGTTCAGCCAGTCTTGAGATTTACACAACAACTTTGGTGACCCGACATTCCTCTGCTACAATTAAGCCATGGGTCTTCAAACTACGGCCCTCCAGTTGTTCAGGAACTACAATTCCCATCATGCCCAGTCATGTCTGTGAATGTCAGAGTTTTACAATGCCTCATGGGATGTGTAGTTCCGCAACAGCTGGAGGGCCGTAGTTTGAGGATCCCTGAATTAAGCGATACATCCTGGAAGTCTCTTCACCACAGCCTATGATTGGACAGTGAAGGAACAGCAGCTGACTGTTGCGGTATACTCTTGTCCTTGTGGGCATGCTGAACCAATTAGCTGCTAGATAAGTTTCATCAGCCAGAAGCTCCATAAAATTATTTCTGCATGACATGCATATCTTTAAAAATTATATAAAAACAAAAACATTTTTATCCGGGTAAACAAAACACACAAGTAATTTTTTTTGAGAAAAGCATATTTTGCTTTATTTTGATTTTTTACATTTTTTTATTTAAATGAGAATTCTTCCAGATGATAAGAGCTAGTACAATCACATAGTTTAAAGAAGGGAGAAAAATTAAGTTGAACTGGGAAAACAAGGTATGAAGGGCCAGTAAATGGGGAAAATGAGCGGTGTTCAACTCTGACACCAAGCTGGGTGAAAGCCGGGAGGATTTTTTTTTATTTTCTGGGTCACTTAAAAAGATCTCTCGTAATATCTTTTTAAAAAAATATAAAACACTTGATATCTATCACCTCACCACCTTCAATATCTCTAGCTGACATGACAAGACTGCGGGTTACTGCAGGTAGGTTTTAGTTACCAGCCACTGCTGTACATAAATGGGTATCTTCGTCTGACCCTGGCATAGAGGAACCCATTAACCATTTACGCTAAGCTGCGGAAAGATGGGTGTTGTTGCAACATGTCCTCTTTTGATCTTACGGAGCTTTACTTGCTTCCAAAAGAGGCATTTTGTGAACAAGACCATCAGAGCCATCTCTGAGACTAATTATTGCTCCAGTTTACAGTTAAATTTGGAGAGGAATTTGGTGCTCCCCCTAGCAATCTATTAGCATCGTCCCATCGCACACAGTAGATTCCGAACATTTCAAATATAGGGCCAGAATAGTTACTTTTTGGGGGAGGTTCAACTTTAAAGGGCACCTGTAAAGAGGATTTCTGGTACAGGTGTGGTTTCCATCCAATGCTAGAGACTGCCACTACCACAAAGCACTGCTAGTTCGTAGGCAGAGCAAACCTACCCTGCCCTGAAACAAGCACACATTTTCTGAGTCTGCCAACCACCAGCTCTGGAGGAAAACCTCTCCTGTGACAGGCAACCACCATTCTGACAGGTTCTATTAATCGTAAATGCAGATCTGTCTCTCTTCCTGCTAATATTTACACTGCTTTTCCTTTTGGCTATAACAGGTGACAACACCTAACAAAGTGGGACTCGCCACAAAGCAAGCAAGGGGGACGATTTTAGGGAAAAGATCCCTTTGTACACAGGTTTATCTCCCATGCCCATGAAGCACAAAGAGTAGTAATTAGTCTCTGGATGAAGGCAGTTCAAATTGGGCCACTTTGAGATTTGGAAAAGCCATGCTGACCCTAGCATCAAGAAACTCCCTTTTATTTTGTCACTGTGTAGTGAGAAAATAGGAGCGAACATCTGATTGGTTACTATGTTAAGCATCGAGTCATTTTGGAGACAGACCGATAAATACGACCTGTAGAAACAGCAATGGTGTTTGCTTCCTCAGTGAATTTATAGAAAGCAGGGGGAGATCTGGTAAGTTTTGAATATTCAATACTTCATCTGGCTCTCCATCAGAGGGACCAATAATCTCGCCAGGGCTACAGTATAGGCTGTGTTCACAGATACTAAATACAGATTTGTACTTGGCCTCAGTAGGTAGGACTGTCAGCTTTACATCTCTATATTCAGAGGCCACGTGTACAAGTGATCGGTTTCTTTAAAATTGGTGCAGCAGTAAGTCCAGCGTGTTGGGGGGGGGGGGGGGGGAATATATACAAATACATAACACAGACTAACTCGAAGCAAGGTAAAGCTTTTTGAAATAGTATAATCCTTCTACTACATACACACTGTACACTGCATATATACAAAACCAGACTAGGATCCTTGTATTGCGCTGTGTTTGGTATAAGGGAAAGAAAATCAGAACATATCTTAATTCAATTGCATGCGTGATGCCCGTTGTTGTGACTTGAGCAGTCAGATGGGCATTGAACCCGTAATGGTTTATATGCAAAGGCCATATAGTAATTTAAAAATGGTTGTACATATGATGTGCAGTTCTGGGGGGAATAAAGAAAAAAAATGCAGTTTCAATCAATTTCTATGTGAATGATAAAAGTCATCTACGAATACCTGTAGCCCTCAATACAGATTGGCAGTATTGCAATTTTACTATCAATTTCTCTAATGTGCCACATTCAGAATGTAGGAATAATCTGCAGATGGCTTATTTTTTAAAATACAGTTAGTTGTCATATTTCCTCTCTTCCCCTTGCATTTAAAAGGTCACCACCTAACTTCCAGGCCATGTGACACCTTAGCTCATCCAATCCTCAGCAGCGGGATTGCGACACCCCCAGGTTCTCAGGATTACAGGGAATGCAGTAATCATGTTAGATGTGTGAGCTCTGATACTTGCAGTTTAAAAGTCTATGGAACTTGCCTAACACCACCCACTGAATAGGAATGACATGCTGCCCCCCACAACCAGGAAAGCACCAATACCTCCTGGGAGATGTAGTCCCAGAACAGCATCATGTTTTGCTGCTTTCTATTGTGCAGGCGCTGTTTAACTTCTCCCATAGACTGATTCCAAGTGTATGGGAGCGGGTGCTAATCTAGTCCCATTACAGGAATTTTTTTAAAGGTATTTAGACTGCAAGAACCTAAAAGAAAAGCACTAAGGTGCACAGCAGGTGGTGAGTGGGGAATTATAGGTTGCATATAGGAAAACACATCCTAGAATTTAGATTGGAGTTATATACATTATATGAAAATCAGACCAAAGAGTATGTAACCATAAGCATAAATGTGTATTAAGCAAGGAGGAGAGGGAGTTTAGTTGGATTCCTAAGGACATTTAGGCAGGTGAGCAGATATTCTAAGACCCAAGCAGACAATATGTATCCAAAAAAAGGCTGTTAGATTGACAAGACTAAATGACTGCTGCTTGCAGGTTATATGTATTTAGGATAAACATTTTAAACTTAATTTTGCAACCATGATTACTGCTTTGCTCATTACTTTCTTAAAATAAGAACGATTGTGAATCTAACAGCTGCCTGATATGACAAATAAAATCTTACTCTACCGGAGCCGGAAGATTTAAGCACTTAGACCTGAATTGTCTACAAGGGATACCCTAACCTTTTCCTTGGGCTTTGAAATCACTAGTGGGTCTGCAGACTACATAGAAAACTTTTTGAGCTCAGCTATTCTCCCCCAAAAGCCATTTTCTTTTCCAAATTGGTAGGACTATAAAATCACCTCAGTTGCATACCAAATAATCAGAGCAGATTACAAAGCTTCAAAAAGACCGTTGAGCACCAAATCTATTTTAGGTAACATAAATTAAGGATGCGAAGATTCTGTATAGCAGAGAACCCAAAAACTTGGCACAGGTGGCCAAAATAGACCACTGGAGGCCCACTAACTTAACACAACATTAACGTCAATGTGCTGATGGGTAAACTTTACTATAGAGAATGTACCCACAACCCAATTTACACTTTTTAATCATTTTGGAGGAACATGCTCAAAGTAACTATCATTAAACTAAGCCTTAATAAAGTGTTTCCTGCAAATATGCCCTTAGATACCTATCCTTTCTGCCATCTGTGCCACCGACTGCGGAGCAATCACCCACTGAAAAATATTAGAAACCGCCAGCACTGTCCAATTCTTGGCCCTTGCCCACACACTGTGGTTCTTCCCACCAGCCCCTCAGTCACTAAAAACAGTAGTGAAACTGGGGCCAAAATGAACCAGAGTACCATGGGGACCAGGAATACGACACTTCAGGAAGTGCAGATTTTCTTTAATTCTTTAGCTGGCGATTTATTTTCATCTTTGCAGCAATGGCACAGGCAGGAGAGGTAACTAAGATCTTGAATCAAAAAAATGGGAAAGGGGGGATTGGGTAAGGGAGAAGGAGAAAAAAGGAGCAGCAAAGAGGAAGAAAAGGAGAGGAAAGAAAAAGGACAGAGTAAAGAAGGGGGGAAAGAGACAGGGCTAAGAAAGCAGTGGAGAGAGGAAAACAGAGAAAGCGCAGGTGGGGCAAGATACACAGGGAAAGCACTCACATTTGCCACATCCGTATATTGGATAATTGGAAAAAAAAATACCTAATCACCGAGGTGAAAAAGAATGGCGGACTTTGAGGCAGTGCGGAACTACGTTTAAAAAAAATTAATACTTTAATATAAAACTATAACATACAATTTTACAATGTAGAAAAAATAACATAGAAATATATATTGATTATAAATTCATAGATGTTGAAACAAATCCTATTGAAGTCGCCTGGCGACTTCAATAGGATTTGTTTCAACATCTATGAATTTATAATCAATATATATTTCTATGTTATTTTTTCTACATCGTAAAATTGTATGTTATAGTTTTATATTAAAGTATTAATTTTTTTAAACGTACTTCCGCACTGCCTCAAAGTCCGCCATTCTTTTTCACCTCGGTGATTAGGTATTTTTTTTTCCAATTAGTAACTAAGATCTTCTATGAAGGAACACTTTATTTTAGCTTATTGTTTTAGCAAGAGTTGCATTAACGTTTTCAGAAAAACAAATGGCTTGCAAGCCAAGAACAGTGATTAAACCGATTCTATCTGTAGGCATCTGCTCTTTCAACACCACAGGGTTAAGTATGATCATTGAAAGGATAAGATCACTTTCAGAACATTTTACATGTTCCATCCGTTTTTAGGGGGAACATATCTCAGCTCCTGCATGCACCTCCCTAGGACAGCGGACAGGATTCTTCTCCCTGTGCCAGCTGCCACAATTTGAAGAGCGCGGTCATGCAGGGCTTCACCCACACGGCCGCATCATTTATTCACAGTTTCCTGTAAATAAATGGCTACAAGTTCTGTCAGCCATTGGCCGACAGCTTGTAGTTTTAATAAGCCATCAGGGTGATGGTGAGTGCTCTGGTAGTCCATTGACTATTCCTACTCTCAGGTATCTGCTTACCTGTATGAGCAGACAGCTATTCTGAGAGTCTGCTGGAGACTGAGATTGCACTAATAATCTGCTGATCACAGGTGTAATGCTGTGCAGGCTTCAGAAAATAAAAAAAAAATACTTTTTTTTTAACCTGCAAAACAATGATTTTTTTTTTATTGATTTTTTTGAAGAGGTAAACTTAACTAGCACGCAGCCCAGGAATTTCCTGCTGCAGCTTCTACAAGTGTTTAGCATTTCTGACAGATTTATTTATAATTGTAGTTCCAACTATAGCTTATTTTTAAAAACGGCACCATTACCTAGCGTTGACAATGCAGAACTTGGGTTTCGAAGTTCCATACAGTCAAAGCCTTTTCTCCCATTCAGCAGCATTCTACAATATGTCTGCCTAGACTTCAGCTGGAAAAACCCAGAACCGAGTAAACAGAGGGGTAAAAATATACAAATAAAAAAAACACAACATTCTATAGTACAATAAAATAAAAGTCTGCAGGTTGTTGTAAGCTATGGCGGTTTTAAATAAAAAATAAAGTTAAAGGGAACGGAGTAAATATGAAACCATATTTAAGAAACAAGTGATGCAAATTTGCTGCTCTGTGTCAGACAGAAAAGAGAAGCAGGGACATATGACGGCAACAATTTTCCCAACTGCATGGACGCATGACTGAGGGGGGAAGGGTTGTGTTGGCGGTAAAAAGGTGAAAGTTTAAAGACGCTCCTGCTTGCACAAAGGAGTCCATTCAGCAAGAAGTAAATCTAAGGAATGAGGACACAGGTAGTTTCCAAACTGTTCTGGGGAATTCTTGTCCATTTGTCCATGTGATTGTGGAGGTAATGTGGGAGGCTCTCAAATGAGGAAGAATCTGCTAGAAACAGAAGGAACCGGGTGTGGATGGGAGGCCATAAGAACTAGTTGGTATTTACAAAGGGTGAATGTATGGAACCCATTCTTAAGCTGCGCTCTCCTCCATTTTCGCCACAGAAGGCTTGATGGCCCCTGTCCGGACTGGCTTCATCTGGCTGGCTGCAGGCTGCTCAGGAAGTTTACCAGAGGCCAGGCCGCATTTGCTGTCGTCACTTCTCTGTTTCACCTGTCATTCAAAAAGAGAAAATACTTCAGGCAATCATATGTGTAATTTTAAGAGTCAGGCTTAACTTTAGTGTTCCTGTCCTTGTGGGGTGGATTTCAGTCAATCAAGATGCATTTATATTCAAAACGATAATGCCTCAAATCAGAAATTATGAGTTTTAGAGGAAACAGGATTGATGTGCAAGCAGACCCTGCTTAGTCTAATGTCCTATACAGCATTTATGCAGAAGTCCTATTTATACTCGTTTATGTGTACACAAGATTGAGGCATGCCCTTTAAGAAGCAAAAAAAACTTTGGAAAACAATCTGGACACACAAGACTGGCATCAAGACAAATCACAAGACATTTTCAGATCACATAAAATACACTGGCACAAGGTTATAAAACATGGAAACACCCTTAACCTGATAATATTCAAAGGCAGCTCTTAATTTAATATGTAAATCGTATCAGGGAGAAGCTCATTCAACAAAAAATATACTTTTAAGCATGCATACTGAACGGAGCAGGCAGGATATACGACCTTAAGACCAGGCTGGAGGTTTTGTTTAATAGCCTGGTCTAAGCTTCATAATTAGCGTAGACTTATTCTTAATGTCTCCTCGGCTGCCTGTCCAGAGATGGACATAGACTATGTACAAATCTAATGGATGGGCCACTTGATCACAGGGATTTACCTGTTGAGGGTAGTGTCCCAAGTTGGCCGAGGGCACCGGTCCTGGTGACTTCCCGCTGGGACTAGCTGAACCTGGCCTTAAAATGAAAGGCAATGGTTTCAGAGCAGGTAATGCACACAACCACAACTAATGCCTCCTCAAAAAGAGTATGGGCTATGGGGTACACAGATGAGATGGGTGACTGTAGAGACAAAGTGGAGGCATATCCTGCCTTAATCCACCTGTTGCCTGAACAGGTTGTTACATCAGTCAGAAATGCATGATAAAATAAAGCCATGCAAAGGTAAAAAGCACAATAGGCACGTTAATCGAAAGGGTTAGGCTGATATCACACAGGCACAGGCCTCGTGTTGTAAGTGTTTTAAGGAGTGCTGAACTCCGATATGCACAGTAGCAGTGACAAAGGGGCTCTATGGTGATCAATGAATGGATAAACACATTCAGCTTACTGCATCTCCATTATAGAGGGCTATTTTATACATCTGCCATCATTTAAAAAAGAAATTGACATCTATTGTCACAAATTCACTACAAAGTTGGGAAATTTAAACCAAGCATATGACGAAAGATTTTATCTTCAGTGTATTGAGCGTATTGAAACCATCAATAGATTTGGAGATTAAAGGTAGCAAGATTTTCTTGCACATTTCGATTTCTACTGTAAATGTGGAGCATGAACCCTCTTCTCTTCCCACCTCACGAGTCTCCCTATTGGTCATTTAAAATGATGTCTGGTACACAGGGAGATAAAAGATGATGAGATCAAAATGAACTTTTTTACAGGAAAGGTCAAGATCTGCATATGACCTCAGTTGCTCTGGTTTGCTACAAGTTTAGGCCAAACAAGAACACCCTACCTCAAAGCACATAGATGTGTGTAAAAGCATAAGCTTTTAGCAATTTATTTTAATAGAGCCAATTGCAAGTTAACCCGAGTATAAGCCGAGGCACCTAATTTTACAAAAAAAAAAAAAAAAAAAGGGAAAACGTATTGACTCGAATATAAGCCTAGGGTGAGAATGCAGCAGCCACTCTAAGCGGAAAAGAGCCCATTTGCATGCCTCACTGTGCCCATTGCAGCGTACCTGAAATTCTTGACAAGCTGCGCTGCAGGCGCCCATTTTTTAAAACTCCCGTGATAGGCGTTTGACACTGTGTTCAGTGTTCTGTAAATCACGGACGTTCTTTCATTCTCAGACTCGCTTTCCCAGCAGACACGACGTTCAGTGTTCTGCCAATCACGGACGTTCTTTTATCCTCGGACAAGAGAAAGTCTGTGATATGCGGAACACTGAACATAGTGTCTGCTGGGAAACTGAGTCTGAGAATGAAAGAACGTCCGTGATAGGCGGAACACTGAACATAGAATCAAGTTTTAAAAAATAGACGCCCAGGGTACACTGACTCGAGTATAAGGCGAGAGGGGTATTTTCTGCCCTAAAAAAGGCTGAAAAACTTGGCTTATACCAGGGATCCTCAAACTACGGCCCTCCAGCTGTTGTGGAACTACACATCCCATGAGGCATTGCAAAACTCTGACATTCACAGACATGACTAAGCATGATGGGAATTGTAGTTCCTGAACAGCTGGAGGGCCGTAGTTTGAGGACCCCTGGCTTATACAGTAATTTTTTTCAATTGTGTAATTTCCAACATGCTGCCAAAATGACCATGCTAAATGAGAATTCTCCCAATTTAAACATGCTGCAACATGCCACAGTGTCTCTCACTTATGAGTAGTATGTAATAAGGGTTTCAATGGCAAGAGATGCAGTCCTCTTGCACCAAGTGGGAATCAAGCATTCCCACAGGGAAGAATGATAGAGTACATGCTAATAAAACAATGTTTTTTCAATTGTTTGATGCAGTGCAAAAAAAGAACTTGTCTTTAGCCCAGGGGTGTCAAACTCCATTTCATCGTGGGCCGCATCAGCATTACGATTGCCCTCAAAAGGGCCGGTTGTATCTGTAAGATTACATGTCCAGTACATCCCCTCCCTTTACATTAGATGTCAAGAGCCCCCCCACCATCAGAAGTTGAGCCCCCCACCCTCCATTACATCACAGTGCACCCCCCTTTCCTTATGCTGCTGCTGAAAAGAATCTTGAAAGCAGAAAGTAGGGGTCTAGAGCAGGAACAGAGGAGGGTTGGAGAGCTCTCCTACAGCTGCAGGAGAGGTGCACGGGCCACATCAAATTGCCTGGAGGGCCGCATTCGGCCCGCAGGGCTTGTGTTTGACACCCCTGCTTTAGCCTAAATCCACCCCAAATAATACATGGAGGCTGCATGCAAGCTGAATAACACACCCGCTTCTTATATTAAATTATATAGGGATGCTTGCATCAATTTATATGCATTATTTTAACTTTGGTTGGACAGATTCTAACTCATTCTCATGAATCGGTCTGAAAAGCAGTGTTCTACCCAAACAGTTACACTGCCAAATAGCATCTGCTGATAGATTATGCTTGGTTGCTGCAAGCAGAAAAGGATACTTTTCCCTGCAGATAATCAGATAATCTCACACAAGGATTTATTCTGTACAGTAAACAGAAAGCATGGAAAACAGTTAGAAATTGAAGATATTTAAAGAATTAACTTTCAGTACTTATCCTTTAATCTTACTTGTACTTGAAGCATTCCAAAAACAAATGCAAAGGGTAATCGTTTTGCTAATGAGACTCCAATACAGCCCCCCCCCCCCCCCCCCCCATCAAATTGGTATGCTTTCAACTTATATTACTGCAGAAACTGCTCCCCAGACATCAGTTGAGGGAGCTAAAGGGGGGGAGATGAATTTTGTATTGGACTAACGGAGTAGCCTCTCTTCTGCTGCTTTTTTTCGACTCCCTCTGGTGGTGGCAAGAAGCAGCTGCTGTACAAAGAGAAGCACACTGCTTTCAATCTGCAGAGGGACCTGTATTTGAAAGTCTTGCTTTTAAGCAAAACAGAAACATTTGAAGAACCCCAGTCCACTATTTTTAAACCAAACAGGGGGGGGGAAGAACAATTCCACTGGTAGATTTACCATTTGTAGGATTCTCTTCCAAAAGAACTCAACACACTACTATTTGAGAGGGCAAATGCCTAATTTATACTTGGCAGTACTCAAATTGGACCTTGCAAGGTCCGCTCATGACCCCTTCCTTTATGAATCATTATATGATCCTAGTCTGGGCAGGCAAAAAAGTTAGAATGCTTATCTAACACTGTTTTTTCGCAGTATAGAATCTCGCCAAAAGGATTGAGATGTCACATTATGGGCGGGAGCTGGGTGTAAAAACCTATTCCTCTTTCCCCACGGCTACATTTTTGTACTACTGTTATACAGTGATATACAGTAGTGTAGATGGCCCTGATCTATTGATGTCCACAAAGTTCTGCTTTAATTAAAAAAATTCCCTCTGAGTTGGCATCTCATTTAACTGTTATTCTGTCCACGAGCCTAATACAGAGATTAATGTATTATGTTAAATGTCATCATTAGCCCGCCCCCCGAAAATAGTGGTAAAAGAGGTACCCTTGCAATTGTCTTTTGAGCAGGCCGCAGGGACAAGAACAAAAGGTAAAATACTGAAAGAGCATTTATCCTTTAAAATATCTGATGAGCCACAGCAATAATAGGACAAAATACACGGAATGGACATGCTCTTCAATACTTGTGAAACAAAATAGGACTGGTAATAATTAAAAAATGCAGTGCATCAAGCAGTGAATATGTGTGAAATTCAGTGACCCCTTGCAACCATTTTACTAAATAGAAATGTATTTTTGGGTTATAGTGTAAAACTGACACCAGAAGAAAAGACAACTGACACTTTTGAAAACAACTCACAATAAGACCAAACATAAACCTATTCTTACCTGTAGGAGTGCTGGGCTTGCACAGATGCTGCATTTTGCATGCCCTGTTTACCGTCAAAGTGGTATCCCTTCATTTCCATCTGAGATGACTGTAAGGAACCAGAAAAAAAAAAAAGAAAAAAAAAAATGTTACCATGATGCCTTGTTCATACTGGTTTTAAAAAATTTCAAGCAGTTTCAAGCAACTTTGTTGAAGACTTTCAAGCACCCTTTAGCTTCACTTTGGAAATGTTAAATACAGAAATTTACATGCAAAAGTGACTAAGTCATAGGAGATATTCTTATCGGATGGCTCACTACAAGTTGTCAGCACATATCTGTGTGTTGCAGAAACAACCTGGAGCCTGAAGTAGTTTCTATCACATCTGCATAGTGAAGGTCAGGTATGCGCTCTTCTCCCATCGCACAGTACAGAGCCTGGCATTTAACAAGCAATCTGCATGGTCATGTGATCGCTGAGCCAACATAGCTAAGACTTTGAGAAAGTCAAACTCTAGGCTCAGTATTGTGAGATAGAAGAAGAAAGTATGCTTAACTTTCATATCTATGGTGCAAGTCTGCACAAACCAGCAATGGGAGTTTCTGCAGCAGCAGCTGTTATGCACTGACAAGCGTATACTTTTAGCTATCTGCTGTGGTTAGCCTTTTTTTTTCCACATAGGTTAAAATTTAGCCCTCACTTACTTCTCGTCCTGTAGTCAATACTGAAGGCTGCATTCTTCTGGGAGCACCAACTGGCAGGTTTTGTCCCTGTGGCATCTGAATAGACTGCGGAAGCAGCAGTGGCTGCTGGCCAGAGCTATACCGGGGCATCTGAAGCTGAGATCCAGCCATCGGCATGGTTAACTGCGGAAACCAATTAATATGCATCAATTTAAAATACGATTAAAAAAAGCTCAGGCTCACAATTTACAATGTATGACATTTACCTGCGTAAGTGGTGAGTCAATCATCTGAGAGGTGCCAATACCTGCCGCCTGGTTCAGCTGGCTCTCATAGACCAGTTGCTGACTTCCACTCATGGTCTGGTAAGGGGATGCGGGCTGCGTCTTAACCATCTCCAGAGGCTGCATTCCCGGAAAGGGGGAGTACTGAGGCTTGAGACCTGTGCCGCTTGCCAGTACCATGGCACTGGGCTGGGACAAGCTGGGGTGCATGTACACCTGGGACCTAAAGATAGTAGAGTTAACCTATAAGCAATCCTCAATTACAGCACACTCGTCATCAAAGAATCTAGCACTTTACAAAACTGTTATCCAAGCGAGTGATAAGTTCCCTATCTAAGTAAACTCTGACAGAGGACAGTGTACAGTAACTAGTTTCAGTAGGGAATAAAGACATGATTGAAGACAACAATTTAAGAAAATGTCAGATTACTGAATACTGACTGCAATTGTTTAAAGAAGCTGGTGTGTTGCAAAACCAATCAAGCCTGTTATGCCTCTATGGCAGCAGCTGATAATGCCAAGGCCCACTATAAATCAAAAAATGACAAGGTTCTCTTGGGGTTGGTGTTGGGTCTAAATTGCAGTCTCAACCAAATGCTTACCTCTGTACATTTGAAAATGGTGGAATGGCGATTGGGTCATTCTGGAGAGCTTTTTTTTTCCTTTCTTTAAATGTAGGCAATTTTGAAACATTGCCTATGTTCTCCAAGGCACATGCATACAAACTGCACAGTGCCAATGAGAGTGGCTCTGTACTACTGTTTATATTTGAAAGCACTCTTATTTGACTGCAGAGGAAGGATGATCATTTGAATTGTTTTTTAATCAATGAAATAAAGTATATATAGCAACAGATCCTGGGCCTTTTTAAAAACTCCCCTCCCGGTAGATCTCATATCCATCCTTTCTTTTAACGGTCCCAGTACCTTCGCAGGCATCTTCTC
Organism: Rana kukunoris; assembly: GCA_029574335.1. Taxonomy (NCBI): domain Eukaryota; kingdom Metazoa; phylum Chordata; class Amphibia; order Anura; family Ranidae; genus Rana; species Rana kukunoris. Next base: position 163,103,848 of record CM056057.1, read on the forward strand.
CTGGGAGCTGGACTTTGGTAGATTTTAGGGGCCGGCACAGGAGGACGTCATCAGGGCACAGAGGAACCATGCCAGTGATGCAAGCCAAACGCAGCTCAATTTATATCACCGATGAAAACAGCAAGCAGTTGTAGGTGTATTTTTTGCATGTCTGATTGTGACAACCGAACTTTAGTTCTGCTTTAAATGCCTTCACCTCCCATATCCTGAAAGTTAACCACCTCATCTACATTAACCTCTACCAGCTCCTCCCTCTCTGTCCTGTTAATTATGTGCTGTATCTAGTGAGTTTGGCATTGTACTGTCCTGCCATTTTGTTATGTTTCATAACAAAGCAATGGAACCGTGTTTAGACTTTTTCCATTAATATATCACGGCACAAAAAAAGGTGGTTGTTAAAAAGCATTGAAAGTTCAATCTGTCCCAAAAAATGTTTTATCAAATTATTTTGGATACAAAGTTGCAGGTGTATGAAGAGGCTGGTACTAGTTAAACATGTACATCAAGTACAACAATGCATATCACCAAGTAAACTTCATACGTTTTTTGTTTGCTTTTTTACAACATGTATGTAGAATCAAGCAAAAGAGTAAAAAAGATCACAATTCATTTATTACAGCAAACACTCCTTTCCAGCAACATCACACAGTTAGCATACCGCATGAGTTCTACATCTGCACATCTAGTCCATGACCATTTCTCTCAATACAAAATAATAGGTATTGTGAGGAGTGTTGGTGGTGGGGGAGAACAGTGACTAATTTTTGCAAAGAAAGCGGTTTATTGTGCAACATTTTTTTTCCCTTAATATGTCATCAGCATGAAGTTACCTGAAGGGCTGCATGGAGTTGTACATTTCTTGTGACTGGGAAACAGGGAGTCCTCCACGCATACTAAGCTGGGCCTGAGCCTGCAGAGAAGTGTGAAGAGAAATTGGGATCTGCTGGGCTGCTGCTGCCTGCAACAAAGACAGAAAAAATAAACATTACTATCCAAAGCGCATCTTTCCTCAATGATCTTTTCAACATTAATGTCAGTGTACACTGCTTCTGAGATTTGTTTGTACTTTAAGGCTGGGTTCACAGTGCTCCGACATGAAAGTCAAACGATTTTCAATTCGACTTTGCCCTACGACTTCATGTCTGACTTCAATGAACAGGATTCAGACCAGGCCCTTTGCGTCTGGTCTGAATCTTGGGGGGAAGAATCCCACAAGTCTAAATAGAAGTGGCTGCCCAGGACAGGACTCACTCTACCTCTCTAGCTGTGGCGAGACTTCTGGTTTCCCCCCCCATGGTTGAAGAATGTCACTACTGTAGCAGAATGCATGACTCTCTAGCCAGGCAGTGCAGTGCTGCTAGAGCTGCCAGATCACCTGAAGCTTCAGGATGTTGACTGGGAAATTGGATTCCTCTGACTTCCAAGTCCCCTGCACCAACATAGTGCCCAGGACACCTTTCCCAGACCAATAGGCTGGCATCCTTTGTGAGGATCTTCCAAATGTGCCGCAAACTAAGACTTTCTGTGTATCTCAATGAAAGAGAAAAATAGATATAAAATGGTGTAGGGCTAGGCTAATCAAGTTTGGAAGTCTTCAGGGGCTGGCACAGGAGGACAGTATCACGGCATAAAATGGTGTAGGGCTAGGCTATTTAAGTTAGATATACCTTTGCAAAAATACATCTATCAGCTCTATAGCCATTTCTGTTCTGTCTAAAAAGCATGCAGAGACCAAAGTGGCTTAAACCACATGCAAACATAAGAGATGGTAAGCTACAATCAGCATGAAAGGGCACCATGAGACAAAGGCAGATGACATTTACAAAAGCTTTTTAATGACATTTGGCACACTACATAAAGTGTTAAAAGTGGACCTGTCAAGATGCAAATGACCAGGTTGTTACTGCTGACTTTTTCTTGAAGGTGCAATCTCAGAAGGCTGTCAGTAGTTATCAACCTGGATCATGTATGAAGACAGTGAAGCCTGGTGCCACTAGATATGTGTACACTTGTCTAACTCTCCTAGTATGGAAAATATGAGCACCTATTAGGGCTTTCATCAAAAGAAGCGTCACCATCCAAATATCTATTTATTATGGTTATTTTTAATAATGGTGGAAACTCTTAACATTGAACTATTCTCTCAGTAAAACCATCTTCCTCAGATCCCTTCAGAGTACATAGTGAAGGGTCAGCAGGATCTATTGAAACATCACAGAGACCAATACACACTCTACAACATATTAACTGTATTGCATTGTTCAGACCTGCTGATATCCTTGTTGTTGAGGTATCGTCTGCTGAACTAGGCGGGGCTGGCCAGGAAACATGTGACTTTCCAGATACAGTGGAGTGATGTGGCTACCTAAAATAAACAAGTACAATTTGTAAAATAAATAAAAATGCTCTAGTATAAGTAAAACTGATGGTAAAGGGTAGTTATTCTGTTTTATAAATCACTGATCATCACCATTACTAGTATTAAGAAAAAAAAGAAAAGAAGGAAATAAATATTACAGTATATATCCATCCAAATCAATATACGCTTATTGTTTGTTTTTTTACCAACAACATGTAGCAAAATACATATTGGCCTAAATTTATAAAGACATTTGATTCTTTAAAAAAAATAAAAAATATTGGATGTGTTTTTTTTGGCGAAAGTAAAAAACAAGTATTTTTTTCCAAAATTGTCTGTCGGCTATTTTTGTGTATAGCAAGCGCAATTTTTTTTAAATCCAATACCACCAAAAGAAAGCTCTATTTGTAGGGGGAAAAAATGACAAATTGCATTTGGGTACAGCACTGCATGGCCACGCAATTGTCAGTTAAAATAATGCAGTGCTAGATTGCAAAAAATGGCCTAGTCATAAAGAGCGGTAAAGCTTCTGGAGGTCAAGTGGTTAAAAACAATCATCCCCATTTCAGTACTTACACACAGTACTGACATATAAACATTAGGTATTCCTGGTAGAAAGAAAAAGGAATAGGATGTATAGTACCTGCATGTACATGTGTGTAAAAATCCTAGCTTTTTTAAATTGAGATTTTTACTGATCTATATACATCACACTGTGATGTAAGTGTGCGCGTTGTGAAAGGTGCAAAGGAAAGGTGTGAAAGTAAAATTAAACAAATTATTTAATTTTATCCTTCATCTTCCCCTTTTTTTTTATCATTTCCCCTCTTCATCTTATTTCTTCAATTACTCGGTTGTTTCGATTTAATTTCACACCTTTCCTTTGCACCTGTCACATCAACCACACACACACACACACACACACACACACACACACACACACACACACACACACACACACACACACACACACACACACACACATCTCATTCACTAATCCTCATGGCCAATGATGAATAAACTGCATTGTCCTGCTCTTAACCCCCCCCATGACCAAGCTCTGATGGGCGAGGCAAAATGCGCAAGGGGTCTAGTCTACTGGCCAAATCCATATCACTTCTAAGAATTTGTAAGCTGCAATATAATATAGGTTTGCTTTTGGGTTTAACAGGGCTATAAAGCGAACCCGCCATGATACTAAATGGTGGGAAACCATTGATGTTTGAGGGGTTTGATGTTTGAGGGGTTGTCATGCTGACCTTTAATTTTACCAAGCCTATTTAAAATGGAAAAAAGAAAACTGAGCTCTAGCTTTTAGTTTAGTTAAATGTCTCATTCTCTGGAAATTTATATAGAATTATTGTCCATGGACAAGAACCTGGAGGTATTTTCCAGTTTACATGAATAGACTGCTTAGAGAGTCTTTTAAAAATATAGATGTATGTTATGTCCCAAAACTTCCCTGGATAAGTTTAACAACCCTTTACCATACATCTCGAAAAACATGCCAGCAATGGCAGCTCCTATATTAATATTCTACTAAAAGACCACAAAATAATTCAAAATCTTGGATTGCAAATAACGTGGCTTACGAGTGCTTTGCAACACAATCTTTAAAAAAAAAAATATATATATATACTTGCGAGCGTTGTCTCGCAAGACTAACAGGATTCAAGCTGCTGGGGTGTGTAGTACCGCATGTGGCCAGGGGTGTCCCCGAGTGTCTCTGGCGTCCACGCACCTTTGGCCACATGCAGTACTGCATACACCGATGCCCCCGCAACTCTGGCCACTTACAGTACTGCATACATCACCAGTGACTGTGGAACGAATGATCAGATTTTTTGATCGATTCCTATGGGGAAAATCGTTTTGATATACGAGTGGAACCAATTATGCTCGTAATTCAAGGTACTACTGTATATAACAGTGCCTTGAAAAAGTATTTACACCCCTTGAAAGTGAATACAAATGTACGCCACACTTTTCATTTTTTATTTGTCAAAAATTTAAAAAAAAACATTTATCATTTTCCCTCCACTTCACAATTATGTTCCACATTGTGTTGGTCTATCACATAAAATCCCAATAAAATACATTTACGTTTTTGGTTGTAACATGCCAAAATGTGGAAAATTTCAGGGGACATAAATACTTTTCAAGGCACTGTATATATCTTTTTTTTTTTTTACAATAAATTGGACAGGTTTAAGTACCTGGGAGAGAAGCTGAAGGGGCCACTGATGCAACAGGCATGGGAGGCATTGACACTCCTCCGAAGGAGCTGTAGTTGACACCAGTGGAGGTGCTTCCACTAGAGGGTGGCTGTATTCCTGAGCCAGGGGCTGCAGGGGAACTCTGTTCTGGCAAACTGGGGGAGTTCTCCCAAGCCTTGCGAGCAGACTCCATCTGGAACAAAAAAATATATATGTAAGTAGTGTTAATAGCTTAAATGACTCCTGCACATGCACAGAACTGACATCACCCCACACCCACCAATTAAGACAACCAAAAGCTGTAAGAAGCCAGGAAGAGGATGCAGGCACAGGACCTTGCAAGCATCTTACTGTTTTGTGGGAGCAGCATTGATAATGACCCCTCCCTTTCCATATTAAGCTCCCTGTAAAAAACAGACTATCATCATCACTGTACTTTCTGTAAAATTTCCTTCTCGAAGCCCATTGAAGGATATGGAAATTTAGTAATTTTTTGCTTTGCACTGCCAACTTAAGGAGCTTGGTACCCTGGCAAACAAAACATATTAAGCCAGCCTCTGTTTAACCTCAGCGTCCTCAATAGACTCAAAGACAATGATTTACAGACACAAGAATGAAGTAATTATTGATGATTTTGGACGTTCCAAATCAGTTCAGCTGAGGGATGAGCAACAGCCACAGAGGTCTGACAGATGTGGAGATCGAACTACTAAGGTATGTGAAGCAAGAATGGCCAACCAAAAAAACACTAAGAAGTTGTAACCTGAAGAAATGATGGGGCACAGTGGCAATGTGGAAGACAACCAATCATTCACCATAAGGAAAATAGATGGAACTACTACTACAGGGGGAAACTCACCCCCCCCCCCAAAACAGAACCAAAATAAGGTGGTTAGAGGAATGGAAATGTTTATTGGGTGAGTCCCAGACATAATACAGACCCCCCCCAATAAGAATATGTTCAATAATAAAAAAAAAAAAGTACTGATTTCTGTACAACCCTGCTGGAAAATTTCCTCTCGATTAGCTTTGCAGGCTACAGCCTTAATCTGTGTATTCCAATGGCGGGGAAGTCCTCCTGCTGTCAGAATACAAGGACACAGCGGGGATGATTTATTTCCCCATCTATCTCAAATGTGTGGATACAGGAATTTGGTCAGTTTTTCTAGTTGAAGGAAAAAAACACCCATCTATGGCCAGCCTAAAGCCCCATACACACTATTAGATTCTTCTGCCGATTTGTGTCTTTGGATTTACCAAAACAATGAGAGGTCAAATCTTAAGAGTTTCAATTTGTATGCAATTAGGCAGGCCCTCACACTACATGGTTTGGGGCTTAAGTCTTACCATACCTAACCATAATCTTCAGGGAACTGAAGTTTGGAAATATAAGGTATACCCAAAAAAAGACCAAAAAACAGAGACTTATAAAGAAAACCCTTAAATCTTGACTAAGTAGAGTGAGGTTGATGAGTATGAAAATCAGCAGAAAATCTAAATTGAGAGAGGGAAAGATTTTTTCACTTACTGTACAATTCTTTTCTTGAAATACATTAAGGGATATAGGATAAAGTAATTCATGTCCATTTGGTTATGTTGCTGCCTTATGGAGATGGGACACTGGCACACAAAGCTGTAAAAACAGCCTAGTATTACCCTTTCCCCTCCAAACATGCCCCAGTTTAGCAGCAAAGCAATTGTGGGAGTGGATCATAAGAACAGAGGAGAGGGACCTGTGTCACTTAAAATTATGTCAAGAATCTAATTTTTCGAACTGTATATTAGGGACACATGATAAATAATTCAGGTGTGTTGGGGTGTCCAAAATCAGTCCAACTAGGTGTCAGGCAACACAGCAAGAACAAGTCAACAGTCCTGTAAAAACAGGTTAACAAAGGGTGCTTGACAAAGCTTACAATCTCCAAAAGATATATCCTACCAATGCCAGCCCCCCATGCATTCAGGCATGGCAAACCGGTTTGAATAGGGGCATGGCCACAGCATGAGCGTGAGGCAGATATTTAAGGTCTTACAAGATGCTACTAAGCTAATTCACGGATGTTTTTTTTTTTTTTGTTCACCTGTCCATTTTGAGAGATGGTTACCATTTAATTTTGCTGTCCAAGGACAACTTAAACCAATTTCTGAAGAGTCTCAATTTGCCAGCAAAGGACATTGGCGGTCCTCCCGACATCACACTTGCATCTTGTTCACAGCCATGGCAACCCGCACAAGGCAGAGGCCAGAAAAGTAATAGAGGCAGCTCTTCTCGTACAACGCTACAATCTCGGTCTTCCTCATCTCCTAGGGTAGCACCATGAACTCTCCAGAACTTTCCGGATCCTCCCCCCAAGTTATAAAATCCTGTAGTAAATTTTTGATGAACTTCCCCCTGGTTTACTGCTGTGGTAACACTCACTGAGGCTGCAGGCTTGCAACTCATCAACAGGGAGTCCTCTGCTGAGCCCACACCATATGCTGTGTCACTTTCCACAAACAGGCCAACTTCTAGGAGCTATGTCCCCCTATTAGGTTCTCGAGCTGGTCACTGGCTTCCATTTTTTCTTGGCCAGAGGACTGGATGGAGGTTCCCGACTGGAGGAGATTGGACTCCCGGACACTCTTTCCGGGCTTTTTCTTCCTTTTGTACCTTAACAGTTTTCTGTTTCTCAGGTTTTTATGTATGTTGTTTTTTCAGCACTTATCTTGTGGATCGATTTGTCTTAGTTCTCTCTACTCCTGATGATGGTCTCAGACAATAGGCACTCTTCCCCGCCATAGCTTTCCTGAAGATTGTGTTCTACAATGTCCAAGGTTTGAGATCACCTTGTAACCGCAGTAAGTTATGGCTCAATACAAAGCAACTGAGTGCACACATTGTTTTATTGCAGGAGATGCACTTTCACACTGACTCAGTCCCCCATCTACCCACCTTTATAATGATTTTTTCTATCAATTCCCAACAGCCTGTCAGGAGTGGTAGACATAGCTATACACAAGCAATGCCCTTTTATCATGAAAGACCAGGTAGTTGACCGAATGGCAGATATGTATTCCTGAAAGGCACAATTCTAGACTGTAAATTCACTTTTGCAGCTGTGTATGCACAACTCAACAACTTGCCCTCATAGCTTCTTTGTCACTCTCTGGTTTTTGGGAGAGCCAATTGATTCTGGGGGTTTAGTGAGAGTCTGAACCCACATCTTGATACATCTTCGGCCACTCCACACACTCATTTGCTTTCCTCAAACATTTCAGAAAATCCCTGAATGCTAACTATCTGGTTGACTGCTGGAGGTTACACCATCCTACCAATAAGTACTTCAGCTACTATTTGGCTACTTATGCACTATACACTAATCTAGACGTCTTGCTGATGGATCAGTATTCTATGGAGTTGCTCCCCAGTGCATCAATCGGATCATTAACTTTATTTGATGATGCCCCAATCTCCATTTCCTTACATTGTCCTCAGACATGAAGTCGTGGGCTGGAGACTGAATGAGAACATCTTAGATGATGCAGTGGCACTGAAACATGTATCGCATTCGATATCTCTATACTTTGTGGAGAATTCCACAGATGATGTGGGGTTGGCTTCCATCTGGGTAGGTCATAAGCCAGCGATTCCTCATGTTGGACGGTCAATGTGTTATGAAATTGTCACCTATTTTAAACCGTTGACAAATGGATGACTGATTCACCTCTTTTCGGTTTCTATCCTTACTGGATTGTATGCGATTTCTAAACCAATAATATAAAGATTAACTTTTTTCATTCCCAATCAATGAAAATTATGCCATGAAAGAGGAGCAGCACCAGCAGTGTGGAGGGCTGCCAATCTCTGCATGTTCTGGTCCACAAAAATCTAAAATATACTAGGACCAGAAGCCAACAGGCATTGACATCCCCCTTCCCCTGTCCACCTCCCTTTTAGTCAAGTGTTATCTTTCTCCAACCCAATAACAGAAGGTCCATACTTCAGTACAGGAGATGTGATGTCAGCAATGCAGGAGCATGTGCATTGTACCCACTATGCAAGGCTTGTGGTTGCAATGCTTTGAAAGCCTAAATGCAAAAAATGTAATACATGCACTTTATTCTAATAACGTGGATGCATGTACAACATGGGGGGGGGGGGGGGGGAGGAGGGGTTCTGGTTCTTACCTTTAAGGTGAGGTCAGCAGTAGGGTAGGAAATGGGGTTGAGGCCCATGCCTTGTTGTAGGTGGTGATCTCTCCTCAGCATTGGTATAGATTGTGAAAGCCCTGCCTAAGAGGAGACAAGATAATTTATGAAAAGTTCAGACACCGCTTAAAGAGACACTCAAGGCAACGTGACAGTCTTGTGTACACCCTGCAATCATTTGTCACGCCATCCCTCACACGAGTGTTCAAGGCTGGCACATGAGCGCTCTGGTCTAAACACTGCATCCTGAGAGCAAGGAAAGGTCACCACACGCTCCTCCATACATTTAAGCAAAAGGTATTTCTACGGGCCTTGACAGTAAAATGGTGGGAGCACTCAGGGAAGGGGGGAGTATGCACGGGTGAACGTGCAATAATCTTTTAAGGGATTCGGTTACATTGCCTTGAACAAATAAAGTGACAGATTATTTTAGAAAACCTACCTTAATATAAAATTGTTATTCAAAAAAAAAAAAGAAAAAACACAATGAGATTAACAAACAGATGTTCTATTTTAACACAAGACTCTGCTGAAGTACATCACAGGACAAAAGGCTCTTCATATTCATGACTACTTGGATTAATGCTGCCACATTCAGGTGATGGATATTGTCTCCCCCCCCCCCCCCCCCCAAAAAAAAAACAAATAACCCCCCAGCTCAGCGAAGTCTCAATTGTGTAGCCAGCAATGAGGAACAGACAAGAACAGAGAAATCCTTGCATCTTGTGATGTACTTCAAGAGACAGATTTAACCACTTCAATACTGGGCACTTTTACCCCCATCCTCCCCAGGCCAATTTTCAGCTTCCATGCTGTCGCAGTTTGAATGAAAATTGGGCGATCATGCAACATTGTACACAATTTTTTTATTATTTTGTTCACATAATTAGAGCTTTTGTTTGGTGGTATTTAATCCTCACTGGGTTTTTTATTTTTTGTTAAAGAAAACTGACATTTTCGAAAAAAAATAAAAAATACATTTGTTTCACCTTATAAAACAATTACTCTTCATAAATTTAGCCCATAATGTATTCAGTTACATTTCCTTGGTAAAATTATCAAATCAGTGTATACCATCTAGTTTTTTAGGAAAGTTATAGCATCTACAAACTATGGTATATATCTGAAAATTGATCAATCCTGATGTACTGATGGACCATCTCATTTTTTGAGGACCTAAAATGACAGGACAGTAGAAATACCCCCAAAGGGGGAAGTAGACAGTCCAAGGTATTTACTAAGAGGCATGGCAGGGCTATTTGATGTTGTAATTTTTTTTTGAAAATTAAGTTTCTCTTTTTACCATTTTTTTGTTAACACACTGTGACCAGAGCAATACATTGTTACCATATAAACATTGTACTTTTTACACATTATGTATGCTTATAGCAGTGAATTACATGGCTATAAGCAAGCATTTTACTGAATTAAACTGAATCAGTTTGTTTTGCTGTGATTGGTTGAAGCTAATCACATGGTACAGATGGGCTGTGATGAGTCCCAGGCTCTGCGTAAAAGTATATCACCTCTCTTATCCATAGGATCCCTAAGTGTTCCCATGTCGTCAAACGCCAGGGCTATATTCTTGGGAACTGTTGAGAGGTGCGTCCAACCTGGGGTACTTGTGTTCAAGGTTGTGCCGCATCTTCATCAAAAGGAAAAAAATGGTTTCCACTCTGGATTCTCCCATTCCAATTTGATTGCATCTAGAAGTGAGCCATGCACAGGAAAAACCCAGGCCTTTTTCTTATGCATTCCTTTATACATAAGATCCTGCTTTGACATTTGAACCTTCTCTTCTTCAATCCCAAGTGTCACATAGATGGCTTTTAACAAATCATTGACATCTTCCAGAAATAATTTGTACCTAGAGCCCCTGACGAATTCTCTATCCTTGGGCTCTTCCTCTGATCATGATACTTCCTTGGAAGAATGAGGCGACCTAGTCTCCACCTCTATATTACTGCTTTCAGCGCTCGGATGCGGAGTGCCAGAAAAACTTGCAGCTCTATCTGCTTTTGTCAATCAATAAGTGATTCAAATGAGCTAAAAGGTAGAGTATAGCTCATCCCTTACCCATGTGAGCATTTTCTGACAAGATACTGCTGGGTCATTTTACCAAGCCATCTATACATGTGTGGCAGCTTGCTTTACTTCAAGGACGAGCATAATTTGGCTGAGCAGACTGCACATTTCCTCTGGGGTGGTTGCGCCTGGGCCTTGTCCCAAACCTTGGCCTGCAAACAGAAAACAAAAGGCCACCAGGTTGAAATTTACACCACCCCAGTTCTCCAAAACACACCCCAGTGCAGGAGAGAAAAAAGATGCCCCGTTTCACCAAGCCTATGGTGAAGGAGAAAAGCCCCACAGAATATGCAAGAGGGAATTCGACCCCAAGACTTAGGGCCCCTTCAAACGGAGCGGATCCATATTGATCCGCCCCATGTGTGTCCGTCTGCTCAGCGGGGATCATCCGTAAATCCCCGCTGAGCTGTCGGCGGACAGGGCGGTCCCCGCACAGTGTGCAGGGACCGCCCTGTCTTTCCTCCGCTCTCCCCTATGGGGAATCGGATGAATACAGACCGTGTGTCCGTATTCATCCGATCCGCCAAACGGAAGAAAAATAGGGTTTTCTTCTGTCCGGAAAAATGGATCTTGATGGAGGCGCTAACGTCCGCGATCCCATAGGGAAGCATTGTGAGTCCGTAAACGGACATTTGAAAAATGGACCGTTCATCCGCCCGTGTGAAAGGGCCCTTACCTGTGAGGTGCTGGTGCCAGAGCCTGCATTCACTGCCTAAACAGAAGCTGCAGAGGAATCCATCCCACTCTGACTGTGCTTCCACAGCCTCTGCCGGGTCCCCACCATCAACACCAGCCACACAGTATCCCCTTGTTCACGCCTTTGAGACTGGAACCAGCGCCTCCGGCACCCACTGATGACATCAATGTGCCTGGAAGTAGCATTTCGGCACTTCCTGTGGGCCAGCATACAGCACAGGAGCTCCGCCCCTTCACTTCACCAGCCTCGGAACAGCTTTTACCTTCTTCCCCGGCACAGCCAGCCTCGCTGCCGGCGGGGACGCTCCCAATCCAGGCTGCAAAACATCCTGCCGAGCCGGACTTAGGGTTACACCATCCTGCTCCCCAGACATCTCCAGCGGTCTTAGCCCTCTCTAAGCACTGAGGACAGTGGAATGAGCAGCCACCCACACCACCACAGGATGAGGTATCGCTCTGGGCAGGAGAAGGACTGCCCTGTGAGTACCCATAGGACAGCCCATGAGACATAGGAATCATCAGGTTCCAGAAACATGTTAACCCTCCCGTCCGGGGAAACACAAATACTGAAGGGGAGGGCCTAGAGCACCACCTTTTATCTGGAGGGGTTAACATGTTTCTTGTCCTGGTAGGAGGAGCCCTAGGTCTCATGGGCTGCCCTGGAAGATGACTTGAGAAAAATCTGCAAGGTCTTTGTGACCCAAATTTACAGATCCTTAGGTCATATCCACTTGATTACCCACAATTAATTTTAACAAATTTGGATAAGCCAACAATTACTGTGACAGTATAGTCTAACAATATAACCATAAGCTAAACATAAATATGAACCACATTCGATATTCGATATCTATTATATATTTTATGGTTTTATGGATTTTATGACTGTACGGTATATCACTACATTGATTATATGAGAGTCATGGTATGTTTTACTTTTTTTTTTTTTGTATATTAGCCTTGAAAGCTATTCCCCCCAAAACCAACTGTATTTAGTTATTATTATACAGGATTTATATAGCGGCAACAGCTTGCTCAGTGCTTTACAACAGGAAGGAAGACAGTACAGTTACAATACAAATCAATATAGGAGGAATCAGAGGGTCCTGCTCGTTAGAGCTTACAATCTAGGAGGATTTCATTTAATGCGTACAACCAATGGACATTTCAAAAAGAATTAAAGGTGTTGTAAAGTCAGAAGGCTTTTCATCTTAATGCATACTATGCATTAAAATAAAAAGTCTTCTGTATGTAGCAGTCCCCCTAATACTTATCTGAGCTCCATCTCTGTTCAGTGATGTCCATGAGTGTCTCGGCCGTTTGAGACGCTCCTTCCTGACGCATATATAACTAAACACCTGTATGTAACATATGGTGTCCAACAGTGAATGTTAAACAAATTAATAAATATATATCACCAAATAAATGAACAATCAATAATAAATGTTCAAAAAAAGTCCGAAGTGAATAAAGTGATGATAATCCCTATATTCTGTAATGTGAAGTGAGAAAAAATGCCACCATCCAATATAGAAGAGGCTTACCGAAGGCAGTGAACCCAAAAGAACATATGTTCAGAAGGGTCAACTGAGCATGGTATGAACCACTGAAAGAACTGGATCCTCAGCTGCAGTTCCCAAAGAGAGGATTCCCACACCAACGAGCCCACATAGGGGCTCACTGTGAATTAACGCTTGGTTGTGGTATGATCCTTGGTGGTACATGCATCTACACTACTTACCATCGAAACCCCCTCTTGTTCACGTTGATTGGTGTGGGTATCGTTTCTTTGGGAACTGCAAATGAGGATCCAGTTCTTTCAGTGGTTCATACCATGCTCAGTTGACCCTTCTGAACATATGTTCATTTGGGTTGGCTGCCTTCGGTAAGCCTCTTCTATATCGGATTGTGGTGGTTTTTCTCACTTGACGTTCCAGAATATAGGGATTAACACCACTTTATTCACTTTGGACTCTTTTTTGAACATTATTGATTCTTCATTTATTTGGTGATATATATTTATTCATTTGTTTAATATTCACTGTTGGACACCATATGTTACATACAGGTGTTTAGTTATTATCTATGCGATGCACTTTGTTTTGTATTTACCATTTGTTCACTGGTAGTGTAAGCTGCTCACATTTAGACAGCGCAGAATTTTTCCTGTATTCTGTTTCCTGACTGGCGGAGACAACAGCGGCACCATTGGCTCCTGCTGTTGTCAAGCAAAGTCAGTTAGCCAATCAGGAGAGAGAGGGAGCAGGGTAGGCCACAGCTCTGTGTCAGAATGGACACAAGGAGATGTGACTTGGCTCGAGTACCCCCATAGCAAGCTGCTTGCTGTGGGGGCACTCGACAGGAGGGAGGGGCCAAAAGCAAAGAAGAGGAGGATCTGGGCTGCTCTATGCAAATCCACTGCACAGGGCAAATAAGTATAACATGTTTGTTATTTTTACAGGAGGAAAGAACAAAAGGCTTTACTACAATCACTTTAAGTCAGTGTTTCTCAATTCCAGTCCTCACGCCCCCCAACAGGTCAGGTTTTCAGGATTTCCATTATTTTGCACAGGTGATTTGATCAGTTTCACTGCCTTAGTAATTCCCACAGCCTTTTCATCTGAGGGAAATCCTGAAAACATGACCTTTGGGGGGGGGGGGGATTAGGAGGGGTGTGAAGACTGGAATTGAGAAACACTGCTTTAAGTGATCTGCTTTTGTAAAAGCCACTCCTTAGTACCCAAGTTACAATTTATCTTCTGCTGAGTGCTCCTTTTTTCATGATCCGAGGAATAGCTTCTAGGACCAAAAACAAGGTCCACATACAATATACCTTCACCACAGATCAGCAGCTTTAAAGAAAGTCGTGCTTTATCATATACTTATCAGAACCAATTTTTATTGCCATCAGTCCAGCGCTATCCTACATACATCAGACACCTTCTGGATGAAGGCATTAAGTCATGGTCCAAACAAACGTTCATAGAAAGTGGTAACAAAGTTAGTGCTCGTCATATCTGCCAGGAAACTCAAATGGGACTAGAAAAGCAAAAGATATTCAGAGAGACATCTTTAGGCACATCCCCTAAAGACACTGGCTAAAAATAAGGCTTGGCTGAGTTGGGAAGAATTCAGATTTTTTTTTCTGAAAGTCATTGTCCATTTTTCAGAAAGTGGCAACATAACTTTAGTCATGAAGATGAAGTGCTGTGTCCTGTGATGTATGATATAATTATATTTCCCAGGCTTCACTAGAGTAGGAAGAGGTCTCTCAGTTACATTGTCTCCTCATTTCCCTTGTGAGTACACAGTGAAGAGTCAGAAGGATCTATTGACACATCATTGAGACAGAGCAGAAACACCAACAGTGACATTCCAAACATGAACAAATTAAAGATCACTTCACTGTATCTGAATGTCAGACTTAAAGTGAAACTTTAATCAAAAAATTAGGTCTGCTAGATCACAGTATGCTGGCCAATTGTGCCATGTAAAACATTAAAAATGAGTGTCTGTACTGTTTAAAATCCAGTAATACAGTCTCACCCTGCTCTGCACATGCTCAGTTGCTCTCTATTTTTAGACGCTGCCGAGTTTGTGGAGGTCAATCTGCTGACAGCTTTAAAGCAGAATTAAACCCTCCTATCCTTTACAGCCAAGGAAGCTGCCTCTGTTTGATCTGCAACTTCCATGGTGCTGCACGTGTGAGGCCGTGTACACACGACCGAGGTTCTCGCTGGAAACCAGCGAGAACCTCGCTGGAAGCTGCATTCCAGCGAGGACCTCGGCCGTGTGTACACTATCGGCGAGCTTCCCGTCGAGCAGAAATAGAGAGCACGCTCTCTATTTGCTCGACGGCCCGCCTGGAAGAATGGCTGGTTGCCATTCCCGACGGGCGGGTCGCCGATTTCGACGGCCGGCAGGGAACCTCGGCGGGCGGAACGATGTGTTCTGCCCGTCGAGGTTCTCTGCCGTGTGTACACGGCCTGATTCGTTTTGACACCAGCAATTTGATTGTTTGACAGTTTGGTTGAGGAAACAGGCAAATGTGAGCTAGCAATCCTGGCATACCTGGAATGTAACTTTTTTTTTTTACTGTTACATCAATGGGTTTAGTTCTGCTTTATGATTTACTTCTGCTCTGTGGCCCTGGGCTTCAGCAAAAAGAAGAAATAGGAGCCATGCTGGAGGCAATTTACAGCACACACAAATTTTGGTAGCATAATTCATGTAGAATGTATGTTCCTTGCTAAAGAACATTTTTTATCAAGGGCTTCTGGGTAAAATTCTGCTTTAAATCATGAAGCACTGCGCATTTTTGATGGCTTTACTGGAGCAACTGAGTAAAGGAGGAGATGAACACATGGGAAAGGGGGTGGGAAAAACAATGCCCTTTATCTAAATAGGAAAAGCGGCAGAATCTTTAAAATCATGCAGGCATTACAGATAATGCAGCTAAACTCAGCCTTATTAAGTCTAGAGACCTCAGGGCAAAAAAAAACACTTCCAAGAAATGTAATCACAGAAGCTGGGCACAGACTGCAGCTTAATGAGCTGTCTGAAGGACCCTGCACCTAAAGCCAGCCTGAACATTTACCTGGTTGAACTTGGAAAATGTGTGCACAGATAACTAGGTTAGCAGCCTTGCAAATCTGGGAAACAGTTGCTGAATGCTGAAAATCCAGGAAGCACTCAAAGATCTCTTAAGTGCACCCTGACGAGAAAGTTTGCAGCCTGCTCCTTAAGACCACAGGCTCAGATGAGGTTCTGCCTAAGACACCTAGAGATGGTGGAATTAGAAGTCAGAGGACCCTCTGGGGTACCACCGAGATGACAAAAAGGTAATCGGTCGCCCTGAAAGAAGTAATGTAAGTGAAACAGAAAAGGCCTGAACCATAGCCAGACGATGGAGGGAAATGTCCTTTTGGCAAACTGGAGCCACAGAGAGGGATGAAAGAACTAGGTCTTGGTTAAGGGGAACCCATCTTAGGCCAGAAGTCAGTCCTGAGCCTCTACTTGTTCCTATGCAAAAGCAGAAAAGTGTTCCCTGCAGAATAAGGCTACCAATTTAGAAACTTGACTCACAGAGGTGATAAGTACCAAAAAAAAAAAACCTTGTGGGTGACAGAGAGAATGTCTGTTATGATTTCAAATAGTGGTTGCTAAAGCACTGAGAGAACGAGATTCAGATCCCACAGTCACAGGAGAACAGACAAGCAGACACCAAATGATATATGCCTTACATCTCTGATGACAGACCTTGTGGGATGCAGCTTTCCCAGATTTTAGCATTGTAGGCATCATATACCTTTAGATTCTCCTGTAACTCATAACATGGGCATCAACTGCCATGACAATAAAGCCATTGACTGTGAAGCAGAATGGTGAATAGGTTCTTGGGATAGAGAATCCTGAACAAACTGTCAAGGCCCATGAGCATCTGCCAGGAGTTGTACAAGGGCTGGTGTACCACATTTGCCTGGAGCAGTCTGGAGTGATAATGATCACCAAAATGTGATCAGTGAATGTGAAACAAAAGCATAGATCAGGATGTACAAAGTATACCAAGTATCCACTGCTTCTGCTAAAGTATCCAGTCCAATTTGTTAAACCTGGAGGCCAGGAAGTATGCATACATCCATCATCCCTCACCTGCAACACAGGTCCTGGAATGCCTCCGGATGTAGAGCAATACTCAAGTAGCCAAGAGCTACAGGCTATGTCTGCCTGTTGTCCATGCCTAGAATATATAAGGTAAATAAGGGTGGAACATGAAGCTCTGCCCAGAACTAGATTCAATCTACTTCTCTTTGTTACATTAAGTCTTCCAGTTCCACACCAATGATTGATGTACACTACCATGTGACATTGTCTGACTAGATCAGATGACCCTGAATCAGGATTTCCAACTCTACAAAGACAGTGCAACCAACCAAAGTTTAAAAGATAAGTTCACCTTTGTAAAAAAATAAATTAAAAAAATGTAAAAAATTAACGCACATCTTTTTTCAGGCTGTCTGCTCGTACCTGGTACAAGCAGGCAGTTATACACAATAACAGGAAGAAACAATAAACTAGCTAGAGTGCTCAATAGCACCCTGGTAGTCCATTGAGAACTACAACCGCTACAAAAAGCTAACGGATACTTATAGTTCCCCCATTCACAGAACTCTGTGAATAAATGATACAGTAGGGTGCGTGGAGCCCCACATAACCATAGATTTTTTTAAATTGGGAGGATCCCTGGCTAGCTGTACTAGAGGCGGCAGGTTCGGGGGCGAGGTTGCAGCATGGGAAAATGCAACATGTTTCACCTTAAAAGTAGTGAGACTACGAGAATCAAGTGACCTAAACTGACATGGTACCCAGTTCTCCTCCCCAGCCCAACCGGCTGACATCTATCACGTGGATCTTCCAGAAGGAAGGAACTCTGACTCAAGAGTTGGGTTTCTGAGGCGGCGTACACACGACCGAGGTTCTCGCTGGAAACCAGCGAGAACCTCGCTGGAAGCTGCATTCCAGCGAGGACCTCGGCCGTGTGTACACAGAGCGCTCGCCCTGCCCGTCGGGAATCCCGTCGAGCGAAAAGAGAGCACGCTCTCTTTTTGCTCGACGGGCCCGCCTGGATGAATGGCTGGTTGCCATTCCCGACGGGCGGGTCGCCGATTTCGACGGCCGGCAGAGAACCTCGACGGGCGGAACGATGTGTTCTGCCCGTCGAGGTTCTCTGCCGTGTGTACGCGGCTTGAGACTCCAAACCAGTTAAAACCTGATCAGTGACAAGCAAATTGGTCTGTCCAAAGACTGGATTGACTTCTCCGCTGACAACAGAACGCTGTGTTGCAGGGGTCTGAAGTGAAACTGGGCAAATAAAAATCAAAAGTAGACAGGTACACAGTCAAACAATTCCTAGACTGGACAGTTCAAATTTCTGATGTCTAGAACAGGGGAGATTCTTAAATATCTCCAGTGTAAAGTAAAGTCTGGTCTGAGCTATGACTGTTCCCTCACCAGGAATTTGTCTAAATATCACACAATAAGGATGCCACAGGAGATTGGCATGGGCAATAATAGCATCTTGGTGAACATCCGAGGTGCACACAAGAGGCCAAAGGACAGTCCCACAAACTGGTAGTGCAGGGGGCCCGTAGCAAAGCATTGGAACCACTGATATGCTGGGACATGAATGTAAGCATCCTTTATTGGCCACAAAACACAGAAAATCTGACTGGTGAAGAGAGGAAACTCAAATACATCCAGAGCTGAGAGATCCAAGAAGGGGCATATGGCTTTTTTGAGTTGAGAAAGGTGAAGAGAAACCCCTAAATCTATCCTGCAAAAGGAATAATGGCAATGATACCGTGAACAAGAAGACCCAAGAACACTTGATGGAGATCTCACAACAAATGCAGATGCAAAAGAAAGTTGGAGGTGAGAAACCAAGGAGGGGGAACTCCGATTTGTGGCCCTGGGATACCACCTCCTGCATTCAAGTGTCTGAAATGCAAGTTTTCCAAGCACATGCAAAGGATACCAAGTGACCTCCCCTGTTCTAAAAAGTGTGGGTCCACCTTCATGTCAAGGAAGACTTGACTGAGAATTTGCAGGGGGCCACACCTTTTAACGGGTGGTATGGAAGCCAAGCTTGGGTGGAGTATCGACTTGAAGGGCAGAGGAATAAAAAAAAAAAAAAAAAAATGCATAAGGGCCAGAGTCGCAAGAGAACAGAGCTCTAAACAGTGCTTAAACTGCTCATCTGATGCATCCCTGAAAATGGGCATCCTCCAGCAGTATAGTTAGCTTATTTTTAAGGGAGACGGTCTAATGCACAGTGGGAAAGGACCACTTCTGTGCAAAATGCTCAATAAACCATTACATGTCATGTCATGGGGCAGCCAAGCACTCAGCAAACTTCTATTCTCCACAGAGAAATAGTTGAAAAAGCAGGCAAAGGGGAAAAAAAATGTCAGCCGTTCAAGTTTTTAGTAATTAAAGTCAGTAGACAGTTATGATAAAGACCAATCCATTAGTTTTAGAATGGTGCATGTACTGCATGAAAAAGAGCTGAAACAGTCTAATTTGAACGTAAATGCAGAAGACCACGACTCCTCAGGGGTAAGATAGTGAATTAAGACTGGAGCAACTTAGAATGAGAATGTCTCTGTGGCCGATTCCTCAGAAGCCCCTAAAGCAGAAGGAAAATCAGATATAGAATCTGCAGAAGGTGGTGTGAGGACATGCTTGTGGCCTCTGATCAGTCAGCAAATAAGGGCCATAAAGTCTTGAATGATCGTCGTGGTAAACACCTCAACAGAAAGAACAGTGGAACCAGCTACACACAAAATAGCTACAGAAAAGTAATGTTCAAAGAAATACAGTCGTAGAAAAAAGGTGCTTCAACACAGCGAATCCTGGGAGTCAAATACATTCAAACCGTTGAGGACGCAAAAAACTAAGGTATGGTGGTAGTAGAAGAGGTTATCCTGGGTTGGCCTATAGTTTTATTTTTTGCAAGCATCCTATGATGACTTTACTATCATGGTGGGCATGTCATGTTTTTTGGCCTCTTGGTTAGCAGCAATATAGAGGAGATGGGACAGGATGTAGGCAAGATATTTAAAGGTAAGGGTTTTCAATCTGGGAGCTGACAACACATGCAGAACTCTCCAAATTCAATTTACCTTGCTCGCAAGTGCATCCTGAAGTTTAGTAACTGTGTTGGCAGCTTGACCTGGAGCAGCCCCAGGGGGTAAAGAGTAGTCTGCATCCTGCAGAAGCAAAACAAATAAGACTTTCATATCTACTTTCTGCATTACTGCATTACAGTAACATCAAGTAACCTGTATAGTCTGGTTGCTATGGAGTCAACGCTCTTCTATGCTAGGAAGGCGAAGGCTATTATCAACTAACCAGGGAATCGGAAAGTAGATGGAAAAAAGATAGAAAAATAATCCGCTGTAAAAATCATGTCCTGATCACATAACCCCCACCAGGCCTGCACAATCAGTGCTGTTGTCAACAAAACCTTACAGGTCTTTGTCAAACGTCTCTGTTGTCAGCACCCAATTTAAATTTTAGATCATAAAACCTGAAACCATAGTGCTGCAGAGTCTGATTTTTACAGGTGGGAAGATTAAGGCCCTTTTACACAAGCAGACCAATCGGGTCCACCTGTCAGGTGGACCGTTCAGTCTTCTCTATGGAGCGGAAAGGTGTCAACGGCCAACATCCGATCCTATTTTCTAAAAATCTGATTGGGAACATTCTCCCAGCCGTCTGGCAGATCGGATCAGATGACAGTCGGGTGTAAACAGGCAGGGGGTCAATTTACATTCCACCACTCAGAGGAGAGCGGGCTGTGTCTGTGTCCAATCTGCATAAGTGGAGCGGACACGGACCAGTCTGCTTAATCGGAGCAATGGACAGATTTCCCGCTGAGCAGGCAGACTCCAATGGAGCCCACCCAATGTGGAAGGGGCCTTAAGCAAATCTAATATACAATTTTGGTCTCATGGGTGGTATCGCATGCAACAATCTGCAGAAAAATCTTTACTTGTGAGGACAAACCTGAAAATAAATGAATAAAACAGATTCCCAGCACTTTCCAATCACAGTCTAGCCAGCCCTCTGCCTTCCTGACAAAACGGGGGAGAGATTGATACATTAAGCTTTTTCCTCCTAATTTTCCTGATGTGTGCACTACTGAAATGCCATGCATAATCCAGCATAAAGGAGTTAGAATATTGGTAATGTTGGCCAAAAAATTATCAGTACATTTCTAAAACACAACCTGGGCAGAAACCAAAAACAATGCAGCTTTATATTTTGACTATAATGCAAAAGAACCTATAATCATCAAGGAAAGCTTTATATTGTGACTATAATGCAAAAGAACCTATAATCATCAAGGAAAGGACCTACTGGAATCTTTTTAGGTTGCCTAAAATAAACATGAATTTTGGGTTCTAAAACATGTGCAGTATTGTAAGCACAGAGACCAGATAAGACAATTGAGCAGAGGTTAACCGTCGCACTACAAACAAATGCCAACAGCAAGTTTCCAAAATTTGTCTGAAAGGCAGGTAGTTACTTGTGACCAAGTGTTGAGATCCCATTCTTTTACATTATCATCACAAAAAAGATTTTTCTAAATGGTTTGGAGCCACTGACCTGACTGAGCTTGTTTAGCCTTCAGGTGCATTTTGGGTTTATGGTCCCTTGATTGCACCTCACATCCCTCCATAATGCCCCAGTAATTTATTACAAAAGAAAGATAATTTTACTATTTGCTCATAGCAGGGCACATGTTTTGCATTCTGTATTTGTAATGCATTGCCATTCAAGCCAAATAAAAATACACAACACAAAGGTCTCTTTCAGATTGGCGACTGCAACCGTTTTTACTGCTCCCCTGCTGCCCCATTGAAATTCTAACATTACCGCCTGATAGGGCTGTACATGTGCTGCAGATGGCAATTTTTCCTCAGGCTGCGGAGTCCGACAGGTGGCACCACCTGTCAAACTTGCCCACTGAGTGCAATTGGGTCTCACAGCAACCGCAAGCCAAAAGCTTGGCTTGCGTCATGGTCCAAAATGTAAAATTGCTGTTCAGCAATAATAGCGCCGGTAGCGGTAGCGCCTCCTGAATGCCTGTCAGCTGCTGCTGTATTGCCCTCTAAAAAGCAATCCCCCACAGGACGCTTTTCAGAAAGCTTTACCTATCTGTCTGAATGAGCCCAAAGTGAATGTAGACATTTTTGGTTTGTGGCAGCCTTAAAGTCTAGTTCTACTTTATCAGGGTGAAGGCAATCAGACATTTCCCTCACCATTTAAACCAAATAAATATATATTGATGTGGATATATTTATATATATCACACATATGCAATGGGAGAACCAGCACGATTCCAGTGCCATTCTCTGCAAACTGATGCGGGTTGTCAATACAAAGTTAATGACACCCCCAGATCGGTTCACAGATCGCAATGCGAACTGTGGAATCGGATACCCATGCGATTAGATTTCAGTCCGGGGGGTGGCAGGGAAGGTTCCTGCACACCCTTATTTCTATGAATACAATGCGAGTTCAGCTATATAACTGTATGACTGAATTCCCATTGCACAAGACATTGCATGTGATCGGCACAGCAATGCGGGTGTGAATCACATGAAATGTCTGTGTTCCCATATGTGTGAACCCGAGCTTAAAGTGAATCTGTACTTGCAGAACTTAAAATGTCAGTTCAGAGTCCATTTAATACAAATTGTTTAGTCAAACTACCACTGAAACATGTAAATGTTACACAATGCAGATTTGAACAAATCTGTATTTTCACTCTGACAGCATCAGAAACAAAGAGAAGCAATGCTTACCTTAGCGTTTACTCCGAACTCAATTGGGGTTACAGGAAGGCCGGAATCCACATGAATCTCCACACCATTAACAGGTGGGACATTTCCTTCTAGACGCTCTGTCCCCTCTGATCCCTTCCTGTTCTTTAGAGAGCGTTCATTGCCAATAGGACCAGGCTTGTGTTCCTTGTTTAGGCCAGAATCAGACTCCTGGAAAACAACAATAGAGCTTCAGTTACAATTTATCTTTGCAAATATCTAATGTGTATACATTTCTGCAATATATTGCACCCATTTGACAATGTATAGTAAAGATCACACAAAGCATTCCATTTCCTTGTCAGGTACATCCTGTCTGATTATGTCAATAGTGTGTTTTACAATGTCCATTAGAGGAAGCAATCGTGTGTCTTCCAAGAAATCAAATCTGTTTATTTTTGCCAGCTTTCTACTACATGCTGGTAGCAGTAGCATTTGCACACATGTATACAGCAAATTCCAGTTTATCAATTAAATCTATGCCCACAAGAAACCTAAACCATAAACTTCTTCAAAGGCGTTGAAAATACAAGGACAGCAGATGCCAATACTGCATTTTATGGTGTTAAATATTTAGAAGGCAAGAGGGGATCAAATCTCAATATGGATTAATGTGCACAAGCATCTGAGCCTCACCTTCTTGTCTGACTGCTTCTGCCCCTGCTCCTTGGGGCAATCGGGCTTAGCTTCCACCATGACTGTCCCATTCATTTCTTCGGGTTTCATGGTCCCATAGGGAGAGCTCCGTTGTGAAGATGTGGCAGACGACTCCCTTGACTCAGCACTGAGATCAATCCCGCTGTCACCCTGGCTGCCTTTGAACCCCTAAGGATCCCAGAATTAAAAGCACACTGAAGACTACATACTGTACCAGTGACATTTTATTCAATAGGGTAAAAATATAGCCGACAGTTGGAAGACCAATTCTAATTAAACATGGTCCCTACATATGGCAAACCTATGTTAAAATTTTAGCAGCGTGTTAAAAATAAATCAACGTCGCTACTCTCTTTTTAAGGAAACTATTGATAATAAGGCTTAGTAGACCTTAATTTTTTTTTATTAAAACAAACATGGCATGCTTTCTCTGTGCAATAGTTTTGCACAGCGCAGATCCTTCTCTTCTGGGGTCTCCCGTCTGCACCCCAGGCTCATTCCCACCCCAAGTGCCCCCATAGAAAGCCACTTTCTATGAGGGTACTTATGCATGCTTGCTCCTGAGCCACCATGTCTGCATCTATTAATGCAGACAGCGAGTCTCAGCCCCCACTCATTACAGAATTTGATTGACAGCAGCAGGAGCCAATGGCTCCCATTGCTATCAATCTGCCCTGTAATGAGAAAGAGAGCTATAAGGGGGGATCCTGTCACACAGAAGGTTTTTAACTTAAAGCACAGAATGCATTCCCATTATAGGTCGTATAGTTGAATCAGCACTAATCAGGGAGGTGATCAGTGAAGGTCTGAGCCAACTGCAAAGGCAGGTAACGCAAGCTGCAGATTGCTAAATGGTGTCACACTTTCCATTACGTGCAATAGGCACCTCTGTGGGAATTTATTAAGCTACTTTACCAAATAAAAAATACTGCATGCTTCTGTAAATATTTGCTGCTCACATTTGTGTGTACAAGGCCTAACTGAACTCATCAACCACCTACACATGTGTACTAAATACAGAATTGGCTTGATGCAGAGCCACACTTCATCATACAAGAATTTATTCTCGCCTCTCAACCACCTTCTTTAAATTATAATTGTTATCTTTGGCAAAGCCAAGTCTCTCAGTGTAAAAATATCCTCATTTCCCTCCTGAGTACATAACCGAGGGTCAGCAGAATCTATTGGAACATCAAAGAGAACAGAATGCACCGAAGTTTATTAAAACCATACATAGCATTGGTCAACTAAGCAAAGTGATCTTAAGAAGCCTTTTCCTAAACCAAGGGCTTCAAACTCAATTTTTATTGTGGGCGTTCTGGTTGCCCCCAAAGGCTTGTTGTATATATAAGACTAGATGCTAGATATCCAGAGCACCCCCCCTCCATCAGGAATCAAGAGTCTCCCACAATCCCTTACATCACAGTGCACCCTCCTTGCCTTGTGCTGCTGCCAGGAAGATGCTGGGGGCAGAGCTAGGAATCAAAGTGCAGGGTTTGGAGGAGAAGCAGAGGAGGACTGGAATCTGCTGAATGCAGAGACCAGGGGAAGCGGAAACGATGGGGTCCTGCAGTTGCCCGGAGAAGTGAAGGATCTGGTGGAGGTATTCTGTCCTCCTTTCTGCTCCCAACTGCTGGGAAAAGGTGGGAGCAAAGTGAAGGGGGATGCTGCAGCTGCAGGAGAGGTGTGAGGGCCACATGCAATGGCCTGGAGGGCTGGATTTGGCCCCCGGCCTTGTGTTTGTCACATGTGTCCTAGATATTCTTGCATAAAGATCAGTTTAAAGCTTGCACCACACTTTACAAAAAACGGATTGTACAATCCCTTTTAGATTTACCAGAACAATGTGATACGAGGACCTAAACTAGCCAAAACTTTGTATCAATCAGGTTGGTCCTTGCACTGCATAGTTGTTGGTTAATCTAAAGGCGATCTTATAAAACGTGTGTTATATTAAAGATAAATATGTACAGTTTGTAATTTTATATGTAAATTCGGACAGCCAAAATTGTAATGTCCTTTAGGCTTTTTTTTTTGCAGGTAAACATAGGCTTTAACTGTAAATTTAATGACTTCTGTCTTCAGTTAATGGAAGAACAATCATTTATAAAAAGTGGACACAAATATTGTCAATGAACCAGCAATAACAGCTCAAGATGCAGACAATAAAAATTACGTTCCCTTTACCAATGAAAGCAGAAGAAAAAGAACTTACCTCAGTGGATGAGGACTCTGTACTGAAAACACTTCCAGGCTTGCTCCAGGTATCACTGCCTGACTGAACAGAAATTGCTGAAAACAAGGAGTAGACATTAAAGCTGCACAGAGGACTACGGGTATGTTCACATGTGTGGGTATGTCTGAGAAGCTGGTCATGTATTCTGTTAGACAAACATCAAAAAACTATAAAATTACTGAGTTTTCGCCAAGTATATTCATAGAAATGTTGTCAGAAATTATACCTTGGCCATTGTTCTCCCAGATCTCTTTGCCTGCAACATCTGCCTGATCTATGCACATGCTGTTCTGCTTTTTGGCAAAACGAGGTGGCACTCTGGACTGTATGCTGGTACTCTTACTGGGCACCTATGAAGAGAAATAGGCATTAAAAATTAACTCAACAAAGACTAACTTTCTTAGTTTACTGATACTGTAAGGCAAGCTGAAAGTGTATCTTTAGCCAAAACGTTCTATACAGTTTGGGATAGAGCATGGTCACTAAGGGTTTTTAATATCTAAATTATATAACCGAACAGATGACTGACCTGAACGACTTGATCCTTTTTTCTTCGATCTTTATCTAGAACACGACGGGATTTGTTCATGTCTGAGTAAGCCTCTCCTCCCATGTCAGCTTCCTCCTCAATAACAGAATCTGGAAAACAGCCAGTGAGACTTGAATCCATCTGAATCCAGAAAAGGATAGATACTAGAATTTAAAGGGACCCTGCACTTTGTCTATGGTATGTAAAGAAACAGGTTCACTTTAAATGAGGAGCCCCAATCAGACAGTATTTCATGTCCTATTGTCCCGACCACAATATGCTGCCAGTCCATTTGGGAAACCAAAGCACGTCCAAGAAGAGGAAGGAGTACAAAACTTTCTCTGCCTCTTCAAAATGCATCTCCCAGTTTCTAAGTGACAAAATTGGGAACACCTCATCTCCTAAACAAAACAAATTAATTATTACATCTACAGTATAAAGAGCTTCAGGTGTCTTTCACAACCATAGAATACATATACATTATATATATATATATATATATATATATATATATATATATATATATATATATATATAATCATAATAAAAAATAAAACACAATGAAGCATTATTTGAATGACAACCTAGAGTACGGCTGGCCATACAGGTTTAATTTTCTTGTACAATTTTCCTCTAGATTTATCTTCAAGAATTTTTTTTTTTAAAGTCAGCAGCTACAAACACTGTGGCTGCCGACTTTTAATAAGGACACTTACCTGTTCTGGTTGCCCGCGATGTCTGCCGCCTGAAGACCGGGTTCTCAGTGCCGCAATCCCCACTAAGGAAAACAGGCCGTGGAGCCGTTCCTACTGCACATTCGCGAGTCGCGCGGTGCTCTGTGACTGGGCGGCTGACTTCTGGGAGACACACAGTTCCCAGAAGTCAGCGCGCCCCATTCACCAGAAGACAACACGAGGAGGATGACACCTAGGAGCACAGCGGACGAAAAAAAGGGGCAGATTAGGAAGATCTCCCTACTAACAGCCATTTCTGGTAAGTATATTTAGGGTGGACCTTTGCTTTAACAACTTCAATACCAGGCACCCCCCCCCCCCTGCCCAGGCTGTGTCCTCTGTCTCCTTTCTCTGTCTCAAAGGTAGAACATCAGAGGTCTATTTAGACCCCTGATATTTCACCAAAGCCACCTAACGGGGCTCTGGAAAAATATAAAAAATATTGTAAAATAAAATAAAAACTAAAACAAAAATAGAGAACTACTGATATCAGTGGTGGAACTACAGGGGTCATGTTTGCGACCAGGACCTGGAGTTCCACCACCAGGCTCAGACAAAAAGGCCCCTTTATGGCTTCTTGCACTGGGGTTTAGAAGGTTCTAGTTAGTCCACTGCGTCCTGGTAAGTATAGCTTGGAAATTATGTCTGAAAGGAGCTTTGTAAGACCATCCTAGTCTACAGAAAACGGTTAGTAGTGGAGGTGATCGCATTCCCATTGAAAGTTCAATATATAGTAGAAACTCAAATACCAAGCAAGATGTATATTCCAAATAAAAATAAACCATTAGAAGTGTCTCTCCCCACCTTTATTAATGCTAATAAAGGTGATCACATCCACATTACACAAATTATAAATGTAGGTGCAATGAAACTAGAAACATACATATATCACAACAACTTCTAGCCACTTGAAATGCAAATAAAAAATAAAAATAATCTTTGGAGGTATATGCAGCAAAGTGTAATGGCAATACACCGATCAGACATCATTTTATGACCACCCACCTAATACGCAAGTTCCCTTTTTGCTACAACAGCCCTGAAAGCTGTCAAAACAAAAGAGGATACATTGGTCGTGGGTCTTTTACATGGGGCAACTCACAAGGTAAACAATTGTATATTTAATATGTAATAACAAGTGCTGCTCATCTTACTTTAAGACCCCTTTCACACTGAAGCGTTTTTACAGCGTTTTAGCGGTAAAAATAGCGCTCTTAAAAACGCTCTCCATGCATCTCAATTGACCTTTTCACACCGAGTTCTGCAAGCAGCATCGTTGGAGCAGCTTTTGAGCGCTAAAAAAACGCTCCAAAAACGCCCCTCTCCATTGAAATGAATTGAAAGCGTTGTAAAAACGCCTTACGCTTTCACACCGAGGCATTGAACTGGCGGGGCGTGGAGAAAAGTCCTGCAAGCAGCATCTTTGGAGCAGCTTTTGAGCGCTGAAAAAAACGCTCCAAAAACGCCCCTCTCCATTGAAATGAATTGAAAAGCGCTGTAAAAACGACTTACCCTTTCACACCGAGGCACTGCAAAAACGCCCTAAAACTTTAGGGTCTTATCGGTGCTTTACCAACACATTGGGATTGCAGATAAGGCTTTGCTCGAATAATGCTGTAATAACGCTTAAATGACGCTGTAATAACGCTCAAAAAATGCCCCAGTGTGAAAAGGGCCTAAAAAAGTAATTAGTTACAGTTACAAATTACTTCTCCGAAAAAGTAACTGTAATTGTAGTAGTGACTCAGTTACTACATTGAAAAAGTAATTAGTTACTCAGCAAAGTAACTGACTTTTTTTTAAATATTCTACAATGCAATTACGTTCAGTACTACTAAGAGGATAATTTAGGCTCTATGAGATAACAAACGCAGAGAACATAGGTCTAGGTTTTTGCTAGGATCAACATATATTTTTTTCACATTTCAAAACGGATATAAAAATGCTTTTAATGGCATAATAATTAGACCAAAAGGTGCAAATAAATGTTTATTCACACATGTGCAAATCAATGCTGTGCCTTGCCTTAAAGCCCCAGATCGGTTTGCAGATTGCAGTGCGAACTGTGGATTCGGACAGGAATCGGATAGCATTAGTGAGAACACACCAACATACGATCTGATTCTAGTGCGGGGAGAAAAAAAGTCCCTGCATTTTTTTTGTGCAAATCCAATGCGAGTTCAGCCATACAACTGTATAGCTGAACTCGCATTGCACAGACATCGCATGTGATTGGCAGTGTTTGTGAGAATCACATGTGCTGTCTGTTCGCTACAGTGTAACCCTAGGCGGAAACAGGCAGTGATGGGTGCGTTGGGGAGACTGGAAGGATGGATGGTGCTCGGAGTGGGTAGAGATGCGTGCGTTGGGTAGACTGGATGGATGATGCTCGGCATGGGTGGGGATGCGTGCGTTGTGGAGACTGGAGCTGGAAGGATGGTGCTCGGGATGCGTGGGGATGTGTGCGTTGGGGAGACCAGAGGGATGGATAGTGCTCGGAGTGGGTGGAGATGCGTGCGTTGGGTAGACTGGAGGGATGGATGGTGCTCGGGATGGGTGGGGATGTGTGCGTTGCGGAGACTGGAGGGATGGATGGTGCTGGGTGTGGATGAAGATGATCGAGTTGCATTGTGAAGATGGATGGGGATGAGAGTTACATAGTGAAGAGGAGGGCAGCTCTCCAAAATGTAACTCATTTGCACCCAGCCAGAATCATCCATTTTCACAATGCAATAGGCAGCTAGTCAGCGGTCAGCATAAGGGTGTCCCACCCAAGAAGGCGATAAAGTCCAACTAAAATTTACAGGCAGCACAGGAGGCATAGTCAGTAGGCACACAAGTTTTTTGCGTCTTACCCTCCATGCCATGCTGCACTCCCTGATCTGCTATTGGGGTCTGTGTCCATGAGCACTGTCGAGTTGGCCATGGCCCCTGTCCTGGCCAATCACAGATCGAGCAAAGCCTGCAGCTAGCCATCAGGCTGATCTGATAGGGAAGTGAGAGGCTCGTCCTCGCTTGTGGAGGGTGCAGAAGCAATTACTCTGCTGCCATCTAGTGGCGGTAGATGTAATTGCGGTAACACCGCCCCAGTAATGGGAACGGCGTTACCATGAGGGGAAGAGTAATCAGTTAGATTACTCGTTACCCTCAAAAGTAACTGCGTTAGGTAACAGTGTTTACTTTAACGCAGTTGCTGACAACACTGGTAATAACAAGTTACATATTACAATAATTCAATAAAATTCCAAACATACACAAAATAAAAAGCTGATCCATAATATTTATTATATGACATTATTATTCTGGCATTATTCTATACTTTAGATCAGGGGTCTCCAAACTTTTGAAACAAAGGGCCAGTTTACGGTCCTTCAGACATTAGGGGGGCCGGACTGTGATCACTGGGGGTAGAACAGGTCCTGATGTCAGTGGGATTAAACAATGCCCTTTCTTTGGTGTCAGTGGAAGCAATTGTGCCCCTTTGTTGATGTCATTGGGAGGAATAGAGCCCCATTGTTGGTGCTAATGGTAGAAATCAGGCACCATCATTGGTGTCATTGGGAGGGATTATGCCCCACAGTTAGTATCAGTGGATTAAATGGTGCCCCAAGGGCCAGATAAATGTAAGCAAAGGGCCGTGTCTGGCCCCTGGGCCATAGTTTGGAGACCACTGCTTTAGATAATCTCTTGCATCTACTCCTGAGGAGTAGACTAGATCCACAAAACACGTTTTAGGATGTCAAGAATCTTTTAAGTCATCATACACAATGCCATCATGTATTGTTACCTATCCGAGAACATCATGGATGTGAATATTAAGACAGATATGTATTTATATCTTCTTTATTATGAATCAGCTTATCCCCTTTGTGTATGTTTGGAATTATTTATTATTATTGAATTATTATAATATGCAACTGGTTATCATGTAATAAATATACAATGTTTACCTTGTGAGTTGCCTCATGTAAAGTCCCACAGCCAATGTTACCCTCTATTAAGGGGCGTCAAAGGCAATTTCATCGTGGGCCACATCAGCTTTATTATTGCCCTCAAAAGGGCCGGTTGTATCTGTAAGATTAGTTGTCCAGAGCATCCCCTCCCCATAAACTAGAGCCACTACCATCAGAAGTTGAGTCCCCCTCTTTTCTTATGCTGCTGCTGGGAAGAAGCCGGATCATTGCTTGAAAGCAGAAAGTAATTGTCTGGAGGAGGACCGAAGCGTTCCTGCACCTGCAGGAGAGGTGCGAGTTCCACATGAAACTGCCTGGAGGGCCCTATTCGGCCTGTGGGCATTCTGTTTGACACCTGTGCTCTATTGTATTGTATTGTATTTAGGGACGGAGGCCTCTCGCTCATGATGCATCAGATTCAATGCCATTTCTTGAAAGCGGTCAAAGGTCATTAAGTTATGGCTGATCGGTGTATATTCTTTGCTATTCAAGCTACCGTATATCCAGAATAGTTTTCACTGGGTGTGTCTTGAGGCAATACAATCTCCAATGGTAAAGTTACATGAATGGAATAGCGACTAATAGTAATGTAATACTAAGTAGTGGGTGTCAAGATAAACCAATGAAATGCAAACCATATGTCACCCAGAGGCGATTAAGTTCGCATGCGTTGCGCTATACAAGTCATTCATTCATTCATTCACCTGTAGGCAATCCCCATATACAGGGAAGGTTTACAGTATATAAAGGAAGGGTTACTGGTGAAAACTGTGGATATAACGTATGGTCCTAATCAGAGGTAGAGCCTAAAGCTTGTGGGCCCTGATGCAAAAGTTGACCTGGCCCCCCCACTACCTCCCACCGCTTTCACCGTGCGTGCAGATACACCCACCGCACGCCAAGATACTAAAAGTGGCTTAAGATGAAGGGGTTGGTCAGGGGGCTTTAAGGGGGGGGTAAATCTGGGAGGGCAAAGCCATGTGACACAAAATCTTGAGCCTGAAGCTTCTAACGAGGTGTTAAGGGATTTGTTTTAGCAATTTCTGAAGGTTTCTTTGTCAGTGTTGGCAAGTGTTGGGGGGGTTAACCCACAGGGGTTTGTGTCTATTCCGCAGTTGTCAGGGAAGTAGGGTAAGCATACATCCCAGGGTGGGGGTGGCGGAGCATCCTAGCTAATGACTAGGAGACACTGAGCGGTGTCTTACCTCACCAGTGACATCGGTCCCATTGTGGCTACAGGATGGCACTTTCCTTAACTCGCTGAGCTTGGTTACCATTCCATGTTGCCAGCACACAGCACAGACATTACCCCATCCTGGGCTGTTCTCACCTTGTGCTCCTCTCTATTTAGGAAACATCTCCCCAGCCAATGAGAATGGAGGGGTGTTGACTGTGGAAGGAAAAGTGGAAGCCCAGTACTGGAGCGTGGCTGTTGGGCCCTAGGGCAGATTGAAGCTGGACTTTGTGAAGGATATGATAATATGACAGGGAGGCTTCAGGGGCCCCCTGGAGCTAGTGACGGGGATGCGATTGTGACCCCTGCAACCCCTTATGCTACGCCCATGGTCTCAATATCACATAGCAGAAAACCCCAATGTACATCATCCAATATCATGTGTATACATACATCCATCTCAAATTATCAAATGTAGATCTCCATGTGAGACAAGTACCAGTGGCTTTGGTTTATGCACTACTTTCCTATGAAGTGAACTGGTTATTTCGATTAGTATGGATAAAGTACAGGTTTCCTTTTACTGGCAATACTTCACACAGAAAAGTTTAACGCTAAGAAGCCAAAACAGATAAAGCCATCAACCAATATTTGGTCCCTGCATTTTGAGAGCAGCAACAGATACGTGCAGGTAAGCAGCATCAGCATCAAGTGCCACAATCGTACTTTTCTATTCAGTGCCACACAAAGCTTGTAGAGTATGGTTCTAGGCAGTATACTTCTATCACTGCTCAGTCACAGCAATCTATTGGTCATGGCTACTCTTCCTGGTATAGAATCAATGGTTAAACTTATTAAAGGTGCAAAAACAGAAGATGTCGCAGTACATTCAGTCCATCGTTATTACCTCCATATTTCAGATCAAATCCAGAGATGGATTCAGATTTTTCATTTCCTTTAATCCCAGCTGGTCTGGAGTCCCTTTCGTTTTTTTTCACCGAGTGGTCTCCATTGTCACACTGTGCAGACCTCTCCAACCCATAGCGATGGTGACTGCTCTCTTGCATGTAGGACTCGTCAGAACAGCGACTGAAAGCGAAGGTAATCGTAGAACAAAGTAAACAAACTTACACTGAAAACAAAGATAATTTTGGAATGTATAGTTATTGCATCTTTATTTTATATTTTTATAGATTAACATGGAAGAGACAATTTTATCTATCGGAGGACTTGCATGTGTATAGCTCAGCATATTAAATTTAAATACCAGCGTCTTTTCCGTGCCTGGGCAGCCCAGGTGCAGAGATCAGCCTTCCATAGACATGAACAACTGTAGACTGCTATATTTGGATATACTGCAGTGCTATCGCAAGAGTATAGTATACGGGCATACACAAAAAAATAGGGAACATTTTCTCTCTTGTGTATTCCCAAGTACACCCTTCACTTCTTTAACCGCTTAACGCCCGCCGCACGCCTATTTACATCCGCATAATGGCACGAATAGGCAGATGGACGTATATATACGTCCCTGCCTACTAGCGGGCCGGGGGTCCAATCGGGACCCCCTCCGCTGCGTGCGGCTTTACTCCGGGAGCGATCTGACTTGAGGGGGCGGTGGTTCGTTTCTGTCCGCCCCCTCGTGATCGCTCCCAGCCAATCCTTTGCGCCGCCACCGGGTCAATTCCTCTGCCTGTAAAATGTAAACACAGGCAGAGGAAGTGATGCAGCACTCATCTCGGCGGTATTTTCAAACCGACGAGATGAGAGAAGAGACACAGTCGCACCAACACTACACCGACACCATCACATGCAGGCACATTTAACCCCTTGTGACCCCTCACCCCCTGTCACACTGTCACTGTACTGATCACTGCATTTAGTGTCAGTGTGACAGGCAGTGTAACAGGCAGTTAGTGTTAGGTCCAGGGTAGCCCCGTACCCCCCCTAATAAAGTTTTAACCCCTTGATCACCGCCCTAGTTAACCCTTTCACCCACTATTGCCAGCGTCACTAAGCGATCATTTTTCTGATCGCTGTATTAGTGTCGCTGTTGCCGCTAGGTAGCCAATTTTTTTTTTTTTACTAAAGACATGTGGCTGAATAAATTTTGGCCTAAATGTTTGACTAAAATTTAGTTTATTCAGTTTTTCTTATAACAAAAAGTAAAAAATATAGATTTTTTTTTTAAAAATGTCGCTCTATTTTTGTTTAGAGCAAAAAAAATAAAAAAATCGCAGAGGCGATCAAATACCACCAAAAGAAAGCTATATTTGTGGGAAGAAAAGGACGCACATTTTGTTTGGGAGCCACGTCGCACGACCGCGCAATTGTCTGTTAAAGTGAAGCAGTGCCGAATTGTAAAAACGCCTCTGGGCATTTAGCAGCATATTGGTCCGGGGCTTAAGTGGTTAAAATAGCACTGCCGCATACCTGAGTACAGAAATGATCACTCAATGTCTATGGGAAGCTGTACATTGCACCAGAGGCGCACCTGGGAGGCGAGTGTTCATCGTGCAGATGAACCAGGAGATCAGAGAGTTTGCACCGCCCTCCACCTGGGTCTGGAATGCACTCGAATGAATAGACCACTCCCTTACTTCCAGATGTAACCAATTAGGGTAGACTGTCCCTCGACTGCCCACACCCTGTGGCAGCAGGGTGCTCATGCCACCTCCCCAGCCAGACAGGCCAAAGACCGATGACAGGATTTTCCAAAATGGGAAATGGGAGGAAGTCTCTGACCTCAGAGCTGAATTTTCATCCTTAAGACCCCTGGGTCCTCAGGTTAATACAAAACGGTCCGCTCAAAAACAATCAACGTGTGCCACAACAACAGTGTTTAGTGCCAAGACAGTTTGGGTAACAAATGGAGAAAAGGGTTACTCATTAACCCACAATGCTTATGCAACAGCTAAGAGGCAGGCAATTACACAACTGAAGGACAGGGATGCAAAAATCTGATAAACTGAAGATTTTTCTGCAGAAGGAACATTCTGTTCTGAACGTCTGTACACGATGAAAGGATTACAACCCTGAATACTGAAGATTCAGGATCCAACCAAATCGCTG
Source organism: Rana kukunoris (assembly GCA_029574335.1). Classification (NCBI taxonomy): domain Eukaryota; kingdom Metazoa; phylum Chordata; class Amphibia; order Anura; family Ranidae; genus Rana; species Rana kukunoris. The sequence goes on from CM056057.1 coordinate 163,139,137, forward strand.
ACACATTTAGACAGCAAAAGTTGTCAAACAGAGCCCCACCGACTTTCTTCCACGACTGGTTGTCTAATTATACCGCAATTGGGATGTAATGAGAATGCAGTAGGGCCAACACTGAGGCCAGGACCCTGGTGAAAATTGGGGTGCAGAGCAGGACTGAAAGTCACAGTGCTGTAAAAACAGAAACCTCTGGTTGCGCTTGATAACTGACCACAGAAGGCAGAAAGTCCCTCTGGGGTTGGAACAGAATAGAAGATCTGGTGAATACCATTTGACATAACGAGGGGGACCATGCTGCCTGCAACAGACAAATGACCACTGTGGGTTCTCTTGCCCCCCCCCCCCCCAGGTGCTACATATATATGAAAAAAGGGTGTATTACTGCGCTGTCAGTTAAATGTTCCTATGAATGAACAAAATGATATAATATTGTAAATAGTGATGCTGCAACTTTAAATGTGAGACACACAAATTGAAAACCTATACGAAATAAGCTGCACAGCTTGGTACTAGAGTGCAATGATTAACACCACAATTCCATGTCTGAATGCGTGCAAAATCCAATATGAATCAAAAAATGCTTCAATACTGGTGACGTCGGCACGCCGCTCCTCCCTACGCCGTTTCAGTAAACCTGACTTTGTCCAGTTTTTAGTAAAATTTTGTAACTGGGTTACTCTATGATAGCTCTTCTTTCCTCCATTTTGTTTTGAACACATGAGATCTTATGAGAGAGACTGAGGACAGGGGCTTTGCTGGAGTGGAGATATCTAATCCGGTTACATAGAGACCCAGGCTGGGGGATAGGCCATTTGCTAACAGAGATCTCTAGTTGGGATCTTCATTTCTGGAAAGCGGCAGTTAATTTCAAGGTGGAAGATTTCTTTCCTATCACGCATAACTGTTCCTGGGTGTCCTGTGGTGTGATGTTACAATTTTAACCCTAGGAGGACTTTCAACATCAACATTTTGGCCTTACTTTGTATTTTTTTTTTCAAGGCTCTTGTTAAACACTTAATTTGCTCACAACAATTACCTTTACAATAACAATTGGGATTTCCTTAAACTCTATTGTGCAGTAAGTGTCAATTCAACTTGAAGGATTTAAGCATTTTTTGATTCATATTGGATTTTGCATGCATTCAGACATGGACATGGTGTGGCGATGTCCAAAGCTGGCTTGATACTGGGAGGGTGTGCTCGACACCCTGAGAGATACATTTGAAATCCCGCTGGAGATGGAGGCTGTGTATACTGGGTTATAGACAGGAATGGAAGGAAAAAAGAAATACCACATTTGTAATATTAAGATGCTAATTCCAGGCTAGAAAAGTAATAGCTATGAGGTGGCAGGCAACTGCACCACCGGCAGTAAGTGAATAGATCGGGATAGTAAATGAGTCCATCTGTAAAGAAAGAGCAGTTTATATAAAAAGAGGAAAACTTAGAGACTTTGAGGACATGTGGAAATCATTGCTGGAGAAAAAAAGGGTGCCTCCCTTGAGGGGATAAGAATGCGGGTTGGAAATAACCAAATGGAGAGTGGCAAGGGAGTAAAACTGATTATATCAAATAGAACTAACAGATTTCCTCTTAACTAAGAGAATATCCACCTTCTGATATGGTAAAATGAAGACTTATTATATGAGAGTGTATATCAATGTTTAAATTATGTGCTTTTATTTATAATGAACAGTTTTCCTCTTGATTTTTAAACGAACAATTGTAAGTTTGTATGATATGAAAATAAAATAAAGAATGAATATTTAAAAAAAAAAAAAAAAGACATGGAATTGTGGTGTTAAATGATTGCACTCTAGTACCAAGCCTATTAGGATACATTCACTGTTTTGCGCAGCTTATTATTTCGTACACTTTTTTATATACAGGTCCAATAAAGGTTATGTTAATTTAGACCAATTGGCTATGGTGTGGCGGATTACGCACCCTCGTTCTGTTAAATAAGTATTGTTTCTAGATAGAAGGGCATTGTTGGTTGATACCAAGTAAAATGTTTGGACTTACAGAACCAAAGAGACAGACATACTCTTTGAAAATGAGAACAGTGATCAGGTTGAGGTAGAACTCCTGAAACTGTTCTACTACTAGAAATGAGGCAATGACACCTTGATTTAGGAGACCCCAAAAAACAAGATGTAGGTGTGCTAATCTGTGTGGCGAGACAGGAAACCTCTGCAATATATAAAGGAAACAGCAGAGGGCGCCAAATACGTACAGTATATATAAAAAGAGACTATTAAAAATCAAAGTGGCGACTTGCAAGATGCATAAAGGGGTTTATATATTGCAAAGTAAAAAAAAAATTAAATTAAGGGTTTTAAAAATCTCCCCCTTAGATGCTGCAGGTTTCGTTAGGGAAAGAACTTGCAACTGGAGATTTGCAGCTCCACCTTTATGAAATCTAGCTTAACAAATGTTTTGAATCAAGTTGAGAGAGATAAGAATACCTGTCAGTTTGTATTGCTGTCTGTACCCCTCCCCCCCATTAGGGAGAAAAACACTGACAGGGTTTATAACCTTCTGTAAGAAGGCAAACGAATGACGCTGAATAAAAACCACCTAGCTATAAATTTTACTGGGATAAGTAAGCTCCAGAACACCCTCAAACTTATCAGGATGAGCTAGGAGACATCAAATAGCAAGTGTAAAAACAACACCACTGACCCATTTTAGGTAACCATCCCCTTCCTCAGAAAGATGCCTGTGTTATTTACATTTGCGGTTTGATGTCAGATGGTCGCCTGGCAGAGAGGAGAGCAGATTCCATAAATTTATGAGAATTCTATCCGCTTTTATCACGGTGTAACAGATACAAGTGTATACATTTGCTATATTGTAATAATGTAACTTGATGATCTGCACTGTCTGGTGTACTCCTAAACTTTCTCTTGGATACTTGGAGAGTTGGCAAGATAAGGACTTGTGACAAGATATCCAAGACCGTATCCCAACCATGCCATTGATTATGACCTTGTTTGTAGAGGTGAGTGCATTGCATTTCACTATTTTATAGACATGCAATTTTCACAGGAAAAACAAAATTCCAATACCTGCTCTTCAAAGAAGCAGAGCTCTGGTAGTCATTATGAGAATTTCCACTGCCTTTCGATGGCTTTTCTTCATAATTAGAAGATTCAACTTTGCGGCGTTCCATTAGTGGCCTCTGACTAGAGAAACTTCTTTTGGATAACTCTCTCTTTTCAGAAAAGCCATTTCCAGAGATGTTCCCTTCACCATCCAGATCCCCAGGCTTTTTCTCACTAAAGTCACTGCTCTCAGATGCCGTTTCCCAATCTTCATTGACATGGTCAGCATTATGGAAAGATCTCTCTGGTGGTCCAGATATTTCACCCAATGGTAACTTGGAACGGGCCTGCCAATTGTCACGATCTGTACTGCTCATTTCCTCACCAGTCCATTGACCAACAGACTCTTTTTCTTGCCTGAGGCGTTGAAATCGTGGAGGCTTGTCTTGACGAGGAGGCCTTCGTCTTCCAAAAGACCTTTTCTCCAAACTATCCCTATCTGAATAATCGTCTTGAAAAACAGACCGCCTATCATCTTGGGCTTCATCAAAACCTCTGTTGTGGTAGGAATCTGAATACCTATAGTCATGCACATAGTCTCTGTCTGTGTTATGGTGTGATCCATAAGACTCAGTTGGTACATTGTACTCTTGCCAAGAGGAACCTCCCGATTTGGAACTCCAGTGTGTAGAATCCTTGGATGTGAAAGGTCTTCTGCTGTAACTGTTGCTAAGTCTCGGTGGAAGTGATCTGCCAAAGGCCCTTGGGGCCCTGGATTTTGAGTCAATGCTATTTGGCTCATCTGAGTAATTTCTATTAGACCTCCAAGAACCTTGGAAGTCTACTTTTGAGTCTTCAGTTTCTCTTTCAACACGGGGAGGTTCGCTTCTATCCTCGGCTCCCCGCTGGCGCCGACGTTTGGGCAGTTCCTCATATTCAGACCCTTCACTGTGTGTTTCACTAGCAACACGTCTTCGGGAAACCTTGCCTCTGAAATCTTCAGGGGGATTAAATTCCCGAAGAGCCCGGCCTCTGCCCATTCTTTGTCCGTTGTAAGAGCCAGCTGAAGCTCTTCCACGGAAAGAAAAGTCTCTAAAACCTTTACCTCTACCACGACCATGGGCCCTACTACCAAAAGCCTGCTCTTCATCTATGAAAATCCAATTGCTTCTCTTGGTTTGGGGTGCAGGGTTCGATTCACGGGAAGCTGGCTTACCACTCCAGGTTCTTTCAGTTTTTTCTTGAGAGGCTTTCTCCAAATCCTGGACAGGAGGCTGTATCTGAGGCCTGTCCTCGATCGTTGAGCTGGAAGAAGAGCTTAGGGCAGGGGATTCTACTTTGGTTACACTGTCCAGCTTAGAGAGTAGCTTTTCTTTCATTGTTTTAAGAGGTTCTTTTGTTTCCGGCTTTGCTTTCTCCAGCTCTTTCTCCTCAACTTTAAGAGCCTTCAAAACTGGCTTCTTTATTGGACCTGAGCGTCTGCTTCTCCCAGTATTTTCTGAATGCTGCTGGTTATTGGCTGACTCTAGCCGCCAACCCGTTTCTACAGTGGAGTCCTGTATTCCGCCATCTTCCTTTTTCCATGTTTCAGACCCAGATACTACTGCCTGCACCTCTTTAGGAAGCTCTTCTTCCACACTGCTGGATGTATCCAAAGACTTCTGATGTCCATAGCCCCAGCCATTAAACTGAGCTTTCTTATTTACAAAATCAGAGGTCCTAGACTGCGCACAAGTTTGCTGCCCCTTGCTTACTCCACACTCTGCCATACTTTCTGTTTGCTGGAACGAGACATCATGACCCCTTCTCTGAGGTGAGATGCAGCTGAAATTCCCACTAGGTTTATTTTCATAACTGCTGGATTGCAAATATTCTTCTCGCTCTTCTAAGGGTTCATGGTGGGTATGTGTGCCCTCTGATCGTTCCCTCGAAGCAGAGTAACAGTTCTCATTCCTGAAAGTCAGAAAACAAAATCGGTAAGCACATAAATTAGGATTTATAGTTTACCTGTAAAATCCTTTTCTTGGAGTACATCACAGGACACAGAGGAGTTCATAATCATGACTATTTGGGTTAGACTGCCACTTTTGGTGAATGGACACTGACCAAAAAAGGCAGAAATCCCCAACCAGGCATAACCCCTAACAGCCTCACCAAGCCTCAGTTTTGTGGCAAAGGAAGAACACAAGCAAGAAACGAAAGAGCTCTGTGTAATCTGATGTACTTCAAGAAAAGGATTTTACAGATAAACCAAAAATCCTAATTTCTTAATTGTACATCACCGGACACATAGGAGTTACTATTCATGACTACTTGGGATGTCCCAAAGCATTGAACATGAGGGGAGAACTAAACAGCAACAAGGCCAACAGACTCAAAATCCCCAAACAGAAAAGAGCAGTCTATAAGACCTTATGCCTCAGCAAGGGCATGATCATCAGCCCGGTACAACCTAGTAAAAGTATGAAGAGAAACAGAAGCTTCATGCTGAATAAACCAGGAAGCACTTACACTTCTGGTGAAATGGGCCCTAATCGAAAAAGGAGGAACCTTGCCCTTGATCCTATAGGCCTGAGAAAATAAGCTGACAAATCTACCTAGGAATAGTGGCTCGAGAAGCAGTCTAAATCTTGCAAGGGCTCTCAGGCCAAACAAACAGAGAATCAGACTGTCAAAACTAAGCTGTAGCCTTCAGATAAAATAGTTAAACAATCTCCAAAGAGTGAAGCACCTTCTCCTTAGGATTAGGACTGCAATACAATGTCCTCAAGCGAGTGAAAAGACACCATCACCTTAGATAGTAAAGATCAAGGTCTCACCACCACCTTATCCTGGTGAAGAACCAGAAAAGTACTGCGAACTTTGACACCCTGCGAGCAGAGGTAATAGCAACCAAAAATACAATCTTGCAGGAAAGAGGTGGGAGTCTCTTAGAGGTTCAAATAAAAGTCTGTAAAAACCAATAAGACCAAATTAAGGTTCCAAGGAGACAAAGGGAACAGCATAGGATAAATAATTCACACAACACCCTGGAATTAGATGCAATAGGCCTCTAAATACACGGCCAAGAAAAAGATGCCTCCAAACCAAAATACGCATTATCGGTAATGGAACTTATGAGCTTCACACTAAGTGAAATGAGCCTTCCATGTATCATGTTAAATCTTCCCATAGGTCGTCCTTCTAGCCCTGAGGAGGCTTGGAACATAAACCTGTCCAACTTGCTGTTGCCTATGGAAGCCAAGAGATCCACATCCAGCATCCCCCAGTGCAGACAGATCTCTGAACTCTTCCAGATGAAAGGTCAATTTTACTAGATCGAGTTTTTAGCGTCTGAGAAAATCCACCTGCCAACTTTTCACAAAGAGAAAGAGCACGGAGGAGCCCAGGATAAAATAAGGTTTGCTTCTTCCTCAGCATCAGGTCTTCTCCTCTCCTCCATGATAGTCGATACATGCCACAGCCATGGCATTTTCTGACTGCACCCTGACAGGGAGAACCTGAAAGCAGACAAACCAGTGTAAGAGCCTGCCAAAACGCCCACAGTTCCAGGATGTGGATTGTGAAAACTTCTGCACATTTGATCACCACGTTTCCAGAACCGTGTGGTTCTCCCAAAGACATCCCTGGCCCAACAGTCTGGCATCCATCTTTCCAACTATTGGGAAGGAAACATTTCCTGGCATCCAAACTGGTCTTCAGAGTCCGATGCATTGCAAAAACCAAGTGTAATGACAAGATATTGAGCTGCAGAGCTCAGGCATTAAACTGGGCATAAGGGAACCGCATCAAAGGGGGCCATCATCCCCAGCACTTTTTCACACATGCCCAGATATGGAGACCTTCCAAGTTCCTTAGAAACGCCCAGTCAAATCTAGGACTAAACCCAAGTATTCCAGACTTAAAACTGGCCAAATATGGATTTAAATTCAGTTGATTCAGCAGACACCAACTGACACAACCAGACTCTCTCAGGTTTTCCCCCACTCGATCAGTGTGGCTGGCTATGGTCAGCAGTGCCGATCAGTCTATTCTGATGTCGAGGGAAGACTCCCCACTGTAAGACTTCAATATATCAGTGGGGAGAATTATCATACACACCACAAATGTGTGTATAGGGAGAACTAAGCCTTTTTATTATTTTTTTCAATTCAACCAGCTGGTTGAATAATTAAAAAAAAAAAAAAAAAAGATTTCTGTAGGGGCTGTATTAGAAAAGGAATGAAGACTTAATTCTGAAGGGTTGACGCCATGAATTTTTGTAACTTTAGGAACTTGAGACCTCTGAGGTCGAAAATAGGCCAGACAGCTCCGTTTGTCTTGGGGACAGGTTTAAATAGAAGGCATGAAACCTCTACTAGCACAGGAGCAATGACCCCCTTGGAGCAACAGTCTTTTCCAAGGTCAAAAAAAGTATTTATTTTGGATCCAAACACCGTTAGGCCCATATAGCATGGGTGGGGAACTTTAGGTAGCCACCATGACCCAAAACCATTGACTTTAGGGGATGAAGATTCTGCTCAAAAGCAATATTTACATTTTTGTAGTTAGATTTTTTTTCAACCAGTGTTATTTATTCAAAGCAGTGTTTTATTAGAATAGTATGTTAATAAAATATAATCGTTCATTCAGTTTTTCCATTTGTTTTATTTCAATTTATGTTATTGCATATATAAATGTGTTGTTCGTGCAGATTTATGTTATATTTGCGTTTGTGTTTGTGTTTTGCTTTGTTTTTCGTTCAGAATAACCATCTTCATTTTCCTTTGGGGTTAGTAAAGTACTTTGAATCTGAAAGAAAGCAGAGGACTTGCCTTTAAAACAGAGGCGACAGCAGATAAGGCAGGCATGTAAAGCTAATCTGACCCCTCAAAGGGGCCTGTATACCCCAGAAGGTGGTGGTCAATCAGCTGTTGGCTCAAGCCAGAAAACCTGTGTGGAAGCACCCCCCAAAAAAGGCAAGTGCCCCATGCACTTACTGTGCCCAGATGAGAAGATATCAATCCAGATACTGATGGTAGGATGCAGGATGGCACAGATTTAGTCTAAATTCTGTGTTTGACACAGAAACCACATGCATAGGCAGGAACCAGAGTCAAAATGGTGCGCATACATGTGTAGAATCTCACAATGACGTCAGAGCATGCACTGTATTGGCCTGCTCATTTAAAACACTGCTGTAATCTGTATCACACTCCTTAAAGAAAAATAGCAATCTGTCACTGTTGTGACTTCCCAAAGTCTCCAAACCAAGGGGACACTACAAAGAGGGGCTTGCCACAGCTCCACAAAAAACACATAGGCACTCACCAGTCCACACCGCGGGGCCATTTTAAACCCAGACTTCACCCATTACTGTTGGCATGCCCTGAAGGGCCTCAAGCACTCCACTCCCCTCCATGAGGATAATTTTCCTGGACCTGTAGTGCACCCGGCCATCGAAATCTTAGAGTGCACTGTACACCAGAGATCCCTGCCTGCAGGATCCAGTGCTGAATGGCATACAATACAGGCCATGTCCGTTCTTGCATGCAGGGTCTAAGTACAGTCCTCTCTTGGTCTGCTGGCCGCAGTGACTGACTTGGATTTAGTCCACCATTGACCTGGAAAGGGTGCATGAACAGGCTCATATGTAGGAACAAAGACACAGAAAAGAAGAGACCTCCAGAGAGAATCACGGAAGCCACCATCATCTTCAGACACTAGCACAAAGCTGCAGGCTTTGTTGAGCTGAGGGGTTAAGTCTGGGTGGGGAATGCCTGCCTTTTTTTTGCCCAGTGTCCATTCACCTGAAGGTGGCAGGATAACTCAAGTAGTCATGAATATTGACTCCTTTCTGTCCTGTGATGTACACGTAAATGCTTAAATAGGCTACTTACATAACCATCTTAGGGCACATGCTAACCCACATCTGCAGGATAAAATTATAAAAAAAGAAATCATGTTTGCCATGTGCCTGCATAACTTGATGTTACCCTAAAATTTTAATTTTACATAAGCTATGTACATTTTGAGACAAAATCTTCAAAATGTAAAGTGCTTTCAAGTTAGATAAATAATTAAACATCTAAAATGGTTTCTCATTCTGACAATATGTGGCCTGTGTTGGAAAAATATGTATTGGCAATGGTGACCTGTCCCTTTGTAAATACCAGTTGCCTGTATGCCATGCATATTGTTTTCCGACGCAATAATCCAAAATAAGTATTTAGCAAGTGACGCTAAACACAACTAATCTGCAGACTGGTTCCAGGTCAGTGACAAAGGGTACTAAAGTCAATAGATAATAAAATTCTCTGGAACTCTCTTAAGGTTTTTACTGCCATCCTTGACTCTGCAGAGATTTTCCTTCAAAACACTGCCCCCCCATGAGAAAAAGCAAGTAATAAATCTTACCAACAGGTACATAGGCAGCAACAAAAATAACTCTCAGGGGTTCCAAACTTCAAAGCGATACTAAAATGTAAATTATTATTTTTTTTAAATAAAAAACCTGTTAAAACGTAACCGCTCTATGCAATGGCTTTACACAGAGCAGCCCAATCCTTCTATTCCCGAGCACCCTGCCGGGGCTCCTGCCCTAAACTCCCCCACCGAGTGCCCCCATAGCACCGATTGCCCACCACTTGCTATGGGGGCACTCCTGTGTGTTAATTTCCGAGCCTTAAACTGTGTGTCCTTTATAACAAACAGAACCCTGCTCAACCATGCCCCCCTTCATCCTTACCGGCTGTGATTGACAGCACCGGGACTTAATAGCTCCCACTGCTGTGTCTGAGCCAATAAGGAGAGAGAGAGAGCCGGAAGAGCAGCTGCTTCCATGCACATTGCTGGATCAAGATTAGACTCTGGTATGTATTTAGGGGGGTTTATGGGAAAAACTGTGCACATGTAAAATAACTACATTGATGCCATTTGTGTCCACTGCAGATATTCTCACTTTCTACCCACTGAAATAACAAAGTAGATATCATTTTGATTGTGATTGTACAGAATGCAATAATTTGAGCTATAAGAGAAGGACTGAGAAACCGCGTAGGACAGGGTTCAGTAGCTTCAGGGGGAACAAAGCAGACACACATGGAAAGTGCTAAATTAGCAGCAGGTAGAACAGAAGGATTAATGGCTGTTGGAGAGCAGATGTTAGATGGGGAAGGTACTACATGTTAGGGGATTTTAGCAGAAGTAGGACAATTGAGAAAGGACAATGATTTTAAAATGCCAAAATACATGATAGTAAAGAGTCGCTTTATTGTAAAACTATCAGCAGCATGATACCTGCTGTAACCTCCTTCTGTTGTATTTTCCATCTGCTTCTGTTGGGACACAGAGTAGACTTTGCTTTGAACATGCACATAGCCATCCTGGTTCCATGCCGACACCGACTCTGCGGGTTGTTGCCTGCGCTCTGACGGCACGGTAGACTGGCAGTCATCAGGCTGGCAGCTTCCACCCACAGAATCTTGCTGAATCAAATGTTTCATCACACCTAGCAAAACAAGAAGTTTAGATATTAAACGCAATGTATAAGTGTATCTATAGATATATCTATATAGACATATAAAATTATAGTTTTATTTCAAAGCCAGGCTTCTCAAACAGCTTACACCAAGCTCAATCCTGGGTCATGGTGGGTGCAAATATTTAATGATTTCTAGGAACAGATTTACAGAGTAAAGCCTGGTAAGCACTAGTAGTTTTTGTTTTCTCCTTCAACCCAGCAGGGCTGAAAGAAAAAAAAAAAAAAACTGACAGATCCGGTTGGAGCAGCTTATCGGTAGATCATAGACAGATCTTTTTTGGTCATGCCCCAGCGAGTCAGATTGGCTGCCGGTTCTACTGAACCGGCCGATACTGCCCAGCATTTGGCCCATGTGTACAAGGCATAACTCCACTTTTGATGAGAACAAAATGCCCCAATGTTACAATCCTAATATACATAGATCACCCAAACGTTGGTGCAGATTCCTACTTTTTGTTATTATTAAAAATAGTTTGTGTCCATGTGCAAAGTGAATGTGAATTGGCTGCTGCACTTGCAGGGTTCGAATGAGGAAAATTGAAGGGTCTGCATCCCTTAAGATGCGATTTGTCAACAAAAATTGCATTAGTATTGCAGTGGAAGCCCAAAATTGTATGTTAGTGCAGACTTTTGGGAAAATCAGTAAGTCAATTACACAAGCAGGGAATTGCATTTCTCCATGTCGCCATATTGCATTTTTACAGAAAAATGACAGCAATACAGATAAAAAAAAAAAAGAAAAAAGGACATTTTTAATAACATTACGACTTGTGTCACAACTGTATATGATATATATATATTTTCTGCCTCATTAAAAAGTGGTGATACTCTTTAAAAAATATACAAATCAAACATTAGTTTGACAAGAACGCAGGTTCTCTGAGTCCAAGCACATCATTAGTTGACCATTTGCCTATCGGGGCAATTTAAAAAAAAAAATTGCAGACATTAAAATCTAAATGTTTTGCTAGTAATTACTGTAAACACCCCCCCCCCCCCCAGAAAAATATATTTTCTGAAAGCAGAGACCCGGCAAAATAAAAAAAATTTGTTTTATTTGTCATAAGCCTATTTTCAGGAAAAATACACATGAATTTTATTGCAAATACTACACCAATTTTTTTTTTGTTGTAAACTAGAAGAGATGGGGTTGCATCGCGTACATGCCAAAACACCTCAAGACTTAAAATTGGACACGCCTGTGGAATCGCAAAAAACGATGGTACTCAAAATTCTATATACCCAACACGTGTAAAAGCGCTTTGTTAATTAGCCTGCCTGTTTGTGTCCGATTCAGATACTTTTACCATTTATCTCACACCTGGAGAGCAGCAGACTTATGCAGGAGAAAAAAATCAAGGTGCAGCTAGGAAGGATTAAAATGGCATTAGTGTTAATCATCAAAATAAGCAATATGTTTAATTTTTTTTTTATCAAGTTATGGGTAAAGTTTCGCTTTAAGTCTGTTAACCCCTTCATAAACATATCTGCCAGTAGTGAAATATTTATTGTTGTTAGATCGATTTGTATCTTGACCACGAGAGGGCAGCAAAGAGCAAATTTGTGCATTCCAGTTCACTACAGTGTGGATCGAAAGTTTGGGCACCCCAGGTAAAAATTTGTATTAATGTGCATAACGAAGCCGAGGAAAGATGGAAAAATCTCCAAAAGGCATCAAATTACAGATTAGACATTCTTATAACATGTCAAAAAAAGTTAGATTTTATTTCCATCATTTACACTTTTAAAATTACAGAAAAAAAAAAAAAAAAAGATGTCTGCAAAAGTTTGGGCACCATGCAGAGTTAATATCCTGTACTGCCCCCTTTGGCAAGTATCACAGCTTGTAAATGCTTTTTGTAGCCAGCTAAGAGTCTTTCAATTCTTGTTTGAGGTATCTTTGCCCATTCTTCCTTACAAAAGTCTTCCAGTTCTTTGAGATTTCTGGGCTGTCTGTCACGCACTGCTCTTTTAAGGTCTATCTATAGATTTTCAATTATGTTGAGGTCAGGAGATTGTGAAGGCCATGGCAAAAGCTTCAGTTTACGCGTTTTGAGGTGTGTTTAGGATCATTATCCATTTGTAGAAGCCATCTTCTCTTTAACTTCAGCTTTTTCACAGATGGCATCAAGTTACCATCCAAAATTTGCTGAAATCTTATGGAATCAATTTTTCCTTCTACTCGTGAAATGTTCCCTGTGCCACTGGCTGCAATACAACCCCAAAGCATGATTGATCCAACCCAATGCTTAACAGTTGGACAGAGGTTCCTTTCATTAAATTCTGTGCCCTTTCTTCTCCAAACGTACCTTTGCTCATTCCGGCCAAAAAGTTCTATTTTAACCTCATCGGTCCACAGAACTTGTTTCCAAAATGGCTTGTCTATATGTTCATTTGCAAAGTTCAAAGATTTTTGTGGCGAGGACGTAGAAGAGATTTTCTTCTGATGACTCTTCCATGAAGACGATACAGTGCCTTGCGAAAGAATTCGGCCCCCTTGAACTTGTGCCACATTTCAGGCTTCAAAACAAAGATATAAAACTAATATTTTGTGAAGAATCAACAAGTGGGACACAATCATGAAGTGGAACGAAATTTATTGGATATTTCAAACTTTTTTAACAAATACAAACCTGAAAAACTGGGCATGCAAAATTATTCAGCCCATTTACTTTCAGTGCAGCAAATCATCTCTAGAAGTTCAGTGAGGATCTCTGAATGATCCAATGTTGACCTAAATGACTGATGATCAATAGAATCCATCTGTAATCAAGTCTCTGTATAAATGCACCTGCACTGTGATAGTCTCAGATGTCTGTATAAAGCGCAGAGACCATCGTGAAGAACAAGGAACACACCAGGCAGGTCCAAGATACTGTTGTGGAGAAGTTTAAAGCCGGATTTGGATACAAAAAGATTTCCCAAGCTTTAAACATCCCAAGGAGCACTGTGCAAGTGATATTGAAATGGGAGTATCAGACCACTGCAAATCTACGAAGACCAGGCCGTCCCTCTAAACTTTAAGCTCATACAAGGAGAAGACTGATCAGAGATGCAGCCAAAAGGCCCATGATCACTCTGGATGAACTGCAGAGATCTACAGCTGAGGTGGGAGACTCTGTCCATAGGACAACAATCAGTCATATACTGCACAAATCTGGCCTTTATGGAAGAGTGGCAAGGAGAAAGCCATTTCTTAAAGATATCCATAAAAAGTGTCATTTAAGGTTTGCCACAAGCCACCTGGGAGACACACCAAATATGTGGAAGAAGGTGCTCTGATCAGATGAAACCAAAATCCAACTTTTTGGCAACAATGCAAAACGTTATGTTTGGCGTAAAAGCAACACCGCTCATCGCCCTGAACACACCATCCCCACTGTCAAACATGGTGGTGGCAGCATCATGGTTTGGGCCTGCTTTTTTTCAGCAGGGACAGGGAAGATGGTTAAAATTGATGTGAAGATGGAAGAAACCCTGATGAAGTCTGCAAAAGACCTGAGACTGGGACGGAGATTTGTCTCCCAACAAGACAATGATCCAAAACATAAAGCAAAATCTACAATGGAATGGTTCACAAATAAACATATTTAGGTGTTAGAATGGCCAAGTCAAAGTCCAGACCTGAATCCAATCGAGAATCTGTGGAAAGAACTGAAAACTGCTGTTCACAAACGCTCTCCATCCAACCTCACTGAGCTTGAGCTGTTTTGCAAGGAGGAATGGGCAAAAAATGTAGCCTCTCTATGTGCAAAACTGATGGAGACATACCCCAAGCGACTTACAGCTGTAATCGCAGCAAAAAGTAGCGCTACAAAGTATTAACTTTTAAGGGGGCTGAATAATTTTGCACGTCCAATTTTTCAGTTTTTTATTTGTTAAAAAAGTTTGAAATATCCAATTAATTTCATTACACTTTGTGATTGTGTCCCACTTGTTGATTCTTCACAAAAAATTAGTTTTATATCTTTATGTTTGAAGCCTGAAATGTGGCAAAAGGTCGCAAAGTTCAAGGGGGGCCGAATACTTTCGCAAGGCACTGTATTTGTACAAGTATCTCTTTATAGTGGAATAGTGTACCACAACTCCAGTGTCTGCCAGATCTTTCTGGAGGGATCGTTCAGTCAAACGTGGGTTTTGAATTGCTTTTCTCACAATCCTGCGAGCTGTTCTGTCTGATATTTTTCTTGTTCCTCCAGATCTTGCTTTAACTTCCACTGATCCTGATGACTGCTATTTCATAATTACATTCCGAACAGAGGATATTGACATCTGAAAACGCTTTGCTATCTTATAGCCTTCTCCAGCTTTGTGAGCATCAACTATTTTCAGTTTCAGTTTTCTAGACAACTTAGAAAAACCCATGGTGCTGATTGTTGGAGCAAGGTCAGAGGAGTCTGGGCATTTAAAACCTTTGAGATTGGCATCCCCTGGTCTTCCCAGACGATGATTGAGAACAATCCATGACACTGGCAGGTCTCAGCTTTGCAAAGGGGGCAGTGCATGCTATAAATTCTGCAGGGTGCACAAACTTTTGCAGACACCATTTTTTGTTTTCTGCAATTTTGAAAGTGTAAATGATGGAAATAAAATCTAACTTTTTTTGACATATTATACGACTGTCTAATCTGTAATTTGATGCCTTTTGGAGATTTTTCCATCTTTCCTTGGCTTTGTTATGCCAATTAATACAAATTATTACCTGGGGTGCCCAAACTTTCAATCCCCACTGTACATCCTAGTTACCAACCTGGTGGATGAAGAGAAGAGGGATAAAAGTCCACAGCAGCACGACCCTGTGTCATTCGAGGGTCCATATAGGAAGGCATCATCATCCAGCGAGGGTCGAAACCCAACATCTGCGGGTGGTGGGAGTAGAAGGTGCGAGGAGTATTGGAATGGGTAGAAGCCACATATGCTGCCTGCTGCTGCCATTGCTGCATCTTGAATAACTGCTCCTGAAAACAGACAAGATTACTCATACTAAACACCTGCGATTTACATTGTTAATAAAAAAAATTATAATCTGTAGCCAATATAGCTGAAGCTTAAGTTATGGCTTTTTTTATGCATAGTTATATTGGTTTGGCTTGGCCCAATGTAAATATGTATGCAAAATTATCTGGCTGATCATTGGAAAGCTGAAAATCATTGTAGTAGGCTCTGCTACTACAGGGAGTTCTACTAGCTTCGGGTTCCTTTGTCAAGCGGATGCCCAGCTACTTAAGGAATGCAGGTCAGTTTGTTCAGCGGCATGGATACCATCCAGGGAACATTTCGCATTTTCTCCTTGGATGCAAAGGGTTCTTTGATTAGACAAGGTGAAGGAATGGGGCAGTGATGCTACAACCTTGTGCACAACAGAGTATGTTTTGCATTTATTGTCATGCGAGCAACCTTGTGTGTTCAACTTAGCAGCCGTGCTTGGCATTGGACCAGACAGCTAGCAGCTTTCGCTGTAGCAGCAGTGTTTACTACATTTATTTCAAGCTTTCACATGCATCACCCACATATGGAACATGCATACTTGCATTGGTCAAGCTGAACCAGATAAATAATGCAAATTATCCAATATGTTACTTTGAAAAATGTCAGTTAAACAAATTCCTATTCCTCTCTGAGCTAAAGCTAACTGGATGAATAGCTTAAATCCGTAAGAAAAAGTTGAAGTGAGAATCAGCATTCCCACCAATTAGCATCTTTTTAAAAGTAATTACCTTTTGCAGGAGCTGCCCCATAAAATTTCTACCATCAAAACTGCCCCCATCAAAATGCCTCCATCATATTACCACCATCAAAACTGCCCCCATCAAAATGCCTCCATCATATTACCACCATCAAAACTGCCCCCATCAAAATGCCTCCATCATATTACCACCATCAAAACTGCCCCCATCAAAATGCCTCCATCATATTACCACCATCAAAACTGCCCCCATCAAAATGCCTCCATCATATTACCACCATCAAAACTGCCCCCATCAAAATGCCTCCATCATATTACCACCATCAAAACTGCCCCCATCAAAATGCCTCCATCATATTACCACCATCAAAACTGCCCCCATCAAAATGCCTCCATCATATTACCACCATCAAAACTGCCCCCATCAAAATGCCTCCATCATATTACCACCATCAAAACTGCCCCCATCAAAATGCCTCCATCATATTACCACCATCAAAACTGCCCCCATCAAAATGCCTCCATCATATTACCACCATCAAAACTGCCCCCATCAAAATGCCTCCATCATATTACCACCATCAAAACTGCCCCCATCAAAATGCCTCCATCATATTACCACCATCAAAACTGCCCCCATCAAAATGCCTCCATCATATTACCACCATCAAAACTGCCCCCATCAAAATGCCTCCATCATATTACCACCATCAAAACTGCCCCCATCAAAATGCCTCCATCATATTACCACCATCAAAACTGCCCCCATCAAAATGCCCCCATCATATTACCACCATCAAAACTGCCCCCATCATATTACCACCATCAAAACTGCCCCCATCATATTACCACCATCAAAACTGCCCCCATCATATTACCACCATCAAAAATGCCCCCAAATGTCTCCCATCATATTACCACCAAACTGCCCCTGTCAAAAACTGCCCCCGTCCTGTTGCCCCCATCAAAAACTGCCCCCGTCCTGTTGCCCCCATCAAAAACTGCCCCCGTCCTGTTGCCCCCATCAAAAACTGCCCCCGTCCTGTTGCCCCCATCAAAAACTGCCCCCGTCCTGTTGCCCCCATCAAAAACTGCCCCCGTCCTGTTGCCCCCATCAAAAACTGCCCCCGTCCTGTTGCCCCCATCAAAAACTGCCCCCGTCCTGTTGCCCCCATCAAAAACTGCCCCCGTCCTGTTGCCCCCATCAAAAACTGCCCCCGTCCTGTTGCCCCCATCAAAAACTGCCCCCGTCCTGTTGCCCCCATCAAAAACTGCCCCCGTCCTGTTGCCCCCATCAAAAACTGCCCCCGTCCTGTTGCCCCCATCAAAAACTGCCCCCGTCCTATTGCCCCATGCGCTCACTGATTTCAAGGTTAAAAAAAGTGTTAAAAAGCGTAATATTTTAAAAAGTATAAATTAGTAGAAAAAAGTTTTAAAAGTTGAATGGTTTTAATAGCTGAAAGTATGCAGAAGTTATGCAGAGCCACCTGTTATAACAATAGCCAAGGATTATCATTCAGTCCTTCAGCATTAACCATTTCCACGTAAAAGAATGGAAATTATAACATTTACTTAGACCTAATAGTTAAAAAGCACCTAGTGCTCGGGTGTCACAGCCTACTCACACAGGGAGTCTTTGGAGACTGGGCTATGCCATGGCGCTGCACCCAGAAATATTTAAAAAGTGGTTGTTAAGCCACTTTAACCTGTATACACCCATCAGCACTGCCTCCTATTGTAGTATCCCTCTCTGTGTGTGATTTATCAAAATGAATACTGCAAATACCCAATTTCACTGCCGATATTGAGATCACATGACTGGCCAGCTTTCTCCTTTCCTCCTCTAAATGATGCAGCAGGCGGGGCTGAGCGTCCCCTGCTGTCAGTCAGAAGGGGAGGAGGAGAGAGCCGACTGTTGATGTGATCGCAATATCGGCTCTTAAATTAGGTATTTACAGCATTAATATTTATAAATCCTTGAAAGAGGGGGACACTTGAATAGGAGAGCAAAAAGAGGGGGAGGGGTGACACACACAGAGGGGAGGGGGAGGAGGACCCTGGAGCAGATGGCAGGCTGCTGATTACAGAGGCATGTAAACTGACCATTGTGTCAGGGCTCAGCAGCCATGATACACCGTGGTCAGTTTACAGAGGGGTGTGGAGAAACTGGCAGGCTCAACCAGGTTTTTTAGGCGTTACAGTGAGCCAAATGACACAGGACAAGCACTGTGTCATACAACATGCTTTAAAGGAACAATATCCATTTGGGGGGGTTAACAAATGCTTTAAGCCAACAGTACACCGAGGTCTGTAAAACAAAACTGCGGAACCCAGTGACGCAGACATTCCAGGTTAGCACCACAATCTTAAAATTCAGCAGACTTCAGGTACAGCCTAAAAACTATTGCCAAGGATATGCTGCACCAGGTAATTCCGTATAGCGATCAGCTGAAGCAGTGTGGGATATCCGTCTCCTGTGATAGGCTCAAAGATTTTACAGGTATATCACAAATCCCTTTTTCTGAATCATATGTCAAAGGATACATGGATGTTGATTCTAATACCAGTGGGACTTCGAAAGCAATCCCAAAAGGGGCTGGCATCAGCAAAACAGCAGCTAACAAGTTGGCCAAGAAACTTAAGAAAAAAAAAAAAGGAATAACAGTCAAAACCCCACAGGGCAGCTTGGAGAACCTTTATGACCAAGCAAGCTCATCATCCTCCCAGTAAAAGATGGCAAAATGTGTGTGAAACACCAGGTGGCAGTTTTACAGCCCTGGAAACTGAGGCGTTAAGCTGGAAAGCACATGAAGAACGGACACTTCTCGTGGAGTGAGCCTTTACAGAAAAAGGCGGGGAAGACCTTTTGCCCTCAGGTCATACAACCTGTGTAATGGTCTGCCAAATCCACCTAGCAACTGAGAAGCAGCCTGTCCCTTTTGGAAGCCTTCAGGCAACAAATGGAGGGTCAGGTGTAGGAATCAACAAGGCTGTGGCTGCAAGATATCTCACAGGCCTAATTACATCCAGGCAGTGGAGAGCAATCTTCATAGGATGCTTAGGAGCCAGACAAAAGGATGGCAATGGTTTGATTTAAATAAAAAGCTAAAACCACCCTAGGAAGAAAATAGTTTTGAGGCCCCCAAAACAACCTTGTTCTCGTAAAGAATAGAAAATGGTTCCATATAGGATAAGACTGCAAGTTAAGACCTGATCGAAGTGACACCCACATTACCACTTAAGACCCAGACTATTATTCAGGTTAAGGACCTCGCCCCTTTTTGCCATTCGGCACTGCGTCGCTTTCACAGACAATTGCGCGGTCGTGTGTGACGTGGCACCCAAACAAAATTGGCGTCTTTCCCATAGAGCTTTTTTTGGTGGCGTGGCTGTAGGTGTGATCGTCTGTTCCCTGGTATAGGGAACGACGATCACTGATGTCACACGTCCAGCCCCGCCCACCTACAGTTAGAAACACACATGAGGTCACACTTAAGCCCTACAGCACCCCCTAGTGGTTAACTTCTAAACTGCAATTGTCATTTTCACACGAATCAGTGCATTTTTATAGCACGTTTTGCTGTGAAAAGTGCTATATATATAAAAAAAAAAAAAAAAAACGCTGATCGCCGCCATTAGTATTAAAAAAAATATATATTTTTATAAATACGCCATAAAACTATCCCCTATTTTGGAAAACGCTATAAATTTTGCGCAAACCAATCGATAAACGCCTTTTGCGATTTTTTAACCAAAAATAGGTAGAATACCGTACGTATCGGCCTAAACTGAGGAAAAATAATGTTTTTTATATATATTTTTTGGAGATATTATAGCAAAAAGTAAAAAATATTGCATTTTTTTCAAAATTGTCAACCTATTTTTGTTTATAGCGCAAAAAATAAAAACCGCAGAGGTGGTCAAATACCACCAAAAGAAAGCTCTATTTGTGGGAAAAAAAGGATGCCAATTTTGTTTGGGAGCCACATCGCACGACCGGGCAATTGTCAGTTAAAGCGAAGCAGTGCAGAATCACAAAAACTGGTCAGATCCTTTACCTGCATAATGGTCCGGGTCTTAACTGGTTAATAGGTTCATGACTGACAAAACCCCCGTTAGACTTACCGGTAACGGTATTTCCAAAAACCTTCCAGGACAGCAACTTGAGAGATGATTGGCTCTGCCCTCTACAGGAAACACAAATCAGATACAATTTAAAACGCCCCTCCCTTTCCTCTGACCTTCAATTGTTTAAAAGATCAAGTAAACCTCCAAAGCGCACTCGGCAGAGGAAAAACATATATAAAAAAAACACACCACGATAAGGTGAAATAATAATAGGGTGGGAATATAGACGCTGTCCTGGAAGGTTCCTGGAAATACCGCTACCGGTAAGTCTAACAAGGGTTTTCCCCCCTCACCTTTCAGGACAGCTACTTGAGAGGATAAGCAAGATAATATACCTTAGGGAGGGACAACAGCCTGAAGCACTTTCCTACCAAAGGGAAGGTCCTGGCTGGAAAGCATCTGAACTCTATAATGTTTGACAAATGCATGAGATGAGGACCAGACGGCAGCTTTAAAAATTTCTGCCCACGATTGCCCCCGCTCTTTCTGCCCATGACGTAGCCATAGATCTTGTTGAATGAGCCCTAATTCTAGAAGGAGGACTACGGTACCGGATGTGATGTCACCGAGTCAGCCACTCGTCTTTTTTATATGCCCACTTTTAATAAATTTTTGTGAGTACCCAGTGTATTCGTTTTTTTTAGTAATAAATTACTCCTACGGTATTATACTATTGGTGTTTTCCTTTTATCGCCCTGTGTGAGGGTTATTGCCGCCTCCAACGGCCTGAACCACGTTGCTGTACCCATCCATATAGAGCTGTTTTATGCTGTTACCTTACAGCAGTAAAGTAAGGGGATATCTGCACCACCATAAGGAAATTGGAATCTTCCCTCTACAAGCACTATATGTTTGAACACCTGGCACTGGCACTTTATTACTTGCAGAAAACAAAAGCAAAACTGCGCCACATAAAAACTGGTAAATGAAAAAAAAAAAACGTGTGTACAGTTTTTATAAAGGTTCAACACAGCATGAGTCCAATCTGAATTTCAAAAGCACTTCCATTAGTATTGAAGCTGTATGTAAATATAAGGAAACCTCCGTAGCAACACACCACCACAGTGACACACCAATACGTATGCAAGTGATCCCTTCACCAAGATAGGAATGGCTGCTTACCAGAAGTAAGCTCAAGCAGAGCAGTTGGCTATAGCCCAGCCACGGCCTTTGTATCCGGAAGTCAGTGATTACTATATGGTTTCCCAGAACTGACAGGAAGGGACACTGTGATGTTCATCCACCGGGATACACTTGGGCGTTTCCAATACTCATCCACAGGGGTTAAAGCGGAATTTCACCCTAAATATAAGATCTCCCATGTGATTCAGCATACTGGCGTCAGCATGCTGTTTTTTTTTATCCCACACTTACTGTATTATCCAGTAATTTCATTTTTTTCCCCCGCGGTGGACGGCGCCAGTACAGCGCGTCACATCTTCCGAAAATACCCAATATGGACTCGGGTAATCTCGGAGAAAATGCGGCGCCTGCGCACAGACCTAGGAGCTGACTGCGCAGGCGCCGTATTTCTCCGAGTCCTATTTCGGAGGGCGTGACGCGCCATAGCCGTAGGACTCGGAGAAATACGGCGCCTGCGCAGTCAGCTCCTAGGTCTGTGCGCAGGCGCCGCATTTTCGCCGAGATTACCCGAGTCCATATTGGGTATTTTCGGAAGATGTGACGCGCTGTACTGGCGCCGTCCACCGCGGGGGGAAAAAATGAAATTACTGGATAATACAGTAAGTGTGGGATAAAATAAAAAAAAAAAAACAGCATACTGGCGCTGACGCCAGTATGCTGAATCACATGGGGGATCTTATATTTAGGGTGAAATTCCGCTTTAAAACAGAAAGAGCTCCATAGCATAATTCCGTTTGGAAAATTTTATTCAAAAGGTATAAAATATACTTACAATAAAAAGCATAAAAACAAGCATATAAGAGCCGGCCGGCAAGCGATAGGGAATCTCCCCCACGTGGTGACGTCACAAAGCGTCCCCCAGACGCGTTTCGTCATCAATCGGACGTTTTCAATGGGATGGGCTATCGCTTGTGACTCACCAAGTTAAATACCCCGCCCTTGTTGTGAATTGCAAAAACAAGCGCGGCTCGGGCGCCATCTTTAGTGTGGTAAACGTTGCCCTTAATTCGCAGCACATCAAAAGTCAGCAATAAATGTTTGAATAGGATCTCATTTGGTAGGGGAGGGGGCGATCTTGTAACACGCGGACCTCCACCCTCTGAATTACCCAACTTGAGTGTATTAAAAAGCGCGCTATTCCAATACAAAACGGCTTGTCATATCCTCCATTTTAGAACGCATGCAAAAACGCCATCTTGGAAATGGTAAACATGCCCATAGTCCCTGAATGGGAATAGGAAAAAAGGTGCCCATAGCAAGGAGGAATGAGAACACGAGTGGACCCTCGGAGTTCCATCCCCTATTCAGTGATAAAAAGGGGGGGGGGGGTTTGTGGGCAATGCCGGACTAATAACATACCGTGCATAGTTCACTCGTATTGCAGGACAGGCCCGTTACTCGACGCCATCTTTATTGTGGTAAAAACACCCTCTTATGACGTACAAACCCAGCTATGTACCAGTAAAGCACAACGCTAGTGTTATAGAATGAAGAAAAAGGGGGGGGGGGGCAGATATAGGATAAGGATCTCTCTCTCATTCCCGATTTGGACAAAAGTGATCTGGCACTGGACCACATGTAAACAAAAAATATCCGAAGAGAATTAAAAGTAACATCGAAACCAATATTATTATATGATTAATATGGAGGGGGCTTATCCTTTCCATTCATATCAGACTAACGTGTTAAATATGTGTTATAGTGAAGTGAAATTTTACATATGAAAAAAAATAATTTATGCAAAAATCATCATTTAATTAAGTGCATTAAACTTCGGAATTTCTAATTTCGAAGTCTAAGAATTGATAATAGACTATCCATATGTGAAGAATTATTCCACAGATGGATAGAAATGTGTAAAAACGTAATATATATAAAGAAAAATATAAGGAAAAATTTAGGTATAAAAAATCATTGTGCAGAGCTTTAATAAGCTACACCTCCGTTGATGCATTTCACAACAGGTTCACATAGATCTTATGTATATATATATATATATATATATCATCCACTGTAAATGAACGCATTAATACTGTCAACGATACACTCTATGCATTATTAATAAATGCGTTCACATCTGTCTCTACGTTTAAACCATAAGGAATATAGGTTTTCAAACGAAAAATCCAACTCATTTCCATCCGTGAGATTTCCCTCACTAGGTGGCTACCCCTCCAATGGGGTTTAAATTTATCGATCCCCAAAAAAAGAGTCTTAGATGGATCCTTATGATGTTTGAGTCGGTAGTGATTTGAAACTGAGTGGTCTCTAAATCCCGACAGGATGTTGGTAATGTGTTCATTAACACGTATTCGAAAAGCCCTTTTTGTCCGGCCCACATATTGCAGGCCACATGGACACTGCAACAAGTATACTACACCTGTAGAAGCACAAGTGATGCATGGCCTGATTTTATGTTCCCTGCCCGTGGCTGTAGATAAAAAGGTGGTCACCCGTCTTTGTACGTCTGAATTTAAACTACACACCCTACACCTTCCGCATTTGTAATAGCCAGTTAATTGGTTAAAAAAACTTAAATCACTGCGGGGTGGATCAATAATGTTAGCAGCTACTTGATTCCTTATGGATTGAACACCCCTAAAAACTACCCAAGGTTTAGGGGGCAGTATTTCTTTCAATACTGAATCACTCTTGGCTATATGCCAATGTTTATTGATGAGATGAGAGATGGCCCTATGTTGAATGGAATACGTGGTGATGAACGGTACCCCTTCAGGGAATTTTATACCTCTGCAATGACCTTCTCTTGGAGAAGGTCTTCTCTCTTGGTGTTAAAAGCTTCATTTACAGATCTCTTTAGAGATTCATTATCATAGCCCTTTTCCAAAAAACGCTCTGTTAGGATCTCGGTCTGAGTTAGAAACCGACATGGATCCGAACAGTTTCTCCTCAGACGGAGATATTGGCTCTTAGGAATTGCCCTGAGCCATGACTCGTAATGGCAACTATCAGTGGGAATAAACGAGTTGCGGTCTGTGCCCTTAAAATAAGTGGAGGTGATGAACTTTCCTTCTTTAACCTCAATCCTTAAATCCAAATAATGGACTTCCGTCTGGCTGGCCTCATATTGTAATTGAATCCCTCGTTGGTTGTTATTCAAGGACTCAATAAATAGGGTCAACTCCTGCTGATCGCCAGACCATAGGAGGAGGATGTCATCAATATATCTAGCCCAAAGGGCTATATGGGGTGTAACCACAGAGTCGATGACATCCTCCTCCCACTTGGCCATAAACAAATTGGCCAAGCTGGGGGCATATTTAGCCCCCATGGCAACTCCTGTGTCTTGACGGTAGAAGTTATTACCAAACCAAAAATAGTTTGATGCAGCTGCAAATTTGAGTAAAGACATAATAAAATCAATTTGATCAGTTTTTAGTCCTGAATCCCTGATCAGGTAGTGACGCACTGCTTCAAAACCTAAAGCATTTACATACAGCTTCAATACTAATGGAAGTGCTTTTGAAATTCAGATTGGACTCATGCTGTGTTGAATCTTTATAAAAACTGTACACGGTTTTTTCTTTCATTTACCAGTTTTTATGTGGCGCAGTTTTGCTTTTGTTTTCTGATTCTTTTTGTGTTATCCCACGACAACTGCAGCCTAATGTGTTTTCTCTTTATTGAATGTTATATTTTCATTATCTTCATTGATTCTATCTATTATTAACTAGCACAGTTTTTTTGTTTTATACTTTATTACTTGCGTTCCTACCGTGTTTCCCCGAAAATAAGACGTACTCCGAAAATAAGCCGTAGCGGGATTTCGGCACAAGATCGAAATATAAGACACCCCTCCGAAAATAAGACGTAGCGATGTAGTGTCGAATCTCCGAAAATAAGACGTGGCGAATCTCCGATAATAAGACGTAGTGTCGTATGCGTAACGGCGCGGCGCGGAGCGGGAAACAACACGTGATAGGCGTACAGTACTGTACTGGAACTGAAGTGAGGAGAAGAACGCTGTGTAAAGCTTTAAAGCTTCTCCCAGCACCGACCAGCAAACCCCTCTCTCACCCCACACAAACACCAGGGGATAGGGGGAAAAGCTGCTACTGAGCCCAAAGAGATCACCCCAGCTCCACTTTGCTGCACATCAGCTTTGCTGGCCTATCTTTCTGTACACCCAGACAAGATGAGTGCAAAGAGAAGTTGGATATCCGAATGGTCCAAAAATGGCGTGCAGAATACGATAATCTCAGTCTACAGGTGGACAGAGGAAATGCTAAGAAGCGCAAGTGTGGTTCAGGTAGGCAACCTTTATTTTCTGTAATAAAAATAAGACACCCCCGAAAATAAGCCATAGTGTAATTTCTTGAGGGAAAAAAAATATAAGACGGTGTCTTATTTTCGGGGAAACACGGTAGCAGCGCGCAGTTCACTGTTTTTTGCATGAACACAGATGTTTTTTTCCCACTTATTATTTGTCACTTATGTGCATTTTGTCTCTACCCTTGGGGCTAGTTGTTAGATTTACATAGTATATATTGTTTTTCACTTTGGATTTGATGTCATGCACCACTGAAGCCATTTAAAGCATTATTGTTCAGATGTATTTATCTGCATTCAGCACTTTATCTATGAGATTTATTTAACTTTCCTATCCCATACAGCGCAGCACTATCCATTTGACTACGACCTGACGCGTTGTAAGCTTCACAAATCGCTCACCTAATCCATCTAGCGATAGAGCTTTTGGACGCTTTGGATCCCTTTTTGGGGCCACTGAATACTAAGTTGGGAGGAACTCCTAAACCCACTGGATTTCACCAAGTAAAGCAGCAGATATCTTCAAGTCTAAAAAACAAAATCTTTCCCTCTTCCGCATTTTTGGGAGAGGAACAAAAACTATGAAGGGCTACTTCCTGGGACCTATGAAAGAAGAAACTTTGGGCAAACATAAGGGATCAGGCTTGATCACTACCCTGTCCTCTAACATCCTCAGGAAGGGATCTTTACAGGAAAGGGACTGCAGATCAGAAATCCTTCTCCCTGACGTAATATAGCCAAAAGGAAGGAAATCTTCAAGGAAATACATTTCAGGGAAGCTTCACGCAAAGCCTCAAACAGAGCCCTTGTTAGAGCATTAAGCACTAATGACAGATCCCAAAGAGGTACACGTTTGACGATCCTAGGAGCATGTCTAGATCTGGCTGAAAGAAACCTCCTGACTAAAGGATCTTCAGCTAGCCTCTTGTCTGAAAATACAGACAGGGCCACAACCTGAACCCTAAGGGTGGCGACAGAAAGACCTTTCTACACTCCCTTGTGTAAAAAATCCAGAACACAGGGAGTAGAAAAATAATCTAAACCTGATTTCCTTTCCCAGGAATAAAATGTTTACCAAACTTTCCCATAGATTCTTCTAGTTACCAACTTACGGCTGTTCAGAATAGTTTGAATAACTGACTCTAAACACCCTTTCAACTGTAAAATGCGTCGCTCAGCCTCCAAGCCGTCAAATGGAAGATCTGAGGGTTTGGATGCAATACTGGTCGCTGATGGAGTAGATCCTTCCGCTCTGACAGGGGCCAGGGAAGATCCACAGAGAGGGTCTTCAGAGAGGAAAACCAACTCCTCCTGGGCCACCAGGGAGCGATCAGGGCCACTTCTGCCCAATCCTGAAAATTTTTCCGAACTACCAGAGGTAAGAGGGGGAAAAGGAGGGAAGGAGCAGGCCAGAGCGAAATCTCACAGGAAGAAGATAGCATCCGTCACTAAGGACCGTGTCTCTCTCCAGTGAGTAAAACACCTGGCAGTTTCCTGTTGAGACTGGAGGTAAAAAGATCCACTGCAGGAAGACCCCATCTTAGCACAATCTCCTGGAACGTGCTTTGATTCAACTCCCAAAAACTGGCACTTATGCTCACCCTGCTCAGATAGTCCGCCAGCGTGTTCTCTGAACCTCTGATGTGGACTGCTCTGATCGAGGCGACATTGATTTTCGGCCCAGGAAAGGGATCTGTTGCGATAGCGATAGGAGTGACTCCCATCGAGTGCCCCCTTGCTTGTTCAGGTATGCCACTGTCGTGGCATTGTCTGAAAACACCAACAGGTCTTTTGAACTGAGCTTCTTCTGCAGAGCCAAGAGAGCTTTCCCTACAGCTAGTAGTTCCCCAAAATTTGAGGAGCGGTCTCTGCCTCCTCCGGCAACCAAGCTCCCTGGACCTGCCAGCCCTGAGAAGGCGCACCCCAGCCCCACAGACTGGCGCCTGTAGTAACCTTCACTGGAGCATGTTGCGCCCAGTTCTTCCCTCCTTGCAGGAGCTCTCGCTGCTCCCACCAGGAGAGATTGAGAGAATTTGCCCTTGGAAGTTGAACTAGTTGATCCAGAGAATCCTTCCTGCGATCCCAAAGGTGTAAGAGAAATGCCTGAAGAGGTCTGGAGTGCAATTGGGCCCAGGGAACTCCTGTAATAGCTGCGGTCATTAAACCTAATAACTGCATGACCCGCCAAAGCGAGGTCTGTGGGAGCAATCTGAAGGCCTGCACGGCGAAAAGAAGTTTCAAAACTTTCTCTTCAGGAAGAAAAATTTTCTGAGCAACAGAGTCTATTAGATAAACCCAGAAAAAATATGTTCTGGGAGGGTACCAGACAAGACTTCCGTTGGTTGACTTTCCACCCTAGATCCTGAAAGGTCTGCAGAACAAACGGCAGATCCCAGATAAGGGATTCTTTGTCTCGGGCAAAGATCAGAAAATCGTCCAGCTATGGGACGATCGATACACTTTGAATCCGAAAAAAGGCCATGAACTTTGGGGACTCATCCCCTTGTCCATGAGAATCGAAAATCTGAGGAACTTTAGGCAGATTGGAACCTGAAAATAAGCATCCTAAAGATCCAGGGTAACCATGAATACCTCTGGCCATAATAGATTTCTCACAGAGTAAATGTTTTCTACGTCTGTAGAGAATATACTTGGTTCAGGACGCTCAAATTGATGACCATCCGGATGCCGCCGGAGGCTTTCTGAACCAGAAAGACACAGGAATAAAATAGCTGGAATTTTTGATTTTCCGGGACGGGGGAAATAACACCTTCTGTTTCCCACTAGATTCAACATAGCTTGCCATCTCTCTTGGTTTCTCGGCAGATGAGTAAGAAAAAAATCTCTGGGGTGGAAGATTTTTGAATTTCAACCTGTAACCCCTTACAATGTTTGAAGGATAAAAAGAATTGTCGGAAATCTTTTCCCATTCCTTGACGAAGTGGGACAACCTTCCCCCCTACCCCTATCCTGGCATCACTGAGGAAGTGTTGGAAGGGGCTAAAGCAATAAAAGAATCCCCTTCTGCTTACCTTTGTTAAAAGACCACTTTTTCTCTGCCTGTTGGTTCCAAAATTAGCTTTGTTTTGGAAACCACGAAAAGTCTTCTTATTCTGGGGCTTATTCTTTTGAGAAGGAAAACGTTTACTCTTCTCAGAGGAACGAGCTAGGACCTCCCACCAAGGAGGAACCGAATAAGAGCTTGCCTTCAAAGGGAATGCTGCAGAGCTTGATTTTGGAGACCAGGTCCCCCTCCCAAGCCAGATTGCTCGTCTGGCTCAATTAAAAAAGGAGTTGTAAAGGAATTATTTATTTTTGCCTAAAAAATATGTCTGCAAGGTAGACAGACGGAATAGTGTAATGATTCTGTTAAAAAACAAGTAAATACCTATTAAATCCGTTCATCTATATAATCTCCGGCGTTCTAGTTTCTGTTCTCTCATTCACTTCCTGGTTTGCATCATTTGTTCATGTAAGAACTACGTTTCCTAGTATGAGTTGCGGCACGCCCAGTAATTCACACCTCCTTGAAGTCTCTAACACGTAGAGAGCGCCCTGCCACACAGATGTCGTTCCCAGGAGGGGGCGAGCACGTTACTGACCACCACAGTAAAGTCTCCCTTCACGGTGGTCAGTAAAAATCAGACAAGCAGGAAGTGAACAGAACAGAGAAGAAATAGAGCCACTTCTGAGCAAAAACGAACAATGAGGAAGTAAAAAGAGGAATGTCTGCAGATAAAGGATGTTTATTATAAAAATAAAATAAAAAATTCCTTAACAACCCCTTTAATGATAGCAGAAGACCTTGCTGTAGCTCTCACAAAAGCTGCATCAGCCATGAAGGCTACTGATTTAGCAATGAGTGGGAGGGACTCCCTAATCCCCTCTTTGGGGGTGTCAGACGAAAGAAGCTCGTCCAGACGCTGAACCCATACATCTAGATTCCTAGCCACACAGCTGGATCCAAGGATAAAGCTGAAGAATCCCAGGCCTGTCTTCCTATCCATTTGCTCCTTCAGGACCCCTGAATCTTCAAAGGACAGGTCTGACTTTTTAGAAACCTGAGACATAGGGGAATCTAGTTTAGGACATTTAAAGAAAGATTCCTCAATTTCAGATTGAAAAGGAAATCTTTGTGCCCTTTAGATTGGAACATTCTCCTTTTTGGATCTTTCCATTCTGACAGAATAATATCGTTAAGTGACTGGTGGACCGGAAAAGTCCTTGACTTCCACCCCTGAAGCCCCCAATACATTTTATCCGGCACAGATTGGATTTGCTTCAGCATCTCAATCTGCTCAGAGGCATAAATTGATTTTAAAAGCTCATCCATTTCCTCAGCTGGAAAAAGAAACTTGGGGTTTACCTGCCTCCCCCACTGATGCGGAATCTCCATCAGATGAGGAGCTCAGGGATCTCCTTCTTCCGGATCTGAGGCATAGTGTGAATCGCTGAACTCGGACCGAGAAGAGGGTCTAACTGACGGTTCTAGAGTCCCGGGACCAGAGGAAGAAGGTCTCAGACCCGCTGCCCTGTCATTGAAGGATGGAAAGGAGGCAACCACCTCCTTAATAGAAGACAATAGCTCTTTAAAAAAGGAAGTTTCTGATCTAGCCCTAGATGAAAAACAATTTTCACAAAAAAAGTTTTTTATATCCATTAGACAGCCTGGCTCTATAGTTTCTGCATTTCTTTTTCATTTGTCTATCCTAGAAAAAAAACAGAAACAAGCCAAAAGAAAGAAGTCCATACCAAAAAAAGGACCCCTGCTGCATAAATACAGACAAGGGCTTACCTTGGAGGCAGTATGGGAACCGGAGGCTGCCACTGGCTCAATCCGAGCGGGTGCTCCCGCCTCAGGCCCATCTTCAAGCTCCATTGGTGAGTGGTGATCGGCCGAAGAGAAAAGGCTGCTATCCCACGCCGCATTTCCTCAGTGTACTGTGCCATAGTCCTTATGAACATGGCGCCGGAAGATGTGTCACGTGACTTCCGATTCCGGTGCCATCTTGCCGTGTCACCGGAAGTCCTCCGACGCCATCTTGGTGAAGCCGAGGAAGACAAGGTTTCCACCAGCAGAGCTGGGGAGAACCTGAAGGAAGTTGCCATTTTACCCATGCAGGTGAGGCAAGAACCTTCAACAACGGGGAACCCTTCTGGCCAGAAACGGGGACTGAACACATCCAGGATTCGGCCACAACTATTACTGGATGCTGCCAGAGAAGGGGGTCCGCCAACCACAGTTACCAGACCTAGGAAAAACAAAAAATGTGTCGGTGCTCCTGGAAACACTAAACAACTGAAGGTCAGATGAAAGAGAGGGGCCATTTAAAAATTGCATATGATTTGTGTTTCCTGTAGGACGGAGCCAATCATCTCTCAAGTAGCTGTCCTGGAAGGTGGGGGGGGGAATCATTCCTGGGCTTCCTGAAGCCTGCCCTTTTCAAACCAAGCTGTTTTCTTTCCATGTGGAGAACACTATAAGATGAGGGCTTTCTGGCCCTTGGCAACGTGGGAATCAACAAGTCTGAAAAAACTCTGTAGCTCAGGACAAAGCCAATGACCGTGACGCAGGATGGAACTTGTGATCTTGAGAAAGAAGGTCCAATGATCCAGTAGGGCACACAGTCTGCTACGAGCCTGAATAGGTCAAAGTACCAAGCCCTCCTTGGCCAATTCAATGCCATGAGAACCACTAGTAAGCCTTCTCTCTATCCTTTAAAGAATAAAAAAGGCGTCGTCAGAGGGGGGGAAAAGGCATAAATCAGCTTGAATGAATTCCACATAGCGACTAGGGCAGTGTTTTTCAACTCCAGTCCTCGAGGCACACCAACAGGTCATGTTTTCAGGCTTTCCATTATTTTGCACAGGTGATTTGATCAGTTTCACTCTCATTATTATTCACCACAGCCATTTCATCTGAGGGAAATCCTGAAAACTTGACCTGTTGGTGTGCCTTGAGGACTGGAGTTGAAAAACACTGGACTAGGGCATCCACACTAACAGCCCAAGAATCCCTGGACATGAACTTGGCTCTGTCCGAGTCGGAAGGAAGGGCTCCTCATGCGACAAACGCATCCCTTAAACCAGGGATCCTCAAACTACGGCCCTCCAGATGTTGTAGAACTACACATCCCATGAGGCATTGTAACACAATGACATTCACAGACATGACTAGGCATTATGGGAATTGTAGTTCCTGAACAACTGGAGGGCCGTAGTTTGAAGACCCATGCCTTAAACCGTCAGAAGCCCCAGGACATCTCCTCAGCCCGACATCTGCTGTTGTACCACACCACAGGAAAAAATCTCCAGCACAAGGCTGGATAGCTACTAATCCAAGGCTAACTTGGTTTGGCGCTCATGCATGTCCCATACTGTCAGGATGTTGCATTGAAAAAATCTCAAAAGAAAGCGAGCATGCGGCACTACCTCGAGGCTACCAAACCCCGGACGTTCATGCAAACGCTCTCCAGGGAAACCAACCATTGCATCTTGCACAAGGGGATTTTAAAGTTTTTCCATGGGAAGGAACAAGCATGTCCGGGCTGTGTCCATGACAAGGTTCTGTAGAACTTGCACTATCTGTTGTACATTAGACTTGAGGCAACCAACTGCTCCTGTAGGAATACCGAAGAATGTGAAGCAACCATGCTCAGAGGAGACAACACTAGGGTCAGCACCCTCAAGAATACTTATGGCCCCGCGGCCAGGTCAAACTGGAAATGCCGCTTCCCTACTGTAAAACCCAGGTAGCACTGATTAAAGCTAAAAATGGGGATGAAAGCACACTGTCCACAGAGGCCAACAGAAATTTGTTCAAGAGGTTTTGATTCAGAATGGGCCACACATCGAAATTTGGCTTGAGAACAGTGAAAATGTTGGAACAGAAACCATGAAACCCGTTTTAGAATGGGGCAGTGATCTCTTGAGAGTACAACAGTTTTAAAACAGCGAACAAGGCCACTCTTGTCAGGTGCAGAAGGCACTTTTAGACCTCATGTGCACTGGATGTTTTTACAGCTGCTGTTTTTGGCTTTAGGCATTTTTTTCTGCAGCTGGTAAACTCCCAAGCATGTTATCCTATGTGTCCATGCACACATAATAGGGCGTTATCAGCATTTTTTTGCAGAGGCATTTTCTGGCTCCAAAAAACGCCCCAGAACTAGTGGGTTTTAGGAGTAGTTTTTCAGCTGTAAAAAATACTCCAACTCTGATAAAAGCTTAAAAACTAGGCTCTTTGGCATTTATCAGCATTTTTGAACCATAAACTTTTGTGGGAGTATAGTTTTGCTTTAAAAAAATGCTAGAAATAAAAAGGCTAAAAAAGCTCATTCTACAGCGAACACTACTGGCATTTTTATAACGGCCAGTGTAAATGAAGCCTTAAAGCGGTTGTAAACCTCCGATTAATACTTTTACCTATAGATAAGCCTAGAAT
Organism: Rana kukunoris; assembly: GCA_029574335.1. Taxonomy (NCBI): domain Eukaryota; kingdom Metazoa; phylum Chordata; class Amphibia; order Anura; family Ranidae; genus Rana; species Rana kukunoris. Next base: position 163,172,391 of record CM056057.1, read on the forward strand.
AAGCTGCAGAGGTGATCAAATACCACCAAAAGAGAGCTCTATTTGTGGGGGAAAAAGGACATCAATTTTGTTGGGGTACAGCGTCGCGCGACTGTGCAATTGTCAGTTAAAGCGATGAAGTGCTGTATCGCAAAAAATGGCCTGTCATTGAGCAGCCAAATCTCCTGGGGCTGAAGTGGTTAAGAGTTACAACCATTTTAAGCCCATAAGTGCTTTACCCATGTTTACAATGCTTACATTTCACTTAAAAAAGTCAGTTACTATAAAGATACAGACCCCCACTCCCACCCATTGTAATATCTGATTGGCTAAAGTAAGTCAGGGGAGAAAAAAAAATAAAAAAAAATAAAAAATCGCAGATCACTTTACCAGTCATTACCAGTATATAAAAAAAAAAAAAAAATGCCATAAATCTATTCCCTGTTTTGTAGACACTAATTTTTGTGCAAACCAATCAATATACTTATTGCGATTTTGTTACCAAAAATATGTAGAACACATATCGGCTTAAACCGATGAAGAAATTGGTTTTAAAAAATAAATAAGTGTGGGATATTTATTATAGCCCTAAAATAAATAAAAAAATACATGTATTTTTGGAAATTGTTGCTTTTTTTGTTTATAGAGCAAAAAATAAAAACCGCAGGGGTGATCAAGTACCACCAAAAGAAAGCTCCATTTGTGAGGAAAAAGGATGTCAAAGTTTGTTTGGGCACAGCGTCACACGACCACGCAATTATCAGTTAAAACAACGCAGTGCAGAATCGCAAAAGAATGGCCTAGTCATTAAGAGGGTAAAACAGCACATATATTTCCCACACAGAGATGTATCCATTATGTTTTATTAGAAACACATTTAGCACAATAGCACACTGAATTTTTTCACAATGCAGGATTATTTTTATTTTTTTGTGAACCTGCTGCTTTGCCCTGCATGGGGAAGAGTACAGGTTTACTCTAGAGAGTTTTAGACATGAACACCCCCCCCCCCCAATCTCTTACAGACACCATTCACCCACTTTATGAAGAAACATGGTGGGTGAATTTACAGAAGAAACTCAAAATGCCACTGAATGAATTGGATTTCACTTTTTCCTATTCGCATTTTAACACCCTGAACACATTTGCTACTTTGCCACACCTGCAGACTTGAAGGTGCATGCTGTCCCCAAACAATGCAAAACAAGTCGACATTCACACCATTGCAAGTTGTCTTAGCCACTGTGCTTCAGTTAAAGAAAATAAAAAGAGCATATTTACCTGCTGCTGCCTCTGAAATCTGGGTGGGATGAGTTTCTGGTGTTTGCCAAAATCCTGCATGGCAGATGTGGATTCTGTGTACTCCTCCTCGCTGCTTGCATCACCTCCTCTGGGCACTGCGGGAAGCTCCTCCTCCAAATTATCAGACGGTGCTTCCTGGGAGTACTCTAGGGGGGGGGGAATACATAAAACAAGATTTAAAAAACTAAAAAACTAAAACTAATTGGTAAGCAGATTAGGTCAAGGGAATATGGTCAGGTGCAGAGTTAAAAAAAATTTTTTTTTTAAAATGGTAAAAAATAAAAAATTGGAAAACTGCTACCCACAGCACCAGTATTCATTTTCTGTAGCAGACGTGAAGTGCACGACTGGGCAAAAGAAGACAAATTCAGTTTATCTCAATACATGCAGACTTGCCCATGTTTTGTCTCTTTAACCGTTTGAGGACCAGCGCACAACGATATACGTCAGCACAATGGCACGGGCTGCAGTTAAGATGCAGCATTGTGGGGGCACGGACGACCGCCGCGAGCTTCGGGACTGTGACCACGGGTCGCATGGACTCGATGTCTAAGGGGATACCCGCGATCATCTCACGGAGAGGAAGAATGGGAAAATGCTAATGTAAACAAGCATTTCTCCATTCTTCCTAGTGACAGGACACTGATCACCGCTCCTGATTACAGGAAGCTGTGATCAGTGTCGTGTCACATATAGCCCATCCCCCCTACAGTTAGACGCACTCCCTAGGACACAATTATATATATTAATTAAAATATTAATAAGAATACCATAAAACTATCCCCCATTTTGTAGACGCTATAACTTTTGCGCTTATTGCGATTTTTGGAAGAATACGTATCGGCCTAAACTGAGGAAAAAATAAAATGTAAAAAATTTATATATTTTTGGGGATATTATAGCAAAAAATATAGTTTTTATGCTCTATCTTTGCTTATAGCGCAAAAAAAAAAAAAAAAAAAAAGCAGAGGCGACCAAATACCAAAAGAAAGCCATTTGTAAGAGAAAAAATATAAATAAAACATGTCAATTTTGTTTGGGAGCCACGTCGCACAACCGCGCAATTGTCAAAGCGACGCAAGGCCAAATCGCAAAAAAAATGCTCTGGTCTTTGGCCAGCCAAATGATCAGGGGCTTAAGTGGTTACAGTGTACAGAGAAATACTAGTTGATCATGCAGCAAATCCACTGCTGTCCTGTGCACACTGCTGTCCTGTGCACACTGCTGCCTTGGCTCAAACAATGTTTCAGCCTTGATCACTTCTGTTATCTACAGCACAGCAGTGTTTCCCAACTTTATTCCGGTCAAGGCACCCTTTAAAAAAATTATAGACAGTGTAGAGGCACCCCATTCTATGTAAAGACTACTCCAACAGATTTACATAATGCAGCAACTTCCACACATGTAGGACACCCAACGTTAGAGGCGATTTATTCTTCCACAGCAAATGCACTTTTGCAAACTGGTACTGACTAGTATTCCGAAGTTTCCTTCTCCCTCAATTTTTTTTGCATTACTCAGCTAATGTGACCCCAATGCTGATGGAGAGGGGCAGGGGAGGGTCAAACAAGGATGCTATGGAGCAGGCAACGGACATCCTGCTCATCAACTGATGCCGCCATTGCCCGTTAGGATGCAGGAGAAGGTTGCAACGGTGCACAATGAAAACCTGTGGCTTTGTGCAGCGAAAAGGCAGGCTTCATCCATACGTCAGCATGTAGACAATTTTTGGGAATTTTGACAAAGCACCACTGAAGAAACCTCAAGGCACCCTGGTTGAAAAAAGGCTGGTCTACAGAATACTTCCTACCCGTGTTAAGGAGATGAGGAAATGATGCTCTGTAGTCGTAAGCGTGATAATAGATATAGTACACTGAGTAAATGCTGTTTGCCTAGGACATAAATGGGTTACAGGATCTCCAGATGAAAATTAGAAAAAAAAAAAAAAAAGGGTAAAAATGAATGCAGCCACCACAGCTAAAGATTGAAAAGCTGCAATACATTGCATTCGTATTTTTTAATTTAAAAAAATTTGACATGAAATCCATAACAATGATGACCTGCTAGTCATCATTGAACATGCTAGTTGCCCGAGTGTCACGCGTGGGTCCAGTAGCTTTAACATTTAAGGGCTCATGCACACTGCAGCTCAAAATAAAAATAAACCCTCCCCTCAGCTTACCCTTTTTTTGAGGGGTTTTTCCCCCCACTTTTTAGGGCTCATTTCCACTGGCGTTTTTACAGCCTGTAGGAGCATGCCTGTAAACCCCTGAAAAAGCCATAGTGTGCATGGACACACTGGCTAATTTGGAAGGGAATTTCCAGACAAAAAATAAAAAAACTCAAAAGCCTGTAGGAGCAGCTTTTTTGAACTTAAGACAGTGTGCATGATCCCCAAGTTGCTTGCCCTGTGCCATTGTTTTAAAAAATTATTTTAAATTGTAATCGAAATTCCCCAAAAAGTAAAAAAGAAAAAAAGAGGTTCAGCAATGGAAGATATGCCAAGGGACAGGTTTTCTTTGAAGGTGTCAAGTACAGCAGTAGTTGTGGGAAACACTCTGGGGGTTTATTTACGAAAGACAAATCCACTTTGCACTACAAGCAAGAGCACTAGGAAGTGCAGTCGATGTAGATCTGAGGGGAAGATCTGAAATAAGGGGAAGATCTGAAATAAGGGGAAGATCTGAAATAAGGGGAAGATCTGAAATAAGGGGAAGATCTGAAATAAGGGGAAGATCTGCTGATTTTATCATCCAGTGATGTGCAAGCTAAAATTATGTTTATTGTCCTTGCATGTCCCCCTCAGATCTACAGCGACTGCACTTCCAAGTGCACTTGCAGGGCAAAGTGGATTTGCCTTTCGTAAATAACCCCCTATGCCCCGATAGGACACAATATAATTTGTATTTTTAACATAGGATTATTTGTCCCGTCTGCTATTCCATAGCCTTCAAGCTGCACCTTCAGGTTTCACCCCCTACTGCAAATTCACAAAGATTTACCAAACTAGAATCCCTTGACAATGTCTAGCACTAAAGTGAAGAGGTTTCATCTTTAAAATGCCCACTCAGACTTGTGAATTGCGGTAAAATGCACTGCAGCGCACATGCTGTGGTGCCATTTATTGTAAACTGCACTATGTAGTAGAAGCAAAAGCAAACTCACAGCAGCACGACAGGACTCACATGTCATGCATTGTGGTTCTGTTTCCCCAAAAATAAGCCCGGGTCTTATATTAATTTTAGCAACAAAAGACACAGTAGGGCTGATTTTCGGGGTTAGAGCCATGTAATGTGCCGTCTTCTCTCCCTGCGTGTCAGGAATCCCCAGTGTGAACCGAGTTAAAATGCTTGTAAATTTCTATAATCCACTCTATTACAGTATTATATAATGTACAATGTGTGTTTCTGTAATATAAAATTTTGCCAAATACTTTCGTTACAGGGCCGCTCTGTGCTTCTGTGACCCGCCGGGGCTCTCTTCCCCGCAATTATATTACATAAACACACACATTGTACATTATATACTACTGTAATAGGGAGGATTCTAAGATTTTACAAGCATTTAAACTAGGGCTTATTTTTAGGGTAGGGCTTTTATCACAGCCCTCCTGGAAAACGCTAGGTTTTATTTTCAGGGTAGGTCTCGTTTTCGAAGAAACACGGTCCATTGCTTTCCCACAGCATCATGTTGGACTGTTCCTGTGCACTACAAGGCCAATCATAATAATCAGACTGGCCCTACCACATGCCAACAGACCAATAGGAAACAAAAGTGTGGAAGGGTCCTCAGCAATTCAGATTAAAAGCAAACATATACAGGCTTGTAAAAGTGACCCCCAGTTGGCACAGGAGAATTCAAACTTACTTCAATCCCCAAAGTTGCACTTGCCCCCTTTCTTTACATATTACTATTGTTCCAAATTGTGACGGACAGCCTCAATGTCCAATAATGAGCCGCAGGGCCAAGGGTGACTTAAAGCCCATCTACACAAGTTTTGGATAGTGTGGGAAAGTGTTAAAACTCATGTTTTTATTAAAGTCTTTTGCCCCATTGGGGAAATACCTCATTTGCTGTAATATACTGCTAGCACACAAGGGAACAGACCTCTTGAGCTGCTCACATTTTTTTTTTTATTCCTTGCAAATAGCCGGGTATCTGCACTCCACTATTGGCATAAGGATTCCCTTCCCATTACTAGACCAAGAGGAAGCACTTTGACCTTTTGAGGTCTGGGACTGCATAATTGACTCCCACCTACATGCTAGGGAGAAAGTGGTGGCAGAATTATCCAGATTCTGTGATCTCTTGTAGGCATTCCCCTTCACGATTAAAGCTGAAGTCCAGGTATAGTTTCTATTGCATGGTTACAGTGGTCTAGTCTAGCTTGTACCAAAGTATGCACATGCCATACCAATGGGATCCCGTATGGAAGCTGTGAAATCAGCATAGCAGTCTCTGCTACTACAGAGATATCTGCCATCTTCCAGAGCTTGTGCCCGGTGGCTGCTCTGCTTCATAGTCAATACAATTTACAATTTGTTTGTCACAGGCACCATTTACAGATTGCATTGCATTTTTCTCAGCGAGAGCAAGGAGTTGTCCGAATGAACTAGATGACGATTTCATGACATAACCACCCTGCTATTCTACCTCATCAGATCAGAGAAACCATTGCAGTCAATGAAAAAAAAAATTGCAAGGCAACCCCCTGTGGTTACCAAGCAGGGAAATCGCTCTATATGGAACCCGGAACACTGTGGCAATAACTGTAGTGGTAGCGACAACTACAGGAATTTGCCACTTTCAAAAGGGATCCCACAGGTATGGAATATGCATCCTTACATTGGACTTTCTACCAAAACTCCACCACCTTAAGAAGATGGTCTTTCTGAAATATTTTCTTCATCCAACATTTGCTGAATGTCAGATGCTGACATATGTCAATTAACTCTTCGGTTTCTGTTGATTCCTATGTCACAAGAGGATACAGTAGTAACATAGGGTCTAGCAAGACACCTTAAGAGTGTTGGATGCTGAAGAGGCGTCAGCACAACAATCACCTCAAAGTAACCAAGCTCAGCAGTTGTGAACATTTCCCTTGGGGAAAGGGGGTGGGGGCTGCTGGTCTTTAGGCCCATTCACACCATATGCTTTAGATCCACAAGCTGTGGCTCCTGTGTGTCAGGAAGAATATGACAATGAAATGGGGCCGAATTCATGTAGCCATGACATCACTAAGGATGAACTGTGGTGTGTTCACACATACCACGTGCAGAGCCTGCCAAGAAGACGGCGCAGAGAAGTGCTGACTTCCTGGCGGGCTCTGCACGTGGACTGCGCAAACGTGCAGGAGCTCATCCATCTGCTTCAACTGCCCCTTTCTCCCATTCCCTGCAGCAGCTGCAAAGACACAGGGGAGCCGCAGCTTCTGGATCATGTGACAGCACCAAAGTGGATTAAAAAAAACATACTGTGACCAATATGAATTCTGGTCCCTTTACCCTAGAGTCAAAAGTCAAGGCAAATAATGTGCATCTTGTGCATCTTTGTAAAAGGCCATGGTTTTTAACAAGGGGAAAAAAGGTCAAAAATATTAGTATCTGTGTTATACAGAATTTAGGTTTCTGGTCGCAAAGTCAGTCTACGTCATATTAGGAATGATTGCAAGGTCAACTGTGCAATCAGCCTTCACGTTAAACGTAACTGCTGATAATACACCTTAGGAACAAAAAACTAATAGGCAAAGACTATATGGGAAAAATAAATAAAAAAATCAAAGCCCATACAGGATTTCATCCTAAAAGGGAAAGTTCCACTTTATGTCTAATCCTTAAACAAAAACCCAAAAGGCAAACTGGGCCTCGGTTAAAAGAGTTTATTCAAAATGATAATATTGCACAGCTTGATGATGAACACAAATACAGTTAGCAGCAGTGTAAAACACAACAGGATACAATTTTATAAAAAACAAACAAACAGTCTGACAAACTTATAAATAGAGCAGCAAATTTTGATTCCAAATTTGACAACAGCTTTGTTAACAAAGCTTACACAGCAAGGATCATGGATGAACTCCCCAGCGATAACCTGCTCTACCTAGCCGGTAACATATGTGCTTGAAGTTAGGAAAAGGCTATTGGAAGTTAAATTGCAGGTCGATATTTAGGAAAAAAACTAACATGAATGCATCTCTGCTGTAAAAAATAAATAAATACATGCAATTAGATTAGAAATGTAATTGTGTAGTCAGAACAGCCTCTTTCAACCTCCTTTACAGCAGGGCTAAGGCTGACAAAGCGAGGACCACAGCAAGTCAAGCCAGCTCTGCAGTGCGTTGTCAGTATAAACATGATCACACTGACAGGTGGAGAGTGCAGAGTAATGACTTCATGTGCTGCTACTTTTTCACTGCCCAATCAGCAAGCTGTCCAGAAGAAGTTTTGCAGTATTGTAGGGATTTAAAAACCACAACTGGTTGAAAAGAGCTACAATTCTTTAAAAATATAAAACATTCATACAAAGCTTTTCCCCCGGTCATTTTCCAAGACAGCACAAAGGAGGGTTTCATTGTAGTCACAGGATTGGAACATGATTAGTGCAAAACCGTGTGTGTGAACTTTCACCTTTCAAGTTAAATTCTGTCCAGACCATTTTGGGACACAAGCTTTAGTTGTAAGCAGGGTTTCCTGCACACTAGCACACTTTGTTTTAAAAGGCTGAGAAATGGGAGCCAACAACCAGACTAAGGTGGCTGATGTGTGCCCTTTGCCTCCCTCTATGCTTGGTAGCAGGTAATTCCGAGAGCAGTTTTATTACTCTGCTTGTGAAACGTTAGGAACCACAAATGTCTGTTGGACAACTAAAATGTCAGAAACGGTCTGAGGATAGGGTGCACAAAAGATTAAAGTGGTTGTAAACCCTTAACCACTTTATGCTACAGGTAAGCCTATAATAAGGATAGTCTGTAGCTACCCAGGATATCTCCTAAACCTGAAAGGTTTAGGAGATATCCTCTGTCTCCTGCATGTGACAATGTCATTGGCACATGAGCACTAAAGTAAACTGAAACAATCACACCTATGTGCCATTGCTTCAGTCTGTGTGCCGTTACCAGCCGTTACAGCGCCGGAGCAGCAATACCCAGAAATAACCCCCAGGAGAGATGTCACCGCCGGAGGGGGGACGAGGACCGCTACGGGGGCTTCGCTCCAAGGCAAGTAATTCAGAATGGGCTAGTATGCCATCAGCACATGCGCACTGGTGCACACTAAAGCGATGGCACCTATGGCGGCTCCCCAGCGAAGAGTGAAGTCATCGCCGCTCCAGCAAATTACACCCCCAGAACCACGATACCCGCAAGTCACCCTGGGCGAAATGTCAGCGGCCGGAGTGGGGAGATGAGGACCGCTGCGGGGGCTTCGATCTGAGGCAAGCAATACATAATGAGCTAGCATGCTATGCATACTAGCTCATTATGCCTTTGTCTTGCAGGGTCCCCCCCCCCATATTTTTGTCATTTGGGTTTACTACCACTTTGATAAAGTAGAACAGGGAACAAAAAAATGTTTCACAAATGTGAAAACAATGTTACATTACAATCCCCCTCTATAGGACAGCTTATGAAGAAATAACGCTCTGTTTCGAAGAGTATGGGAAACTGTATTTTACTAATTTTATACCTTGACCAAATCTACACTACAACCACTTCTAGGTATATAAATGTTGTCTTTGTCCAGACACATGACAGTTTATGCAGCATAAGGATTTGTATCCATAAATATATAAAAAAAGTGGCCTTAGCAAGGCCAGCAGAATATGGTTTTCTATTTAACCCTATGAGGACGCACCATTTTAAATCACATCAAGGCCAGCAAAGAATGCTATAAAAAATAAAATAAAATAAAAAGAAGAAGAAGAAGGAAGGTATACTTGGCTTCCTTCTGTGTCCTTCAAAAAGATAAATTTAATGCTGCAATTACCAAATGCAGCACATATAAAAAAAAAAAACACCCTTGGACAGATGCCCTTATTTTATTATCAGATTATGTGTGTTCAAGGTGATGCTGAAATGCATTTGCATCTTTTACTATAGTATCATGGGTTCTACAACTTTCCTCATATATAGCATTTGAATATTTTCCTTGTGTACTGGAAAATGACAACTCATTGTGTTATGTTTTGTCACATATGCGAGAAAATCTTCTCCATTTTAAGTATTTGACATGACAAACAATACAGTTTTTTAATCCCCTTCTGTAGACTATGACCTATGAACACCAAAAAAGATCTGAAGATTTCAAGCTTATGCCTCCCAGCTATATATTTCCTTAGCTTGGAGCCTGCGCATTGCTGAAAATAAATTTACATTGCCCCCAACTGGTTGAATAGAGGGGGAAAAAAAAAAAAAAAAAACCTTAAGTGGTAGGCATCATTAACAGGAGTGCAATGCTGTGTCCCGTTTTCAGTGGAGAGCGGTATGAAGTCCACTCTCCGCTGATGTCACTGCTATCAGTCAAGGCAGCGCATCATCCCGACTTCCGACGTTGTCAGCGAGCTTTCAATCTCCGCAGCGAACTGGAACAGCAGGTGCAATAGGAAGTCTTTGTGGCCTCACGGGCTCTAAAGAACCCAAGACTGTAAACCACAATGGTAAAATCAACAGGCTGATCCTTTAGTTTCAGGGTAGCGTGCACTGCATTCATAGGAGCTGAAACGGTCTCTTAACATGGGAGTAACAGCAGTGGACTACAACCCTTTAGGCGCAAGCTCATTACGCTAAGACTTGGAGGAACTCTGATCAGAGTCCCAGTGGCTAAAGGTTTTGAAGGCGCAATGGCTGCAGGTAGTTCAGAGAATCTGAGGGAGAAGGCACAGGAAAACAAGTGGCCTCTGCAGTTGTAAACAATTAACCAGGTTGATTTGAACCACAAAGTCTTGTGTAACTAATAAAAACATGAGCCAAAAATGGTCAGAGAAATTGGCCACAACCAACAGAGATAAAGTGGACTAAAGAATGGATAGACTCTAGGAGACAAAGTCAATAAGACTCCAGTCAGCAGACATCACCATGCAAGCAGTGCTGGATAGGTTAAGAGTGTAAGAGGCCACCTGTTCCAACAAGACTGTCCCCCCTATGCCTAAAATCAGACATGCGATAGTGTGGCGATAAAGGCTCAGGGTATAAAGCAAGGCCTCAGGTCCCAAAACTCATGTAACGAATGGTAGGTGGGCATCAAGTGTGGGCTACAGAAACTTGGAGGATGGAGGCTGCACATGGCTTGGCAGCAGCATGAAAATGTTCTCAATGTCGTATGGTAGGAAAGAGGTCAAAGCACACCTAGGCAACAAACCACCTACTGGATGGTATTGGCACCGCTTTCGTGGAAGAAACATTTGGGAAATGGTGTCAGGTCTGAGTAAATTACTCTGAAAGTGAGTTTAAGAGGCAGGAAAAGCTCTGAGGAAATACCAGTGGCATTGGACCAGAAAACCATTCTATAGCCAACTTTTAATCTGGGGAGCACCCAAAGATTTCATCCAAGCTAACCCTGCAAGGTCCAGTGAGGTCTTGACACGACATTCCAAATTCAAGACTAAAGATGGTCACGCCAGATAGTAGCAGCTTAAGAGGCAAACACTAACAGCTTTCTAGAGAAAAGACTAAAGTGAAGATAAAGAAGATTGGAGGATAAGGAAAAAAAAAAAAAAAATGCAGCTAGCAAAAGTTGGGTTACTCTTCCACACTGCAGAGATCAAAAGAAAAACGATGTCCATTCTTCTAGGACACTAGCAAAAACAGAGGCATGCTGGTAGGAGGTATTGTCCTGGTCCGGCTTAGTGTTTCAGTGTCCAATCCTCCTCTACGCTGAAGTCTAACCTGAAGGTGAAAGATTGCCTGTGTCCCTCAATGTAGAAGAAATCAAACAAAAAAAAAAAAAAGATGAACAGGCTACATTGGAAAAATGCTGGAGAGGACAGAGCAAAGCGAAGACCTCATCAGTGTGGCAATGCTCCTCTATACTCCCCAAGCAGGCCTGGGGCAGGTCAGTAACCAAGTTGAAGTGGTTTTTTTGGCAGGGGTAAAGACAATGTCACCGACCCGTCAGACTGCACAAAAAGGTATCTCGGGGGAAAAAAAAGACTGGCTGATCAGCTAGGCAAATCTTTTGACAATTCATAACCTTGATCATGACTGTATTTTAATTTAGTGGATTGTCTGGAGTTCAGTTTTAAGTGTGGGTTGACTAAACCTAAGTAACGAATGTGAAGAGACAACTGAACTAGGAAAAGAAAAACCTATTATAAAAGCAGATTGATGAAATGCAGCATTATGTGGAGGGGGGGGGGGGGGGGGGGGGAAGAAATCACAATACTGAAGGCCTGTATATAAAGCGGAAGGAGGAGGAAGGGCACTCAAACATATACCACCCCTGACTGATAATCCTGTCCCTGTGAATAGTTGGTTTCTACTGATCTCAAGCAATCTTCACATGCAGGTCGTACCTCTTCGGAAATTCTGCAAACTTTCCTGAGTGCTGCTCCGGTCTGAGACAGGAGACCTGGGATCTTCATTCTCCTTGTTTTCCAACCGCCTTGGGGTCTCACTCCCAGATTTTGAAGCTTGCTTTGTCTTCTGATCCAGCTGTTTAAGTTTCGCTGCGCAGGCAGCAAGCCTCTCTTCTCGAGCGCGGCGTTCTTCCTCCTCCCGTCTCTTGCGAGCACGCTCAACTGCCTCAGATATCTCAGACTGTACAAACTTCTGCCTAGGAGGTACCTTCTCTTCCTTCTCCTCCACAGATGGCTGTCGCAGTAGTGCAGAAGGTGCAGGCTTCTAAGAAAAGAAAAAAACATACAGGGGTGTAAACTGACAAGTTCACAAAATCAAGTAAACACTGCTTTTTAAAAGGATTCCTGTACCAAGAAATATTAAATTGGTCATTGCTCACATCCAGGCGAACAGCATTTTCAGAGAAAAAAAACAAAAAAAAAACGAATCTATAAAGGAAGTGGGTAGGCGCTCAGTAGCCAATCCCATGACCAAGCATTTACTGCAAAACATGTTGGGAACGTGGCTACAGTTTTACTAGCTTCACAGACTATAGACACCGCCGCCGATTAGACAACTTGCCCCTACTGGGAGCCGGGAATCTGGAGTTTGGTGAGCCTATACCAACTGAGCACACACCTCGGGTCCGCCTTGCACTGCAGAGCTTACTAAACACTGATGTTTGCTGTGATTTGTTTGAAGCTGGCTTTTAATTTTTTACATGCGAGTTTAATGAAGTGTGGCTGTGATTTTGAACGGTGGTCCAGCCGAGATTTGTTTATCTATTTGTGGGATCATACACAAGTGATTTAGCCTAACACGAGAGTGAAAGGCAAATCTGTCTGGTGAGTGCGTTTTTCAGAGGGGAGTTATCACAGCATGGTGGTGAGGTGGAAGGTTCACAGAATAAGGAATTTTCTCATTGAATTTGTTCAATTTTTTATGGACTTTATATTACTTGTCACGTTGTGTTATTGAGTTTATATGTTATTGTTTATTATATTAATAAGCACTGCAATTTTCTTACACCCATTTAGGTTACATTTTTCTTTGTTTAAATATTCTTTCACTAAGCAGCAGCTGTAGTTTATTTCACATTTTTTCATTGGCGCAGTGGTGATCAAGGTTACTCAGGGCGTTTGTATTCTACATCAATCATATACTGTCTATAGTTTTTGTTTACAGTTTCATTGTGAACCAGGAGGCCATCCAGGATCAGCCCCACAGCCGGGATAGAGGGCAGCACTTGCAGGTGTCCAGGAGCCGACCCTGAAATACGGGAGGCTCCCGCACCTCATAGGTGACTTGAGATATCTACCTTTATAAACTTTAAACCTCATTTGCAAAGTTATGCACATGGGGGCTAAGAATATGCATGCATCATACATACTAGGGGGGAGTACAACTGGGGGAATAGTTAAGGATCTAGGGGTTTTGGTAGATCATACGCTCAATAATAGCATGTAATGCCAAGCTGCAGCTTCCAAAGCAAACAAACAAAGTCCTCTCTTGTATTGAGAGGTGTGAACTCCAGAGACATATATTGCCCCTGTACAAATCATTAGTAAGACCTCATCTGGATAATGCAGTTTAGTTTTGTGCAGCAGTTCTCAAAAAGAATAATCGGGGAACTGAAGAAAGTGCAGAGAAGGGCAGCCAAACAGATAAGAGGCATGAAGGAGATCAGCTATGCGGAAAGATTAGAGGAAAAGGATTTATTCTCTCAAAGAGATTTGGGGGGGGGGGGGATATGACCAACATGTAATAATACATAAGTGGTCCAAATAATTGAATTGGTGTTGAATTATTAATTTTAAAGGTCATTACAGAGGACAAGGGGCACCTCTTTACCTCTAAATGAAAATATTTAATTTCCAAATACAGAAAGGCTTAACAGTAAGAGCTGTGAAAATGCAGAATCGACTTCTTCAAGTGCTGGTTCTGTCCAGCTCAGCAGATTGCTCGAAAAAAGCCCTGCATTATCTTTACTAAATGTACATAATATAACTGGATACTAATGTAGTACCTCCTCAGGGGGATGGCCGGATGTAGGAGTGGCTGCTGTGAGTGAGTGAGCGACGTGCGTATCCCTCTGCTCCGCTCTGCTCTCCTGGAACCCATGCGCTGACAGATTATCGGCTAGATATGGCTGGTAGGGCCTAAGGATACCCCCTCAGTGCCTTCTTCCATCAATCTGACGATCTCCTACAATCACCGCCCGCTATACAACAGCTCCACAAACTAGAGGCGAAGTTAGCGGAAGTACCGGAAGTACCGTTGTCGGCGTCGGCTGGCATTCCCCCCGTCTTTCCCTGCACTTCGCTTGCCCGCTCGGATCTCCTGGGGTGCGGGAGTGTGCGACACCTCTCAAAGGATCTGTCGGTGGGAGCGGTGTGAGCGGGCAGACCCGAGGGCTCCGGCGAAAGTTCTGGCTGCCATCCCTTGACGGCGCTACCCCCCGCAGCAGCTACACTGTTTGACTCCACCACAACACAGCTGCTCTTTGAGCGAGAGGGCTGAGGAATCTTTCCAGCCAACATAGAGCCGATATAGTGCCTTCTTTTGCCTTGAGTTTTTTGGTTACTGTAGCCATAAAGTGCCCCATTTTTGAGGGCTGTTAACTGGAGGTTGACTGGCCTCTTTGAATGGCGTTTAATTAACCAGTTAACATCAAATATCAAATCTGCACCCAGAACTTTGCCAACTTTTTGAAAGATCTACTTCTGGTACTTCAATTTGTCTTAATTCGTTCCCCCTTCCTTTGGATTAACCCTGTAAAGAATGTCTACTACCAGATCTCCCAAGGGTAACCAAGCCGCCACAGCCAAATTAGAGCGTTTCACACACATTCCTTCTATCTCGCCGGCCAAAGGTCAACTAGCTGCAGCAGCATCGCAGATCAAATTGCAGCCAACCTTATCCCAGGAAAGAAGAAGCCTCGGTCAAGCAGCCTCAAAATCTTCTAGTACGTCCAGCCTAAACAACGCTAAAACCGTGAGTACTAAAGGGCTGGGGACAGAGGCTCCTGGATTAGTAAATATGCATGCAACTTCGGGGTTGTCTGGTGAAACTGACCCGTTAACAAACGGTTCGACATTAGAAGGGGAACCAACTCTTAGAGATGTGTTATGTGCTGTGAACGCATGCAAGGACTTTATGGCCAACTTTGACAGGCAGCTAGCAGGTTTAAAAGACGAATTATCATCCATGAGGCAGGAATTACATGGGACTGTAATAAGAACAAATGCACTTGAGGAGAGATTAAGTGCAGTGGAGGATACACTATTTCCATTACAGAGGGAACTAAGGGGACTTCAGGAGCTAACAGATCTACAAACGGTTAAACTAGATGCGCTGGAAAATAGGCTACGCAGAAATAACGTGAGAGTGGTAGGTCTACCTGAAGGAAGCGAGGGCCCAAATCCTGTCGCCTTCATGGAAAGTTGGTGTAGGGATATTTTTGGCCCTGGAGCTCTCTCATCATTCTTTTCCATTGAGAGGGCTCACCGGGTCCCCTTTAAAATTCTCCAGCAGGGGAAGTACCCCAGACCATTCTTACTTAAACTCCTTAACTACACTGATAAGGTGACCTTGCTTCAAACGGCTAGAGAGCTTGGAGACATCACATACAAGGGAGCAAGGGTCTCTATTTACCCTGATTTCTCACCTGACTTGCAGAAACGGAGAGCCGAGTTCATACCTGCTAAAAAATCTCTACAGAAATATAAAATTACCTACGCGCTCTTGTACCCAGCCCGTCTCAGAGTGGCTGCTCTGGGTAGGACTTTTTTCTTCACTGACCCGGGCGAAGTAGCCAATTGGCTGGAAGAAAATAAAACAGCCCTATAGCCCCCCAAAAAAAAAAGGGGGGGGGGTAGACCGCAGCACGGACGACGAAAACAACGCCAACTAACAAACGGGACTGGAGGGACCACACAAAAATATTTTTATTTGATAAGGCCCCTTTACTAGGCCAAAAACATTTTTTATTTTTTTTTCCTTTTATTTTTTTTTAAACTGACAATTTTTTTTTTCCTTTACTACGGATGCCTTTTTTTTTTTTTTTTTCAAGGGGGGGGACTTATGCTCTCAGAGATTCTGGTAAATAAGTATATTCTCGGGGTCCCTGCGAGCATAACTGTCTTTTTTGCTTATGTACATGATTCTGGATATTGGCAAGCAAAAAATGTATTGATGACAATTTACAATTCTTATTTGTATTTTTTTTTTCTTTTCTTTTTTTTTCTCTCTTTCTTCTCAAGCAATTAAGTACACTCTATAGGTCATTCGGGACATAATTGTATTTTTTTTTATATGATAGCACTTATATGGTTAAGCATTTTTGCATGCAAAGAACGCATTGATGCATAATTCCTTTTTCTTGACACAACACATACACAATGCCTTTTTCTTGACACAACACATACACAATGCTTTTTCGATATATTTTTCACTCTTACAAGGGCACCGATAATCACTTTGCTTTAGCACTTGACCACTTACTCATCCTATTTAGGCCCTTGCCACACCGTGTATACTTATTAACTTCCACCTTTTTTTTTTTTTCTCACACACACTCACAAAGTCTCTTTGATACTTATTTTATACTATTACAAGTGCATTGTTAATCACTTTGCTTAAAGGGGTGTTCCAGCCAAAATTGTGTTTATTAAAAGTCAGCAGCTACAAAAAGTGTAGCTGCTGGCTTTTAATAAACACTCACTTACCTGTTCCTGCGTTCCAGCGACGCGCCGACCGGGGCTCCGCTCCTCTCCCCCCCTCCCCAGCCGGCGTCTCCATCTCCACTGTGGGCACCCAGCCGTGACAGCCTTTGGCTTCACGGCCGGGCACCCACTGCGCATGCGTGAGCCGCACTGCGCATGCGCGCGCTGTGCGGCTCGCCGCTAATTGGAGAGGCGATCGCATGGGACCTGTCAGTGTCCCATGTGATCGCCTACAGGGAGGGGCTGCAATAAGGCAATTAAGCCTAATCGCCTTACCAGCCCCTCGGCGGAAGCAGGAAGTGGGACAGGAAGTCCCACTCCTACTGAAGCCCCCACTCCCCCCCCAAAAAAATGACATGCCAAATGTGGCATGTATGGGGGTGAGGAGTGGAACAAGAGGAAGTTCCAAATTTGGGTGGAACTCCTCTTTAAGCACTTCATCACTTACCTCTTGAATCTAGGGTCTCGCCATACTATATATACTTACTAACCCACAATCTTGAGGGCATCATCTGTCTCTAGAACCCACAACTACATTGCTAGCTGCACAATAGAGTAAAGCTATGCCTCTTTGTCCCATTGTCCCCCTCTTCTTTGCTCAATTCTCAAACTATATGGCACCCCTACTCGAGGAAAAATATATATTTTTTTTTTTTCCTTTTCCTGATTTTTGGTTCCAACTGGGTCCCCCAGGGGGGGCGGGCAAGAGCAAGAGGGATACGTATTGGGATGTATTGGGGGATGAGTGTTAGTATGAGTAGAGCGGTCACTAGACAAGCCCCTATGGGGAGCCCTGCAGGGCAGGGAGGGAAAGGTAGAGGGGGGAGGGATGGGGGGGGGAAGGGTGGTTCACAGGGAAGGGGTTCGAGAGCATGCACCTCGGTCATTACAAGCCATATTGCCACTAGTAGGTGCAAGCGGCGTCAAGAAAGTAGGCTGGCTAGCCACCGGTCAAATTCTACGAGGGTCACTAGTAACTGTCCCAGATTTTAGCTGCTTGACCAATACCGAATACTTGACTACTATATCAACTTTGGTAGATGCAGGATAAATTAATGGCTATTACTTCCTGGAATGTACGAGGCATGGGTGACCCAGCTAAAAGAACTGCAGTTATGACATTCCTGGAAGACGGAATGCCGGGAATAATATGCCTTCAAGAGACACATCTGACCAAAGAGTCAGTTCCGCTTCTGAACAGCCGTAAATTTCAAGCCCAATTCCACTCGGTACACTCCTCTTATTCAAGAGGTGTGAGTACAATGATTGGAAGAGGAATGACTTTTTCCTGCTCCAAATCTTGGGTAGATGAACAAGGTCGGTTTATATTCTTGTTTTGCCTTATTGAAAATAGACCTTATGTTTTGGCCAACTTATATATCCCTCCGCCTTTTAAGCTTGATGTTCTATACAACCTTGTTGAGTTCACTCTGGATAAACCAAATATACCTGTCATAGCCATTGGTGATTACAATGAGGTTTTGGATAGAACTATTGACAGATTCCCCCCGGGGACCGGTCCCAAGGGGGGGCGGCTGGCTCGTTTTCTGGGGGAAACAGGGATGAGGGACATTTGGAGAACTGTCTACCCACAGACCCGTCAATATTCGTGTTATTCCACCTCCTATCACACTCTATCTAGGATAGATATGGCCCTGTGCAGCGATGGCGTAATGCCCCTGGTGAAAAAGATGCACTATGGCCCAAGGGGGGTCTCAGACCACTCTCCGCTGACTCTAACAATTAGGATAGGCAGTAGGATCTCGCGCAAAGAATGGCAGTTAAACCCCGGTTGGCTGGAGCTGATTGAGCAACCCCTAATGGTGGTGTCACAGATAACCGAGTTTGTGCTCATCAACGAAGGAACGGCGCCGCCGGGAGTGGTCTGGGATTCCCTGAAAGCCTTTGTGAGAGGCCTCTTGATCCAGCAGGCTGCTAGGATTAAAAAAGCAGGCAGAGTGGAAGAGAGTAGGTTGGCTGGCGAGTCTACCCATGCGGAAATTAGATATATTGAGAACCCCACTCCACCCTTGCGGTCCGCATGGTTAGCTAAACAAGAAGAGTACAGAAGGTCTATATTAAAATTAGCAGAGAACAAGAGAATATTACAGAAGCAGCTCCAGTTTGGCGAGGGCGAGAAGGTAGGGCGTACGCTAGCCCTTCTGACTCGAACTAACTCCCCCCCGTCAAATGTCCCTGCAATACGGACAAATACTGGTGAAACTTCGACAGATGGTCAGATCATACTAAAAACATTCTATACATACTATAAAGAACTTTACAAAACTAAAGGGGGGTTGGAGATAGGAGCTATGGAAACATTCTTCCAGAGGATAGTAGTCCTCAAGCTGTTAGACAAAGACAGACAGGAGTTAGACGCACCAATCACTTTAAAAGAAATTCAGCAAGCGGTATCAGACATGCCAAATCAGAAATCCCCGGGTCCGGACGGGCTGCCCATTGAGGTGTATAAGAAGTTTGGCGAGATTTTGCTCCCAGAGTTGTTGAAGTCATTGGAGTGGGCTGCAGGTGTGGGGACACTACCCTGCTCAATGACTGAAGCAACGATTATAGTAATACTCGAGGGGAAGGACCAGCTGGAACCTTCATCTTATCGTCCAATCTCCCTCTTAACCTCTGATGTAAAGATCTTAGCCAAAATTCTTGCGACACGTTTAAATAAATTTATTAGCTACCTTATTCACCCAGATCAGTCCGGCTTTATTCCAGGCAGGGCAACAAGCAATAACATCAGAAGAGCCTTCTTAAACATATGTACACCAACAGATAGTGTAGGTTCCAGAGCAGTGTTGTCGCTTGATGCCGCCAAGGCTTTTGATAGCCTTGAGTGGGCATATCTGTGGAGGGTACTTGATGGTTTTGGCCCTCTCTATGTTAATTGGATCAAACTGTTATATGAAGAACCAAGAGCCAAGGTCAGAATTAACAACGAGACCTCCGAGATTTTTCAGCTGGAGAGAGGCACGAGACAGGGGTGTCCTCTATCCCCCCCTTCTGTTCGCCCTCGCTATGGAACCCCTGGCAATTATGGCCAGGGCGAGGTCGGACATAATGGGGTTTAGAAGACACCATGGAGAAGACAAGATAGCTCTCTTCGCAGATGATGTCCTGTTCTTCCTGGGGGACGTTGAAAGCACACTCGACAAAGCGATCCAACTGGTGGAGGATTTTGGCCGGTTTTCAGGCCTTACCATCAATTGGACAAAGTCAGCTTGGCTGCCGCTAGACCAGGTAGACCTACAACGGTCGGCAGGTGCCTCCCAAATAATTGTAAGTACTGAACTTAAGTATTTAGGGATCTGGATCTCAAAGGATCCCACCCAATACATTAATTTAAACCTGGCTCCATTATTAGCGAAGTGGAAAAACAAAAGTGAAATTTGGAAAAGATTGCCTTTGTCTGTTGCAGGCCGCTGCAATTTAATTAAAATGATCTGGCAGCCGCAGCTACTATACATACTACACAACTCCCCGATATGGATAGGACACAAGTGGTATAAAAAGATAGACTCTCTATTTAGAGGACTTATATGGAGGGGTGGTCTAGCCAGAATAAGCCTACAAACCCTACAACTCCCTGTAAAAGAGGGGGGAATGGCGGTTCCACATCCAAGGCTATATTTTTTAGCAGCACAACTGCAACACCTGGCAGGATGTGGAACCGTCGAAGGAGACGGCTCTAACACCCGACTTTTGCTGACAGACAATCCCCATAAACAACTAGTGGAAGCCTTAGAGGCAAACTTTTTTTGCCATAACCACTTGATTATAAAACTAGTGATCAAAACATGGCACACAGCAAAAAAAGTATTGGGATACGCTGGTCCGACAGAATTCTCCCCTCTTTGGAACAACAATAACCTACAAGAGACACTAAGCATTGAGGTATCGCCCGAATGGACGAGTAAAGGCATAAGTCGCCTTAAACATCTGTTCGAAGGGAACACTATGAAATAATTTCAAGATCTAGTAAAAGAATTCAGAATCTCTAATAAAACTTTTTTTAAATTCCTACAGATTCGCCATGCTATACAGGCGCAATTTGGCTCTCAGACGGTCGAGTGGGCTAAGATTCCTGCTCTGCTTGCTGTAACTGGGGCAACGGCAGCTAAGGGCTTAATATCGGGGATGTATAGTTGCCTGGGCACCAGGGCATTAAGTAAAGCAGGTCCGTGTAAGAGTAAAGAGGCATGGGAGTATGACCTGGGATCAATATCTCCACAACAGTGGGTCAGGATTCTCCAACAGGGCACCTCGGTGTCCATTGCCCCGGGCCAAAGACTGTCCCACCTATTTCTTCTCTATAGGGTCTACCATACCCCCCATAAAATGTTCAAGCTAGGTTGGAGACAAGACAACCACTGTCGCCGATGTAATAACAAAGGGGATTTATTACATATGGTCTGGAAGTGTCCAAAATTATATGGCTACTGGGTGGGAGTTATAAAACGGATCAATGAGACATGGATCTCTACTTGATCCAACAGCCAGGGTATGCCTTTTGGGATGCATGGATAACAGCTGGGTATTGCAGGGAACACTCGAGGCTATACTAAGGAGCCTATTTCAGGCTCGCAAGGTAATTGCCCAAAAATGGCAGGCACAGGCTCCCCCGACCTTAGAACATTGGACAGCGGCTATGAAACAAACAATTTCAAATGAGAGAGTTCACTTCACTAAGCAGGGGAAACTGTCTAAATTTGTCAAATTGTGGGGCCCTTGGCAGTAGAGCACTGAGCATTCTACTTAGCGCTACACAAAGCTATACTCGCAGGCCCTTTGAGACTCCGATTACCGAGGACAACTCCAGCTGTGACCTCGGCGGGGTCTCTTTTCGCTGGCTGGCGCCCCTCGGCCGGCCCCGACTGCTTTCCCGACAAGAAATGGTATGACCTGTGATTTATTTGCGCTAGCTAACATTGAGGTAGCATGCTCTCGAACGGCAGGGGGAAGGGTGGGAGGGAGTGGGGGGAGGGTAACATACATAGCCACTACATATCCAACAAGACTCAGTGGCCTTTAACCGGTTATATGAAATCCTAAATTAGTTCTGAATCACTTTGTTTCTCTTCTTTACATTCTGTATGCAAAATGTTTGTACACTTGCTTGTTGGATTGTAACATGGTTTTAAAACAACAATAAAGAAATATAAATGGAGAGCTAGAAAAAAAAAAAAAAATTTAGTACCTCCTAGCATGGCTAGAGTACCAAGTGATTTAATTTTTTTGTTAGGTCAATTGTCAGGCTTGGGTGTGTTAATCAGGGTCGGGTGAGTGACTCAGGCAGGCTGGATGACTCCGCAGCATCTCTGGTGACTTCCCCTGCTAGCTGAAAATGTGTAGAAGATTCCAGAAGCAGTTGCGAGGGGTCAAGGAACTAGCTGGAGTGTCCTGACTAACCCCCAATAGATGGGTTGGCAGGAGCCGTCAAATACTCAGGGTCAGCCCAGGTGGGGTAGGGTGGCGTTCAGGTGGAGATGGAGATGGATCGTAAGGCCTGGGCTCGGGTGTGGAAGGGACCATTTCTCATGACAAAAAAAAGGGATCCTGACAAGGAGGCAAGAAGAGGACAGCCGGAGGACACTGCCAGGAAAATCTTCAGGGAGGTCAGACAGCATGGAGTGCTGGTGACTGTTACAGTCAGAGGACTGAGAGGCATGGCTGAAGGGACTTGGTACAAGCAGTCTTGAATGGATGCCGAGTCAGTTTGGGGAGGACTGTGAGAAGTAGCCAGGAGGGCTAGTAAAAGGGGCAGCTGGCAGTGACTGAAGAGGCGGTACAGAGAGCAGTAGCCACTGGAAAAGGACAGCCAGCAGCAAAGACCTCTTTTTGCTGCACTACTAAAGGGGCTTGCGGTCCCTGCTTGCAAGGGGCATTTGCTATGGTCCGATTATGCTCTTGTCAGACCATTGTATCAGCGATCCTGGGAGATGTAGTGCTACAAGCAAGTCTGTGCCAAAGGTAGAAGAGGAAAAGCGTGTATATAGTGGAGTCCCCGAAGAGTTTCTTTGCTGATCAAATAGGCATCCAATAACCCCATCCAAGACTAATCCCCCTAAAATAAAAAAACAAACCTGCAAGGACTGCTTCTTGTCTTCAGAAATTGGAAAATGAATGTGTTTGGCTGTGCAGGGTGGGAGAGAACTCCTGCAACGTTCTACTAATATCTAGAGGTAAAGTTGATGCAGGGAATATCGGATTGTCTCTTGGGGGATCACAAAGGAATTTTTCCCCTGCTGGAGCAAATTGGATCAAGCTTTGCTTTTTTTTTGCCTTCCTCTGGGATCAACTGTGGGTATAGGATTGTGTGAATAGAATTGCAATTTTGTTTTTTGAACTGGATGGATTGGTCTTTTTTCAACCCAACTATGTAACTTCCTCATCTCATGACATCCAGCCACTGAACATGAAGGCTGAGGAACTCACCAAATAGAAACAAAATAAGGGGGTTGTAAAGGATTTTTTCCCCCCTCCTAAATAGCTTCCTTTACCCTAGTGCAGTTATCCTTCACTTACCTCATCCTTCAATTTTACTTTTAAATGTCCCAATTTCTTCGGAAGAAATGCTCACTTCCTGTTCTTCTGTCTGTAACTCAACACCGTAATGCAAGGCTTTCTCCCTGGTGTGGAGAAAGCCTGTTGAGGGGGCAAGCAAGTCAGAACACTCTCTACTTTGCAGATAAGAGAAAGGAGCTGTGTGTTAGTGGGAGCCCTGACAGCCTCCTGAGGGGGGGAAGGGGCGAGCAGGAGTGTCAGGACACCCAATAGCACACAGCTCCTTTATCTGCAAAGTAGAGAGTGTCCTGACTTGCCTGCTTGCCCCCTCAAGAGGCTTTCTCCACACCAGGGAGAAAGCCTTGTATTACTGTGTGTAGTTACAGACAGAAGAACAGAAATTGAGGATTTCTCAGAAGAAATGAGGACATTTAAAAGCAAAATGGAAGGATGAGGTAAGTGAAGGAGGACTGCACTAAGGTAAAGGAAGCCATTTAGGGGGAAAAAAAAAAAATCTTTACAACCCCTTTAAGCCTCACGGTTTTTACTCTCCATTAGAGTTTTTTTTTTTTAAATGGCTGAAGTTAGTCATCAAAGACTATGCCACTAACCAGGGTGACAGGTTCTCTTAAAAACACCCCACTCATGGTAAGAAACTAAAGCAGGATTGGTCCCCCTGTATACATTATGACTGCGTAGGTCCGTACCTGGTGTTCTGCCACTGCAGGCCGACTGTTTGGCTTGCGGGGAGCTTGCTGTACAGGCTCTGGGGCTCTTCTTGTGGGACGATTGTGCATCCCAGTGTCATTCCACACCTTCCCATCCTCAGCTGGGTGCTTTGTTTCAGCGCTGTCAGTGGAGTTAAAGGCAACTTGGTGCGGCCTTCTACACTCCCAGCCATTCCTGAAACCAAAGAGAAATATTAGCCACTAGCAAATAGCTACATTTATATACATTAACATTGTTGAAAAAGTTAGAAATAAAGTTGTAAAATCAAATACCAGGTAGGGAAAAAAAAAAGGAAGAGGGAAGGAGACTGCATCATGTTCTTACTGCCATGTCTCCACTGGGGAGGATTCCATTCACTTCCTCATAGTGAAATGTGTCAAGAGACATGGAGAGTGAAAAATAATCAAGTTTTCATAATCTTGTACCCACTGGTGAGATATCTTACCATTTGTCTGGCAAAAAAGCATTAGATGTTAAGCACAATTTTCCCCAGTAATGAGATAGAAATAAATCAGAGGTTTGATCCAAGACACAAAAGTTTTGGCTGCGGGTCCGCTTTGTGAGACACGTGAAAAAATAGGAAACTAAAATGGATTGGTACAATTCACAGTTCAGGCTTTCAGTAGAACTATGGACAAAACTTTGTTTTTTTTCCCTCTTTATAGAGTAATGGAGGGTTATAAGCCCTGTCAGTTTATTTTCTGCCATCTGCGTTCCATTGGGGAAATTTACCTTCACTTTCTGTCCCATAGCCAAAACAAGAAATTAGATAAAATCCCTGCAAAGAGGATTCCTTGGGGCCTCCCAGTACTAGTGTCCCCATTGGAAGATTTTTCCTCTAATACTTATCTGGGGACAACTCAAAAATTCAAGTTAGGCTTACCGGTAACCACTGGCGTGCGCAGCCTATTACTTTAGGGTGTGCACCCCAAAGCTCAAACACGTGTGCGTAAAATAGAGATAGAGAGATATATCTCACACATACATACACACTGTACACAGAAACGCTTATAAATAAATGTGAACAAACATTTTAGACGCCGTAATGCAGGGTGGAGGATCGGGCCTTGTGAGAGTAGGTCTGGCCATAGAGGAAGAGTCCAAGGGCCTTCCGCTGCCAATTTCAGGACTAGTGAGTACCATGCCCTCCGGTACCAAGCTGGGGCTACCAGGATACCGGCCTGTGCTATGATCCTGCGCCACAGGCGGGGTAGTAACTGCAGCGGGGGAAATGCATATAGAAGCTATGATTGATGCCAAGGGCAAACCAACACATCGGTTCCGCAGGCCATAGGGTCCCTCGTTCGAGACATGAACCTGTCTAGCTTCTTGTTGAATCCTTATGCCATGACCTGCACGTCTGGCACTCCCCACTTCTGGCAGATTGTCTGAAAAAAACTTGTGGATGCAGGGACCACTCCCCCGGCGACAGGGTTTGGCGACTTAGGAAGTACGCCTGCAGGTTGTCCACCTCGGGAATGAATGTCGCCGATATGCAAGGTACATAAACCTCTGCCCACCGAAAAACCCAGTTCCTCTCACTCTGGGTGGTTTGACTCTTGGTTCCCCCTTGGTGGTTCACATATATGCCACCGCTGTGGCATTGTCTGAATGACTTCTCACCGAGGACCCTTGTAATCTGGATGTCTATGCCAAGAGGGCTAGCCGAGCCGCTCTGATCTCCCAGACCTTGATGGGCAGCTGCCTCTCCGCCTCTGCCCAAGTTACTTGGCGAGCGAACCCGTTCCAGACCGCTCTCCAGCCTTCCAGACCACTGGGCAGAACCAAGGCTGCTAGAGCTGCTGTCTGTAGGACCCAAGTGTGGAAGCGTGTGGTATCGCCTCGAACATGGCCATTAGTTTGCCTAGTAATCGCATACATAGGCGAATAGTTGGTTCTCTTTTGCTTAGAACCAACTGAATTAATCTTTTGATAGCCTCGACCTTTACCAGGGGCAGGAACACCCATCTTCTGTTCTGTGTCTAATCTCATGCCGAGATATTCCAACTGCTTTGTAGGTTGACATGCTGATCTTTCCCCAGTTTAGGACTCAGCCGAACCCCTCGAGGTACTGAACCATGAGGGTTACTACGCATTCCACCAAGGAAGCGAGTGATCTATGATTAAGAGGTCGTCCAGGTATGCTAGGACCGAGATCCCTTGGATCCTTTAGACTGACTAGAATTGGAGCAAGGACCTTCGTGAATACCCGGGGGCCGTAGCCAGCCCGAAGGGGGGCGCCACGAATTGGAAGTGACGCTGTATCACTGCGAAGCGTAAAAACAAAAATATTTGATGTGGCTGAAAGACTTGGTACATGAAGGTAACCATCCTTTATGTCTATAGAAGCTAGATCCTTCTAGAGTGTGGCGGCTGCTGACCGAACGGATTCTGTCCGGAAAGAGCGAACCCTTAGGTAAGCATTTAAACCTTTTAGGTCCAAAATTGGTCTGACATCGCCGATGGGCCTTGGTATGACAAACAGATTGGAATAGAAACCTAGCCCCTGTTCTTGGGCTGGTACCTCTACCATTATGCCCTGGTAAGCAGATGAACCAACGCCGCCCGCATTGAGGCCTTCCTTGTGGAGGAAATTTTTAGAAATTCTAATCTGTAGCCTGCGGCCACAGATGATCGGACCCCCTCTGTCGGGGATCGATCCCCAGAGGCCTGTCCTTGCGATCCATTTTAAAAGTTTGATCGCGCAGGAGGTCCGTACTGCCTGGAATTTGAGGGCCCCGGAACAGGGGGGGGGAACTGCCTTTTAAACGCAGGACCCCGGAACTTCTTTTGACTGGTAAAAGGGTACTTTTGCCACTTGAAACAGTCTGAATGTATTTATCCAGATCTTTCCATGGAAGGGCAAACCTGCCAGCAGTCTTTTACATGGGCTCGGCCGCCCAGTTCTTCAACCATAAGAGCCTTCTCATATGCACTAAAAATAGTGACAACGAGACGCCTGCTGGATGGAGTCTTTTTATAACCTCTACCGCAAAGCACAGAGCTCTGGGAATATCCAATAACTCCTCTGCCTATTGGGCAGGGATGTCTTAAGCATCTGTTTTGTCTGGTTCTTTAACGCCTGACAAAACTCCAATTGCAGCCCCTGCTGGCTGTAGCCAAGGATGCTGGAAAAAGTGTCTCTAAACGTTTATTGACCAGGACCTTAAACATTTGTATGTTTCCCCTTAGGCCAGTTAATGATTTATTCACCCATGAGATGGCTGCGTCCACAGTTGGGAGCGCCCCCTTTCTTAGAAAAAATGTTATTTTTTTTTTTATTTTTTTCCATAGGGTAAATAACAGAAAACCTTCCAGGTGGTCTCCCATCCAGGCATTAACCAGGCCCGACCCTGCTTAGCCTCCGAGATCAGACGAGATCGGGCGCTCTCCGGGAGATGCGGCCTCAAGGACCTCACGGGTAGTTGAAAAGCAGTGCCCGAACCGGGACCTGAAACCCTGGACCCTCAGATTAAAAGTCCGATGCTCTACCAACTGAGCCATCCGGGCCCCCTTTTTAAAGAGCACTTGGTCAGGGGAAAGAGTGCCTGCAAGCACAAATATTTCCTGGTAGACGTGCATAAAGACTACCCTCTCGTCAGCTTTAGGCGGCAGAAAAAATTCTGTCCGGTCGTCCTAATCCTGGAAAAACCAATTCCTCTAACAGAGGATGGGCCAGAAACGCTGCGTTGCTTAAAGGCGTTTTTAAAAGAACCCAAAGAGGATACCGCAGGAACCTGAGGCTCTGGAAATGGCAAATTGAATGCCAAGCGGACTATGTCTGTCAAAGACTGGACCCACAGACTCTCCGCCTGGGAGGCTGAAAACGATTCTACAGTGGTAGATCCTCTAGGTTCTGTCCCTTTTGGCGATGGGGATCTAGTCCGCTTCTTGCCAGAAAAAGAGCCAGCGATCATAGCTGTTAACCTCTTTTCTCTAGCCCCCCTAGGGTGACGGCTAGCATCTCCTCTGATAACACAGGGTTGGGCCGACCTGGGCCAGCCTCAGCACCAGACCCCCTTAATGGCTTATCCAGGGTGACCCCCTATAGGAATAACCTGTGGGGAAAGTATTGGCATATTATCAGAACCAGAGGAGGAACCCCTTTGTCTTTGCCTTTTCTCTTTTTTTTTTTTTTTTTTGATCCTGAACCCTTGGAAGCCATAATACAAAAGCGAAAGAACTCCGCTTACAACAACAGACTGTGATAGCCAGGAGTACAAAAAAATAAGGTTTAGGGGACAATAGGATCACTAATGCCCCAAAACCGGTGGGGCTCAGTATGTTTCTCTTTTATATGTTATTCACCACATACAGCCCCACCCCCAACATGTTTGCCAGCATTCAACCTGTTGCCTAGGGGATTTTGGCTTAACAAAAAGTATTGGAGCTGACTCCAGTATGTAGTACCCCTTCTCGCCACCGGGAGTCACTGTGCTGCCAGCTCTACGTCCTCTCTCTCTCCAGCTCAGCTCTGCACTGAGCTGAGCTGAGAACGCGCCTGCTGTGTATAACAGCAATTAAAGGCGCGCCCACTCTACACTGCAGTCACACGAAACGCCCCTCCCCCCCCTCCCGAACGGCGCGAAAATTTTCTATATGCATGCACGCGTGCGTGCGCGCGCGACTGTCGGGGGAGGAGAGCCCAGGAGGAGACGCACTCTGGAGCCCAGGAATGCAGGATGGAGGACGCATCAGGCGGCAGATTTGAATCCCGGCAAGGTAAGGCTAACACAGGCCCCTAAGGAGTCCCTTTAGCCTAGAGACAGATCTTTTTTTTTAAAAGATCTTCAACCAGCGAGCAGCAGGTAGCTAGCAAACATACATAGATAGGTAGGGGGATCAAGTTATGGGGGGAAACATTTCAGGGCATCCTGTCTATCAGACATAGTGACCATGGTGCCAATGCAGAGCATACTCAGGCTACCCCCCTTAAGATCCCCCTGGAGAGCCTGCTGTCGAACCAAGTCCCGCAGGCTCCCCACTTACCTGCTCCATGCAGCAGGACGTTTTGCAAAAACGGTCCAATCTTCTCCCATCACCGTGGGTAGCGTAGTAGACCTTCAGGCCCTGGGGTCCTATGAAGGCACCCACTGTCCTGGACCTATATAGCACCCTGGCAAACAGGAACTTATGGTTTTTACAAACTCCAAGTCCTGAGCCCAGGGTCCAGCCCTCCAAAGAGGAGCATTATAGGCAAAACCCCACGGTTTGGGGCCCGGGTACTGTCCACTTTGGCACAGAGGCTCCTTGGACAGATCCGGTTAGCCCGCCCTTAATCCCAAGGATGTGGAGCAAAGCTATTCCGTGACCAACACCTAAGACACTGGCGAAAAAACTGAGGGACTCCCTCTAGGGGAGGGGGTTATATAGGGAGGGACTTCCTGTTTGTTTGAGATTGCCAGTGTCCACACCTGAAGGTACTCCATATAACCCATATAGTAATGAATATGCTGCTCTGTGTCCCGTGATGTACGAGAAAGAAAATGGAACTTCCGCTTTTCAGAAACCAAACCCCCCCCCCCCTCCGGTGTCACATTTGGCACCTTTCAGGGGAGTACAGATATTTGTATATATTTGCACACACTGGTTCCAGGAGAGAGCGGGGACCAGTAAGGGCACGCCGCGCTACTCGCACATGTGCAGTAAGGAACCGAGCAGTGAAGCCGCAAAGCTTCACTTCCTGATTCCCTCACCAAGGATGGCGGTGGGGGCAGCCGAGCGACTGCTTGGCCTCAGCTGCCGACATAGCGGGCACGCTGGAAAGGCAAATGTCCATTTTAAAAAGTCAGCAGCTGCAGTATTTGTAGCTGCTGGCTTAAAAAAAAAAAAAAAAAAAAATCAGGTGGACCTCTGCTTTATGTAACGAAAATGGGACGTTAACCCTCAAACTACTGTAAGTCCAAGGTTGGGGGGAAAAAAAATAAAATCATTGCCAGACCCTTTTCCTACACCGCTCCTCCTGTGTCACTCATTGTAAACTAAAGCTTCTAATTCCCTCAATTGCTACATTGTCGGTCACTCTCCTCCTCAGAGCGTTCATTTAGATTAGAGGAGAGCGGTCACATGACCATGCATGAAATGTCAGAGGAGAGCGGTCACATGACCATGCATGAAATGTCAGAGGAGAGCAGTCATGTGACCAGGTCCATGCAAGAACAAAGCTATCAAGGTATAGAGACTTTGATTTACAATGAGAGTGACACAGGAGGAGCAGTGTATGAGAAAGGGCTGGCAGTGATGTATTCTCAACTTTAGAGTACGCTGGCAGTGCTGTCCCAGGAGACTTGGTCTCCTGGAAGTGCAGGGGGCTGTGTATTGTGCAGAGGGTGGGGGGTTGTGTGCTGTGCACATTCTATTTTAGTTGACTAAAATGATTTTATCTAAAATGCACTGGAGATTTTAGTTGACCAAAATGCCATTGTAGTCTTAAGACTAAAAATAAATCGAAATTTGCTGCCAACTGTGCTTTTGGAGGTTTAGGATTCTAGGTGAGCACAAGCTCTGACCAAGTTTTTCTAAAGCATTTCTCTGGTTTGAGCGAAAAACAGCAGGTTATCTAGATAAGGAATTACTGAGATTCCTTCTAGCCGCAAAAGGTGCCACCGCTTTGGCCATTAACATTGTGAAAACTCTCGAGGACAACGACATGCCAAATGGGAGTGCTCTGAACTGCAGGTGTACCACCTTCTTCCCTACTTTCATTGCCAGCATTAGATAATTCTGGGACCTGGCGGCAATGGGCATGTGGAGGTAGGCATACTGTAAATCTATTAAGGCCACGTAGCATTCTTGGTTCAGGAGATTTTTTACTCAGAAAATGGAATCCATCCGAAATCTTCTGTACTCTACTTATCGATTTAGCATCTTAAGATTTAGGATGAGACAGAACTTTCCTGAGAGTTTCTAAACGAGGAATACGTGCGAGTAGAAACCCTGAAATAACTCTGCTATGGGAACAGGAACAATGACTCTCTGGGATTTCAGTTCCTGGATTAGACTTAATGGTGAGAGCCTTGGCTGGTTTCCTTGGGGCGTTTGTCACCAAGAATATTTTTGGAGGTTCTTCCTTGAATTCAATCACATATCCCTGGGAAAGCATGTTTACAATAAACTGGTTTGATGTAATGCCTCTCCACTGTGGAAGAAAATCCTGGAGTCTTCCCCCAACCTAGAGGGAGGAGTCACTGCGGCTTTCCGGAAATCGCAGGAGAATTGAAGAGCACTCCACACCTACTGTTGGGCTTCTGGAAAGACCCCGGTTTCTTTTTGCTCCGTGTTTTTCCTTTGTTGTCCTTGAGGCCAAAAAAACAAACAAACACTTACGGGACTGCACCTGCTTCTTCTTGGCAGGAATTTTTTGTCAGGTCAAGAATGGATTCTAGTTCAGAGCCAAATCCCCTGCAAAGGGAACGCTACACAGCTGTTTTTTTTTTAAACGGCGGCCAGGCTTTTAGCCGTAAGCCATGAGCAGAGTTAGATAATGCTGCAGACCTGGCTGACAAGACTATAGATTCTGCAGAGGCATCCGCAATATACGATACTGTTGCAGATAAAGTTGTAAAAGGAGTCCTGTTTCGGGTATCTGCAGTAACATGGGCCTTCATCTGGTTAATCCAGTTTTCTAAATGTCTAGCAACACATGTTGCGGACTTCCAATTTGTAATCACTGATTGCCAGGCTCTTTTAAGAAGCAGGTTTATCCTCTTATCCATGGGCTTGTTTAGTGTGCCCATATCTTCAAAGGCGAGGTCAGTTGACTTTGAGACCTGTGAGAAAGCGGATTCCAGTTTTGGAACCTTGTTCCAGATAGTCAGAATTTTCCTTAAATGGGAATCTTCTCTTGTGACCCAGAGAAAAAAAAAAAAACAATGGCTTCTTCTGTGGTTCCAGCTATTCTTTTTTTATTAAGTCTATGATTATTGAATGGACCGGAAAAGTACGGCCTTTTGAGTCTCCCAGCGTACATGCAGGGAGAGCTCCTTTTCCTTCTCCATCCCCAAGGTAGAATGCCTCAACTTTCAAGAATCCAACCTCTTCTGGTAAGATCTTGTACTTCAAGGCAAAATCTGCCTCACTTTCCTCCCCCTCGGAATCTGTTCCATCTGGAGAGGGAAGCAGGTTCTTGGGAAGTATCCTGGGAGATCGGACCCCCGCCAGTTTTAGGGAACCCCCTTGGGATTCCGACGATGGCTGCGGAGCCCTAGGTTCCCTTGAGGGACCTGGTTCTTCTATTAGGTTTGACCTAAAGGCTTGAAATGTAGCATGGAGCTCATCCTTAATGGTTGTAACCAGATCACCACAACTGCATGGTAACATCTCCCTGACTAAATCTGAGATGTAATCTGTACAAAGATTTAGTCCAAACTTTGCTTAAATTTTCTTTAGAGACAGATTCTTGACTGGTTGAACAGAGCTTTTGGCCCGGACAAAAACAAAAAGGACCATGCTAAAAAGGCTGCTGCACAGCACAAGTAAAACACCACTAGGAAAGAAAAACTTCTTAATTCATTGTGCCCAAGCAAGCCATCACCACCACCTTTTGTGGAGCCCCCCTACTGCTAACCAACTAGCCACTGTAATACACATTCTCAGGAAGAGCTCTCACAAAGCAAAAAACAAAAACGCACATGAGAAAACAACCCCAGGAGTAACAAAAAGGACACAGTCCCTTACCTTGGCCTTGCTGGTGCTTTGGCTTGCCCCCTTAACTGCTGCATTGTCCTCCATAGAGTGCACTGCAGTCACAGGTTTTCCAAAAAGTCGGTTCCTGGATTCAAAAAACGCTGGCGTGCTGAAGCGGAAGTTTAAGAATGCAACAGGTGAACCCGCCCTCTCCCCCTGCGCTTGCAGCCTGAAATGACACTGCGTGATCAACCCAGAAGTGCTGCCTCTTCCTGTACACTGCACAGGACTCTCCTCGGCCACCAGAACAATGACGCGATGCGGGACCACAGCAACCGCTAATCTGCAAGGGGAAAAAAAAGGGCTGCACACCCAGGCAGTACAGGCTCTCCCTGAGCATGGAAGGGGGAGAGGGAGCCCACTGGACCATCCAGCAAGAGGCAAGTGGGAGGATCACTCTCCTAGAAAGAAGAAAATGGGTAAGAACCTTTGGTCTCCCAGGAAAGCCCTAAAAGATGATGGCTTCCACCAGAGGCGTTTCTCCGGCTGGAGGAAACAAACAAAAAAAAGCTGCTGGAGGCTAAAAGGCCTCCTGATAAAGATTTAATTGATGGAGTTTCCTGTGGGAGGAGGAGCCATGATCTCTCAGGTGCTGTCCTAATACGTTTTGGGAAATTAGGGTTTTCTTTTACTTTCAATGATAATGGTAAACAGGACAAATCAAGTGGGTAAATCTCCCTAACAGGGGCATATGTGGAAATTAAAGCCTAATGGGCTAAAGCACCTATCTCCACTCTATCGAAAAACTAAAAGAAAAAGTTTTGCGTTCAGTTCTACTTTATTTATACAAGATCTTAGCTCAGACGGCATATATTCTGCAGGTTACGCAAGCAGTAAGAAGCATACTCTTACCATTTAGCTCTGCTCTCTTTTGTAACTTCTTCCTCCTCTTCATCTTCACTGAATTTCAGCTTTTCTGAATAATCCACTTCATCATGGATACCTGAAAATAAGAGGATTGATCGATGGGAAATCTATATTGTAACTAATACAGTAAACTTACAGAATAGCAATGCTGGACAAGTACCCCAGTAACAATTTAAGTGAACAAATGCATTGCCAATGTATGGCAACTAGCATATCTCAGTTTAGGAGCCAAGCCGTAATGAGAGCTTGATCACAAGAACACAGAGGGTGGGGAATCTAATTGCAAATAGAGTACAACAATTATTTGCTTTGTTTTTTAACCTTCAGGACATCCAAGTGCAGTCCAACTGAAGGGTGGACAAACTCAATAATGTGAATAGACCAGGTGGCAGGTTTGCAAGACTAAAATAGGGGGTGACAATACAGATATTCATCTCAGAGAGGAGACTACAACCAGGAATGCCATTTAGTATGTGAAGAGGAAGGATTGGGTTCAAACCAAGGTTTTTAAGAGAATGCAGGGAGAACTAGCATTTAGATCCCACAGTCCTAAGAGAACAAACAAGGGGAGCTACAGACACCCCTTGTACGAAGGTCCCAACAAACCCGGGGGTAATCATTTCTGAAACCTGCCCCTTAAGAGAAAGGATGAGCTCAGACATGTTCGGAATCCGCACGTGCAGAGCCCGCTAGGAAGTCAGCGAGACATTTTCCCATTCCGTGGCTGCAGAGATGGGAAAATGTCACCGTACCTGTGATTAGCGCAGCGCCGACATCCTGGGCAGCTCTACACGTGCAGGCTCCGAACTTGCCTGAGCCCATCCTTACTTAAGAGTACAGAGAGCCAACACTGGGCCAGACCCAGATGCAGGAGGGAAAGGATTTGTCCCACGATTACAGACCTTGAAAGTAGTAGTCTTCCTAGCAGGAATCAGATTTAGAAATGCCTCTGGCCCACTAAAGTGATGCCATTTGTCCGCACCACGGTTGCAGCTTTATGAGCTTTCTGAAAGTAGATCAAAACTCACATGCGGGACTTTTGATGTACTTTTTAGAAAGCATACCAAAGCCATGGGAAAGAATAGAAGTCAATGGGAAAACACAACTAAACTGCAACAAACCCAGGGGTAGAGAGCTGCACCTACAGTGTACAATGACACAGAGATGAGGATTCTTGCATTCACACCAAATATGTGGATTAAGCTTTAATGGTTTGAGAGAAGGAGCTTTGCCAGAGTCAATGAGCCATGCCCATAAAATCTTAATTTATGAGCCTCCAAAAGACCCACCCTCTCGTGCTTCATACAGGCCTATTGCCCTTTTGAATGTAGATTTCAAGATTGACAAAACTTATTTCCCCTGACGATTGCAACCCATGATGCCTAGTATTATGGATTCAGATCAAACAGGATTTATGACCTGTAGGGCCACTGATGTGAATTTAAAGACTATATACCGGTACTAATATTCCTGCCTTACATCTCAATATAGGATCTAGAGTTTCTGCCTCTAGATATAGAAGGGTTATGGGCTTAACCACTGCTGACTTATCTATTGCTCGGTATACCTGTGGTCAGATGGCTGCAGTGTTAAACCTTAGTATTGATTGTTTGCTGGAAACAAATCATATAATTTCTTGCTTGTACATACGAGAACACTTAAAGCGGGGGTTCACCCTAAAAAAATTCTAACATTACATGGATCCGGCCTATGAGACCGACAACATGCTGTTTTTTTTCCGTACATACCCCGCGGGGAGTGGGCATTCCTAATCACAGGCTGTGATTGACGTGCTTCTGACCGGCGCATACTGCACGTCACGAGTTGCTGAAAGAACCTGAACGTCGGCGCGGCTCTATTCGGCGCCTGCGCACCGACGTTCAGGTTCTTTCGGCAACTTGGACATGCAGTATGCGCCGGTCAGAAGCATGTTAATCAGAGCCTGTGAATAGGAACGCCCACTCCCCACGGGGAAGCCTGGGGTGAAAATAGCCCTAAAAAAAAAAGGTATGTACGAAAAAAAAAAAAAAAAAAAAAAAACACACAGCATGCCGTCGGTCTCATAGGCCGGCTCCATGTAATGTTAGAATTTTTTTTTAGGGTGGAACCCCGCTTTAAGCTAAAGTACTGGACTGCCGACACTGCAAAGCAACTGAGACGACCGCTCCACAGCTCAGCGCTCCAGTGAGCGTGGTGGAGCAAAGCAGGAGAGCTGCTGATTGACAGTCAAGAGTACACAAAACACAAATCCCTCAATAGCGCTACAACAATATGAAGCAGAACACAGTAATATCTATATAGAAATCTATACTTGACTCAGTGCAGCTGCCGACCATAGGAGGATGGGTACAAAAACAAACAAAAACAAGCAGCGCTCTATGAGTTGAAGTAATAAAAAAAAAAAAAAAAAAAAAAAAACTTTATAGTTAAAGAAAATAGCTACCAAATGCATAACATTGTAAGGAGTCATGTGATGGAGTGGTAAAAATCAGAGACTGGTGTCAATCACTTGGGCTGCTGTATGGACGTCAGTTCATCAGACTTAGTGACCCATGCATAACACCACAGTACCTCAGATCCCATTCCACCATCTGAGGTACTGCGTTTTTATGCATGGGTCACCAAGTCTGATGAACTGACGTCCATACAGCAGCCCAAGTGATTGACACGAGTCTCTGATTTTTACCACTCCCATCACAGGACTCCTTACAATGTTATGCATTTGATAGCTATTTTATGTACCCAATTGTCCACTACGGCATATTAACTTGTGCTGCATCCACCTAGGACAAATATGATTATGGGAAAAAAGCCAAACCCATATTTCTCCTTTAAAGGGGTTGAAAACCTTTGCATTTCATCCTATGCATTAAGGTGAAAAAACACCTTGCACTGTCCGGCCCCCCGTTTTACTTACCTGAGCATTGAATTTCCTTTGGCACGATCCTGCGTCGTTCTCTCAACGGCTTCACATCTCTTCATTGGATAGATTGATAGCATTGGCTCCCGCTGCTGTCAATAAAATCAAATGATGGGGCCGCCAGGGGGCGGGCCAATTCATTTACTCGGCGGCTATGGACGCCGAGTTTATGACACAGGAGTGTGCCCGCAAGGTAACCCCCTCGGGAGGGAGATTCACAGAGGGGGTTATCTATTGCGGGGAGAAGTCGCTGTGGAACCCCAGAAGACAACGATTGGGGCCACTCTGTGCAAAACAAACTGCACAGTGTTGGCAAGTATGACTTTAATGACAAACTTGAACCTTTAGTGTCACTTTAAGTGTCCGTTGTTTATTCAGAAGCTAGAATGTCTCCCTAGTGGTGAATGAAGTAATGACAAACTTAGTGAATTCCATATTGAATGGCATTTCTGAGCTCAAATAAAGACATTTAGTGCTTTGAGACCTGGAGTCAGGGGGGCAGTAGTGCCATTCCTACAGAGACTATGCGCACAAGCCAAAATAGGTCTAATAGGTCTTGGGGCTTGCATCAAAATGTGCCACAGTAATAATCAAGAAACTCCAAGAGTTGCTGGGAGCTGGAGGGGTATATGGACTGTCCTAACAGCCGTTTGCCAGCTGAAAATGGCAGCATGCGACTCATGGCTAACTATTATATCCTGCCAATCATTTATGACAAAGTCGTGGAAGTGTGGCCCTACTTGCTCAGATTTACTTTGCCATTTGAGCAATTCGCAATTTGCCTGTAAAACGTGTGGTTTATACTTTTGAAAACTATACAACTCACCTGCCCAGCCATCTTCTGTATCATTGTCCAGGTCATCCAATTCTTTAAGATCTTCAGCATTAATAATAGTGGCACGCGGAGCCCTTTCAGGTTGCGGCCGTTGTGGTTGGCGTACCGGCCGGAAACTGCCATTAGGCCGGTTTTCTTTCCTGTTGGAAGAATTAACATAATACATGTGAAAATCACAATTAACATTCCATCATGAAAAGTACATTTCAGCAGATAATGCAAAAACAATATTTCACACATAACATTAAAAGCAGAGTTTGTCGTTTTTCTGTTAATTAAAAGTAAGCAGCAAAAAAAAAAAACTGTAGCTGCTGACATTTAATAAACGCACTCACCCCAGCCGTGTTATCCCCATGTCCTCCCTTGGTGGTGCCGGCATATCTACTATGGGCACACGGCTGTGAAGCTTGTGGCTTTACAGCTGGGTGCCCACTGCGCGAACACAAGCAGCACTGCGCTCTGTGACTGGTCCCAAAGTCCAAGGACCTGTCGTATCCCAGAAGGCTTTGGGAAGGAGAACTTCCGGTCGCCTCAGGCGATCGGAACAGAAGTGGGAGCGGGTACCTGCTCACCCTAACAAATAGGAGTCGGGGAGGAGGCCTTAAAGCAGAAGTTCCACTTTTGGGTGCAACACTGCTTTAAGTTATGGATGGAATGTAGCTTACTCATGTTTTACCAGCAATTTGCACCTCTTGTGTAAATGCAATTTATTTAGGCACACAAAAACTGCTCAAAAGCGTGCATCTTGTGAATGTCAAAAAGCATCATAGTACCATTTTCATTTTGTATGTGAAATACAACCTCCATTTGTCAAAGCTCATGAGCTATGCATGGAGACTTGCAGTACTGCATGGACAATGCACATTGTTCAAGCTGAGTACTCAATACCTGTGGCCACAAGCCCAAATTTCGCTCACTTACCCTTCATGATTGTTTATCTGGTATTGTCTAAAAGGTACACGAGGTTCAAGACGGGATTGGGAGGAGGTAAGGGTGGGGAAGGAAGCTCGATCCAATGTCCCAGTGGGTTCAGTTGGGTGCTGAGAACACATCTGAAAAGAGAACAAACTTAATAATCCAAAATTTAATACAATAAAGGCTGATAAAAGTGTGCTAAGGAATTAGGCCTAAAGCATGCTAACTGTGGAGAACTAATAAAGCCAGTAGTTAAGTGTGGCAGTCAATACAAAAAAAATAAAAAATATTGCATTTGGTCAACCTCACCATAAAAGCAGCTGTCAGGGACATTGCTGGAAGAAATAAAAAGGGCTGTCAGGTGGGTGACCCCTTAAAGGGGAGTTAATATTTTTTACCTTGTGGGAAGGCAGGAAGGGGAAGCAGGGTGTCAAAAAAGGGAGAACTACTTACAAATTAGCAGATCCCTTTAAGTGAAGTGTCTGGCAACTGCCTGGATAGCATTACAGAATCTTTAAACATGGGTTGTCTGCACTGAAATAACTGACCCCTTGCTTTGTGGTCATTGCTGTAAGCTCCACCCTTTCCATTGAATGCAAACTACTATTGGTTAGTAAGGGCATCCACCACAACAGTAAGCAGATTTGGCTGGAGGGAGTCAGGCTGGCACATCAGAAAACCTGGTCCATTGATCAGAGTAGAGTGCATCTAGAGGGCTATATAGCTGGTCTAAGGCAACATGCAAGAACTTGGGGATGCCTGCTATTAAGTTTTGCTGGGGATGCCTGCTATTAAGTTTTGCTTTATTATTTATTACAGCAAAACAGTCATTGCCTATGCTACCAAACATCACTTGTGCATATAGGCGCTTTATTACTCCCTCAGGTCACAGATGGCAGGTGTGAAACCTTACAATGGAAAGCCATAAAATGTACACTTTATTTCTGAAAACAATTACATCACCCCACCTTTGCTGAGGTCAGCCAATACAAAATATAAATAGTTCTATGCAGCAGGGAAGAGGGAGGAAGGAAAAGGGCTAAAGTGAGCAAATAAAAGTGGATTTTTACACAATTTTCACAGCTGCCATCTAGGTATTAATAGGAAGCTGTGACATGAGAGTCAGAAATAAACAGCTTACAACAGCCTCTGTGCAGATACCGTTTGATGGGATAGTAGGATAAAAAAAAGCACAGGTCACAATTTTTTTTTTTTAAAAGACTGCAAAAAACAAAGTGGTATATCTTTAAATTGTCAGTTACATTTTTCAAATGACCTTGCTAAATGGCAGGTGTAATGTTTCGTATTTTAGGCCTTTTTGCATCTTCGTAAAGTGAACTTTTACTTCAAGATGGTCCAATCGCTGCTAAGAAATACAGAGCAGGGTGTGCCACCTTTCTGACTCTCTTAGCTCAAGTATGATGCACAGTACTTTAGCAAATCAAGATGCATTTATCTGCATCTTGATCCATCAGAACCTCACTGTGTAGATTGTGCAATGCTAATATAGTAGGACACAGGTGAATTAGTTATATTGTCATTAGTTAAAAACATTCAAGAATAAATTTAAATATTTGCCTGACATGAATATCAAGTATGCACCCTACTGACACTCACAAAAGCTGGCAGCATATCATGGTAGGTTGGTGGATGGTATGTGTTTCCCAAAAACTGTGAAGCCCCTTTTCGAGGAGGCTGAGCCGGACGTAGCGAAAGCTCCTTGGAATCGTTAGCTTGCGCCGCAGGGGGGGCCCCATCTCCAGAGATGGTGGGCTTGCTGCCTGGCTCAGTAGGAGTGACGGTTGGAGATATGCCACTAGAGATGCTTCTCCCACCGCCCTCCCTCCAACTGGTGACATCTAAAACAGGAGCATAAGAAGAAACCAAGATTAATACTTTCACCTTCCACTAACATGCTGAGGAACATGACAGATAAAGAGGAGGTGCAACTCCCATGTTCTTAATCCCGAGATCACTAAACACAACATCAAAAGTGATTGTTTTTTATTGTATGGATTTACATTCCTTCTGTGTTCAGCGAGAATTGTACACATTTTGGAGAGCTTTGCCTCAGCAGTCCAGCCCCTATGACAGCAAGCAAAATGCCAAGACTAATCTTGTTACACCCACCTGAGTTTAATATTTCAGTTATTTTCAACACAAAACTGAGCTTATGTGCTTAAATACAGTATATGTAAATCTGACAGACCTGCTGACCTTACATTTTTGCTAATGTGAAACACCACCTCTGATTTTCACATTTAACTAAATGTGAAAATCGGAGGTGTTCTGTCACATTAGCAAGCATGCAAGGTTTGTTGCTGCTTTTAAAATTTAACATGTAAATAGTATGTTGGATTTCCAAACACTGTATTTAAGCACATATGCTTTGTTTTGTGTTGAAAATAACTGAAATATAAAACTCTGTTGGGTGCAACAAGATGTCTGCTTGCTCCCTTCTCACTATCATTGTGCAGGAGTGTGGGGTGGAGCAAGATGGCTGTGACGAAACGTCACTTCCTGACGAGACAGCTGCGGGGTGTACCAAGATGGCCGCCACTCCGGAGCTAGGCCGAAGCCGGGGACTTTCCTACGGCCGAGGCTGCAGAGCGCTCCACGGATCGCGTGGTGTGCCGATCCCAACCGGGTGACCCGTTCAGATCACGGATCGGTGATGGTCCATTGCACCACTACCACTAACCAGCCAGGATGGCAAGATAACAAATACATCACAGTTGATATAATTTGCTGCTCAGTGATTGCAGTATTCTATTCTGCATCTCCCCAAGGTAATACCTAAAATCTGGCCTGTTAGTGGGCCCTGAGGACAGGAGTTGAGAACTACTGGTCTAGACAGTGTTCCAAAAGCCAAGCCAAGGACAACCAGACTAGAAAACAGCAAAACAAACAGACAAAGCTCCCGGAGCAATATAGAAAGTCTTTACAGCAGAGCTAAGGGGGGGGGGGGTAATCCATCTTCCCAAGTTCCAAACACTGTTTGAAAAAAAGACCACACAGAGACATAAGGGATTATCCTGCACTGGTCAATATTTTTTTTTTAATTGTTTGCCAGTGTCCAATCCTCCTGTAATGCCAAGCTTCTGGACCTGGAAACTGATTGAAGGCTACATTTTTGAGCTGCAATGAAAGCGCAAGTAATCCCATCTTCTGTAAATTACCAATCTTCCTAACCCTCCATGTAATGGAGATGAGCAATGGCAGACAATGTTTGAAATCCAGTGTGCTCCCAACTTCCTGCCTGGGCCGATGACATGGAAATTCTAACATTGCCAGCCCCGTTTCTTGGACCACCAAACTCCACCCCCATCCACATCCCCATTACTTGCTTTCCCCAAAACTTACATAAGCACAATGATAACATACAAATTCCAGGTCTACATCCTCACTAAATTAAGGAAATCGGGACAAGCATGACAGCCCTGAAGCAGTCAATTTATGTACAAATGGGTTCCTTTTTCAGTATAATTATCTTTCATAAAAAGAATGATAAGCCAATATGCAGTCCAGATTTTATATGCGGTTACCCAATTAAGCACAATAGAACAAAATTCTATAGCATTGTGGGAGAAGTTTATTTTTTTTTCCTAGAGCCAACATGATGAAGAGACTCTTCTACATATAAATCACAAAGCACAAAGCTTACCCACAACAATTTTATATTTTGCAAACACTAGCTAACCTATGAAGATACCACAATCTATACCATAAAACTGAAACTAAAACTAACATGAGGACGACAGACAATAAAACATTCAGAGCGGTTACCGGGAAGCAGGGCGAGGGGCTTACTCTGGGGGCGGAGGCTTGGTCCGGGCCCATACGACTGATCTAAGCCGCTCTTTTCTTTGCCAGCCTTGTCTTGCTCTCCAGCTGCTTTCAGTGTTGGAAATTCCTCGGGAGAGAAGGACAACAGTCGGTTTGAGCCCCTTGAACCTGCAGACACAAGATGGAACAGTCAAACAAAACAAGTCCAACCAAACTGCAATTTTTGGGGAGTTTTAAACCAGCTTATCCCCGATCTAGAAAGATACGAGGCAGCTCCTACACATAAGAATCTTCTCTGTCAGATCTAAGCATGTGTGTCACAATCTCCAAACGTATGTAGACTTCACAACTTGGTATAGTATAAACTCTCTATAGGACAGATTGGAGACTGAGAATAACATGAATGTGTGGACCTGCATTGAAGGTTCTAACGATAGTCTCTTCTTATAGGGAAATCTTTTAAAGGCACTGCAGGGGATTGCACAGGACTGTGTGTGTAATTCTGGTGTGAACAGGCCCTAATGGAGAGGAAATCTTACAATGGGGCTCCTAGTTGTGGTGACCTGGGGGTCCCCAAGGAATTCCCTTAAAGTGTTACTAAACCCAGGACCCTGCATTGACTATATCTGGTTACCCACAGAACATGTTAATGCAATTTTATTAAATATAAAACTACTAAACACCTTTTCTAATCAGCACAATAAAGCAGTCATGCTACTTCTATCTTCTATGTCTAAATTGGCCTTAGTAGGTATAGGAATGTGAGTTAGGGACTTTAGATTGCAAGCTCCTGTGTGGAGGACAAGGAGTGATGTGAATGTACAATATATGTAAAGTGCTGTGTAAAATTGACAGCGCTATATAAATACCGTATTTTCCGGCGTATAAGGCGATCCCCTAATTTTTAATTTTTTTAAAGATTTTTTGCCTGTACTCACCGTATAAGACTATGCTTCATATTTTTCTTCTGGAGCCATATTCTTCTTCATTCTTGCTGGAGCTGGAGCCAATCACGGCAAGTGATGTATTCTATTAATTAATACAAAACCCACTTGGATTGGCAGAGGCTGTATCATCATCAGCCCACACCTCTCTGACTCTCAAAGCCAATCTGAACAGGCTACTGTATGTAGTCACTCTGATTGGCAGAGGTTGCTACCCCAATCTAAGCAGGCTCTGTATTCATTTAAATACATCGCTCACTGGGATTGGCTAAGTGGTATATAATGTATGTAGCAGACACTACATACAGTATTACCGCACATCCAGCAGGTATCCGTGCAGCTGACCTGGCGTATAAGACGACCCCTGCTTTTTGCCCATTTTTTTTAAGTGTAAAAGGTAGTCTTATACGCCAGCAAATACAGTACCTGTAATAAATTAAATATACAGACTTTCACTGTTGTGGGTTTAGTAACACTTTAATTTTCAGGGATTTCCTCTCACTTCCCATTTGGCTATGGGACAGGAAATGAAGGGAAATCTTTGGGACAGATAAAGAATACATTTTTATTTTTAATCTGACAAGGGTTATGACCTTCCCTTGCACGATCCAAAAAAAAAAAAAAAAGTAAATAAAATGTTTTGCCTATAGTTATAATTTTAATCTTGCTGGATCAGAGATGGGCAAGTCTGATGACTGAAAAATAAGGGTAGCTTTTTGGCAGACAATTACAACGGATAAAATACAGTGGTTCCCAAACAGCTGTCTGTTACAGGTGGCATGCCAATTCCAGGTTTCACCAGCAGATGGCACGATGCCAAGCTTGGAAGAACTGCTTTAAAAGTTACCACCCAAGTTGTTATAAAGCCTCAGGAGATTTCCAATCTTCAGGGAAACAGCTGACATTTATTCCCATTTTTAAATTTTAAAATCCAGGATTCATAAGTAATGGAACTAGTCGGGACAATGCAAACCAATACGT
Source organism: Rana kukunoris (assembly GCA_029574335.1). Taxonomy (NCBI): domain Eukaryota; kingdom Metazoa; phylum Chordata; class Amphibia; order Anura; family Ranidae; genus Rana; species Rana kukunoris. Next base: position 163,216,123 of record CM056057.1, read on the forward strand.
TTCCCAGCACAAGAACCCCTGAGGATGCAAGCTTAAAGGGGTTCTAAAGGTACAAGTTTTTTTACCTTCATGCATCCTATGCATGAAGGTAAAAAAACATCTAGCAGCACCGGCCCCCCCCGAGCCCCCGTTGTACTTACCTGACCGTTCGAATCTCCCGGGCGCGTCCACGTCGTCCTCTTCGGTTCCCAGCCTGGCCGTTGATTGGCTAGGCTGGGCGGATTGATAGCAGCGCAGCCATTGGCTAGCGCTGCTGTCAATCAGGGTGGATGACGCGGCGCGCTGGGGGGCGGAGCCAAGTGATACAGTCGGCGGCTATGGCCGCCGCTGTATCACGGGAGCGCGCTCGCAAAAGCTTTCCTCCATGCGAGCGCCCTCGCATGAAGAAGGAAAGCTTTTGCGAGGAGGAGCCCAGACAGCCGCCGAGGGACCCCAGAAGACAGCTTTCCGGGCCACTCTGTGCAAAACGAACTGCACAGTGGAGGTAAGTATCACATGTTTGTTATTTTTTTTAAAAAAAATCCCTGACTTTAGTGACCCTTTAAGGAGAAATGCATTGGATAGAGCTTTGTGCGTGATGTCAGGCTGCCATATCAGACCAGAGTGCTGTAATAGGTGAACCGATCACTTTTGTTCGCACCAGTTGGTTAATTTTACAATGCTGCAGTATTTAGTTTTGATGAGCTTTTCATTGAGGAACAGAGAGCAACGGTTTATCCTACACGATGGTATCTTTGTATTGCTCTGTTGTGTGAGCTTTATATTGTAGCCGACACCATTTGGCCCTGGCTGCTGGAGGTGAGGAAGCCGAATTTGCCTGAAAGGGAGTTTCACGATATGATGCTTATTTACTGGGCAGCAATACCGCTGGTGAGTTTGTATTCTGTCTGGTGATCGGAGCATAGTCACCATTTAAATACTACACTATAGTCCCTTTTGTTGCTCTGGTATGCGAGCTTTGTCTATACAGCAATCTGATACCCCAGTCCTGGAGTCAACGTCATGGAGGAGCTGGAAAGACACCGGAGTGAATTTAAAGGGGAACCCCCACTTACTATGGACATAGGTTTTTGCTGGCTGTAGTCTAAGCAGCCATTGATTCTGGTGAGTTTTAACTTTGATGGGCGATTAAAGTTTTATGAATCTTCAGTTGATGAACATGTTATGGTGAAGAAGGAAAATACAATGAAGCCGACTTTGCAAGTGACACCGATTGTATAAATATTGTTTTAGTTTTTTGGAGCTACATTTTTACCTTAAACTAATGCAATTAAAATTTGGGTATATTCCAAATTTAATTCAAAACCAGAGAAAATTACCAGCTCAACTCACCAAACAAATTAACCTGTCTAACAGTATGCATTAAAAACAGGGGTACAGTTAGCACACATTTGCAAATGCATGCATAAGCTGCAAGGCACCCTGTGTGTAGCTTGCAGTCCTAACCCTACTAAATTTATGAGCGTCGTGACACGCACACATGCATTCTAATGGCAATGGGGCAGGTGGGCCTGGAGTTAGTCCCTGACCAAATTTATACCAGTAACAAAAAGCCACAGCCCTGCCCTACCTATAACTGACATTCACAGCAAGGAGCACATGGAAGGGAAAAAAAACACATGAAAGACAAAACCACAGAAAATTCCAAACTCCCTGACCAGTAGGAGACACACTAGACACCCTTTGCTGCCAGTGTGCCATGTGCTGGGTTGTCCAATGTACCCCATCCCTGTGCCTTTGAGGATTGGGCTACCTCCAGGTCCACCTGCCCCATATCTATTAAAATGCATGTGCTTCCGTTGTGGAGACGCTCCTAAATTTACCAGTTAGGACTGCAAGCGATACAGGGTGCCGTGAAGTTGGCTTGCAATTTACAAATGCTTTTTCAAATGTGTGCCAACTAAACCCCATTTTTAACACATACTGTTGGACAGGTTAATTGAGTTGGTAAGCAGACTAGTTGGCAAATTGAGCTGGGCATTTTCTCTGGTTTTGGCTTTCATGCGTTCGCTGTTACATGTGCTCCTTGCTGTGAAGGCCAGTTATAGATGGGGCAGGAGCCATTTCTTAGCTGCTCATCCAAATCCACTGCAGAGTAGCACTCAGAAAGGAAAGGGGAAGCACTGGGAACTTATCAGGAGAGTTCTATGCAAATTAGATAAATAATAAGCTGATATCAGAGCAAGAAGAAGAAAGGCTTTATCTAAAAAAATCGGTCTACTGCCACTTCAATGCCCATTTAACAGGCTGGTGGCCAGGAGGCGTCAGTGTATTCCTCAAATGTAACAGAAGAAAGAAGTGTCAACTACCTGCCTGTACCGTGCAATGGGATTGTGTAAATCATAACATTAAAATGGCCAGAAATTAAAGTCATTTAGCTGGTATGACAAGTCCTATACATATATTGCCTGTGTGTAGTTCGAGGTCTGCCTTGAGTTCATAATAAAGCAGACCTCAACTTAAATATGAACATTCCACCCATTCTCCCCTAAGTTTTACCTCTTCTTCCTGGGTAGCAGGTACCTTTTCTGAGAGGTACCTGCTTCCACTTCTGCAATTCTCAATCAGGCAAAATTACATCAGTTTGTACATCAGTATTTGTAGCGGATGACTTAATTTTTTAAAGCAGGGCCAAGTTCCTTAAATGGTACTTGAGCATCATGCACTAATCTATTAACATTTCCACACTGTACAAAGGCTTCAGCCTAACTTACCACCATCTTGTCCTGCTGGCTTTCCGTTCAGCTGAGCCCATGACTTTGGCCCACCTGGCACTAAACTGATATTCTGAAAGATTAGGAACAAAAATCATTAAGACCCAAAGCTCTCGCTCGTAAATAGCGTATGCAGAGCCATAACAGAGTGAGTAAAATGCATTTAAAGGGACGACTCATTTTTTCAAGTCTTAACAGTTGCACAAAGCAATACAGAAACCAAAATTTCTAAATAAAACAATAAAAGCTGCCTCCAAGAATCCAACATTCTCAGACAAGAGAGTTTAGGAAGAGTGTAATCTAATATGAGGTTGGAGTTCCAGCCTCCAAAAAATAAATAAAAAAAGTCAGCAGCTACAAAAACCGTAGCTGCTGACTTTAATATAAGGACACTTACCTGTCCAGGGATACCTAGATGTTGGCATACCGAAGCTAAATTGTCCCTTCAGGCTCCACAGCCGGTATCCTATTGCACACGTGCAAGTCACACTGTCATAAAAGGCCCCTTGTGCAAGACCTAGTTGTATTTTTGGCTGGAACTCTGCTTTAAGAGGATATCAACCACATGGGCTGCTGGAAAACACTAGCTACATGGTCAACTGCCTGAATGATAAACCAGTTTAGTGGGCACAAAAGAGTGCAAGATTACAAGCATACACATGCATCTCACACTTGAGGTTTATTGTGTGAATGAACAGCGAACATCGATTGATTTATAGTGGGGACCTGGGGTGATATGTCCCCACTCAAGTTGCATCCAGTCACCCTTAAATTTCATTGTTCACACAATAAGCAATACAATTATTTTCAAATATCAGGAAAAAAAACAAACACACACCCTTATCTGCCACCTTTAGGCCCCGTACACACGATCGGTCCAAACCGATGAAAACGGACTGAAGGTCCGTTTCATCGGTCCAAACCGATAGTGTGTGGGCCCCATCATTCAGTTATCCTTCGGTCAAAAAAAAAAAAAGAAGAACTTGCTTTAAAATTTAAACCGATGGACACCTAACCAATAGGTCAAAAACAATCGTCTGTAGGCACGACCATCGGTTAAAAATCCACGCATGCTCAGAATCAAGTCAACGCATGCTTGAAAGCATTGAACTTCCATTTTTTTCAGCACGTCATTGTGTTTTACGTCACAGCATTCTGACACGATCGTTTTTGTTAACTGATGGTGTGTAGGCACATCAGACCATCAGTCAGCTTCATCGGTTAACCAATGAAAACGGTCCTTCGGGCCGTTCTCATCAGATGGACTGATCATGTGTACGCGGCCTTAGATTAGCATGCCCCTGCATGATGTCCTGTGCTGCTGCTTGCTGTGACCCCAGGCCCCACTATAAATCAGTGCTCGCATGTAGGCGGTTTATTCACACAAACTGTGAAAGTGTGTGTGTTAGATAGAGAGATATCTTTCATTCATGGTTAGTGTTTAGCTGAAGTCATTTATTATCAATCAACTGTGTTTAAATCGTAATAAACTACTCAAATGACCCTGGTCAAAAGTTTACATACCCCAGTTAATACCGCATATTGCCCCCCTTAGCATCAACGACAGCTTGAAGTCTTTTGTGGTATTTGTGGATGAGGCTCTTTATCTTCTCAGATGGTAAAGCTGCCCATTCCTCTGGGCAAAAAGACTCCAGTTCCTGGACATTCTTGGGCTGTCTTGCATGTTTGAGATCTCCCCAGAGTGGCTCAATGATATTGAGGTCAGTAGACTGAGATGGCCACTCCAGAACTTTCACTTTATTCTGCTGAAGCCAATGACAGGTCGACTTGGCGTTGTGTTTTGGATCATTGTCATGTTGGAATGTCCAAGTACATCCCATGTGCAACTTCCTGGCTGATGAATGCAAATGTTCCTCCAGTATTTTTTTTTTTGAGAACATTCATCATACTGCATTCATCTTGCCAGACATTTTGGACCAAATTTCCTGTGCCTTTGTAGCTCACACATCCCCAAAACATCAGTGATCCAACACGGTACCTTTCATCATAGGTCTTGTTGACACTCTAAAAGTAGCATTTATGGTTGTGGCCAAAAAGCAAAATTTTGGTCTCATCACTCCAAATGGCTTTGTGCCAGAAGGTTTGATGCTTGTCTCTGTGCCGTTTTTCATATTGTAAGCGGGATATTTTGTGACATTTGTCTAGTAATGGCTTTCTTCTGGCGACTTGACCATGCAGCCCATCTTTCTTTAAGTGCCTCCTTATTGTGCATCTTGAAACAGCCACACCACGTGTTTTCAGAGAGTCCTGCATTTCACCTGAAGTTATTTGTGGGGTTTTCTTTACATCCAAACAATTTTCCTGGCAGTTGTGGCTGAAATTTTATTTGGTCTACCTGACCGTGGTTTGGTTTCAACAGAACCCCTAATTTTCCACTGCTTGAGTTTGAACACTGCTTATTGGCATTCTCAATTCTTTGGATATCTTTTTATATCCCTTTCCTGTTTTTGTTTTAATTTTAAAGGAAAACTACCTTTGACAATTCTTTTGCTTGCCACATGACTCAGAATTCAGAAACGTCAGTGCAGCACTGGATGAAAGAAGCAAGGGTCAATCATGAGTCCAGAAACTCATTGACCTTTTACACACACACTTACAAGCAAACAGATCGCAGGTGAGGATAGTTACCTTTAATAGCCAAATATCACCAGGGTATGTAAACTTTTAATCAGGGTAATTTCTGTTGTCATTATGATTTAAAAAGATCAAACACAGTTGATTGATAATAAATGGCTTCAGCCAAACACTAACCATGATTGAAAAGAAGTTTGTTTTACGATTCATATTCTCTGAAAAATAGCCAAGAAATCATAAATTCTGCCAGGGTATGCAAGTGTGTGTATTCAGTCTCCCCTCTGCCAAAATAACTCTGGTCACAAAGAAAATAAAAATAGACAGAAAAGCAGTCTTCCTTACACTAGCCCAGTGTTTCTCAATTCCAGTCCTTAAAGGGGAGTTCCACCCACAATTTCACTTTTTAAATATAAATACCCCTGTAATACACAAGCTTAATGTATTCTAGTAAAGTTAGTCTGTAAACTAAGGTCCGTTTTGTTAGGTTGTTACAGCATTTATAATCTAGAAATAGATTGTGGCCATCTTAAGTGTGGGCATCATGAAGCCAGACTGTATGACTTCCTGGATTTCAGCTTTGCATATCTCGCACATGCTCAGTGCTGCACAAGCAATGTAATAGGTTTCAGTCAGGTTTGCAAGGACTACTGGGAAACATGATGCCTATCCCAGAAACACTTGCAAATAGCCTTGTAAATTAATAGCCTAGGCTAATAAAAAGGAGGAAGTAATGAAGGACTACAAAATAAAGGTATTTACAAGCAACAAAATAAATACAAATTGTCCATTCTGAACACTATGAGATTAGGGCATGCAGCACAGACAAACATAAAAAAATGGGTGGAACTCCACTTTAAGGCGCCACCAACAGGTCATGTTTTCAGGATTTTCCTCAGATGAAACGGCTGTGGTAATTACCAAGGCAGCGAAACTGATCAAATCACCTGTGCAAAATAACGAAAAGGCTGAAAACATGACCTGCTGGGACGCCTTGAGGACTGGAGTTGAGAAACACTGCACTAGCCTATGCTCATTTGGGCGAGTGAAACAGAATAGGGTCATACATCACACCTGTCTAGATAAAAAAAAATGGGCGGGGTGCAAAAAAAAAAGTGCCCCTCTGATATAGAGATATGATCAATAAATTTGTTTGGAAGAACTACTGCACATCCCATTTAAATCTCAACACTTTGCTTTTTTGTACTCACTTCCGGACTGTTCACTGTGTTCGGCTTCTGTAAATTGGAGACAGACTTCTGCAAACCCTGCTGCGGCTGCAACTCCTGCTGCGGAGGAACTGTCACACTGGAACTGCAGAACAAGAAGAGCAATCAAAATCGTCAGGTGTTACTTCAATACTAACCCTGCAACTTGGTAGTATGAGAACGTCTTCGAAGAACTGAGAACTAAAAGACACAGATGGATGACTCCACCTAACAGTATCAAAAACAGATGTATCGATTGACTATTTTTAGCTCACTTAAAAGGGGAAAAAATCAAAAAAAAAAAATCATTCTTGCATAGTTACATAGTAGGTGACGTTGAAAAGACACAAGTCCATCCTGTCCAACCTATGTGTGTGATTAGATGTCAGTATTACCTTGTATATCCCTGCATGTTCAGGTGTTTATCTAATCGTTTTTTTAAATTCTCGCTGTGGAAGAGAATTCCACATCCTTTCTGCTCTTACAGTAAAGAACCCTCTATGTAGTTTAAAGAGGAGTTCCACCTAAAAAAAAAAAACAACCTTTTTTTTAATCCACTCCCCTCCCCCTTACATGCCACATTTGGCATGTAATTTTTTTGGGGGGGGGAGTGGGGGCTTCAGTAGGAGTGGGACTTCCTGTCACACTTCCTGCTAAGCCTTAATCGCCTACACCAGCCCCTCCCTGTAGGCGATCACATGGGACACATGACAGGTCCCATGTGATCGCCTCTCCAATCAGCGGCGAGCCACGCGCATGCGCAGTGCGGCTCGCGCATGCGCAGTGGGAGCCCGGCCGTGAAGCCAAAGGCTGTCACGGCTGGGTGCCCACAGTAGGAATGAAGACGCCGGCTGGGGAGGGTGGGAGAGGAGCGGAGCCCCGGTCGGCGCGTCGCTGGAACGCAGGACCAGGTAAGTGAGTGTTTATTAAAAGCCAGCAGCTACACTTTTTGTAGCTGCCGACTTTTAATAAATACAATTTTGGGCTGGAACACCCCTTTAAGGTTAAAAAACGATTTTCTTCCAATTTTAGTGTCTTATTAAATTGTTTCGTGTAAAAGTTTTATCCCTATTGTGGGGTCACCAGTATGATATTTGTACATTTAAATCACATTCCCTCTCAAGCGTCTCTTCTCCAGAGAGAATAAGTTCAGTGCTCGTAACCTTTCTTCATATGCAAGAACCTCCAGACCCTTTATTAGCTTTGTTACCCTTCTCTGGACTCTCTCCAGTTCTAGCACATCCTTCCTGAGGACTAGTGCCCAGAACTGGACAGCATACTCTAAAAAAGGCTTGGCCAGAGTCTTGTAGAAAGGGAGAATTATCATTTTATCTCTGGAGTTGATCCCTTTTTTAATGCATGCCATTTCCGATCATCTACTAGGCCCCCAGGTCCTTTTCCATCCTAGATTCCCCCAAAGGTTCTCCCCCCAGGGTATAGATTGCATATTTTTACCAACCAAATGCATTATTTAAAATTTGACCACATTAAACCCCATTTTCCATGTAGTTGCCCACCCCAATAATTTGTCCAGATCTTAAAGCAAGCTTTCCACATCCTGCTTAGCTTCGTATTGTCCGCAAATACACAGATTGCACCATTTACCCCATCCGCTGTATATCACACCTGCATGTGAATGATCAATTATTAAACTGTGAAGTATTTATAAATGAGAAGTTTATTTCTCTTGCAATACATTAGCACACATTTCTAATTTTTCTCATCCTACAAAATGTTTTTTTACAACTGTGCTGCACACTAGACAACCAGCACAACGTAAAAAACACTCTTCCCAACCTGTAGTAAACTTTGGGGATGACTTGATAAAAATGAAGTGTGCAAACCTGGATGCCGCTCTGCATAGAAAATCAGCTTGCAGGTATTATTCTCAAAGCTTAATTGAACGAGCTGAAGTTAGAAGCCGATAGGATTTGATTTACTAAAATCATGGTAGCCAATGTATTTCTATATCTCTACAGTGGATATAAAAAGTCTACACACCCCCTAATTAAATGGCAGGTTTCACATTCTACCTTTAAATGTGATCTATAAACTGTACAACTCAGTTGAACAATGTGACATTTTAGGTGGAAGAAAGCAAAAAAAAAAAAATATTATTAATTATTATTATTATTGCATAAGTGTGCACACCCTTATATACTGCGATACGATCTGGGGGTTGTCATTACCCTTGTATCGACACCCACAGCGGTACGCAGTGTGAACTGCCTGTGGGGGGGGATGCGATGCAGGGTACCAGCACTGGAATCTGGCTTGGTTCCCGCATCGCAATAGTGTGAACGCAGGCTTAAGGTGGAAAAAGTTCACAAATGATTCATCTTGGTCTCATTTTTTTTTTTACATCACACAAAACTGACATTTTAATAGGGGTGTATAGCTACATGAGCATATCCACAATTTCTCAAGACACAAGCAGGGTGCTCCTGCTAAGCACTGCTATACAGGGGATGTGTGCATTGCTGACCCTCTTATCTCAATGCAATGTTATTAGATAGGATAGGCAAACAAGACAGCCTCCAATTAAACACCCATTATGTTCCTTGTAATTAGAGGGATGTAATCGTTACTTAGATTTTAGGTGGTCATAAAAGCTCAGGAGTAGTGCTTATCTTTTTTAGGCATTCCAACATGCACTACTGCTTTACATGAAGTCCAGTGCCTGATAACCTTACAAATGATGTGACTTTACTCACCTCTCTTATGAGCAACAGCACAGTATACACAGAAAAAATCCATGAACATTGACCCATTTTTTCCCCACAACTGCTTAGGAAGAGCAGTGCACATTAGTTGTGGCCATGTGCACTGCTCTATGCACATTATAAAATACTATAGTCTCTAGGCTAGACTATAATGGGACAAGCGAGGTAGGGGGTGGCTACTTTCCTGCATACAATTGGACCAAAAAATAAAATAAAAAAATAATACTTTTGAGTTTATATACTTGAACAGATTGTCTTAAAGCAACACACAACAGTGGTTTAAGAACACACTATTGATACAGTTCAAGGTGTGGAAAACACTTGACAAAAAAATGACCGTCCAAAAATTCCTACCTTTATTGTTAAAAGGCGAGGCCACAAATTTTACAGAAAATTGACTGTTGATACACCTGCCATTTACCGCTTTGCTAGCAGCCAGTGAACTGGCTCAAAGCGCTAAAGCAGTGGCCTCCAAACTGTGGCCCTTTCCGCACCATTTCTGCCACCGGCACCAAGGATGGGACACTATCCCTCCAACTGACACCAAATGATGGGACACCATTCCTCCCTCTAAACTCAATGATGGGACATTAATTTACCAACACTGAGGCCGGGGATGTTTCTACTCCCATTGGCAACATACACCATCCTAAAGTTTGATGACAGTAAACTGGCACTGTTTGGCACTAGAACGTTTGGAGACCCCTACTATAAAGGGATATGATGTTCAGCACTCACCTCTTTTGGTCTGGCTGTTCTTGTTTGTTTGCCCATCCCGTTCCGTCTTTGGGCACTATTAATATATTGGGGTCGTTTCCTTTGTTCTCGGATTTCAAGCTTGGCAGGTTCGCAGGAGGTGGCATGCGCCGGGCAGCGGCAACTTTCCCAAGACTCTGTAAGCCATGTCTAGGTATAACTGAAAAAGATGCACACATTTTCTATAAACGCATACAAATCTTAATCTTTCCATTTGCACTTAACGGTTTTCAAGAAATAGAAACCCTGTACAGGACCTGGCACCTACTGACCTTTTGCCCAAAGTTGCAAAAAGCTGGTAGCATTTTACCAAATTAAACAGATTCAGAAGCAAAATCACAACTTCATTTTTTCCCCAACAGGCTGGAACTCCTCTTTAAGGTGTCACTGGCTCATCGGGTCCTGTACACCTTGACAATTTTCTTACTTCACACCAATGCAGTGCAATGTAAAAAAAAATAAAACATTTTGGATGCCATGACCTGTATTTTACCATTGAAGTCGACTGTTAGGAAAGCAGTTAACACAAAATCCATGAATGCAGATCATTGTGTTTCAACATGTCTTAACACAATCTTCTTGTGTGAACCCAGCCTTAGAAGATTCTTCAAAGTGAAAATTAATACCTTTCCACATCCAATCCATTGTGCACTCACAAACACGACAAAATAACGTGCGTAGCAAACCTCCAAATTCCATTAGCAAAGATACAGCACTAGATTAAACCCGTTATTTGAATCTAAAGAAATGCTAACAGAATTTCTTCTTTAAGAGATAATTTCATATAAAAAAAAAAAAAAAAAAAAAAAAAAAAAAAATCTGGTTGCAAGGTGCAGTTAAATGTTTGCAGAGCCCATATTCTGTGTTATACCTTGCTATAAAAAAAACACACAGTTTTGCAACACCAATATAGAAAGAAAAAAAAGGTACCTGTTGTTCTGACTGCTTCTATTGACTTCCCTCTGTACTTATCAAACAGGTTGAGAGACGAGTACTTGCTTTTCCCATCCTTTCCCTTGGTAAACTGCCCCAAACGATCGGACATTGCGATGAAATGTCATCTAGTAGGAAAATTTTTATCGGCACCTCTCCCGATCTGCCTGTAGGGTAATAAAAACAAAAAAAAAAACACTTTAGTTGTAGGACATAAGCATAGACTGCACCAATAATAAAAAAAAGCTATACTTTTGTACATGAAGTACAATAAAAGTAAACTGGAGAGCAGAATGACGTTGAATGGAAATATATCTGAATCTACAGCTGTAGACCTTAGTCCTTGAGTTTGATGAACTGCCTCACTGACCAAAAAGGAAGACTCAAAAAAAGATGTAATAATTGGGGGCAAGACTTAGAGGGGGAAACTATGCACCACAAGGATTTTTAAAAACAAACAGGTACATCTTTATAATAAAAAAATAAAAAACCTTCAACGTTTTAAGGCGCATCTCTTAGGCCCCTTTTACACGGGGGCGTTTTTCAGGCGAAGAAGCCACATCTGCAATCCCAATGTGAAAGCCTGAGTGCTTTCAGATCCAGTGCCTCGGTGTGAAAGGGCAAGTCGTTTTTACAGCGTTTTCAATCCATTTCAATGGAGGGGCATTTTTGGAGCGTTTTTTTCAGCGCCCAAAAGCTGCTCCAAAGATGCTGCTTGCAGGACTCAGTGTGAAAGGGTCCATTGAGATGCAGGGAGAGCATTTTTATGAGTGTTTTAACAGCGCCATTTTTAATGCTAAAACGCTGTAAAAAACGCTTCAGTGTGAAAGGGGTCTTAGGCACCTAAAGGCTTTATGTACTGTCCGTTTCAAGCAGCGAGTAAATGAAAAGTGGTCAGACACAAATTTGTGGCCAAGCTTTGGACACTTAATTTTAAATGGGACGGCTGGTGATGCGGCAGTGATACAGGGTGAGGGATGTGGTGGCAACAGCTGAGTGGATGCCCGCTAACAGGCACTGCCATGATGGATTTGAAATGACAGGTGCTCTTTAAAATGCAAGGCCTTATTCTTGCTGGTAGTTTGTGTGAAAGAATCTCTGCAGTGATCCATTTCATGATGAACAGAACAAAATGAGCATGCCGGATTTCTAAATCGGATCATGCCAGTCCCGGTCGCATGCGTGGGAGTGACGTCATCACCCCTCCGGCCAGTCACCGCACTGGAGCGGCGATACCCGGAAGGCACGTGGAGGAGAGATGGCGGAGGGGAACGAGGAGCGCTTCGATCTCAGGCAAGTCATTCATAAAGAGCTAGTATGCTATGTACGCGGGATCAGTGCGTTCTGAAGCTCCAGCAATAGAGCTGTAAAAACGCCAGACATTAAAAACGTGCAAAAACGCTGGACAGGCGTTTAAGCTGTAGAAAACGCTCAGAAAAGTGGCTGTAAAAACGCCAATGGAAATGAAGCCTTAAAGTGGTTGTAGTCTTTTTTTTTTTTTTAAACGTTTACCTACAGGTAAGCCTGTTATAGGCTTACCTATACCTACATCTCCTAAACCTTTACGGTTTAGGAAATATTCTCCTTGCAATGAGCTGCTGCATGCGCACAGGGGATTCTCGGCTTAAGACCTGGCAGATGCCAGACCTTGACGAAAAGAAGTCTCCCACGCGCATGTGCGGGAGTGACAACATTGCGGTTCCAGACACTCACAGCGCTGGAGCCGCGATAACCGGAAAACACGCCGAGGGGAAATGACATTTGCCTCGGGGTGGACCAGCAGAGGTACAGACTCCTCGTTCTAAGGCAAGTATGTGCATACTAGCTCATGTTTTTTTCCTTTACAGGTGACTATACAACCGCTTTAAGGTTGTAAAGGTTTTTTTTGATTTTCTAAAAAGATTCCTTTAAGCTAGTGCATTGTTGGGTCACTTACCTTTTCCTTCTATTTCCCTTCTAACCGTTTTTTTTTCCCTTTGTCTGAATTTCTCACTTCCTGTTCCTCCTCAGTAAGCTCGCCCCTATCATCCGAGCCGTTGTGGCTGGGGGTTAGTCAGCTAGAACAGCTTACTGATGAGAAACAGGAAGTGAGAAATTCTGACAAAGGAAAAAAAAATTTAGAAGGGAAATGGAAGGAAAGGGTAAGTGAACCAACAATGCAATGGCTTAAAGGAACCTATTTAGAGAAAAAATAAAAAACCTTTAAAACCCCTTTAAATTAAATAAATCAATAAAATCTTTTTTTTTTGTATCCATTTTTATCCACCCTGAAAAGCAACCTGTGTGCTCTAAACACAGCCACATGCCTGTTCCCTGCCACACACGGTGGTTCCTCCCACCAGTTTGCAAGTCCTAAATTCCTGCCACATACTAAACTCTTGCATACACATCTCTGCTTCATCTCCTAGTAATCAAACATACAAGCATCCCAGGAATGACAAACAGTTGGTCTTCCTAAAACAGCTGCTGCTCCTTGAAAATTTCAGACATGGATTTCCTCTCTAAAATGCTAAATCAATGAGAGTCTGTGGAAGCACACTGTAGTCGGCTCCTTATTTCAAGAGCCCCGCTGTATTTAAAATTGCGGGTCTAATGACTAAAATATAAAACTGACTTACTCAAGAGAAAGGGAAAAGGAACTCCCAATTCTAGTGGTGCATAAAAAATATTTCAGTCCAGCAATTCCAAACCGGAGTACTGCAAGACAAAGTGCCATGTGAAGACACAAAGCCCCCACACACTGGGCATGATCGAACTGAACCATGCCCACATTTGTTTGCTGCCCCAAATAGTCTGAACTCAAAACCAGTGTCATGGGGAGCAGACCCTGCCAGGACAACACAGTGACTAGTACACCCGCTGCTAGTATGGAGAAACACGAGACCATCAAGTAACAGTTCTCATGCTTGAGTCAATCAGATCATACCAGAGCATACCTAACTGGGCAAGTACAGCCAACTTTCTGCCATAAGGCTGCCCATACAAGGTTTGAATTATTCCATAACACCACCGTGCTCAAAAAATGTGTAGGGATTCTTTTGCAATTATCACTAGCACTGAACAATTATCACTGTACTAGAGTCGGGCTGGCTTCCGTCAAAGGGAGAGTCTGCCGATCGGCTCCCAGCCATTGACACTGACCGGAGTGTTCTGGCAAGGAGATCACTGTACTAACATTGGTTAGTACAGTGGCTCCTCCTGAGCGGACAGTTTTTTGTTTGTTTTTACTTTCATTCAACCCAGCAGGGCTGAACAAACAATAGCCACTTGACTAAACGTAACCTTCATTTAGGATTTTAATTAAAAAAAGGTATATGAATGTATGCGTTTTTCTTACTTGTTGGGGGAGAGGGGGCTGGACATGACTCAAAAAGATAAAAAAAATCCACAAATACATTAATCGATGGGGGGCGAAAAAAAAAGGGGGGAGGAGGCAAGAGTATGCACCTGCAGTTTTAAATCGCAACTCTCTGCAGGACTAGAAAACATGCACACAACCCCCTATAAACACTATATTACCAAAAGTATTGGGACGACATTCCCACAGACACTCTTAAACCTTGTGGACAGCTTCCCAGAAGAGTTGAAGCTGTTAGAGCTGCAAAGGGTGGGCCGACGCAATACTGAACCCTACGTACTAAGACGTCATTAAAAAGTTCATGTGCATGGTAAAGGCAGGTGTCCCAATACTTTTGCACCACTCGTGGAATGGTGCCAAACTACATCTCCATAGGCAATGCTTAGAAAATCTCTGCGGGTTACCAGTTCAGGCTGCATTCACACCTGAGCGTTTCGTTTTTAGGCAGAAAGTTGTGTTTTTTTAATCACTATTTTGCACAGGTCAAAAGGTCACCAATGTAAAAAGCAGAAGGGGGGGGGGGGGGGGGGGGGCAGGAAGAAAAAAAAAAGCTGCCTGTAATCAGCCCAAAAAGAAGCTTCAGGTAACAAAAGGCTCAGATGTGAACAGGTGCCATTGAAATGAATGGGATTTTGCGAGCTGAAATTGCTCAGGTGTGAATGCAGCCTAAGGCCCCTTTCACATTGAGTTTTTCCAGGCAGTACAGCGCTAAAAATAGCGCTGCTATACCGCCTGAAAAACTCCTTCACTGCATTCTCAATGTGAAAGCCTGAGGCACTGGCGGGAGAGAAAAAAAAATCTGTCGGCATCTTTGGAGCGGTAAGAGGAGCGGTGTGCGTATACCGATCCTTCCCATAGAGGCACATCACGGGCGGTATTAACCCTTTCACGTCCGCTAGTGGGGGTTAATACCACACCGCTAGCGGCCGCAACTCGCGGCAAATCCAACAGTATAGCGCCGCTATTTTTATTAGGGTTGTCCCGATACCACTTTTTTAGGACCGAGTACAAGAACCAATACTATTTTTAATGTACTTGCCGATACCGAATACCGATACTTTTTTTAAATGTCGTGACAGTTTTCAAACCACAATACAGACTAAGGATATTTTCTTTAGAATTATGAAGAACTCTAACTCAAGACATTATAAAAGAATAAAAATGAGTAAAAAATTTTTATTTTCTTGTCACGCAGTAGTAAAAAACTCAAAGAATTTTCACAGAACATGATAAAAACAAAAAAAGTATTCTATTTAGGTATCGGGAGCATTTGCCCGAGTACAAGTACTCCCGCAAATACTCGGTATCGGTCCCGATACCGATACTAGTATCGGTATCTGGACAACCCTAATTTTTATACCGCTCCCGCCCCAATGTAAAAGGGGCCTTAAGCCATGTACAGAATGATCAAACATTCCAACAAACCCAACCCAACCCCCCCCCCCCCCCCGACGGATGTTGGCTCAAACTTATCTTGCATACACACAAATGTCGTAAATTCTGAACGCCAAGAACGAGGTAACCTACAACGAGCCGAGTAAGATGAAGTTCAATAGGCAGTGCGGCTCCTCTGTTTGATTCAAAGCATGTGTGGAATTTTGTGCGTCGGAATTGTGTACACACGATCAGAATTTCCAAAAACAAAAAATTTGAGAACCAGCTCTCAAAATGTCCGATGGAGCCTACGCACAGTCTGAATTTCCGACAACAAGCTCCCATCAAATATTTGGTCGGAATTTCTGACAACGTGTGTACACGGCGTTGGAGGAGGTCTAGCTCTGGATTTATTTTTATTGCTCCCGCACAGACGTTCGCGGTAATACTTCACATGTGTGGTGCAAACACGGTTTACATAAGTGGGTGTGACCTACGTATGCATTCACTAATGCACGCGGGGGCGCTTTAAACAAGGTGAATTGGTTTTTGTTTTTCCTTTAAACAAAGTGATCACTTTTGCCATCACAAGTAAACATCCCTTGCGATAACCATACAGGCAAAACAAAATTAAAAAGGAAGAAAGATTATTTGTCTGATAATCTCATTGTGTGTTTAGCAGGTTCAAGTAATTGAAGATTTCACAGATTCACTCACTTTAAAGCGGAGGTCCGGGGAAAAAATAAAATGAAAAGCCAAACAGCTACACCTACTGCAGCTGCTGGCTTTTATAAATAGGACACTTACCTGTCCTGCAGTCCCTTGATGTCAGGACCCGCAGATGTTTCCATCTGCTGTCGCCACCACTGTGGGTAAGGGAACCGGCAGTGTAGTCTTTTGGCTTCACGCCAGGAACCCTACTGCGCATGCACGAGGCCCCGCTCCTTTCTCCTATTAGCCCGGCGTCCAGGGGAGGAGGGAGCCCCATAGGGACATCACTGCTGCTGCCGGACTACCGGAAGTGGGAAAGAATACCTGTCAGACATCCTGTCTCCCCCCCCTCCCCGAAAGGTGACAATTGTGGCACCGGAGAAGGGGGGGGGGATCCGATGAGCAGAAGTTCCACTTTAGGGTGGAGCTCCGCTTTAAAGTGTGTGTTATAAGCCAAAACAATTTTCCAACCCTCTAAGAGCTGATGAATTTGGAGTATTTAGGCCTGGGGTAGGGAACAATGCTGAGTTATACAAGCAAAATGGTGGGTGCCCAGGATTGCTGCAAGTTAGTTACAGACTGCTTGCTGGGCATTCATTTTGCCATTCCCACGAGAAAAAAAATATAAGAATTATTAATAATTATTATTATTAATAATCTAAAAATTACCCAACCCCACTAAATAAAAACCAAGCTCAATTACACTACACCTGCGTAAAATCCTGCTGGATATACCCCAGTGACCGGGCAAGATAAGAATTCAGCCAGCTCCTGTTACACTAATGCTTGTTAATGGCGAGTCGGGAACCTGTTGTCTGGGACAGCATCCATGGGGGATACCCACCAACAGTGCCAGCAGTAACCCACCAGCTGTACCATAGGCCAGGAATACCCACCAGGCATTACCACCCACAGTGCCAACAGTACCCACTAGGGATACCCTCCAACCACCAGGGAAACCTGCCAGCAGTACCCACCAGCCATACCATCCACCAGGGATACCCACCAGCAGCCGCCAGCCATACCTGCAGGAATCATGAGAAAGAACAGACAATTGAGGTCCAGGTAAACTGCAGTGCATCAGTGTGAAAGCAGCCTTAGGCCCCCTTCACACGAACGGTCCAATCAGGTCCGCCTATGTGTTTTTTGGGTGGATCCAATCAGATCCTTAAATTCCCTTCTATAAAGCGACAGATCAGTTACCAAGATGCTAAAGTGGGCCTCGATCGTCAAAAGGTTGCGCACCCCTGGTCTAAATCCATCGTCATGTGAATTCTTCCATGAATTTGGCATCTTGCTGCTTTCCTCTGGATCGGTGCAGTCAGGGCTGTGGAGTCGGTAGATAAATGTTCCAACAATCTAAATTTAGCGGGAGTTGAAGTCGGTGCATTGTTTGCCGACTACACGTACCCAAAATTTCCTCCGATCCCACAGCACTGCGTGCAGTAATCCTGTGCGACACATCACCCCTGTGCAGGGGCTTCCTGTAATAAACACCAGTTACTGTTGGGCTCTCCCCTTGTGAAGGACGACCAGTCTCATCTCCACTCCCTCCTTTAGTTTTGTGCAGGCAGCTATTAGTGGGTGGAGCCTGCTAGGTCCCTCCCATTCTACTCTTTGCAGCGATTATGGAAATGCTACATTTACAAGGTAAATATCTGGGTTTGCAAAGGCAACTGGTGCACATTAAGTGGATTTATATCCTTTACGCTATTGAAAAATATATTTAAAGGGGTGTTCCAGTCATTTTTTATGTTTATTAAAAGTCAGCGGCTACAAAAAGTGTAGCTGCTGGCCTTTAACATACACTCACCTGCTCCACGTTCTAGCGACGCGCCGGCCAGGGCTCCGCTCCTCTCCCCCCCTCTCCGGCCGGCGTCTTCATTCCAAGTGTGGGCAGCCGGCAGTGACAGCTTTCGGCTTCACGGCCGGGCACCCACTGAGCATGCGGCGTCATCCAATTGGACAGGCGATCGCCTGGGACCCGTCACGTGTCCCAGGCGATTACCTACAGGGAGGGGCTGCAGAAAGGCGATTAGACTTTTCGCCTTAGCAGCCCCTCGGCGGAAGGAAGAAGTGGGACAGGAAGTCCCACTCCTCCTGAAGCCCCCCCCCAAAAAAAATTACATGCCAAATGTGGCATGT
This sequence comes from Rana kukunoris, assembly GCA_029574335.1. Classification (NCBI taxonomy): domain Eukaryota; kingdom Metazoa; phylum Chordata; class Amphibia; order Anura; family Ranidae; genus Rana; species Rana kukunoris. The sequence goes on from CM056057.1 coordinate 163,234,637, forward strand.
AAGGGGGAAAGGAGTGGATTAAGCAGAAGTTCCAATTTTGGGTGGAACTCCGCTTTACATGATAGTGTTTTATGGGCAAAGTTTAGCGGGGAAAAAAAAAAAACACTTAAATATATTTTTGTTCTGAGATGAGGTAGGCCCTCCCTTTTCTACCCTTCTACCCAGCCTCCACTTTCAATGTGTATTAATAGCAGGGATCAACCCAGAGTTGAGTACAGTGGAACCACGGATTGCAAGTAACGCGATTAACGAGCATTTCGCAATATAAGCACAGTATTTAAAAATCCTAACTTTGTTTGCGAGTGTTGTCTCGCAAAACAAGCATGATTCAGGCCAAAGCGGTGTGCAGTACCGCATTTGGCCTGAGGGTGTGCTGGAGCCGAAAGGTGCCGATCCCAGTCGCTCAGAAATACTAAATTCCCAAGGTCAGCCGAGCTGCCTTTGCGCCTTTCCGGCTGTTTCTGAGGCTCTCTGGCGCCCCCCTACCACTGGCCACATTCGGTATTGCATGCCATTGAAGTAAATGCTGAAAAAAATATTTTCGTTTCCATTGACTTTAATGGGGAAATTTGCTTTGTTATGCGCGTACTTTGGATGACAGGCATTCTCCTGAAACGGATTATGCTCGTAATCAGACCACAGTGAACCACTGTATTTGGCAACAGAGGCCCTTGGGTTTTGTAGCTTCTGGGGTGCTAGGAGCAGAACTAATGGCAAATTCAAGTGTTCATCATGCTCACAACTGTCAAGTCCGTTCATTTAGAATACCTTTGCCTTACGTCAAAAAATAAAATAAAAAATAAACTGTTTCACCCACAAGAAAAAAAAAATAAGCTGGAATCTCGCCGTTCCATTTTAGAAAAAAAAAAAAAAAAAGTCATTTTGAAAACCTCTGAGTTGCTTCAGACAGTGTTTTTTATTTAAGACGCTCTTTTACAACAGCAGGCTACGTTTCCATGAACACAGCTCATCTATGTGGAGTACACGCTGTGCCGGCCGATACACGGCAATTCCTAGAAGCGTATGTTCTGAATGACATGAACGTGCATCTAACAAGATCCTGCCTACAAAATCGTAACCAGGCAACCAGTTCCATCCCTGAACCAACTCAACCCCCCCATATACACTAAACGGAGATGTGAAAGGGGGGGGGTACACGCTCTGATCCACACACAATTCTAGATGCAGCATACAGCTTGGGTAACATGAGAACCACTATAGAACCTTAAAGGAAATGTACAAATAGATATATGGGGGGAGGGGGGAGTCTACAATCCATAACACAGGCTTCCACTTCCTCACCAAGCTTCAGCATCGAGCACAGTCACTGCCTGCATCTCCCTCCCCTCCCCCTCGGCTGCTCTCCTCTTTAAATAAGAATGTTTGAGTGCATTTAGGTGCCATTCAGTGCAGCAAAAATACAGCACATTTTACTTTTTTTCTGGTACTGGAACTGCACAATTGAAAATTTATATAACCTACTTTCCATGCAGAAAAATTAAATGCACTGACTGCATGTGGTGTGAACTGTCCTTGAACAGTCTAGTGGTGGAAGGAAATCTAAAAAAACACCATAAAAATCAGCTATACCAGAGGCCAAAGTAATGTTAGAATTGTACATAAACAGGCTTTATATTTTATGCCTCATCTGTAATCTGTATGGTGCCCTTTGCTCAGGATACATGAAAAGTGGTAGTAAACTCCGTACTAATACATGTACCTACAGGTAAGCCTATAAAAAAGGCTTACCTGAAGTACGGCAAATATCTCCTAAACGTGCGTGGTTTAGGAGAAATTCAGAGTGCATGCAGCTAGGGCTGCGCATCTTCACCGGTCTCACGATTCGATGCGATGCGATTTACGATTATCAAGGCCACAATTCGATTCCGCGATGCATCACGATTGCAGCGCAAGTGCGCATGGCTTTCATCAAAAAAATATTTAAAGTACTCCAAACAAAAAAACAACACACAATAAAACTTCCTGCATGTAGCAAAGTCTAAACACAGCGGAGACGCTACAGGAGATGGTCAGAGACTGCGGAGACGCTACAGGAGATGGTCAGAGACGCTACAGGAGATGGTCAGAGACGCTACAGGAGATGGTCAGAGACGCTACAGGAGATGGTCAGAGACGCTACAGGAGATGGTCAGAGACGCTACAGGAGATGGTCAGAGACGCTACAGGAGATGGTCAGAGACGCTACAGGAGATGGTCAGAGACGCTACAGGAGATGGTCAGAGACGCTACAGGAGATGGTCAGAGACGCTACAGGAGATGGTCAGAGACGCTACAGGAGATGGTCAGAGACGCTACAGGAGATGGTCAGAGAATTTAAGACGCTACAGGAGATGGTCAGAGACGCTACAGGAGATGGGGGGGGGATCAGAGACGCTACAGGAGATGGTCAGAGACGCTACAGGAGATGGTCAGAGACGCTACAGGAGATGGTCAGAGACGCTACAGGAGATGGTCAGAGACGCTACAGGAGATGGTCAGAGACGCTACAGGAGATGGTCAGAGACGCTACAGGAGATGGTCAGAGACGCTACAGGAGATGGTCAGAGACGCTACAGGAGATGGTCAGAGACGCTACAGGAGATGGTCAGAGACGCTACAGGAGATGGTCAGAGACTGCGGAGACGCTACAGGAGATGGTCAGAGACTGCGGAGACGCTACAGTAGATGGTCAGAGACTGCGGAGACGCTACAGGAGATGGTCAGAGACTGCGGAGACGCTACAGTAGATGGTCAGAGACTGCGGAGACGCTACAGTAGATGGTCTATATTTCTCCTCCATACAGCCCAGTCCCTGCCTGCAGTGACAATGACTTGTCTCAGGTAACAGTACATCAGATTCCAATACATGCCTGTACCCAGTGTCCCCGGATCACAGCACCCCCCTCCTCCTCTGTACTTACATGCTGCTCTGCACAGAGGATGATTAGAGGGAACTTGCAGCCTTGTAGTGAGATGGGCGATCTGCCAGCTCACCATCCCCCCCGATCTCCATTCCAGCTCTTCATTGACAGCCGGGAAATCTCAGCGTTTGTATATATTAGCGCCCGCGCTAATGTGACTGACTGACTGCCCGACTCTCTCCAGTCTCCGTCGGCCCCGCTCACTGACTAGAACTTCGGATTAGTAGAGGGTAGTGCTTGTATATGCCGCGCTAACGTGATTGACTGCACGGCTCGCCTATCTCCTATGTCCACTCGGCTCTTACGTCTCTCCTGGCGTCAGCCCCTCCCTCCTTTCTACTGATCCAATCATTAGGCAGAGGGCGGGGCTGACGCCAGGAGAGACGTAAGATCCGAGAGGAGATAGGAAAGCCTTGCAGTCAGTCAGTGGCATATACAGACGGTATCCTCTACTAAGCTGAAGTTCTAGTCAGTGGGCGGGGCTGACGCCAGGAGAGACGTAAGAGCCGAGTGGAGATAGGAAAGCCGTGCAGTCAGTTAGCAGCATATACAGACAGTATCCTCTTCTAAGCTGAAGTTATAGTCAGTGGCCGATGCCAGGAGAGAGAGCGGAGTGGACCGTAGGAGAGAGGAGGGCCGGGCATTCACACGAGCGCTGAAAACAAAAGGTACCATAGAACGGAGCACTCTCCCGGGAGGGGCGGGGCTAGGCATTGAATATCACGGTCGCATGCATCGGAATCGCATCGGGTACACCCGAATCGCGATGCACCGATTATATTTGACACCCCTGCATGCAGCCGACATCATCATTGGCGCATGCGCTCTGAAGGTCAAGCTTACAGCTCCCGCATGCGATGTCATCATAGATCCTGATAGATCCTGCCAAATCACATACTCAGGGCTTGAACCTGACCGAAAGACGGGAACATGCCAGCCAAAAATAAAGGAAAAATCTGCTTTCTTGGTCAGTAATTTCCACCCCATGCAAATAAGTTTTAGTGCATTTGCGAAAGTATTGGTCGGGGGGGATTTGAAAAGTAGATTGCTAAAACAGTATCATGTGCAAGAAGCCTTATGGCCCGTACACACGATATTAAAAAAAAAAAAATCAGATGAAAAATACCACTTTCGACACGATCGTACGTGAATCGGATCGTTAGTAAAGAGCATTCAAGAGCCTATCACGACAGGAAAATGTTTGTGCGATCTAATATCAGATGTTATGTGATCGGACAAGTCCAAAACTTTTCCTCGTACGATACCAGATTGTACGATTTTCGTTTAGTCAGTATAGTTGTCGTCCAAAAATACAATACAAATACACTACACATGACATCACTTCAATACAAATACACTACACATGACATCACTTCAATACAAATACACTACACATGACATCACTTCAATACAAATACACTACACATGACATCACTTCAATACAAATACACTACACATGACATCACTTCAATTGTTTTTTCGATTATGAGAGAATTTGTAACCAATTCAATCCATCATTCGATTTCAGATCGTGAGTAGAGGGCATAAGGCTCCTGCAGCCTCTCCCCAGCACTACAGCCTTCCTAGAAATCCGGCATTCAGGTACACGAGCGAAGAAACCCGCACAAACACGAGCAGTACAAATGGATCCGCTCCTAGCACAATTCAGTATATGTAGAGTCTCCGATCTCTCACTGCTCATCACAGCCGGACTTCAAAACGACACGGACCAGCACCAGTCTGCAGCTCGGGGGCCCCTGCCCATACAATACAGTACTATTCAGTAAATTGGGTACAGGCTTACTGTGACCTGTTTGATTGCTTTTAGCACTGCTCAGAGAAGAGGTGAAAGAATAACCCTGTGATCCAGAACATGGGGTTCAGGCTTGTTCTAGTACAAATCTGGGGGGGTGGGGGTTAGTAAATGTAAATAAAAAGGATCCCCTCAACTCCAGACTAGCCCAGGTAAACAAAGAGTGGCCTCAGCCCACGCATCTTTTTATCCTGCCCCCTGGGGCTTAGACATGGGGACATTCTTAGCCAACAGGGCGCAGGGGAAGCCGCCATTGTGACAATAATAATGATAATACAAGCATATCTTCACTGCAACTGAGCACTACAAACAAAAAACACCATTTAAATTAAAATTGTAATATTCAAAGCAAACTCCATCAAGCTACGCCTCCATGCTTTATTTTGTTAAGAAATCACTTTGAAAAACAACCCCCTAGCATTTGTGGCCGTGGCCATCTTGAGTAAGGCCAAATTCTTCATGTTGTGTTACTTATTGAAATCCATCTACCCTTAGCTAAAAGAAAAGCATGCAGGACAATGAGAAAAAAAATAAACAGGAGGAGGGGTTATGACATAATTTGCACAGGGAAGAAACCAAGAAATGTAAACAAAATAAATATGATGTTTAACACAGAAGTGAATATGGTATACTTTTCTATCAATCTATTAATGCTAGCGGCATGAGGATTAAAAATAATTAATGTTGATTATTGAGCACAATTAGCCATTTTCCCTCCCTGTGTCACATGATTCGTTAGTGTTATAAGGTCTCAGGTGTGAATGGGGAGCAGGTTGTTAAAGCGGAGCTCCACCCTGATATATAGTTTGTTTTTTTTTAAATCTGAAAAAAATAAATAAAAATGAAATGGAAAAAAATAAAAAATAAAAAAAATACTCACCCTAAATAGGCTGTTGCTATGCGGAAGTCCCGAATCTGCCCTAACGATCCGCGGTGCTGTTTTCTTCCTCCTCCTCTTCTGGGTGTCTTCTTGTGAATGGGCCGCGCTGCATTCTGGGAACTGTGTGTATCCCAGAAAGCAGCCGGACCATTCACAAAGCGCCGCTCGCACATGCGCAGTAGGAAACGGGCAGTGAAGTCGCACGGCTTCACTGCCTGTTTCCCTGACTGTGGATGGCGGTGCCGGGATCGAGGATCGGCATCGGCGGGGGCCGTCAGCGCGGGCGCCTAGGACAGGTAAGTGTCCTTATTCAAAGTCAGCAGCTACACTGTTAGTAGCTGCCGACTTTGAAAAAAAAAAAAAAAAATGCGGGTGGCGCTCCGCTTTAAATTTGGTGTTATCACTCTTACTCCCTCATACTGGGCACTGGAAGTTCAACATGGCACCTCAAGGCAAAGAACTCTGAGGATATGAAAAAAAGAATGGTTGCTCTACATAAAGATGACCAAGGTTATAAGAAGATTGCCAAGGTTATAAGAAGTATTTCCAACCGCTGCGATGAGAGATTACATCACTTCCCCCTTCCTGTGTTTACACAGGAGGAGGAAGTGACACGAAGGGGGAGCAATCGCGCGGGGGGGGGGGGCGGGCAAACACAGACATCCGCCCGCGCGTCCCGGATCGCTCCCGGAGACATGGGGACCGCCGCACGCCGCAGAGGGGGTCCCGATCGGACCCCCGACCCGCTACTGGGCGAGGACGTAAATTTACGCCCTTGTGCCCAGCCGTGCCATTCTGTGGCCGTAAATGTGCGTGCGACGGTCCTTAAGTGGTTAAAGTGGATGTAAACCCAAAAAAAAAAACTTTTTTTTTTTGATGTCACAATGTAGAGTATAAAATTTCCTATCATCTGTGCCCAGTCTTGCCACACAGAGTTAATCCAGATCTGAGAAATCCTCTTTTATGTTCAGTGAAAATGAACAGCCTTCCAGATAAAACCCTGCCTAAAGCAAAAGTCAGTTTTTCTCTCTTCTTGCTTTGAGTGAGAGGTTATTTACAAATATAGCTAGGACATGTTTATCATATGTTATGTTTTGTTTATCATAACATGAGGTGATATAACATCATAAGGGTCCTTTCACACGGAGCGGACCGTTTTACGGTCCGCTCCGTGTGCCCGTCAGCTCAGCGGGGGGGTCTCCGCTCAGCTGTCAGCGGACAGGGCGGTCCCCGCACACTGTACAGGGACCGCCCTGTCTCTCCTCCGCTCTCCCCTATGGGGAGTCGGATGGAAACGGACCGTCTGTCCGTTTGCATCCGATCCGTTTGGCCGGACGGAAGAAAAATAGGACATTCTTCCGTCCGCAAAAACGGATGCGGATCTAGCGGACGTTAGCGGATGCATCATCCGCTAACGGATCCGCTCCCATAGGGGCCCATTACAAGTCCGTAAACGGACTTGTAATGAGCGGACGAACGGTCCGCTAGTGTGAAAGGGCCCCAACACATCCTAGTAATATACAATGAACTTTGGATCACCTCTTGTTATGATAAACATGTCCACGCTAGATTTGTAAATAACCTGTTACTGAAAGCAATAACAGAGAAATGGACTTAACCTAATTTGGCAGGTTTTTATCTGAAGTCCGGTTAATTTGCACTGGACTTTAAGGCTCCATTCACATCTAGGCGTTTTGTCGCCTGAAGCCCGACGCTGAAGCAGCCTGACATACGCTGGAGGGGGGAATTTACATTGTCGGCTAATGGAGATGGTTCACATCTCTACGCCGAACGCCGATACGCCTGAAGCGTGAAGCCTGAAACAAGTCCCGGACCCTTTTTTTCAGGCGTTCGGCCATAGCCGACAGTGTAAATTCTGCCCTCCAGCAAAAAAGCAATAGGCGTTTTGTCGCCGCAAATCGCGGGGACAAAACGCCTATTGCATGTCGCCCGAATACGCCTGCTGCCGCCGACGCCTAGATGTGAATGCAGCCTAAAAGAGGATTACTCAGCGCTGGATTAACTCTGTGTGGCAAGACTGGGCACAGATCATAGGAAATCTTATACTCTACATTGTGACATTAAAACAAAAAAAAAATTTTTTTGGGGGGGTTTACAACCACTTTAAGGGAACAACGAATGCAAACATGTACTGTGACATACTGAGCACGATCCCCTTCCTACAGAGACTGGGCTACAAGGCGGCATTCACTGGAGATCAACTTAATTGGAACCTTGCCAATAATGTTTTTTTTTGCCCATACTTCAGCTTTAATAAAACCCACATGTCAAAGTTCAGCAGACTGAAAGATTAAGGCCATCCAAGTTAAGAATAAAAAGTGCAAGGTCAAGCAAAACCTCACATTTGCACAGAATGTCAACTGCCAATATCTCTGGATCTATTATTGTTTTGGTGAAGCATCATCTGCCGATGTATTTATGCCACATGCTCGGACTGAGCATACTGCTCAAAAGACCCCTAAATGTGGTAGTTGACAGAGCAGTGACATTAAAATTGTCAGTGGGAAGAACCACAGAGAACAATGGGGGACCAGCTGATTGATACTTCTTGTAGTGTCAGTTTCTGAAGAAACTTCAGCCTGGAATTTTTCTTTAAAGAAACAGCTGTCTGCAGTATGAGTGACAGTAGAAGTATTTTTTTTTATTTTCAGGGAGAGCTTTTAGGGCTCAATCATACTAGATTTGGTCCCTTAAGAGTGATCTGTGCTCTTCAAAAAGCATTTGACAGTGAGGTGGTATCTGCCTTTCACCAACATCACAACAGGGGGTGCAATTCCTTGGACTGCACTGGGGTATCGCAATCATTGATGCTTCCTTCCTGTGACAGACACAAGTATCCTTGCAGCAGGGATGGATGCTATTAGACTTGCACTAGGACTGCTGCTAAAACAGCATTTGGATGTGTACAAGGGGATAAGAGGAGCACCTAGGTATGTTTTAATGAGAGATCTCCATCAAGACACACAATTTTTTAATTTCAGATACAGCAAGGTTGGGGTTTACACTAATGCAATTGCAGACATTCCTGTACACATCACATGCGATGTCTGTGCGGTACAAATTCAGCTGTACAGTTTGTATGGCTGAAATGGCATTCGCACCAAAAAGGTGCATGGCCCCATTTGTCCACACTGAAATTGGATCGCATGGGTGTTCAGACCAATACTATTCCATCAGATTCCACAGTTGGCATTGCATTCTGCAAACCAATTTGGGGGGGTCATTTACTTTAGAGTGACACCTGCAGCAGTTTGCAGATCGCAGTGTGAACTGCTGTGGTTCCCCCATCACACCAGAGTGGACCTAGCCCAAGGGAGGGGTATATGCCTTGTCAGATTTTTGCCTGTGTCACATTTGGGGAGATTTCCCTTAACTTCCTGTCACATAGCCAACAGGAAGTGAGGAAATCCTGAATTAAAATGGGTTGTAAAGGTATAATTTTTTCCCTAAATAGCTTCCTTTACCTTAGTGTAGTCCTCCTTCACTTACGCATCCTTCCATTTTGCTTTTAAATGTCTTTATGTCTTTTGAGAAATCCTCACTTCCTGTTCTTCTGTCTAACTCCACACAGTAATGCGAGGCTTTCTCCCTGGTGTGGAGTGTCGTGCTCGACCCCTCTCTTGGACTACAGGAGAGTCAGGCCGCGCTCTACGTTGCAGAGAAAGGAGCCGTGTGTTAGTGGGTGTCCTGACTTTCCTGTATGCAGGTGAAGGGGGGGGGGGGGGGTCGAGCACGACACTCCACACCAGGGAGAAAGCCTTGATTACTGTGTGTAGTTACAGACAGAAGAAGAACAGGAAGTGAGGATTTCTCAGGAGAAATGAGCAAAAATAAAAGCAAAAATGGAAGGAAGGATGAGGCAAGTGGAGGAGGACTGCACTGGAGGTAAAGGAAGCTATTTGGCTTTTTTTTTTTTTTACAACACCTTTAAGGGAATCCCTTGGGGCCACCATTACTACTTTAGATTGTATGCGCTAACGAGCAGGGCCCTCCGATTCCTTCTGCATTAAAATTTAATTGTACTCTTAAGTTGTAAAGCGCTGGAGTAAACTGTTGGCACTATATAAATCCTGTATTATTTATTACTAGTGTCCCCATTGGAAGATTTCCCCATGTACTTTTCAAGGGTCAACCCAAAATTTAGCATTTGTTTACTAATGATAATGGTAAACAGGACAAATAGAGCGTGAATCTCCCCAACAGGGACACAGACCGCAATAAAAGCCCAACAGGTGTTCTAAGCCATCTCAACTGTCCAAAAAATTGCCTTTAGTCTAGGTTCACATTGGAGCGATTTGAGAGATCAAATCGCATGGCAAGTCGCAGCCAATTGGAGGCAATGGCACTATTCTAAATCGGTGCTACACTGATTTTGCAGCGCGGCACCGATTTGTTAAAGTAGTTCCTGCACTACTTTCAGTTGCAACTTCAATAGACATCTGTGCATAAAGCCACACAGATGTCTATCAAGTAGCACCTGTAGTCGCACCAACCTTGCTACTTTGAGTGAAGCAGCGTGATTTCAAAGGAGCAGCAATGTGAACCAGGGCTTAGATCTACTTTAAAAGCGGTTGTATAGGCTTATTTTTTTTAACTTTAACGTTGGTGTTGTACAAGTGTGAAAGGAGCCCAAGACATGCACACACCAGGACAATCTGTGCTGCAATACTTTCAGGTCTGTTCAAATTAAATGAGCTGTAATGCATCTAAAATGCATAATAAAAAAAAAAAATTGTAGAGTACTTCAGGTGCATTGGGGTACCATTAAAATTGCATGCAAGCTGCACTACCATCTGTTGCAGCAACATGCTGGGCCCTTCACAGCGAACACCAGCCTGCACAGTTCTAGCATGCTAGCTAGTGTGAATGAGCCCCAAAAGTGCACAGTACGTTGCCCCTGTAGTTAAAAGCTTCCCCCTCATTGTCTTTGTCGGGCAGGGAGGTACCAACTGGGCTACCCACAGCTCAAATTTCTTGCGATTTAATGAGAATCATATGAAATTTAAGTCGTGTTCAGCCAGGTCAATGCTGATCATTGAGTGGTCCCATCAGTGCCACTCCACCCAACATATTTCGACTGAGAAATCAAAATAACCTGGATGAAAACTGTCAGCTGACCACCACCTGCATCCAATCAGATGGGGCCATCGTCTTGGTATTCTGACAGCTGGCCACACCGGCCATCCAAACAAAAGCCACAGTGGGAAATACTTCATCTGCTTTAAACCGTGTGTAATAGACATATCTGTTGGATTTCTTTCATTCAGCCCAAGGTCTACACAAAAGGAATCTGTGTGTATGGCCAACTTAAGGGCTCATTCACACTTGCGAATAAACCGCATTTTACTGCCCCCCCAATCACAGTTGCAGTACACATGCAACAGAAATGATACCTCCGTTGCTGGTGGACAAGCTCGTCAAGTGAATGGGGCAGCTCTGCAAGCATCCAACAATTGTGTGCAATGCGTCAACATGAGACAATCTGCATTCAGTTTGCTCTTTGGAGCGGGTGTGAACAAGCCCTTGGTCTCCTGTGGATAAAAACAAAGCAAGCTACAGAAACAAAAGCCCAAAAAAATAAAGTGGTGTAGTGAAACAAGTAGCAGCTTGCCGTTTCCTCTGCAAGGTGTGAAGGTTGTTTAATAGAAACCTGCTCCAAGGTCACCCAGCATGGGGGGGGGGGAGGCAGTCAAAACTTTTCAGTCCCAAAAGCTGGGAATGTGGGTCTGCTGCTGACCACACCCCCTGCCGCCAGGAGGGGGGGGGGGCAATTACATTCAGTTAAAAAGCGGAACAGAAAAGTCTGCAGGATGCCATCTGCACAACAAGCACAGAGCTGGGTGCTGGAGCATTGATCAAGGCCAGTTCACATTGCAGTAAGTAAAAACAGAGATGATCTAATTAAGAGGAGGAAGCAGGCGCCTGTTTATCCCCCAGAGTGTGTGTTATCTGTGGAAGAAAAATAAAAATCCACCAAAAACAAAAAAGGCCGTCTGCTGCTGGATATGTGATCACGCTAAACAGTTTAGTCACATGCCACTTAATTGGGTCGTGTTTGCCACTGCAACATGTTGCTGCAATAGAGATAAATTATTTCATCTATAAAAATACACATTTTTAGCATCTATATCCAGTACTAGGATATTATTTAGTGCAAACCTCACAAGCCCAACACTGAAATGATTTGATCCACCTGGTCCTCCCTGATCAGTGCAGTATATTGGGGGAAAAAAAAATAAAAAAAAAAAAAAAGGTATTGGATCCCATTTTTAAACATGTAATCTGGGAACCAAGACACAATAGTGTTTGCCTTCACCTTACCAAGCTGCTCTTATTTTAGAATCCAGTACACAGAAAGGCTGCATGGGTGTCATAGCACTTCAAAAAATTCCAGCTTACACCCAACAAGCCTTAAAACTCTCCCCCCCCCCCCCCCCCCCCCCCCCCGACTGCCCTTCCTCTTCTCATCCATTCCTCTGCTCTGCATGCTGGCTAAATCTTGATCTACCAGTCAAGCGCCAGCTGTTGGCAATTCACAAGTAGATCGCTGCGGACCTCCGACCGGCCCACTGAGCCATCGGCCCACCGGGAATCTCTAACAGGTCCGTCTCAGCACAGTGAGCGGAGACGCACCCGTCATCCCCCCCAATCATCGTATCGATCCTCCGCCAAGCTGACAAGCCCGCGTGAAAAAGGACCAAGAAAGAAACCTATTCTCAGGCCACTCCACTTGCATGATCCGGCTCCCCTGCATCAGCCAGAAAACCAGCACAGTACAAGTCCCAGCTTTTAATGCCTGGTGTCAATAGCTTCAATAAAGTTCAAACAGATCAGAAGGGTAACCAGGGGCAATGCAATACAGGATCCTGCAACTTCCAAAGATGATCCAGTGCAGCACAAATATTTTCATTTGTAATATGTTACCACCCCTTATTCCATAAACATATATAAGTTGCCACGAGGCAAAGAATAACTGTGCTGAACGCTGGTTATTAGCATCTGACAGCTGTCAAAGTGGTTTCCCTTGATGCCAGCCAGGGGATCAAGAACTGCCGGTTTACATGCGCAGCCTTGCAGCGTCCATCTCTGTGATCCTACCGCTCATACTGAATGTCAAGTGTTAACTCTAAGTGTGCCACTTTTCCCCTTTGAATAAAGGGATTACTGCCATGCTAATGAGGATCCCGCTCTCCTGTTTTCTTGTTGTTTGACCTAAGTCAGCTGGTGCAGCTACAGGGGAGGAGGAGGGAGCTCCAACAACATTAAAGCCTATGGGTGATGTCACAGCTTCAAAATTTACTAGCCGTTGGAGTGCTCTCCCTATTCTCCTGGCCAACTAAGGGAGATTATGTGACTGGACCAGAGTGGCCAGAAAAGAATTGTATACATCGTTCTTACACAGCTTAGTCAGGCTATGCGTTTGGAGGGGACCATTTTAAAGTGATTGTTAAAAAAAAAAAAAAAAAAAAACGTAGCAAACACGTCATACTTACCTCCACTATGCAGTTCATTTTGCACAGACTGGCCCCGATCCTCCTGTTCTGGGGTCCCACGGCGGCTCTCGAAGCTCCTCCCCACAATAGCCAACTTCCTCTAGGAAACTCTATCCGGAGGGGGTTACCTTGCAGGCATACTCCCGTGTCATACACTCACGTACATAGCCGCAGAGTGTATGACTCGGCCCCGTCCCCCCGGTGGCGGCCACATCACTGGATTTGATTGACAGCAGTGGGAGCCAATTGCCATGCTGCTAATAATCCATCCAATCAATGCTGAGACTCTGGAGAAGAGGACACAAACAGCAGGTGAACGGGCTCAGATAAGTAAAACAGGGGAGGGGGGGGGGGGGATGGTCAGGTGATTTTTCACCTTAATGCATAGGATGAGGTATGTGGATATTTGTAGTTTACACACGCACACAAAAAAAAAAAAAGACAGAAGACAAAAAACTCAGCCATCAGATCTAAGAAGCCACAATATGCTATATATAAAAATGTTGTGCTTGGGTCTAGTTATGCTGTAAGTGTTATATGTGGAGCCCTCTTTCAAGTTTAGTGGAAGGAGCTGAAACTCAGTTTTGTTTAAATCGGTATTTGTGTTAGCTGATTACAGAATGCCAGATGTCAGGTCAACATGGAGGGGGAGGGGAGCAGGAGTCACTTGTGAGACAAATCAATAGAAAGTGATGTATAGCAAAGGAACCCTCAACCCTACCCAATTAGAATGGTTGGAAAGTGAAGAAAAAAAAAAAAAAAACCACACGACAATGACCAACTGTCACTGATGGTTGGGGGGTTGGATATATTGGTACAGAGTAATTTTTTGGTCTGTTCACATCAGGGAACCAAAATGCCCCTTACATTGAAAGTGTTGCAGAAATCAACCACAGCACCCAATTCAGTATAATTTGGAAGCCAACCTTAGGTAAAAATATTATAGCCAGCCATAGGCGGATCAAAGATCCACCGGTGAAGCAGCAGCAGCCAGTATGGGCAGACATGCATCAGTCGACTTCAGTACAAAATGGCCTATCAGGTTTTTTTGGATCACTGCTGCTAGCTACAGCCGCCATAAGTGATCATATTCTGATGATGGGGAAACCTCATGCCCTGACAATACAATAGCGCAGTGCGAGGCTTCCACCTCCCCCATCAACAATGGCTTTGGGGACGAAAAAAAAAAAAAAAAAAAAAAAAAAAAATTCTATAGTTTAACCACTGCTCAAAAGAAAGAAAATTACATAATGTATGGCTTAAAACTAGAAGAGGAGCACTATAATCAAATGAGAATACCAAGCACCGCCCCCTGTTTGACATAGCATGGATGGGCTTCTTGTGATGAAACCAGTACTTTCAAAAGATTAGAAGCACAGTCACAAATCATGTAGCTTTTAAGAATAGGACACTTGCCCAGCTAGGGATCTAGCCCAATCCTAACCTGGGATAGCTCTTCAATAGCCTTTGGGTTCCTGGTGCTAGCAGCTTCATATTCAGCTGCCCATTGCTATACTTTGTGAATGGCCCCACAGTCTTCTGGAAACTAATGTGTCACAGAAGACTGTGGGAGGGGGAAGAGGAGAAGTTTTGCACAGATCACCTGCTGCTCCACTTCCCCCGACAGACATTGCAAGGGTGGGGACCGATCCACTGACCAACGGAAGGGTTGGGAGCAGGTGCCTGTCAAAACAAAGTACCCTCCTCCCCTTCTGTCCCCCCACCCTAAAATTTATAAAACACACACCACATTTGTGTGAAGAAAATTATAAAAAATTTCACATGGTTACAGAGTTCAACAGCGCTGAAATTTGGCATGGGCAGGAAGGGGGTGAAAGGGATCTGTAGGCAAGTGGTTAAAGATTAACTTTTTTTGAATTTGGGATCCACTAGCTCGAGTGTCCTAAAATTGAGTGCTTACCCCTTTGCGCGAGTCCATGAGCTCGTAAGAGAGTTGGCATTTTTTTAATTAGGATGTAAATTTGGGCTTTGGTTTATGTCCTTGTACCTGTTCACAAAGTGGGGAGCTAGGGCTGCAACGAACGAATATTTTCATAATCGATTAGTTGGCCGATTATTGTTTCGATTAAATCGGATAATAGCCTTAAAAAATAAAAATAAAGTTGCCTCAAAAACACATTAAATGCTTTTCTGCTGCTTCTCCATTGAAGTATATTGAACCCAAAAAAAATAAAAAATATAGCACTGTTTTGCGTTAAGTGCTTGCCCTTTCCAAAAACGCAGCAGCCGAAAAAAAATCATGGATGTGAATGTGTCCCATAGGAAAACATGTAAATGAACTGTATTGTGTTTCTGCAAAAAGCACCAAAACAGAGGTGTGACCCAGGCCTGAGATGTTTAGTAACATAATTGGGTTAAAAAAACAAAAAAGTACAAAAAAAAAAAAAAGCAAATTATTGCTACTGTAAGGGCTCTTTCACACGGACGTTCCATATGTCCGTTTTTCATCCATCCGTTGTGGATGGATGACATGTCCGCTGACATCAGATCCGCTAAAGTATGCCGAAGGAAAAACCTACTTTTTCCTTCCGTCTGGCAGATCGGATCAACACGGACAGACGGTTCCCCATAGGGGAGAGCGGAGATCTGACAGGGCGGTCCCTGCACAGTGTGCGGGGACCGCCCTGTCACCCGGCAGCTCAGCGGAGATAAACGGAGCGATCCCAGCTGAGCAAACGGAGGTGCACGGGGCGGATCATTGCTGATCCGCCCCATGTGAAAGAGCCCTGAGGGGTTCATTTTTGTTACTGTGGGACAGTGAAAGTAATTACAGTAACGATTTGCTTTTTTGTACTATAAAGGGCCAATTTTTGTTTTAACCCCATTATGTTACTGGCCAATTAATCGATTATGAAATTAAATCAATTACAATTTTCATAAAATCGATTAGTTGTTTCAGCCCTAGTGGGAACTTTAACTAAAAAGAAGTCCTGCTTTTTTCTGCTCTCCCGCCCTTACACACAAATTCTGGAAACATTTTCCTGGGAAGCAGGCAACTATTTGACAGATATGATATCCCAATTTCACTTAGAACACCCAGGCGATCCAAACAGAAGTCCATCCACAACCTGCTGGGACACATCACAGGTCTAAGGAGGGTGTGGATCCGTTCACAAGGCACAGTGACTCTCACATGCACAGTTGGAAGCAGGTTGCGAGACTGCAGAAGCCACAGCTGGGGACCTGAAGACTGGTGAAGAACTGGCCCAGCCGAGGACAGCGCTGGATCCCTGGACTGGTAAGTGCTTGTTTATTGGAAGTCAATAGCTGCAGTATATGTACTTGATTTCTTTGTTGCCCCTGCGTGGGCAATAATGTTTCATCCTGGAGTTATATTGTATATGTAGTGCCTGTGTACTTTCAGTCCAGGTGCTATGTTAAATTTAGAGGGGGATGAGAGTTACTTTGCTCTCATCCATGTTGATTATGGAAATTAGGTTTCTGCTGGGCTGGGCTGCCTGCGGTTTCATTCTGTGTTCCAGAGATGCTTTTCCAACTCTAGGTGACAGGTGGCGCCAGAGGGGTCCAGGCGGAGACGCCTTTCTCCAGCAGCCAATTAGAAGGGAGTTTTCCTCGCGGGCATGCTGAGGAGGGCATTTCTGGCGCAGACACCATTTTGTGGGGGCTCTTCTACCCGTTCCTGGCACCCACCTTTAGGGTGTGCGCACATCACGGGCTCCGGCGATGTGGCCTACTAGGCTGGGGCGCACGTGCTACGCGGAGTTCCTGACTCTGGGCCCTCATGGCCCGGAGCAACCGAAGCTGAAGAAGGGGCCTCAGTGACTTACATGAGTCCCTACATCCATGAGAAGATCCCAAGCGAGTTGTGCTGTTCGGGGGGAGGTCGATCTGAGGTGAGCCGGGAGGCAGGTGATCCATAGGGCTTAGACAATCCACCGGGGATTCGAGTTGCCGGAGGCTGACAAGTTGTATGTTGCGACTTGTCAGTCGGTGACGCCAAAAATCAAAAGACACTACTCAAGGTTAAATTTAGGCAACTTTAATCCAGAGCAGGGGCCTGTGGCAGAGGCACCACTCCTAATTTACATTGAGCCAAGTCTGTGGCAGAGGCTTGACTTCCTTCTCAAGGTTCTTAGTGATATTCCGGCTGCCAGTTCTGTGGGAGAGACTGTCCGGGTCTGCTGCACCCACTCCGGCTGGAGTGGCGATAAAGCAAAAGGTACCGTTGAAGCAGGACTGCCTCCACAAATAGTTGAGGCCTGAATCTGCAACTTTCTTCTTTTCTTCACCATCTTCTCTATTCACCTGATGTTACCCGTTTGCCATGTTGGGCAAGAAAATAAAGGCACAGAAAACACCTTGCTGTTTGGACATTCCGTCATTGCTCACATCTTCATACCCAAAGACATGCTACAGAGGTGACACGCCGATCCCAAATCAATCCAATGGCTCCTCCAGGGGTAGCGCTGCATATATGAACAGGTTAATTGGCTCTTCAGACCTCTTACCCACTTTAGAAGCCCATCTACATTCATTCCACTTCTTCCCCTTGTTCTCCTTACAGAGCACACAAGGCAAAACATCACTACTATACACCCATGTCAACATGAATGCACAGCAGGTACTCAACAGAAACAGCACTGAAATATTGTGGTCTCTCCCATGCCATAGTCCAACAACTACCGGGCTGTACCTGCTGGACACATTGGGTAACTCAGGCTGCACACTACTAGAAGCCATTGTGGTCATAGTGTGAAAGCAGCCAAGACTCTCTCCTCTACTGAAAAGAGCAGAATAGGCTACTGGTTGAAAAAAAGTTTTCAAAGTTTTCAAACATTCTGCAAAATCTTTGACAGCAATTACTTCCAAACGTTGCATTAGAACATTACCGCATTATACCTTTCACAAGCTGTACCCAAAACGACCACATCGCTTTCTCCAGTTAGGCTTACATATGACTGGTAACTATGACTGGTAACTAGTAAAGTTCTGACTAGTGCGATACTAGTTACAAATCAATGCAGAATATCTCTTATTAATCTAAAGAGACTAAACTGCCTGAAATTCTCTGAGGATTGTTGTTTATTTCTACAAAAATTACAGCCTAATCACTTAAGGGGCAATTAAAGTCTCCACCATTGCAGGAGAACTCACCTTGTGGAAATCAGTCTCCCTCGTCTTGTGCTCTAACTGCAGAGAAATTGCAATCCCATCTGTACAAAGCAACAAAAATAAACCTAGTCCCCAAGAAGCCAGAAAATCACCAAGCTTAACTGTTCATAGCAGTTACCGCTTTAACCACTTAAGACCCAGGCAATTATGCAGGTTAAGGACCTTGACCCTTTTTGCAATTCGGCACTGCGTCGCTTTAACTGACAATTGCACGGTCGCACAACATGGCTTCCAAACAAAATTGGCGTCCTTTTTTTCCCCCCACAAATAAAGCTTTTGGTGGTATTTGGATCACCTCTGCGGTTTTATTTTTTTGCGCTATAAACAAAAATAGAGCGACAATTTTGAAAAACTAAAGTAATTTTTTTATAATAAATATCCCCCCCAAAAAATATATATATATATTATACATACATACATACATACACACATACACTAGGGCTGCGCATCTTCACCGGTCTCACGATTCGATTACGATTATCAAGTCCACGATTCGATTCCACGATGCATCACGATTGCTGCGCAAGTGCGAATGGCTCTCCCCCCAAAATACTAAAGGAGATGATCAGAGACTGCAGACGTGGTACAGGAGACGGTCAGAGACTGCGGGCATAGTAC
Source organism: Rana kukunoris (assembly GCA_029574335.1). Taxonomy (NCBI): domain Eukaryota; kingdom Metazoa; phylum Chordata; class Amphibia; order Anura; family Ranidae; genus Rana; species Rana kukunoris. The sequence continues at coordinate 163,253,537 of CM056057.1, forward strand.
AGGAGACGGTCAGACTGCGGGCATAGTACAGGAGACGGTCAGAGACTGCAGACATGCTATAGGAGATGATCGGAGAGGCGGACAGGATGGCAGACAGGAGGTGGTCAGAGGATGGCAGACAGGAGGTGGTCAGAGGATGGCAGACAGGAGGTGGTCAGAGGATGGCAGACAGGAGGTGGTCAGAGGATGGCAGACAGGAGGTGGTCAGAGGATGGCAGACAGGAGGTGGTCAGAGGATGGCAGACAGGAGGTGGTCAGAGGATGGCAGACAGGAGGTGGTCAGAGGATGGCAGACAGGAGGTGGTCAGAGGATGGCAGACAGGAGGTGGTCAGAGGATGGCAGACAGGAGGTGGTCAGAGGATGGCAGACAGGAGGTGGTCAGAGGATGGCAGACAGGGTACAGGATAGCAAGACAGATTGTGAACATCTGTAATTCTGTACAATCACCACTGCCATTCTTGTCTGATAACCGCTGCCTGTACATCACATAGATAGCAGCCAGTCAAGAGATGGATGGATGGATGTTGCAGCCAGGGCAGGGGTCACTATAATTCATTCTCTCTCAGCAGTGCACCCCCCCCCCTCACTCAAGTGGCCCCGACTATATCACTGGATTGCACTGTCTGTGACTGAAGTGAGGGGACAGGGGAGACGATGAGTCCTGCAAGCTGTCGCCTGTCTGTGTGAGAGAGCAGTCTAGCGAGTCAGTCACTGTGTCCCAACCTTGCCTGACCCTTTTTATAAATTTAATATAGCAGGCGGCTTTGAACTGCAGACAGACTAATACTGCACTCACCAGGGCAGGCTCAGCCAGGCAGGGTCTGATCGGAAAAAATTCTGTGCTGCGCGTCTCTCTGTAGCCCAGTCTCTCCTGGCGTCAGCACCTCCCGCCTTTCTACTGATCTGAAAGTTACAGTCAGTGGGCGGGGCTGACGCCAGGAAAGATGTGAGACGTAAAAGCAGAGAGGAGAGAGGCGGGCCGGGGAGTCACATGAGCGCACCTCAAGGTAAAATACCGTAACGGAGCGCTCTCCCGGGAGGGGCGGGGACGGGGGCGGGGCCAATAATCGATTATTACGGTCGCATGCATCGGTACCGAATCGGGAACACCCGAATCGCGATGCACCGATTAAATTTGACACCCCTAACATACACACACACACACAGTACTCCCGCAATTATAACCAAATACAATACAATACTTGTCCCGTCCGCCGTCGCAATGAAAGCCGCCGCCGCATGGGTTAAACAGCGTGCGGGAACATTACAGCTTTCATTTGAATAGCTGTAGTGTTCCCGCTGCGTATAGACACTCCCCCTTGCTCGGGATTGGATGGGTGATCGGGATCTGTCCAATCCCGAGCAAGGGGGAGTGACTATACGCGCAGGGAAAACAGCTATTCAAATGAAAGCAGTGATGATCCCCGTGCGGCGGCTAAGTATGGGGGACATGGCTGCGGGGGGGGGGGGGAACATGTCTGCATATGTGGGGGACATTTTAAAAAAGTATCGGTATTGGCGAGTACTTGAAAAAAAAAAAAAAAAAAAAAAAAAGTATCGGTACTTGTACGCTGTCCTAAAAAAACTGGTATATATATATATATATATATATATATATATATATATATATATATATATATATATATATATATATATAATTCTCCTCAGTTTGGGCCGATACGTATTCTTCTACATATTTTTGGTAAAATCGCAATAAGCATTTAGCGATTGGTTTGTGCAAAATATATAGCCTTTACAAAATTGGGATTCGTTTTATGCTATTTTTACATACATAAAAAAAATGTTTACTACTAATGGCAGCGATCGGCGATTTTTTTTCGTGACTGCGACATTATGGGGGACACATTGGACAATTTTGACACATTTTTGGGACCATTGTCATGTTCACAGCAAAAAGCGCTATAAAAATGCATTGTTTACTGTGAAAATGACAATTGCAGTTTAGGGGTTAACCACTAAGGGGCACTGCAGGGGTTAGGTGTGACCTCATATGTGTTTCTAACTGTAGGGGGTGGGGCTGGACGTCTGACGTTATTGATCGTCTTTCCCTATATCAGGGAACAGACGATCAATGACACTGTCACAGTAAAGAACAGGGAAGGTGTGTTTACACTCACCTCTCCCCGTTCTTCAGCTCCGTTGACCAATCGTGGGACACTGGCAGCGATCAGGTCCCGCGGTCACAGAGCATAAGACCGGGTAACGGGCGTGCTCGCGACCCTGCGGCTGGGCTTAAAGAGACACGTACAGGTACGCGATTGTGCCCAGCCATGCCTTTCTGCCAACGTATATCGGCATGAAGGGGTTTTAAGTGGTTAAATCACTTTCTCCAATCTAGCTACAGAAACTTACTAGCCAAAACAAGTAATCTGTAAGACCCCTGGTCACATGACCGTTATCTTGCTGGTAGAATGACTGGGTCATGCAAAAAGCAGCACACCCCCCCGGGAATATGACGTTTGAACAGGCGGCCGCTTTAAATTTAGTGGGGTCTGAGCTGTAATTTGGCTCAGACAAAAGTGATTAAGGACAATTTAGCCTCTGTTGCAGAGTGACTGTGCTGGGAGTATCCACTAGTGGCGCAACGCATCATAGTTGATCAGTGATCCGAACGGGTCACCCCCTTCGGATCGGCACACAGTGATCCGCGGATTGCCGCGGCTCCGGAGCTAGGCCGAAGCCGCGGCCATAACATTAGGAAAGGCCGCGGCTTCAGCTTAGCTCCGGAGTGGCGGCCGTAACATTAGGAAAGGCCGCAGCCATCTTGGTACACCCGGCGACGCAGCCATCTTGGTACACCCGGCGACGCAGCCCTCTCTGTTTACACCCACAGAGGAGGAGGAGCCAGCACTCGTGGGACACACTGCTGGGAGTCATACAACCTGGAGGGGTCCTGTCTGTACCAAGGGGATTCTTTACTGGGGGGGGGGGGTGGTGACACCATTTTTTCCGAACTGGGTGACGCCACCCCTAGTGACGTGGATATTACGGGGGGGGGGGGGGGGGGACAGATGTGGATATTACAGGGGTATACGATCCGTGACACGATCCGAACCGTGAGTTTTTTGGTCCATTGCACCCCTAGTATCCATCCATCTGGGTGCTGAATACTGTGGCAGAGGATTCCGGACAAAAGAGTCTCCTCAAAGAAAAGGTCTGTGGCAGAGACTGTACTTTACGCGCCATCCCGGCTGCTAGGCCAGTGAGAGGAACCTATCCGGGTGAGCAATACCCACTCTAGTTAGAGTGGCGACGAGAACCGTTCACTGGAAGCAGGAGTGTTTCCCTATTTGCGATTATGCACCTGAACCTACCTACCCTTTTCTAAAGTTCTGCAAAATAAATCCAAGAAAAATAAGTGCATTGTGTGGACATTGAAATTCTTCAGACTCTCCTTTTACCCTGGACAGCGAGAATATAGAGATAACGTGAAACCCAAAATATAACCAGCAGCTCCTCCTGGGGTAGTGCTACACATACGTATTATTACAAATTATATAATATAACAATACATTAGGGAAACAGCGTTGCCCCTTTTTCCAGAGGAAATAATGGAAGAACTGGAAAGGTACCTCGATAGTGCCTGAGCCAGGGCATAGATGGATATACGCCTCATTTTTACTAGGGTTGTCCCAATACCGATACCGAGCATTTGCCCGAGTACTTTTACTCGGGTAAATGCTCAGATGCTTCAGCCGATACCTGGACAGTCAGGGTGATCACCGCTGACTGTCCTTTTATCCTCCGCCAGCCCCCCTCCATACTGCCATCTTTTATCCTGCCCTCCATGTCCTGCCGCCGTGTCCCCCCCCCCCCCCCCGTGCTGCCACCTGTCCTGCCGCCGTGTCCCCCCAATCGCGCTGCCGCCATGTCCTGAATGGAGACAATCTGTCAGGATGGTAAATCCGGCTCCTACCTTTTCCAAATGTACAGAGTCAGTGATGACTCTGTACATTCACATAACGGAAACATCGTAAACTGTCTTCTCTCCATTCATTTTCAGCGCAGCTGAGGCTGCTGAGAAAGGGACTGGAGAATCTGTTTCCCTAGTCCCTTTCTCTGTCTCAGAGGGGAAATTTCAGAGGTCTGTTAAGAGCCCTAATATCTCACCAAAGCCCCAACAGGGCTGATGAAAAAAAAAAAGAAGAAGAAGAATTGCAAAAAGACACACACACACCTTAAAAAAAAAAAAAAAAAAAAAAAAAATGTATACACACAGACACATGTGCCACTGTCACATGAGATTTTTTTTAGAAAAATTGATTATTCCTAAACCTGGTAAAGACCATACTACCATATCCAATAAATATCTTCCAATTTCTCGTACAAATAGACTTGCATCCATATTCAAAAAATGATTGCAAATAGACTTACCAACATATATCCATCTAGATCAAGACTACTTTACAATGGGTAAAGAGGCAACAGATAATACAATAACAATATTTTTTATAATAATGGAATATGCCCAGAAGCACACAATTCCATCATATCTATCGATGGATGGCAAAAGGGCATTTGACGCGGTGGGATAGTGCTTCCTTGAAGAAGCTTTGACAGTTGGGAGTGAGCCCTCAACATTTAGAAAGATTATGGCCCTTTGAGTCCAAAAGCAAGAATACATATGAACGGAATTCCCTCAGATCCCATAAAGATATAACGGTACCAGTCTCCTCTTTTCTATATATAAAATAGTAATGGAATACCTAACTACAGCTTTTTTCAATCATTTGGATATTCAAGGGATTAGAGTTAAAAAGGCTAGGAATCTAAAAATGTCAGTAAACACAGACGATTTGTTAATATATATATATATATATATATGTTACTAATCCGATGGTGACAGTACTAAATCGTATACACAAATGTAATCGCTTCAGAGTAGTAACTTTAAAGTTAGCTATGATAAATCAGATTGGACTATGCAAATGCCCTTTACCTCGGACTCCCCAAGTACCAAATCGCTCGTCTGCAAGTCGTTCAAAATACGGCCGCCAGACTTGTGACTGGAAAAAAACCCTGGGAATCAATCTCACCTTCACTGAGATCCCTTCACTGGCTACCAGTTAAAGACAGGATTGCTTTTAAAGCTCTCTGTCTAACGCATAGATGTGTCCATGGGAATGCCCCCCAATATCTATGCGATAAAATAAAAGCTCACAATCCCAATCGCATCTTGCGATCCACCAATCAGAACCTACTACAGATCCCAAAAGCCAACTACAAGTCCAAAGGAGAAAGAAGATTCGCCGTCCAAGGTCCCAGACTATGGAACGCTTTACCAGCCAGCATTCGGTTGGAGGCGAATCACTTAGCCTTCAGGAGAAAGATCAAGACTCATCTCTTTTGATATCAAAGGAGACAGGAACAACAAGCGCCCAGAGGCGATTCAGTTCGCATGTGCCGCGCTCTATAAGTTTTTCATTCATTCATTCAGGCAATATATATATATTAGTGACTAAAGTTAAAAAAAAAAATTGCTTTTAAGGCTGCTTCCACACAAAGTGTGAAACAAGTCTTAGCGTCTGTAAAGCCCCTGAAAGAAGCCTCATCTGCAATCCCAATGTGAAAGCCTGAGTTCTTTCAGAGCCCTTTCACACTGCCAGCGCCCAAAATATGCCGGTAAAGCTCCACTAAGACCCATTTCACACTGGGGCGTTTTCCAGGCGCTTTGGCATTAAAAAAAAAAAAAAAAAGCCCAACTGCTCCTAAACGTCCATTTACCAGCAGCAGAGTACATAACGCCTTAAATTGCAGAAGGTAGCAATCAAATATTCAGAGATATATATTCCAGGAGACCTGACAAAATTACAAGAGTTAAACTATTCTCCGACCATTCTTTTGAAGCTAAAGGATAGCTTCAAAAAAGTATGACAGATTGTCTTTTTAATGGATTCGTAGGACTAATATAGTGAAGATTGATAGATTACCAAAACTACTATATGTAATTCAAGCAGTACTCTGCAACTATTCTCCTGGGCTAGTTACGTAAAGCTATATAGGAGGGTTTATAGGGGCTCAAAAATCATGAATTAAAAGAGAAACCTTAATTAGGACAAAAAAAAAAAAAAAAAAAAAAGGGCACTAGGGCCCCTACCAGGGAGATGGTGACCCATGACAGTACAGTAAATAATTCTTACTTTACTAGTAATGGTGGCGATCAGAGATTTTTATCGTGACTGACATTATGGCAGACACGTGATGCCATTTTGGGACCATTGGCATTGATACAGTGCTATAAAAATGCACTTATTAATGTAAAAATGACACTGGCAGTCAAGGGGTTGAAATGAAATAGTGGTTACACCAATAGCCTGCATACTTACAGTTTGGGTCAGACTCCTACTTCTGGAATCCAGTGTGTGTGTGATCACTAGCGATGTGCCAAAAATTGGGTTTTCAGCATTGTGACGAGAAAGGAAAAAAAAAATAAAGTGCAGATAAATGCTTGTGAATATGCCTTGCCTATGGTGTGTTTTTCATAGGTCACATTACTCAAAAACAAAATGGGTGCATTTTTAATGCATTCTTGCGTTTTCAATGGGAATGTGTTTTTTTTTTTTTTTTTTAACTGAGCAAATACAGTGGCTTGCGAAAGTATTCACCCCCTTGGCATTTTGTTGCCCCACAACCTGGAATTAACGTGGCTTGTTTGAGGATTTGCATCATTTAAGTTACAGAACATGCCCACAGAAGATTTTTTATTTATTTTTTATTGTGAAGCACAACACAAAATAACAGAAAAAGTCAATATGCATAAACTATTCATCCTCCTAAAGTCAATACTTTGTAGAACCACCGAGTGTGGATATCACAGCTCCAAGTCGCTTTGGATAAGTCTCCATGAGCTTGCCACATCTTACCACTGGGATTTTTGGCCATTCCTCCTTGCAAAACTTCTCCAGTTCCAAGTTGGCTGGTTTGCGTTTGTGAACAGCAATCTTTAAGTCTGACCACAGATTTTCTATTGGATTGAGGTCTGAGATTGGACTAGGCCATTCCAAACACATTTACATGTTTCCCCTAAAACACTCAAGTGTTGCTTTTAGCAGTGTGTTTGGGGTCATTGTCCTGCTGGAAGGTGAACCTCCATCCTAGCCTCAAATCACACAGAGTGGTACAGGTTTTACTCAAGAATATCCCTGTATTTAGCACCATCCATCTTTCCCTCAATTCTGACCAGTTTCCCAGTCCTGACTGCTAAAAAACATCCCCAGAGTATGACGCTGCCACCACCATGTTTCACTCTAGGGATGGAGTTCTTTGGTTGATGTGATGGGTTTGCTCCAGACATAGCGTTTTCTTTGATGGCCAAAAAGTTCAATTTTAGTCTCATCAGACCAGAGTACCTTCCTCCATATTTTGGGAGTCTCCCACATGCCTTTTTGCAAACTCAAAACGTTGCATTTTGTTTTTTGCTGAAAGTAATGGCTTTCTTCTGCCATAAAGCCCAACTCTATGGAGCGTACGATAAATGTGTGTGTGTGTGTATATAATATATATATATATATATATATATATATATATATATATATACATATATATATACATACATACATATACACTCACACACATATACACTCACACACATATACACTCACACACATATACACTCACACACATATACACTCACACACATATACACTCACACACATATACACTCACACACATATACACTCACACACATATACACTCACACACATATACACTCACACACATATACACTCACACACATATACACTCACACACATATACACTCACACACATATACACTCACACACATATACACTCACACACATATACACTCACACACATATACACTCACACACATATACACTCACACACATATACACTCACACACATATACACTCACACACATATACACTCACACTCCAGTCTCTGCAGCTCCTCCAGGGTTACCTTAGGTCTCTGTGCTGCCTCTCTGACTGATGCCCTCCTTGTCCAGTCCGTGAGTTTTGGTGTGCGGCCATCTCTTGGCAGGTTTGCTGTTGTGCCATGTTCTTTCTATTTGGTTACGATAGATTTGATTGTGCTCCTAGGGATCAGCAACGATTTGGATAGATGGATATATTTATATATCTATTTTTTTATTTGACTTGTACTCAACAACATTGTCCCTTGTTTGGAGAGTTCCTTGGTCTTCATGGCAGTATTTGGTTAGTGGTGCCTCTTGCTTAAGTGTTGCACCCTCTGGGGCCTTTCAAAAAAGTGTGTATATGTAATGACAGATCATGTGACACTTAGATTGCACACAGGTGGACATCGTTTTACCAAGTATGTGACTTCTGAAGGCAATTGGTTGCACCAGAGCTTTGCATGGGCTTCATAACAAAGGGGTGAATATACGCACATGCCAACTATCAGTTTTACTTCAACTTAGAATATTGTGTGCTGATCCATCACATACAATTCAGATTAAAAAAACATTGAACCACAGAAATTCAGGGCTCAGGTGAGTAAACCCGGGGGTCTGGGGGGGGGGCAGACATTGCAAGGTGTTTTTTCACCTTAGAGTTGTAAAGGTAAACGTTTTTTTTACCTTACTGCATCTTATGCATTAAGGTAAAAAAACATCTGACAGCACCGCCCCCCCCCCCCCCCAGCCCCCGTTTTACTTACCTTACCGTTCGAAATTCCCGGGTGCGTGCTTGTCATCCTGTTCGGTTCCCAGTCTGGCCGTTGATTGGCTAGGCTGGGCGGATTGATAGCAGCGCAGCCATTGGCTGGCACTGCTGTCAATCACAGAGGATGACGCGGCATGCCGGGGCCGAGTGATACATTCGGCGGCTATAGCCGTCGCTGTATCGCAGGAGCAAGCTCGCAAAAGCTTTCCACCATGCGAGCTCGCTCGCATGATGGTAGAAAGCTTTTGCGAGGAGGAGCTGAGACAGACGCCGAGGGACCCCAGAAGACAGGATTCGGGGACACTGTGCAAAACGAGCTGCACAGTGGAGGTAAGTATAACATGTTTGTTATAAAAAAAAAAATCTTGCCTTTAGTGTTCCTTTAATGCGTAGGATGCATTGCCCGATGTCGCCTCCCACTGCTTGTAGCAATCCAGCAGCCAGGAAAAACATGCCCTGCCGTCCATACTGCTATGGAAAACACATGTCAATAAAGTACTGCCACTCTATAAGGGAACCTACCAAAATAGAGGATGCCCCAAAAAGAAGAGTGTGGGCCAAATGGCTAGTGGAAGCATCCACGACGACCGCAAACTGACTGAGCTTGTACATGGTACCACTCCACGGGTGGATGTGATTCTGTTACATTAAGTGTTTTTTTTCTCCTCTATTATAATCTCTGCTGTGGGTTTACTGGATAGGGTTTGCTGTCCCTTGAGACTCGACTGAAGAATTTGATACTTGAACATTTCAACTGAGCGGGAGCCACTACTGCACAATGTTGTTCTTTTCTTGTAAACGTGCTGAAGCTGTATTTTACTAATGTTGGAAGCAGCCTATGGCCAGCTGGTACCGACTCCTGTGTGGGTCTAGTCCCAATGCTGTGGCAGGTTTACTGTTGTGGTTTGGTTGTATGTTTTATACTCAATAAAAAGATAAAAAAAGCAATCCAGCAGCCAATCAGCCACTAGGATTACTTTTACAAAAAAGCTGATATACACAACTTAAGGTCTACCAATACATCGCTGGAGCTGAAGTGGTTATAGTAGTATAGGTAAGTATAAAATGCAAGAGTACCAGCCCCGTGCGAAACACCAGGATCTCATGCACTG